>PVKZ01000368.1:0-600000 GCA_004027375.1 Macroglossus sobrinus
GAAATGTTTTTTAAATCTGAATTGAAAAGAGGGACAGCACTATCATGTGAGGTGGCCAGGCAAGGATTTGTGATATGAGGTAAAAAGAATTAATGTAGAAAAGTGAAGATATATTCAAGGCAGAAAGGGAAGCCCAGATGAAGGGCAGAAGCAGAAATGAACACCTAAGTTTGAGAATGAGGAAGGCATGAGGTTTAGGCATGGAGAAATTGCAGAAGGAATGGAAAGAACAGTGAATTATGTCACTCCTTGAGGTATTATTCAAGGAGCCCATGTCTTCTCTGTGTTCTAACAGTGGATGAGGGTAAGCTTTGGAGTCAGCCCAACTAGATTTGCATCCTCTAGTTCTAGCCTTGAGCAGGTTAGATGGTTTTGTTTTAATTGAAATTTTTGAGATAATGGTAGGTCCACCTGTAGTTTTAAGAAATGATAGAGAGATCCCTTGTACACTTTGCCAAGTTTCCCCCAATGGTGACATTTTGCAAAATTATACTAATCAGGACGTTGACACTGATACTTGAGCAAGTTATTTTTTGTGTTTCATCTGGAGTAGTATGACCTTATAAGGTCATGAGGAAGAAATGCATAAAAGTGCTAAATATATGCTAATATTGTTATGGTTTATTATTATTATATGTCTGATTACCTTCAATGAAGTACCTACTAAATGTTAAACCATATGCTAGACACTTAAATGTAGCTTGTTTAATCAGTCCCCTACTGGTAGGTAGTATAAAACTTAACAGATTTTTCTTTTACAATGCTACAGGGAAAAGCCATCTTCCATATCTATGCATGCCTGTGATTCTTCTATAACATTTCTAGAAGTGAAATGCTGGGTTAAAGAATATGCACATTTTAAACTTTGGTTAGATTCTCCCTATTGTCCTGTGGAAAGATGTTACCAATTCCCTCAAGAACGTTAGCCATTTTACTTATCTCGGAACTTCACAGTGACCCTGGAAAGTAGCAATTATTTCCATTTTACAGAGAACTATGGCTTAGAAAAATTAACTTACCCTAAGTCCACAGACATCAAGTGGCAGAAGTGTTCAAACCCAGGTCTGTCTTACTGTAAAGCCCAGGTGTTCTGTATAGGTGCCTTTTTCAAGCATTGAACAGAACAGTGAGCATGTAATTAGAGGCTTTCTAAATTGATAATGGTTCATTAATTATGAGTTTATTTTACATCATTCATTTAGTAAATGTATATTGAACTACTATTTTGCCTACTACTGTTCCAGGAACTAGGGGGTAAAGCAGTAAAGAAAGAATCCTTTTCTTGTGGAGCTAACATTTTAGTGGAGGAAGATATAAAGAAGAGCATTTAAAATAATTGGATTATAGCAATCTCTTGATTACTGCAGGCCAAGTTATATGTTCTCATCCTTAACTATCCAATAGTGTATTACAAGTTAGTTAGGTTCCTGTCCACCCTCCTAGCCTGAGCTTTTAGGGCAAGATTCTCTTACCTTTGACTCTCCAGTTCCTGGTACTGTGACTCACATATAGAAAATGCTCAATAAAAAAATTTGAGTGCATTCAGAGCTGACTGAACAGCTATACCAAAACAACTATGTTTAGTGACTGATATTTGCTCATCTGAAATTGGTTCTAGAAGCAAGGAGAATATTCTTTGTGCCTTGGAATAGTGGTTCTCAGCCTAGGTTATATAAACTTCAAAATTGCCTATAAAAAGCTTTAAGGGTGGAGAGATAGGGAAAAGAAAGAAAAGAGGAGAGGAGAGGAAGAAAGAAGGAAAGGAAGGGAAGGAAGGAAGGAAAGAAGGATGGAAGGAAGGGAAGAAGGAAGGAGGGAGGGAGGAGGGAGGGAGGGAGGGAGGGAAGGAGGAAGGAAGGAAGAAAAGAAAGAAACCAAATGTCCTAGTTCTGTCCCTGAATTTCATAGGTGAATGCAGAGCAGATAGTTGGGTTTTTCCCAGCTCCTTGAGTGATTCTGATGTGCTTTCTTAGTTAAGAAGCACTGTCTCTGAGGGATGGTAATTGTTAGCCTCCTAGTGGTAATGGTAAATGATGTTGGCTGTTATTTTCCTGCCCACATAGCAGTTCCAGTCAGAACCTTTCCAGTTGCAAGGAATTGGAGACTACTGTAAAGTCAAGAGATGTCAGGACACAGAGTAACATTAATCCTAGTTAATCCAGTCTGACTTGGGTCAAGAGCACTTGTTGAAACAAAATTACCGACTTGGTCTAAGATTCAGTACAGGCTAAGTAAACTAACATCCAGCAAACTGTTGGTAATTTAAATTACCAAAAGTCTTCCTAAAGTTACTTCCTAGGGTAGATCAAATGAAAAATAAATAAATAAACCTGAAAAGCAAGATGCTTAAAAGTACTTAAATTTTAGAATAAAAACCTTGATTTGGTGAAACTAACATCCTTCATCTGGGTTTCAGTATTTAGCAGTATACTTCAGGCGAGTTTCTACATCTTTTGTGGCCCATTTCTTTTTCTGTAAATGGGATACCAGCCCTTTGAGAGCTTTTCAGGATTCGAAGTTCTGCATGTAATATGCCTCACCCAATGAATGGCAGAGAGGAGCTTAAGAGCTTAATAGATGTTACTTCTTCCTTACAGAAGTGAAAGGCCTTATGGGTTTTCTCACATTCCATTCCAGTGGCCAGGAAAGGTAAACGCAAGCTGTGCCCTTTCCCAATTTTGTTATAATGTAATTATACTCCTTTTCTCGTATATCAAGTCATGGTATGAGGTTATGTGTAATTTGTGAGGATGTTAGTAAGTTGACTGACAGGGTTAAAACTTTAGGGACCAGAAAGACAGGTGTGAATCAAAGCTACAAGTTACTAATAGAAAAGGATTGGCTCTTTAAAAAAATCTGGTCAAGCCTTTACCTTACTCTGAAGAGGACATAATAGTTTCAGAATTTGATATTCCAGTTAAGGGGTATCCAGTAACCAGCACCATTAAGCAAGAGCTGTAGAGAGGCAACAGGAACAGAGAGCTCAGACAATACCAGCCTACCCTGACCCTCAACTCTTCAACCTGAGGAGGAAAATCTAGTGATACAAACACAATTTTGGACCAGGCTGTAAGAGGTTGTGACTGGTTGTCATAAAGTTCTTAATCTGTCATACAAGAACTTGAGTAACGAGAGACATTTCAAGTTGAATGTTCAAGCTGATTTCCTCAGATGAGATATTACACATCAAACAGAAAATATTGCACTTCACTCCTTTATTATACTGATCTGGAAAAAAGATTTAGTAGTTATGCTCAAAATATGTACTGGGCCCAAGTGGCAGGGCCAAGCAACTGGGACATAATGCAGAAACCAGTGAAAAATACACTTGGACATGATCAAGAGACATTTCACTGCCAGAAAACAATAAGGCAGGGGAGGGATTCTAAAACACAGCAAGATGAACTGCTACACCTTACAAGTCAAGGAGCTTATCCCACACTGGTGTGAGGAATGGCTTATTCTGTGATGACCACATGTGGGAATATCTCAACTGCCACTAGAAATCTCAGGGTTGTGTGGGTTTCTTTTTTGTATTCTCTCTATATATATACTTTTATTTTTTTGTAAAATTAAATGCAACACATAAACATTCAGGATTGATCCCAATCTTCTGGAGCCAGCTCCTCTGGGGTCAGGGAGGAAATATTTTGTTTGAATCACCTGCATTCATCTTCCATTGGAATGACTAGAGCCCCCCAGTGACCAAACTATGGAATAGTATAGGACTGGCTCCTGGGAACACAAACAGGCTCTCTTGCCCCTCCTTATTGGTCACATCTTAGCATGACTCCTCCCTATCCACTACTCAAGCAGGTCCTTAGTAATAAACAAAGCACTAGCAAAAACCGGAGCTACTTTTCAGGTCTCTTCAACAAGGTCTTCCCTCGCTTGGACTGAGGACCCATGCCCCAGGGGTGAGATTCTAACTTAAACTGCATGAAGGGAGTGGGTGCAAAAGACAAAATGGCTAAAATGAAACTGGGAGCCACTGGTCTCCATCTGCAGCTACAACTTAAGATGCCTACAGATGTAGTCAGTGTGACATGTGCAGAGGAGAGACACAGAGGAATGGGATGGGCAGGGAGGGTGTCCTTAGGAAAGTAATCTGCCTGTTCACCTTTACTTCTTAGCCTTGCCCTGGGCAGCCACAGCCTCCATGGCTTTACGCACGGTCTCTTCATCTCCCAGAAACTGCATGGGCTTGATGGGCTTCAAGTTCTTGTCCAATTCATAGACAATAGGGATACCAGTTGGCAGGTTCAGCTCCATGATAGCCTCTTCAGAGAGACCTAAATATACCCATCATGATTAGCCAAGCAAGATAAGACTCCACACCACCCTTCTAATTTACTATTTATCTTCCAGGTGACAAACGGCTTTGGTAGGAATTAAACTAAAACACCCTTTCTAATATTTGTAATAATAGTAATGATCTGTGTTATGAATCAAGCACCCAAGGAATGCCCCCAATACTTATTTC
Source organism: Macroglossus sobrinus (assembly GCA_004027375.1). Classification (NCBI taxonomy): domain Eukaryota; kingdom Metazoa; phylum Chordata; class Mammalia; order Chiroptera; family Pteropodidae; genus Macroglossus; species Macroglossus sobrinus. The sequence continues at coordinate 4,484 of PVKZ01000368.1, forward strand.
TCAGCCACTGAAAAGCAAGAAAAAAGTATGAGATGTGTACTGCAGATTATCTCTTCCAAGTGGGACCAGAAGCCCACAGCAAAGCACGATTTACATCTCAAAAGACCTATGTAGTCCATCCAGCTGGCCAAAAATAAGCACATCTGGGTCTCTAGGCCGAGTGAAACAATTTAAGATGCAAATTTGAGGTTCCTGTGTGAAGTTGGACCACGTTGTGATTAAGGAGGATTTTTACCAGTAATTTCAACTGGCAATCCTAGTCTGGAAGTGGGCATCTCAAACTTTAATGTGTATCTGAATCACCTGAGTTGACAGATACAGCTTCTAAATCAAGTTCTGCATATATAGCAAGCACCCAGGGTTACAGCCACCTCTGCTTCTACAGAAGACACTGAGAAAAGTAGAGGGTTTGTCTCCACTAGGAATCAATTTAGACTATCTCTAAGGCTATCAATGTGTCCAGCCCTTTCTGGAAGGTCTCCTTCCTACTAAGTAAGTCCCTGATTAGTGGCAGTTCTGGTTCATCCCTTGAGGGCCCCTCTGAAAAATGTACATACCCTCCAAGTGCTTGACAATGCCCCGAAGGCTATTGCCATGGGCTGCAATCAGTACCCGTTTCCCCTCCTTGATCTGGGGAACTATTTCTTCATTCCAAAAGGGCAGAGCTCTGGCAATAGTGTCCTTCAGACTCTCACAGGAGGGTAGCTGATCTTCAGTGAGATCTGCATACCTTCTATCCTAAACAGCAAAAAACATCCAAGTTCATCAGATATTAACAATTGCATCTGTTTTTCCCTTTCATCCCTTCAGGGGTAAAAGCGATGGGTAATGCTCTCTTTCCTGGGTGCAGAATGCAGCTGAGAGCTTGAAAAATGGGATAACTATTATCATGCCCGTCCCTACCCCATCACCCACTACTGGGAAGATTAATAACAGTTCAAATGAACACATAACTTAGAAAAGGATGGGGGCGGGGGAGTAGGCTACACGGTACTTCCCAATTTATCTAGCAATTGGCTTAGGACAGCCCTAAGGCTACAGTTGGGCTTTATAAACTATGACAGCGAAAATATAAAATAAAGGCCACATAAATTGTTTTTAGATAAACAACATAAATGATCAACTAAATCTTTTCACAAGTGAAGGCCACTCCTCGGAGAAGAGAGGTTACAACTAACTAAATATCCTAAATGACAAATTCGGTGGGACTAGGCAGACACTAATAAAAACTAAAGAGTGAGGCCCAGATTCTAATCCCCTGGTCCTGGGTAAGCCAAACCTTAGTATGTCCTTACCTTACTGATGTTGCTGTAGAAGGGATGATCGGGCTCCATCGGAGGTGGTGGGATATCATAGGAGCGCCTCCAGATCTTTACCTGGGCCTCACCATGCTTGGCAGCAGTTTCTGCTTTATTAAGGCCAGTCAGACCCCCATAGTGCCGCTCATTGAGGCGCCAAGTCCTCACTACTGGCAGCCACATTTGGTCAATGGCATCCAGCACTGTCCAGAGGGTCCGAATTGCTCTCTTCTGCACTGAGGTGAAGCAGATGTCGAACTCATAGCCAGCATCTAGAAATTTTAAGTTCAAAGTGATGTTAATCAAGTCCACTCTAGAGCCAGGATTTTCTTATATATAAATCTCCCGTACAGGTAATCCAAATGAAAATTATTTAGCTAAATATTTAATTTTGTATAGCAGGAAAAAGAATAAATAGCTAATGCTTATAAAGGGCTTACCATCTGTCAAGCACTGGACTAAGTACTTTGTATGTGTTTTATTTAGTCTTCATAACAATCTCATGAGGTTGTGATCCTTACAACCTATCTTACCAGATGAGAAAGACTAGAGAAGTTAGGCAAATTATGCAAGGTCACAGACAGCTATTACCTGAGAGATTAAAATCCAGGTGTGTCTGACTCCAAAATCCAACTCTTATCCACAATCTCTACTACTTCCATATTTTCCTAAACCCTAAGGATCCTGATGTTTGTATTTTAGCAAAACTGTCACCTCTTATTGATAATTACCAATATATATCAGTCCTCTAACCTCTGGTCTATAGGAAGTGAGATTTTGAACTCCCAACAATCCGGACATAGCAAGAACTCCTAGAGAACACTTACAAAACTTCCGTTTATTGAATGAAATTATATTTTCACTATAGTGTGTAAAAATCACATTATAGTCTCTTCATCCATAGGTCCTCTCTGCTATATTCAAAGTGCCAGCCTATTCCTAAGGCCCCTGGAAGGAGTGTGTGTGCGCGCGTCAAGCCTAAACCAACTGTTAAAACCACGTTTAGGAAAAGCCACTAACTGGCAAAAGCCAATGTTATGTACTGTGTAATTATTTATGAAAGAATTTCTCCTCTACACAATAGTTATTGAGTGGTAGTCAAGAGTTGTGTTGGCCCAAACAGTAGGTTACAATGATTAATCTCCATGTTTCATGAATGATTCTTCTCCCTCCCACTTTAAGGGGAAGATGGCCCTTATGTAGTGAGCCAGAAGAAACAGCTGTTTTCCTCCATGAGGCTACAAAGGCCTCTTTGAAATTCAGCATTTTTCTGAGTACTGCCTCATATTGAGGTTGCCAACAGTCATTAATAAAATGTGACATGAATTACCCTGCCAGTCATTCAGTCAAGAATGAGGCCTATATGAACTACACTGATAGGGAAGGTGAAGATTAATCACTAGGAAACCAACACCACCAAGGGAAAAAGATGACAGATCTCATCAGTATGCCTCAGGAGAAGTCCTAGTAGACTCAGTTACCATCTCCTGTCTAACCTAAAGGGAAGGAAAGATGCATCAATAAAAGGCTGAGTCACTGGGAAACAACTACCCATAGTGCAAGCCTCAGCTCCCTTGCTGAGAAGCTACTGGTTGTTTCACTGCAATTATTTCCACTTGCAATAGAATACACAAATTGCATACACAAATAGGTCCCCAAGGAGAAAAGCCAGTTCTCCTTAGGACTCTTAACAGAGAACTCTAAAGCCTCGTCTTTTAATATGCCCACCAAGCAAAATCTCAGTCTAGGAAACTGCCAGGGATAGGGATGACAGTGTGGTGTGGACTCCATCCTCCTCCCCAAGGAGTAACACTGCATGGGGAAACTATTCTCACTAGCTTCCTCCTGAAATCTGATTCAAGAGTCTATAAACCCTACTGTTACTTAAAGCCCCGGTGAATTTAATAGATTTGGGGTCTTTTATATTATTAGATTATTCATAATGGTCCTCATCAGTTTTCACTTTTAGTCTTTTATTTTTTAATATAATCATCTGTGATGCCCATAGTAGATAGCAAGGTTTTAAAAAGGACTTTTAAAACTACTACTACCAACATTTACTTAAGTGAAATAGGAGCTATTATTTTAAAAGAATACAAGTTTGAGGGGACAGTTACAATTTCTTTGACCTGGGCTAATCATCGGCAAACCACCACAGTTCTTCCTGCCAGGCAGCAGGAGAGAAAATGGCCTCCTTTACCAGCACTTTCCCTTTCTTGGCTCTCCTAAACAGCATAAGGTCACACCATGCCATCCCAAAAGATTCACACACTCTTGCAGCAAGATTACATGTGCCAGACTTTTCAAACCTTACCTTCATTTCAAAAAGGTCTACAGTGAAGGCAAAAAGCTACAGAGAGAAACCTGGAGCCAAATACTGGTTCCACATCAATCAGGCAGCAGTGACCCTTTTAAATCACTGTTTCTTTGTCCAGAGGTTAGAAGGGAGCACAGGGCCAGATGTGCCCAAATCATCAGTGAAGGCACCTCCTCAGTCCAAAGATTCTTCGACTGGCCGGCAGCAGGGACTGCTCCCTTATTAGTACTTCAAAATCACAGAGACCTGTCTGCCACGCGGGGCGATCCTGCCTAGGCAAGCTTATCTCACTGCCACTTCCACCTTCACCCAGCGTCCTTGGCCAGCTGCCTACCAATTCCTCACAAAACCCTTTATGGCCAAAGTGCTGGCCTACGAATATGAAGAAATGACCTTGCACAAGTCATCTTTACAATCCTCACTTTCCCAGATATAAAGGAGGGCCTGGGAGGGTTGAGAAGAGCATAAAATTTGTACACTTAAATCATTCATTAATTCACTCATTTATATTTGCTGATGCATTCCGGGCACAGGAATTTGTGAAATGCTGCCGAGCAGCAAAAACCTACACAAACAAGCACGTGCACTTTTGGGTTATCTTGATGCCTGCCGGGCCCGCCAGTGCCTCATCACTCCCCCACAGCAGTGTGACCTGCCACTTCACTAGGACCCGCAGCAGCCTCTTGAAAAGGCTTGGTTACAGCTGCTGGAAGACACTGGGCATCAAATTTAACAACCCGTCCCCGAGTTACTAAATGCTCAGACTAGAAATAGAATTTCGCAAAGCGGTGTCGTGGACAGCGCAATGGGCGCGAGGGGCGACCGCCCGGGTCCACTTCCTGGCGCAGCCCCTCACTCTACTAGGTGACCTTGAGTAAGTCGATTCCCCACACTGGGCCCATTTTCTCAATTGCAAAATAAAATACTGGTGAAATGAAGCTCAAGGTCTTGGCCCTCTCCCGGAAGGCGCAGGGGCGAGCGAGATGGCTCTGACCAACAGGCGCCCGCCGGGGCCTTCCCACCCCCACCCACAGTCCGGCCCGCTCCGCACCTCGCAGTGCCTGCCCGCCGCGCTTGGCCTCCTCGTGCCCCGCCGGGCTCAGGTCGGCGTCGTACCAGCCGCTGAAGCGGTTCTCCAGGTTCCACGCGCTCTCGCCGTGCCGGATCAGGACCAGCTTGTAGGCGGCCATGGCGGGAGCTCCGAGTGCAGTGCAGACTCGGGATCGCCGAGATTCCGGAGTAGCAGTCCGGCCCCCGGCGCGCCTGCGCGCTCGCGACCGACCGCCCGGCTCCAACGCACTCGCTCTTCCCAAACCTTTCCACTCGCTAGGGGCCGCCGTCCGCCCGCCGAGTGTGCGCATGCGCTCTATGCAGGCGCTGCGACCTCCGCGGGGAGGGGGCGCACTCCCGTACGACAAGGCGCATGCGGCCTCCGCAGTCAGCCCCGCGTCTGCCGCGGCAGTCACGGAGCGCACGTAAGCGCTGAGGGCGGTGCGACCTTTGAGCGGCGGTGGGACCTGTGTGCGGGTCCGAGTGTTCCAGAGCTACCCTGTTCTTGCGGTATAGCTGTCATTCATTAGCCATTTGTTACAATAAAATGACCCTGTCATCCCAATCCTGATGCCCTGGCCCTCCCAAAGAAAGCTTAACCTTGGTTTTTCAGACTGAACTTTTTGTCCCTCTGCCTTGGCCCTAATCTGTGCTCCCAGCCTAACTCCTGTCATATCCCTTTCTCCTCCCCCTGCAGTCTACTTCTATTCAAGATTGCTATGCTCTTGTCTAGTCGGGGTCGCACATTACTGCGTTGAGTAGGAAGCGTGAGTAAGGAGAAATCTGATTTCAAATATGTCTCTTTTTGGTTAGCTGTGCAACCTAGAGTGAGTCACTCAACTTCTCATCTTCAGTTTCCCCATCTATAAACTGGGATAATAATGACATTTATATCCACCTAAAATACTGCTGTGAGAAACTAAATATGCACTTGCGCTTTGCCTAGCAAATAGTCATAAATATAAGAAGTATATTATTAACATTAATAAATATTTTTAGCAGTGTAATCAAGAAGGCAAAAACGATTTGATAAGGGGCACCATTTCAGAGGATGGGAGTCTGGGGGTCCACAGACAGACTTCCCTTTCAGGATGCCTGGTAGGGATGAATTACCCACTGGGATTGGAACTAGGCAGATAACTAGGATACTTTGGGCAGGAAGCCAAGAAAATCGGACCATTCAAAAGAACAGGAAATAAGCAGGGGACCACATTCATTAGTGAGAAGTCTATTGATCCATGGAGAAGGGCCCCAAAGTTGGAGCTCACTATGTAGAAAGAAAGGTGGGAGCCCAGGGAAATACAGAGAGGTGGGGGACAGGAAGGACTATTGTGAAGACAGTTGAGGCTTTGCAGCTGGAAACCAGAATTCTTGGCAGAGATTGGGGTCTATTCGACATCTATCACAGCATCACAAATCTGGGAAGAAGCTTAGAGCCTATCAAGCCAAGGTGATTTGTCAAGTGTCAATAAGAGTAAAGATAAAGCAGTGTGTTTTGCCTGCCACTACTTTTTCTTTTTAAAATCTTGTTATCTCTGTTGAACACAAGACACACAGAGATTTGTCAAGAACTGATTTCTGGGCCCTTCTAAAGAATGGGGCAGATGCAGGATGCACTCACAGTCCAAAAACAAAGCAGACGTGAGGAACTTTGATCACAGAGCAGCCTAAAAGACCTGCTGCATACCTCCTAACCAGGTCACTGCCCCCCCTTCTCTGCCCTGCCTGGAACAACTGTAGCCAATAAGTCTTTATGCAAGGAGTGTGGGCGTGGGCATCTGTGCTCCAGATCCATCTTAGCTCTCATCTCCTCGGCCAGAGGCATTCATCAATGGTGAGCCCTCATCTCTGCCTGGGTCTTCCAGCCAGCCTCTAAACCCTTTTTTATGGCAGTCAGCCTCCCTTCTAGGACAGTGCTTTAATTCCCCAGGCCTCAGGGAAATTCTAATTCTAATGTCTCAGGACTCTAATAGCTTTCAAACAGCCAGCTCCTTGGTTAAGCAGTTACAAAAACTCAGAATTATCAGCAGTTTCACACCTATCACCCTCCACTGTCGTTTAAAACAATAAAGGCCTCTTTCAGCCTTCCCCCACTTCCCCCCCCCCTTCAGAAGAGTATCCCCTTATCAATTGCAGAACATTCAGTGAAGGACTCAACTTAGAATCACAGTGGGGCAGACCAAGTCTTCTGCTGAGTAGAAGGAGGGATGGCTGCTCTTCAGCCCACAGTACTCCCTGTCAGGATACCACATGTCTTTACTTGTTGAATATCTTGCAAACTTGTCACCTGATGTTCCAATCTCCTAGTTCTGCTGGTGTCTGAGGAGGAAAGGGTTTCTGCCTTGGAGAGGGAGTGAGCCCAGATGATGGTGGCTAAGGCCTCAACACTCTGAAGAAAGGAAGCAGTGTTTCAAGGAGGGGCAAAACATGCTCCAGCTCTTTCCAGTTATTATCTAAAGATAAACAGAGCTGGAACTGGTGCTGCCAGAAAAGTAAGAGGAGAGAGTTCAGCTACAGGCTTGTGGCTTCCTAGGATGCCTCTGACAACACCCTCTCTGTTCCCCGAAATCCAGCTTCAGACTTGAGTTTCCAGCCCAGCCATAGTACAGGTGCTTCTCTCTGGATTAAAGAACTCTTTCGGTCTCTGAAAAGAAACCATCAGGTGTGCTCCCAGCCCTCTGCCTCCAGGCCTTGCATGTGATAACTATGATAAAAATGCTCAAAGCTGGGAAATAAGCCAAGCTTTTTGACCTTTCTGCTATCCTTCATATACAATTATTTTCCTAGTCTCTATATTTTTTAAATTTAATTCTAAGTACAAAACAGGCTGACACTTTGTTATTTAGGAATAATTTATGCTATGTTTAGGGAATGACTGGGAGATTCATAGTGTGTTAGCTCTGAGAAGCAGTTGTCCACACAAAAACTTGTACACAAATGTTAATACAAGCATTATTCATAATAGCGGAAAGGTGGAAACAGCCCAAATGTACGTCACGTGATGAATGTATAAACAAAATATGGTATCTCCATACAACGGGATACTATTCAGCCATAAAAGAGAATGAAGTACTGATATATGCTACATAGATGAACCTTGAAAATATGCTCAGTGAAAGAAGTCAGACAAAAAAGAAGTCAGACAGAGGCATTCTTATCTCCCCCCAAAAAGTGACACACTGTATGATTCCATTTGTATGATGTCCAGAATAAGTAAATATATAGAGACTGAAAGTAGATTAGTGTTTGCCTAGTGCTGGACTATTGGGGAGTGATAAATAAGAAATATAGTGTTTCTCTGTGAGGTGGTGAAATGTTCTAAAACTGACTGTGGTAATGGTTGCACATACCTGTGACTATAATAAAAATCATTAAATTGTATACTTTAAATGGGTGAAGTGGATGGTATGTGAATTATATCTTAATACAGCTATTTCTAAAAAAGTTTTAAAAATTATTTTTTTAAAAAAAGAAAAGATAAAACAACCAATCATGTGAACCTAGCCACCAAAGCCATTGCTCAATGCCAGGGAAGTGGGTGTAGGTGGAGAACTCAGGAGACTCTAAAATGACTGCTGTGCTGCAGAACAGAGGCTTGCTTTTAGTGCTAGCCCTGATGCAGCTCCAGGTCAGCTCCAGTGGGGATCCTCAGGAGTGTGGTTGGGTAAGCACATGTGATTCTTGCTGAGCCAATGGAGGGACATGAAGGAGGGATGAAGGAAGCAATTCTAACATGGAATCCTGATGCCAGAAATGCATTCTTACTCCAAAATTAAACCTTCAGTAAGAAGGGAGAAAGAACCACACCCAAGGAAAGACTATCCTATTGCCATAGCAACGAGTACCCCCCTCACACACATGGTTTTAAACCATTTAATCTATGACAACTCATCTCAGTTTAACTGAACAACCACAGGCCTCAGTGGGCATGCTTCTGAGAGCCAGTTGATCAGCAACAGCCACACTCTGGTTCACCAATCAAACCCTAACCTGAACTTCACACCTCCCAGCACCTTATAGATCACTTTCCTGCTCCACTCAAAGAGATAGTACCTAAGAGGCATTGCTCCGCCTTCCTTAAGTAAGTAATAGATTCAGCTTTTTGTTTCAGATATTGAGAGGTGATCTTTTCTTTAGACACACTCAGAGTCTGGAATAATGCCTTCCTGGGAATAATTTATCCTCATTTCTAGGACTATTGCTAGCTTCTACGATGTAATTGGTGAATTAGAAAAAGGCAAAACTTTCTTCTAAACAAGGCCCCAGTGAGGACTAGATTTCATTTAGGAGAGAGAGGGGTTTCAATGTACCAAACTAAAAGACTACATTTTCAAACCCCTCTGCAGCCAAATTCAACCAAAATTACTAATCTCTGATCATTCAGATGTAAGTGGAATTGACCTATAGGGATATGACTTGGCCATGAGATGAGGCCTTTGGCTCTTCCTCTCTCTGTTCTTACTGAGTCTGTGTTGTGAATATGATGGTTGGAGCTCCTGCAGCCTGTCTTTGGAGCATGTGGTGACACATCATGGAGGGTGGAGCAGAAAAGTAGAAGAAGCCCAGGACCCTGAAGACTCTGTGGAGCCACCATGCTAATTTAGACTTCACATCTACCTCCTTATTTTCTGGATGTGAAAGAATTAACCTTGTGTTTTTAAGCTACTGTAGCCAAGTCTCTATTACAACAGCTGAACATGGTTCCTTACCAATACAGAGGGATTTGAAGTGGCAAGAGGGGAAAGGTTTACTTTTAGAGTAAGAATAAATTTAGGGGCATCAGGATTCCAGGTTAGAGTCATGATCATGCGGTCTCTCTTCACTCAGACTCTCTTCTGCTAGTCATGGATACTGTGGGAAAAAAAAGGGTGGACTCCTCCTTGAGCACAGTCCCTGCTTTTGAACAGGGGTGCATCTCTCATGCCCAGTTTCTGGTCCTTTCTACACTGAAAAGGAAACGTGGTTCCTCTTTAGCACACCAGGCCATTTGCTCATTCCCCTTACTATAGGAAGCCGGCTCTTCTTGCTAGAAGTTCTTAGCCAAATAGAATGGTAATGACCCAGAAACCAAAGGACACTAGGTCTTCTGCAGCACTGATGTGCCAGGTACAGTGCTAAGCATTCTGTCTGCATTAACCATTTTTATCCTCAGAACAGCAGCCCCATTTTTAAAAGAGTAAACTGTGGCTTAGAAAGTTTAGTTCCCTGCCCCTGGTCACATCTAGAATGTGGCTCCAAATGCAGGCTTGCCTAAGTCCAAAGCCAGGGCTTTAACACAGCTCTAGAAGTTAGGGAAACCCTCCAGAGCAGCTGCAGCTCCACGCTTTGGTCATGATGGGCTGCCCAGGTTGATAAAGATCTTCTCCTTCCCCCAGAGCTTGAGCTCTAAGTTAAGCACCCGTACCATCCGCTTCCTTTTTGTTTGGGCAATAGGCTAGGCCTCCACTTCCTTTTCCTTCTACCCAGTGTCATAACAGATTACAGCTGTGCTGACCTAAAAATGGCTTTCCTGTTCCCCTTGGGTTCAGCACTTTGGATGCAGCACCCCTATTCTCTCCACATGAGTCTCACAGATGATTTTAAGAGCAGTGGCTACAGATGGGGCTCCTGAGCTAAGAGTTGGATGTCCCAGCTCCTGCCCATCACCCATCGCCAACTGTGTGACTTTAGGGGTGTCACTGAACTCCTGGGAATCATGTTTCCCCATCTGTGAAATGAGGATGACTGCTTTATCCTCCTCATGTAGATAATGGGTGGGAAGGTGTTTTGGATAATAATTAGCTCACATTTATTGCCTGTTTCCTGTGTGCCAGGGAAGTGCTAAGCACCTTGCATGTATTGTCTTATTTAGTTCTCATAAACCCTATGAGTAAGCATTCTTTTTTTTTTTTTTTTTTTTTGAGGCAAGGCAACTCTTGGTTGACCCCACAGATTGCAAGGACCTTGCCAGCTTACAATCCCTTATTGATTGGTTTATATTTTTTACACTTACAGCATCTGGTCTTCCTAAGTGATCTTCTATCCAAGTACTAACCAGGCCCAACCCTGCTTAGCTTCCAAGATCAGACAGGATCAGGCTTGTTCAAGGTAGTATGGCCCTAGACAAGTAACCATTCTTATCTCGATTTTACATGAGGAAAACTGAGGCTTATAGAAGAAGCTAATTTGCTCCAGGTCACACAGTAACTGTAGTCCTTGGATTCTGACCCCGAGAGTATAACTACAGGGCCCATCCTACAGATGTGAATGGTCCTTATTAGCTATATGTACTGTGGCTGATGCTTCTGGATGGGCGACATTGCAAGAATTCAGGGATTGAAAGGTTAGTTCTTCACCAAAAAGGTGAATCCTGGGGTATAGTAGGGTTGAGACAGGTGTGCTCTTGCCACCTGAATGCCTCTTGTCCCTTCTCCTGGCACCACATGCATCCTAGAGGAGGCTCTGAGCAAGGTGCCTCCTCAAGGAGGCTCTGAGCAAGGTGCCTCAGGATGGAGGGCCAGCAGATGTTCTGTAGCCCCTCCAGTGCCCATTTCAGACTGGGGGTTCATCAAGGGGCTATATCTAGTCAGAGGTATCTACGGCCTAGGAAAAGGATAAGAAGGCTGCCACTACCTTGGCCCTCTTTAACTCCCCAACTGATTTGCAAAATCCCAGCCGCCTCAGCAGGTATGGCTGCCTCTCTGTAGGATTTTAGCTTTAACTTGTTTGCAGAGCTTCCTCCGGTGGCAAAGATGCATGACCACATCCTTTGCAATATACCACTATCATTTTGGGAATTGTGCATATTCACACGCACATACATTCATATTGAATCCTCACAGTAGCCTAGTAGGTTCAGTATTATTATTACCACTTTCAGAATATGTGGTAAAGTACTTACAGACTCAAACCTAACACTTTCTCTGCTCTCTTTCAGCAGCTCTCCCCAAATCTAGATTTCTGGACATGAACATCAGTTTTCCTACGACAGCTTCAACAATCAGCTTCCTCTTCCTCCCCAAGCCACCAGTTCCCCTTTTTCAGCCTTATTGCACGGGTCTCAGCCTGTGTCCCTGGAGGGTAGTGGTGTTGACACCTGCTGCTGGGGCCTAAGTCAGAGCTGGGCTCTGACTTCTCCGTAGACACTTTCAACAGTCTTTATACTCTCTCTGCTCTGTGTGTGAGAACCACTTTTTATTTTTAGTAAATCAATGAAGTTTAATATATATAGAAAAGTGCACAAATTATTAGTGCCTAGCTCACTGAATTATCAAATACATCCATGTAAACTCCTTTCTGATAAAAAATTAGAATATTACTGCATTCTTGTGCCTGCTCTGAGAATTACCATCATGGTAACTGCTATCCTGACTTCTAATATTTTAGATTAGTTATTCTTACTTTTGAACTTCATCTAAGTGGAATCATGCAATATGTACTTTTTTGTGTCTGGTGTCTTTCACTCAACTTAGATTATACCTGCTGTGGCATTGCTATATCCACCTGAATACTATAGTATGCCATTATATCCATATGCTATAATTTATTTCTCCATTTTATTGTTGATGGACATTGAGTCATTCCCACTATTTGGCTAATATGAACATTATAATATATGTATTTTATGCATATAAGCATACATCTCTGTTGAGTACATACCCTGTAGTGAATTGCTGGATTATGAAGTATAATCAGTGTATTCAGTTTTAGCATATATTACCATGCAGTTTTTCCTTTTTTCTTGCTCCATCTATTTATTTTATTTTATTTTATTTTATTTTATTTTTATTTTATTTTATTTTATTATAGTGATATTGGTTAACGAAATCCAGTAAGTTTCAAGTGTACAATTCAACAGTAAGTCATATGTATTTTGCATTGTATGTTCACCATCCATAGCACGTAGTTTTTCAAAGTGATAGTACCAGTAGCACATGTACCAGTTGCTCCACATCCTCACCAACACTTAGTATTGCTAGTCTTCTTAATTTTAGCCATTCTGGTAGGTGTGTAGTGACATTTCATTGTGGTTTTAATTTGCACTTCCCTGTCGATTAATGAGATTGAGCGTTTTTTGTACAATATTGGACACTTGGGTATCCACTTTTGTTAAGTGCCCTTTCATGCCTCTTGCTCACTCTTTTTATTAAAATTGTCTGCCTTGTTCTTATTGATTTGTAGGATTTTAAAAATACATTATAATGTACTTCATTACATTATACATATTGCAAATATCTCCTCCTACTTCTTTTTTTTTTTAAGCCTACAGCACTTGGTCTTCCTAGGTGGTCTCCCATCCAAGTACTAACCAGGCCCAACCCTGCTTAGCTTCCAAGATCAGATGAGATGGGGCACGTTCAGGGTGGCATGGCCATAGACTCTTCTCCTGCTCTTCGGTTCACTTCTTAATGCTCTTCATGATGTCTTTTCATGAGCATAATTTCTTACATTTAATGTATTCCAGTTTATCAATCTATTCTTTCATGGGTGGCAATTTTTGTAGCTCATCAAATAAACTACCAAGTTGTGGAAACTTGTGCAAATCACTTCACCTTCTGGACTTGGCAAAATGAACAGTTGTTTCAGATATTCAAATGCAGAGTTAGTTTGCAGATATTTTGAAGTTTCACGCATTAGTAAACTTGTTTTAAAAAGGAGAATGTAAGACAAAGGGTCAGCAACTCTTTATTTTGGTAAATAATAGAAAAAATCTTCCACTTATTCTCAATAGAAAAGGCATTTGAACACCAGCATCATTATATTGTACTTATTTTACTGCAGAACAGTAAAAATACTGACACTGACCAGCATGTGACCTTTGATCTAGATGATCCCTCAGGTGTCTGTTTCCAGCACCAACATTGTAGTTTTATGAATTTCTCTCCAGCCTTCCCTTTACTCTTCATTCCTGGCTCTTTGATTTGTGGAACAAAATCCATTCTTTGGATTCTCTTAAATCCCTCAGAAATGTATGTTTTAACCTTTGTGTTTCTAATTGTGAAATGAAAGACCATCTCAATTTAACTAAATAAAGACTGATCACAATTTTTGGTATTTACATTTATTCTCGAATTTTTATCACTTGTACACTTGTTTTAGTCCCTCTTCTTCTCTTCACAACACACATATACTTATTATTCAAAGAACCTTTGTTGCAAGATATTTAAGAACAAGTGGTGTCTTAATCTGTTCCGGCTGCTATAATAAAAAGCACAGGCTGGGTAGCTTATGTGGGTTTTACATGCTGTTGAGTTGGCTCTGACTTTGACTCATGGTGACCCAATGAATGAGTGATGTCCATAAAATCAGGTCCTCAGCAGCCCTGCTCAGCTTCTGCACGTGACTTTTCCCTAAGGAGTCAATCTATCTCATATTTGGTCTTTTTTTTTTTTCTTGCTGACTTCTATTTTTTCCAGCATTATTTTCCAAAGAACCCTGCCTTCTCAGGATGTACCTGAGGTAGGGAGGGTAGCTTCAGTTTTGTCATTTTTGTAGCTTATAACTAACAGAAAGTTATTTCTTTCAGTTCCAGAGACTGGAAGTCTGTAATCAGGGTGCCAGTATTGCTGGATAAGGGCCCACTTCCTGGTTCATAGCGCGTGCCTTTTAACTATGTCTTCACCTGGTCCAAGGGGCTAGAAATCTCTCTGGGCTCTCTTTCATAAGGCACCAGTTCCATTCATGAGAGCTCCACCCTCAAGACTTAAGCACTTCTCAAAGACTCCCCTAATATCTTCATCTTTGGGAGTCAGAATTTCAACACATGAATTTTGGGGGACACATTAGATCATAGTAAAGGGGAAAACTCACACTGTATCAAATGAAAGAAGAGGATGCAAAAATGTTGTCGACTCCTGGTTCATTTAAAAGGTTGACTTATAGAAGTGTCTAATCAATAAGAACTTAAAAAATGTGAACATGAATGTTTAAAGCCTAATCAGCTCAAACCCACCAGGATCAAGCCTTAGTCTGACAAAATCAGATTTATTGATTTGAAGTGAGGGAGGAAAACGTCTTTTGTAAGATTTTCGGTTCTGTGGCAGGAAATTGGGAATCAGCTCTGGTTTGGTTGCTGGTTCTCAAGTGAAATTAGACGAGATTAACAAGAGAAAACTGAGTGCTGTCATGAGGCAGGGATCTTGAGCCTGGAGGAAAGGCAAAACCAGATGTTGACTGTTTTACCACGGTAACGGACGCGAATCCGGAAGTGGCGCCAGAGGAACAGGAAGTGAAGAGGACTGCAGACCCACGTGTGTTCTGCGCGTGTTTCTGCGTCCCTGGAAGTCGGTCCTTTAAGCTTAGTCGACATGGGTCGCTCAGGGAAGTTGCCTTCTGGTGTCTCTGCCAAGTTGAAACGCTGGAAGAAAGGCCATAGCAGCGACAGCAACCCCGCCATCTGCCGCCACCGCCAGGCCGCCCGCAGCCGCTTCTTCAGCCGGCCCTCAGGTAATAGGATCGAAACCCGGGCAGGGTCTGCGGTGGGGTTCTGGGCGTGCCTGGGTCTGTATGGGTCTGGGCCTCTGTGGCCCAGACGTTGAACCTTTCATCTCTTGGGGAATGTCGGATCTGGAGCTGTCGTAAAGGCCCACCCTCCCCATTTAACAAATACGGAACCTGAGTCTACGGTAGGAAATGACCACAGGTGTAAGAGTTGGGACTCATAGCTATAAGTAACCTGGTGGCTTTCAAAGAGCTTTCGCCTTCATTTTTTTCCCATTTTCCCTGAGCGCAGCCCCCTGTCAACTCCCCCTGGCACTTATGCCATCAGGACAGGGAAGCAGAAAATTTTACCTGGAGGATTCTATTTCTGGGCTGATGAGGCAGACCGTTTTCAGAATTCAGCCTCTCAGGTTTGGGACCTGGACTCTGCCGGTTCGTTTCGTAGGGGTGATTCTTTTTTGGCCAAAAGGAGGTTTGGGTAGAAGTGTGTACAGGGCGGGTTGGGGGGCGGGGTTCTTACCTTGTGCTCGGGTTTTCAGGAAAGAGCGACCTAACAGTTGATGCTGTAAAGCTGCATAATGAGTTGCAGTCAGGGTCCCTGTGCCTGGGCAAAAGTGAAGCCTCTGAAATGGCTATGGAAGAAGAGGAGGCGCCGGCTCTCACAGAGAAGTCCTCGGCCACCTTCCTGAGTGGCCTCTCCGACTGCACCAATGTCACATTTAGTAAAGTGCAGCGCTTCTGGGATTCCAACTCTGCTGCCCATAAGGAGGTAGGAGGAGAGTCAGGATGGCATGTGATAGTGCAAGGGGGCCAGACGCATGCTTTTTTATTCCATCCAGCTGGCATTTCTGGATGGTGTGTCACCTCTCCTACCCTTTGTGTCTTCTACTTATTACTTCTCCTAGGATGGGTTCCACTTTCTGCTTTTTCTGACATCTCTCTTGCTCAAGTGTAAAATTTTTGAGAGTAGAAATGTTTTTCAAACATTTTTCTTTTTAACTGTACCTAGCCCAGGACTTTTTACATAGAATATTTTCAAGAAAGACTTGTTGAGTAAATTAATGCTGAGTAACAGTGGTTAGAAATGTTTTATCTAACAACTAAATTTACTTTTTTTAGTTTATTTTTTAATTATGTATATTTATATTTTTTCATTTAAATGAAAAATGTCAAAATTTATACATGGTACCAAAGTGATGTAAGTAGAAAAAATGTGAAAGTTTTCTCCCAACTTAACTTCTTCATGATAGCTACTGTTAATGGGTCATTGTGTATCTACCTTCTGTCCCAAAAGAAATGTAATGTAAGCCACATATATAATTTTAAACCTTCTAATGCCACGTTAAAAACAAAAAAAGTAAAAAGCAGGTGAATATATAATAATATATTTATTATTTATATTTAGTTTATATTTATTTAATTTAACCCAATGTGTCAAAAAATTATCATTTCAATATATGATCAATATAAAAAATAATGAGATGTTTTACATTATTTTTATCATACTAAGGCTTCAAAATCTTGTCCATGTTTTACCCTTAACATCTCCATTTGGATGCTAAAGCTTCACTGAAAATATTTTATTTGTATTTAGAGTTCATAAAACTTACAGTTGGAAAAGTAGATTCATATACCTAAATTGTTCTAAATCTGTTTTCCAATAATTGGCTTAAGTATTTGTTTTTAAGTTTAATTAATTAAAAATTTTAAATTAAAGATTCAGTTCTGGGAGAGGGGGCAAGGTAGATGGGGTAAAAGAGGTCAAATATGTGGTGACAGAAAGAAATCTAACTGTGGGAGTTGAACTCACAGTGTATATATATATATATATGCCTTACTGTTAAAGTGTACAGCTAAAACTTATTGAATTTCGTTAACCAATGTCACCATAAAAAGAATTTTTTTAATTAAAAAATTTTTTTAAAAGATTCAGTACCTCAGTCACACTAGTCATATTTTAAGTGCTCACTAGCCTCTTGTCAACATTACTGCTCTAGCCTTTTTTTGTATTTTATATACATTTTGTTTGTTTACTGAAACATGATTATGATTTTAAATATTATTTGTACTTTTATATACAGTGTTCTGCAACTTTTCCCCCACTGAACAGCATTTATATGTTAATATACATAGTTTTTCCTTATTCTTTTCTATAGTTACATAGCATTTGAATCTATCCTTATTAATATTATAATAATATTATAATATTAATCCCCTGTTGATGGCTGCTTGGTTGTTCCAGTTTTTTGCTGCAGTGAATACACTTGTGCATAAATGCTTGCACATTTGTGTAGATATTTCTATAAGAGAGAGCATCGTAGAGGTGGAATTTTGACAAACATCTTCTGAATTTCCTATGTGGTGGGCCCTGTGGTGTGTTCCCTTGCTCTAAACACTGCTTGTCTATCTGTGGGCTATGAGGAAACTAATTTGTGAAGGAGCAAGGAAAAGAGTTGCCCTGGGGTCGAGTTAAATCTAAAATAGATGTCGTAGTTGCCTTCTCCCTCATGTACAGATCTGTGCTGTTTTGGCTGCTGTCACTGAGGTGATTCGCTCACAGGGAGGAAAGGAGACGGAGACTGAGTACTTTGCAGCACTGGTGAGTGGATGTGACTAGGGGGCAGATGTTCAGAGTAACAGGTTATTCAGGCTATAGAAAGAAGATGGGTGTCCCTGGCATGTGGAGAGAGAAGGACAACCTTGAACAGGTGAAAGTGCTTCTGTCATTTCCCAGTAGCTTGGTAAGGCTGGTGGTGTTTGCTGCATTTTTTGTGTAAAACAAAAATTTACTACTCTAGGTTTTTTTCCCTTGATCCATGAAGCTGAGTAAAACCCAAGAGATACTCTAGAAAAATAGTTTTCAAAATGTGATTTGGGGGTCCCCAAGACCCTTTTGGGGAGTCGGCTAGGTCAAAATTATTTCCGTGTTAGTACTCGAACATTATTTACCTCTTTGACTCTTACTCTCTCAAGAGTGTACCTTGGAGTTTTCTGGAAGTTATGTGTTGTCTGATGACATTATTTTGATAGCTAATGGACTTGTGTTGCATATTCTTGTGTTTGAAAATTTTCTTACTTTTAATTTTTAGTATGGTAAATATCAATAGGTGTAACGTACAAAAACAAAAAGTCTTTGGGGAATCCTCAATAATTTTTAAGGGTGTAAAAGTTTGAGAATCACTACTGTAGAATAGGGTTGGCAAACTACTGCCCAAAAGCATAATCTGAAAACAAAACAAAAGGCATAATCTGACCCGTGGCCTGTTTTTGTATATCTGAGAATTAAGAGTGGTTTTTACATTTTTAAAGAATTGTTAAAACAAAGAAGAATATGTAAGAGAGACCATACATGGCCTGCAAAGCCTAAAATATTTATCATCTATTCCTTTACAATAAAAATTTACTAATCTGCTCTAGAATAATGAAATAGCAATTCACGGTTTTTATCATGTGCTAGGCAGTATTCTGATTGTTTCACGTATATTAGTTCAATTAAACCTCACAGCTTATAGGTAGGAACTATTATCCTTATTTTACAAATGAGGAAACTGAGTCACAGAAAGATTAAGTTGCTAACCCAAAGTCACACAGTGGCAAAGCTGGGATTTGAACTTTGACATCAAGCTCCTTGGTCATAACCATTTTGCTGGACACATTTCCTGTTCACACTTGGTGATTTGGCCCTCAGATGACAACCATGGAAGCAGTAGAGTCCCCAGAGTCCCTGGCTGCTGTTGCTTACCTGCTGAACCTTGTCCTGAAGCGGTGAGTCCTAGCTCCTGTCTGAACCCCAAGGCACTTTGTGGAGAGGAGAAGAGGATGTGGATGGGAGGAGGATTAGGGAATTGTTTAAAAGAATGAAAAGATACTGGAGTATCTGGTGATATTCTATAACATCAGGGTCCAGGGGTGGCTTGGGATGTTGTAGACAGAATGAGTGCTGGTGCTTGAAAAGGAGGCAGCCCTGGTATAGTCATTGGGCTGGATGGATGGGGTGGAATGTTGGTGCTAGGATATCTGGGGGCCTGCAGCCAGGGGAAAGGTGGAAAGAAGATTGGGATGAGTTTTAAAGGCCCGTCTTGGGTAGTATAGAGAATGGGTAGTGGAGAAGGTGAAAGAAGTGGAGAGTTCAGATGCCACGTAGAGCTCATTGACCAGGTGTCAGGAAGGGTGAGCTCCTGTCCTGACTTGCTCACTCTCTGAGTGACTAGACCAGCACTGCCTCCTTCTGTCCAGCCTCCTCCAGACCAGGGTGGGAGCTACACCAGCTGCTCTCAGAGGCCCCTCTGGGGTTCTGACTTTCTCTGTTCTCTCACCACAGAGTGCCCAGCCCTGTGCTCATTAAGAAGTTCTCTGATACCTCCAAAACCTTCATGGATATTATGTCAGCCCAGGCCAGCAGTGGCTCCACCTCTGCCCTCCGATGGGTTAGTGGTTGGGTTTCAGTTTTCCCTATACCATCTCCCAGGGCCCATCTGATTAGACTAAAGCTTGGTTGCTCCCTAGGAGGGATGTGGATACTCCGACACTCACATGGGATTTTCTGGGTTCAGTGAGGACCTGGGCTTTATTCCCACCTGGCTGAAGTGGTTGGAGCTGAGAGACTCTGACTTTTCTCTTCAAGGTCCTCTCGTGCATGGCCACCCTTCTGCGGAAGCAGGACCTGGAGGCCTGGGGCTACCCTGTGACCCTGCAGGTGTACCATGGACTGCTGAGTTTCACTGTGCATGCCAAGCCCAAGGTGAGGCTACTGAGCCCCCAAAATACAGGAGGGAGCCAAGCCACTCCAGGAGGCAGGGCTGGGCTGGCTTGAGTGAGTGGGATCAGAGAGCTTACCTGGAGTCCGGCTCTTCCCCTGAGGTTCTGCTTCCTGCTTCTGAGGACCCATCTGCTGAGCTCCAGAAGGCAAGGGGCAGCTTCTCCTCCTACTTGGGGGATGTCAGGCCCTTCTAGGCAGTGACATGTTAGTTGTAGTAGCAGGGGTGAGGCTGGAGCGAGGCTTTGGGGTCACACAGAACTGAGTTGGATACTGGACTCCAGTTTTGCCATGACCTTAGGCAAGTTACTTAATCTTTGAGTCTCAGTTATGCAGTTGTGAAATAGGGATAATAATACCAACTTTGCTTCGAGGGTGTGGGAAGACTCTGGCGTTCCTCATAGGCCTAGTACAGCTCCTGCTTATAGCAGGCGCTCAATAAGTGGTGGTTGGCCACTCTATTTCCTCCTGAAATTTAGGCCAGGGAGCATGTAATAATAATAACAACAGTCTTAGTAACTACTCCTGTGTTGAGCACTGGGTCTCCACATGGTCTTTCCTCACTTTCTTCGGGTCTCTGCTGAAATGTAACTTTAATGAAGTGACACTTTTCTGACCACCATATAAAAAGTAACAGCCCCTGCTTTATTGTCTGCAGAGTACTTTTATCATCTAGTATACAATTGTTTATTTTCTGCCTCTTAAGTAGAACATGAGTTGTTTGCTCCATTCACTTCCACACCGCTGGCACTAAGAACAGTGATGGCTTGGTGAACATTTCAGTGTTGCTGACAACAAATGAGTGAATGAATCCTTGTTGTAAAGATGAGGACACAGAAACTCGGAGATTAAGTTGCTTGGCTTGCTTAGGGCCGTTTGGTGGGCTAAGAGGAGAGTGGGGATTGGAGTTGAGGTTTGTCTCACTCCACAACTTGGTCATCTACATGCGAAGCCTTGGGCATATATATCATCGGGAGGTGTGCAGTCACTGATTGCTGGCGGATAGTTGGGCAGACCATCCTAGCTGCTGGTTAGATGTTTACCTGGACCCGACCCCCTTTCTTTGCCCCTCAGATCCGGAAGGCTGCCCAGCATGGAGTGTGCTCAGTCCTCAAGGGCAGTGAATTCATGTTTGGTGAGAAGGCCCCTGCCCATCATCCTGCTGCCATTTCCACTGCCAAGTTCTGCATCCAGGAAATTGAGAAGTCTGGAGGTAGGAGCCAGGCTGTGGGCAGGATGGGTGGAGGCTAGGGCTAACTGGGGAGGACAGGGCTTACTGCAGAGAGTTGGCTGGAGTCTCAGCTCCCTTTTTTCTGCCAGGCTCCAAGGAGGCCACCACCACACTGCACATGCTGACACTGCTGAAGGACCTACTGCCCTGCTTCCCAGAAGGCCTGGTGAAGAGCTGCAGTGAAACTCTCCTCAGGGTCATGACCTTGAGCCATGTGGTGAGCTCAGGCCGCAAGAGCCATTGAATGGGGGCACGCCAAGGGAGGTGGGTGCATAGCTGCAGACCCCAGGCCCTTGCAGGTTGAGAGGGGCATGGCTGTATGCTCAGAGAACTCCTTGATCAGTCCAGAAGCAAGGCCTGGCAGCTCATCCCTGGTATCAGAAAGATTGAACTGTCTTCAGGGTCCTGGTCCAGTTGGGAGCTGGCCTCAGAGATCAGGGCAGAGCAGGGTAGAGCCATGATGGGGCTGGTAAAACATTGTCCTTTCCTTACCTCAAGCTCTATTTCATTTTTTCTTCTTCTTCTTCCCTTCTTTTCTCCCTTCTTTCCTCCCTCCTTCCCTTCCTTCTTTTTTTTTCTTTTGCTTATTTACTAACAAATCAGAAAGTGGCTTTAAAGACTGTCCCCTGCATTTCTGTCATCCTAGCACAATTCTCTTAATCCTTCTATATTCTCTTGTAGTGTTAGTTCACATACACATTTTAAAGTATTATATAAATAAGATGATCATTGTTTAAAAGGAAAAAATCATTTAAAACAACTTGCTGTGTATCCTTCCAGACATTTTCTCTGTAGGTAAACATACATAAAAACATGTGAAAATACAACTCTAATAATAGTGTACAAACCATATATATCTTATTTTCTTAGCCCATTATGTTAAAAACATCTTGTTCATGTTTCTACATTGTCTTTGTTTAAATCATCTAAAATTTTTTTTTTGTGGCTGCCGTGACTTGCTAAAGCGACAGTTCTTTGAGTGTCCAGGTATGGGGGGCATGTTTGAAGTTCAGGAAGCCCAGGTCTCCCACCAGCCCACTGGCTGGAGTAGGAAGTTGAGGAGCACAAGGCAGCTGTGGGCTTTGTAGTTCCCCCACTAAGCTTATGTCTTCTCTCCAGCTGGTGACAGCCTGTGCCATGCAGGCCTTTTACAGCCTCTTCCATGCCAAGCCTGGCCTGGGTACCCTGCCTGCAGAGCTCAATGCCCAGATCATCACGGTGAGGCCTGGTGGTAGAAGTTGGGAGGGGCATGGCTGTGTTGGGGTGAGGTAGAGTGGCCCTGTTACTTGTCTGCAGTGTGCGGTTAGATGGGGTGAGCTTGGCTGCCCCAATGTAGACCATTAGACAGGCTGCAAGGAGACCAGCCACCAAAGCCTCATCAGCATCCACAGGAGCTAGGGGCCCTGACTCTTGATGTGGTGATAGTTAATAAACAATTTCAGCATGATCTCATGGTATTAACAGATACTGTTGCAGCAGGAGTTCCTAACCTCAAAGATCTATGGATGAACTTGGAGAAGGATGCATAAATTCTCCCAAATTGTTTACAAAATATGTGCATGTGCTCATGTACATTTTTCTGGAGAAGGGCTCTGTGGCTTTTTTCTGGTTCATAATGGGTCATGTGACCCAAGTTATACTCGACTGTTCCTGGAGACTTTTCTCCCATAGAAGCAAAACTAGAAAGACTTCACAGAGCAGAGAAAGGCCGGAGCTGGGAAGGCCTAAGGGACTGGGTAGGCCTATTGCTGGGACATGCAGGTGCCTAGGGATAGAAGGGGTCATTGTCCTTGGGCTACCACCAAATGCACTTGGTGAGACACATGCTTATTCAATCTTGTCTCTAGGCCTTATATGACTATGTTCCCAATGAGAATGACTTACAACCCCTTCTGGCCTGGCTGAAGGTCATGGAGAAAGCTCACATCAACCTGGTCAGGTAGGATGAGGTGGAGGGGCGTCCGAGAGTCTCCAGCCGGGCTACCTGCCCTGTGGTGCAGATAGAAGGAATGTGAGCTGGAAACTGCGGGGGAATCAGCTTCCTGGAGTTGGCAGCAGTTCTACTTCGAATGTACAGTGGGCCACCTCCTGTTTTTATGAGGCATGGGGTGGTTAGTACAGCCTGTGTTAGCCAAGGCTGATGCCTTTCCTGCTAGAGTGTTGACCAACTAGCACTACTCTCAGGGTGGGGACCAAGTACCATCCTGATCTTGTCACCCTGGCTGTCATCCTGTGCAGTTGGTTTCCTTGTCAGAGGATATCTTCTGCTGTATGCCACTCTACCTGACTCCCCACTTGAGTTAACGGTCCCCACCTCTGGGATTCTTAGTCCTGTAAACCCAGTTTATACTTTGTGCCTCTGTCATAACAATCACAATTGAGCTTGACCACTTAATAGTAGCCTCTTGATAATTCCACTTTTTCTGAGTAAGGCTGAGAAGAAAATAAGCATATCACTTGGTGACTTGCATTTTACTTAGAAGGAAAGTCTCAGAGGCCCCAGAGGCTCCCCCAGGCACCATGCTAGGTGTTATGCATTTATGTTTCACTGCATTGATCACAACCACCCATGAGGACGGTCTTAGCCCATTTTATAAACCAAAAACCAAAGCCATTCAATTCAGCTGGTCATGTGGCTGAATTGCCAGCTCTGCAGCCTAGGTCTGCCAGGCCCATATCCTTCCTGTGCCAAACCGCCTTTCACCTGGAGGTGCCAGAAAATGGCAAAACAGCCACATTCTCTGCTCAGGATTTATCCTGCAGGAAGACTCCCATAGTTGCGCCAGGGTATATGGCACAGGATGCTTGTTGTAGCACCATGGGTAATGGCAGAAAAACAAACTGTTGTGTGTAGAAACTAGAGACAACCTAAATGTTCCCCTGGAGGGGACTGGTTAAATACAAACAGTGAAATAATAGGCAGTCATTAGAAATAATTGAAGTAGATGTATATATGGTAGTGTGGAAAGACCTCTAAGATATATTGAGAAAAAACAAGGTGTAGAACAGTATGGATTGTGTGAATATTTGTATACTCTCTTGAGAGGAACTACCAAGGTGTGACTCATAACCCCTCCCCATTAGCTGGATGACCTTGGGCAAGTCACTTGACTTTTCTTTCCTCAGTTTCTTCATATTTATACATGGGAATTGTAATAGGACTTAATCTCAGTTTTTTCAATGTTTTATTTTTCTGTTTTGGGTTTTTTTTTTTCAAGGTTTAATGAATTAATGTATATTGTTATGTCAATGTTTGGCATGTGATTACATAAATGCTAGCAATTGCTATTATTTTGTACATGTGTATATGCATACAAATTTCTGGAAGAGTACTTAAGAAACCTAACCTTCATTTCCCCCTGGGGAGTACATCCAAGGATCAGTCCAGGAGAAGAGTGTGGTAATAAAAGCATGCTCTTCATTTTGTACCCTGAGGACCTGTTTGAATTTCTTTAAAAATGGCCCACCAGAAGGGTAGTGTAGACCCCTGCAGGTCAATGGCTGTTGTCAGATCTGGGCCATCCATGTCCCTGAGGCCCAGACCCCACAGAAGTTTTTCATCTTGACAGGCTGCAGCGGGATCTGGGACTGGGCCACCTCCCTCGCTTTTTTGGAACTGCGACAACCTGCCTCCTCTCCCCCCATTCACAGGTGGTGACAGCTGCCACCCAGAGCCTCCAGGTACCGCAACCCCACCCCCAACTCCAGCTTTAGTGTGGGGAGCAAAGAGCACAAGAGGTTCTGCCAGCTGCCCAGTCTTTTCCAGGCTTGCCTAAGACCTCCAGCTGTGTCCTGAGAGGAGGTTCTGGGGTAGGAATAGGCTTCCAAGAAGCTTCAGGAAGTAGAGACCTGGGAGGGCTCAGTGGCACTGGGGGGCTGTCTTTGGTCCAGACAGCTGTGGCTTCTTTTTGTAGGAGACCCTGAAGGAATGTGTTGCTCCCCACATGGCTGACATTGGCTCTGTGACCACCTCAGCCTCAGGCCCTGCCCAGTATGTTGCCAAGATGTTCAGGTGAGAACATAGCATCCACAATAGGAAGGAATAAAGTGTACTTTGTAGAAAGTTCCTTATAATGATAAGTGCTCCACTTGTCACTTACTCTGGGCCATGTGTACACACAATGCCAGAGCAGCTGCTGTCAATATGAGCACTGGCCACATTCCAAGTGCCATAATATGGTGCTCATGAATGTGGACTCTGGGGCCAGTCACCTGTGGCAAGTTCCTGCACTTCTCACTACCTCAAGGTCCTCATCAGTCAAAGAGGACTAATAGAGGTGAAGATTAAAAAAAGTAATTTATGTAAAGTACTCAGAACAGTACCTGGCATGTAGTTAAGCACTCAATAAATAGAAACTACTAGTAATCCCTATGGTTCTAAGAGATAGGTACTGGCCCCATTTTATAGATGGGCAAGCTGAGGCCATCCAGCTAATACGTGGCAGCCTGACCACAGAGTCCACTCTTAATCACATGACCACTGACCCATCCTCACCCTCCTGGCGGGCGGTGAAGAGCCTCGCAGCCCCAAGCACACTGCGTGGTTCTGGGAAATGAGCTGGGATTCTTGGTGTCTCTGGGTCTCTCTGCTGAGCCTCAAGGTATGGTGCTTTGGGTACTGCTTCTCATGAGGAAATAGGCCTATTTTCTGTGGGTACATCCAGAATGAAGTTTTAGTAAAATAGGAATAGAACTGCTTCTACCCCTAGCTCACCGCTTTTCCCACACTGACCCCTTTTGGCTATTCTAGCCCCAAACCCCCAGGGAACTAAACTTGGGAGATGGAGCTGACCAAAGTGTGCACATGCTGAAGGGGCTCACTGCTGTGCCAGCCCTCCGTGGTGCAGCTTCCCAATTCTGCCCAGACAGCCTATTCTTACCCCACCGTCCCACCTCAGGTCAGGCCAAGAAATCGTGGGACAGTGACAAAGCCTGGGCTTTGGAGGCCCAGTTTGGCCTCTAACAAAGTGACCCTGGCAGGTCATTTTAATCTCTCTGAGCCTCAGTTTCCCCATTTGAATATGGAACAAATAACCTACTTTACAGGTTTTTCTTTAAGTGAGGATTACATAAATTAAACTCTTAGCACAGGGAGCAGTGTGAGTACTTTATAAATGCTAGTTCTCCTTGATCTTTCCTAGGGCCCTGCTCTTACTTGCCAGGTAGTGGTATGTAGATCATGGTGGCAGCCATTGACTTCCTGGTTGGGGCCTGGGGATGTGACCATGACCCTGATTTCTTGCTCCCTTGGCAGGGCAGTGGAGGAGGGCCTGACGTACAAATTCCATGCAGCATGGAGCTCTGTGTTGCAACTACTGTGTGTCTTCTTTGAGGCATGTGGGAGGCAGGCCCATCCTGTGATGAGGAAGGTGAGTTGGGGTGGTGGGCTTTTAGAGATCTCTGTTATTTCTGTACTTTGACTCCTCCCCACACACACATAGTGCCCACAGCAGGTCCTAGTACTGTGTCCCCATGAAGGTGACTGGGAGGAATAAGAAGAGGGGCAGGAACGCCCCTCCACCTGCTCACTAGTGTTGGCTGGAGTTGATGGTTTTGAATAGGGAACCAGTGTGATTCTCTATCATTCCTACCTGTTCTTTTAATTTTTAATTCTCTCAATCTTCCATGAGTGAGAATAGTGTCTTAAGCAGCCTTAAGTCTCAGGGAGGTAACTGCAATCCAGAGTAAACTTACATCAGGGATCCTCCCCAGCTCTGGGAGAGGGCAGGGCCTGAGGACAGGCAGATGGAACAGCTCTCGGCCTTGTGGCGCCTTCCTCACTGACAACCCCCTTCCCTGTTGTCATTGCCGGTTGGAAGAAAGGAGCCAGCCACTCCTGGAAGGATGGGCTTCCTCTGGGTCTGTGGTGAACCAGAACCCTCTGTCTGGAGGGGCAGCCACTCTTCAAGGCCTGCTCATTTGCTAGTTGTCACACGCAGGCTGGCCTTTGGCAGACCGTCTCATTTTTCAAGATAAACTGGAAATCTATATTCATATGTAAAATTTCCTGATTTTTACATGTTACTAATAAATACAGAACTTTAACAATTTCTGGTGCATCAGGGAGGGGTCAGACATATCAGTGGGTTACATTTGGTTATCGGTTTATTAACTCTGACTTAGAGGTAAACCTGGGCCCACGCTCCTGATCTTGTTGTCTTATAGGCTTTGGCTCACACTCAGCCATGGGTGCCTGCCCTGTGAGCACATCTTCACATATAATCTCTCATTTCTGCTCCAGTGCCTCCAGTCCCTGTGTGATCTGCGCCTCTCCCCACATTTTCCTCACACAGCAGCTCTGGACCAGGCAGTGGGGGCTGCAGTGGCCAGCATGGGACCTGAGGTGGTTTTGCAGGCAGTGCCTCTGGAAATTGATGGCTCTGAGTAAGTGTGACCCTAGATGGCTTCTGTATGAACTCCAGAAGGGTCAGACAAATTGCTCTTCCCCAGAAGAGTGTGCACTCCTTTGGGTGAAGTCTCTGTGCAGTGCAGGAGTCATCAAGAGGCCAGAGCAGGGTTTGCACTGCTCCTTAGTTCAAGGGACCGTCTGCTGGGTATGCTGCCCTCCGGGCTGTCACCTTTTCCTCACTGGGCCATCCCTGTCTCCTCCCAGAGAGACTCTGGACTTCCCACGGAGCTGGCTGCTGCCTGTCATCCGGGACCATGTCCGGGAAACACGACTTGGTTTCTTCACTGCCTACTTCTTGCCCCTGGCTACCACTCTGAAAAGCAAAGGTATGGGGCCCACTGCAGTCCTGGAGCCTCAGATGGAAGGGGGTCGAGAAGGGCTTCTGATCCAGCACCCAACCCCACTTGATAGCCTCCCTCTGCCACACAGCTGGCCAGCCAGTGCTTGAATGCTAACTCAGTGGGCCTGTACTTTCCCTCTGCTCTGAGGCATAGCCTGGCCTTTCCCCATTATAGGTCCCCGCCCTGTGGCAGGCAGACTTTGGTCTCCTCTTCCACTAAGGAAATAATTAGACAAGTACATAGTGATTTATGCATATGCAGAGATGTCCCTACCAAAAACTAAGACAACTGACATGTCCCTCAACAGGGTTTTGGTGAAGTTAGTTATGGTAAAGCCCACTGTGGGACACAATGGGGTCATTGTAAAGAAAGAAAGAGATTTGACATGGTCATGTTTAGTAGATGCTGAGTCGAACAGTTCAATTCAGTCTCAGCTTAGCCACACCATTTGGCTTTGGGCAAGTTTATTCAACTTCTGCTCCTCATCTGCAAAATGAGGATGATAATTGTCACATTGTGAAGGTTAAAAGAAATGATCAGGTATGTGCCCATTACACAGCTGTCACATAGAAATTACTTAGTAGGTGTTACCAACTTTATTATAATTGTCACATAAAACGAGGTTTCAAAACAATTATGTATAGTAAAATCCTGTTTATGTTTTTTAAAATGCATGTGTGTTTAAAGAAATATAAGAAAAGAGAGTGGCCACCCTGGGGGAGTAAGCTTGTGGGGAGACACCCCTTTTCTATTTTATACAGGTCACTTTAGGTTTTTAGAAGGAACAGTTTCAATCTATGGGGAGGAGAGGAATCATCCATATTCTTGTCCTCATCATTGGGCTTTTGGTTTTTGTGAAAATGAGGCCTGGTAGCCAGGACGGTGCCCAGGGTCATACTGTGTCCTTGTGTCACACTTCAGCAATGGACCTGGCCCAGGCAGGCAGCATGGTGGAGTCCAAGATCTATGACACACTACAGTGGCAGGTAAAGGGCCAATTGCAGGGATGTGGGTTGACAGTGTGGGTGTGCAGGTTGCTGAGTGTCGCTCTCCTTTACTGTCATTTCCTTTCAGATCTGGACCCTCCTGCCTGGTTTCTGCACAAGGCCCATGGATGTGGCCACCTCCTTCAAAGGGCTGGCGCGGACACTGGGTACAGCCATCAGTGAGCGCCCAGACCTAAGAGTCACTGTGTGCCAGGCCCTGCGCACCCTCATCACCAAGGGCTGTGAAGCAGGTGCATGTGGGCTCTGGGGTTGGGAGCTAGTGGGAGCGTGGCTGCAATGGCATGGGTCCCCTGATCCCCATCTCTTGACCTGTTATGGCTCATTGCCTGACCCTCTACAAGGACCTGGGGCTTCTGTTGGCCCCAGGACAGGAGCCATGGGGGAGCATAGACCACGGTGGCACTGAGTTCTCTATGCTCTGGCCTCAACCTCTCCTGTCCCAGAGAAGCCCCACATCTATGGTCCCGTCATAGGTGCCCCAGAAGGATGCCTCTGGGCTGCATCTCAGTGGGCTCAACTCCTGCCCCTTTTATGCAAACTTTGGTCCTTCTGCCAGAGGCTGATCGTGCCGAAGTGAGCCGCTTTGCCAAGAACTTTCTGCCAATTCTTTTTAACCTGTATGGGCAGCCTGTTGCAGCTGGGGACACCCCAGCCCCTCGCCGGGCTGTTCTGGAAACCATCAAAACTTATCTCACCATTACCGAGCCTCAGGTGAGCTGACACACGGGGAGGAAAGTTCTCAGGTGGTGATTGTTGGGTGTGTGTACTGGAAAGGCCGAGACCCTAACTACTAAGTCTCACTTGGGCCTCTGCCAGCTGGAGAACAGGGGTCCAGATAACCAGTGGTGTTGGCTGGGCTGGGCTCAGGGCTTCTAAACCATGGGGTATAGGGAGATAGAGAAGATGGCACAGTTCTGAGACCTGCTGGTGCTCTGTATTTCTCTCTTCAATAACTTCCTCTTTCTTATCCTTTTGGGGCTGCCAGTTGGTGAATGGTTTCCTGGAAAAAGCCAGTGAGAAGGTGCTCGATCCTGCTAGCTCTGACTTCACAAGGTAAAAAGCCCCACTTGAGCTGAGGCAGCCCAGGGAGCTAGAGTGTATGTCTAGCAGAAGCCTGCGGATTATCTTGGGGATGATTTAGGAAAGACTTGAGATAGTGAATGTTCCAGCTCTCCTGTTAGGCCTGATTGACCTTTTCCTTCAGAGGCATTATAGCCTGCTAGGGCTATAAGAATGAGGACCCTGGAGACTCACTGCCCGGGTTCAAATCCACCACTTACGGACTATGTGACCTTGGATAAGTTGCTTACTTACTCTGCCTCTGTGTCTTCATCTGTAGAGTAGACGTACTAACTACCTTCAGCAGGGTTGCTATAAGGATTCAAGTGGTTAACTCTGGTAAAGCACCTGGAACAGTGCCTGATACCTGATGCACACTTGATTAGATGCAAGCTATGATTATCATTCATGAGCTTTTTCAAGGCCCCTTGTCCTCCCCACCCTGACTTCCCCCACCTGCCCTGTACCCAGGAGACATAAGAACACTGACAGTTGGTGCCCTTCTCCAGCCTTCATTAAGCTCCTTGGTCTCCTGTCCCCTGAGCAGATTGTCTGTTCTGGACCTGGTTGTTGCCTTGGCTCCTCATGCAGATGAAGCTGCCATCAGCAAGCTGTACTCTAACATCAGGCCCTACCTAGAGGTGAGACCTGGGGCCAGGAGCCCCAACAACTACACTTGGGAGTAGGGAAGAGCCCCTTAGAAAAGTGGGTCCTGTCTTATCTTCATTCTTTTCTGCTGCCCAAGATCAAATCTTTATCTGCTTTGTCATGGTGTCTAGCCCATCTGTCCATATAGGTGCCAAAATGACTGAAATGTACAGCTGTGCTCGGGCCTTACCTGCTGAGATGCCTCCCATAGAACCGAGGCCATCCTTCTTTGCCTGGCTCACTCACTGGGCCATCGTAGCTTGGACTAACATTCATTCCAATCACCTCCTCGCTCCTTGTCTCCTCTTATTCCCCCACTGCCACTCTGGCCTCATTAAGCTGTTTTAAGAGTCCTAGATATAATGGTCCCTTTTGCCCGTGCGAGGTCCTCTGGCCACCAGGCAAACTCAGGCCAGCAGGGACCCCGTGAAAACTGTCACCATGGCAACAATTTAATAAGCAGTTACCCAGTAGTATGAGAAGTGCTCTAGAGTGGAACAACAGGCAGACCCAGAGTCCAGGGCAGGGCCACCTAACCTCAGGAGAGGTGTCCAGGAGAGTGACAGAGAGCACTTTTGGAACAGCAAGGAGTTGGTCAAAGAAAGAGAAGAGTACACCTGTAGAAAGATGAGGAGGCTCACAGTTTTGGCACATTCCAAGCACTGTGAGTTCATGCCGCTGGCATGAGTGTTACTTAGAAGTGGGTCAGTGGAATGAATTGGAGGTCTGGGTTGGCTTTTCTCCCCAGAGCATCCCCACCTAGCAGAGCTAGCCTCTTGTCCATACTCCACTGCCCCTGTTATCAGACTTCATGAAGTCCAGGAGTCAGGGCCAGCTTCTCTGAATCCCTTCCAGTACTGGCCACAGTTAATGGTGACTGCTCTGGGAGTGTCATCAAATGGGTGGTGGACCCCCAAAGCACCCTTCTCACCCATCTCTATTCTACATGTGCCCTTCCAGAGCAAGGCCCATGGAGTACAGAAGAAGGCCTACCGTGTGCTGGAGGAGGTGTGTGCCAGTCCCCAGGGCCCCGGAGCCCACTTCGTGCAGAGCCATCTGGACGACTTAAAGAAGACTCTGCTGGACTCTCTGCGGACAACTTCCTCACCTGCCAAGAGGGTGAGGACTCCAGGGCAGCCCTGCTCTGCCCAAGGAGAGATGCTTAGGGAGTTCAGGGACTGGGGCAGCATTGAGGGGTTCTGACTGTTGTCCCCTCTGTCCTGTAGCCCCGTTTGAAATGCCTTATACATATTGTGAAGAAGCTCACAGCGGAGCATGAGGAGTTCATCACGGCCCTTGTCCCGGAGGTAAGGGATTTGGGGCAGTGGGTGTTTTGGGGGTTCCTTGGAGTGTTGCTCCTGAAGGCCTGTCAGGATCAGAGGAGGGCAGTATTGGGGCTGGGGGTGGGCTTGATGTACTGCCCAGGAGCATGGATGCATTTACCTGGCCCCTCAGCCTCAGGCCGCCAACCTCAGCGTGGCCAGCTCAAGGAGTATGTGCTTATGGGGTTCTCTGGACAGGTGATCCTGTGTACCAAGGAGGTGTCAGTGGGTGCTCGGAAGAATGCTTTTGCCCTGCTGGTGGAAATGGGCCACGCTTTCCTTCGTTTTGGCCCGAACCAGGAAGGTGAGGCCCAAGTGACATGGGGCTGGGGTGAACACTCTGCTCCCAGGCGTCGGGGGAGCACCCCTCAAAACCACTGGTCAAAGAGAAAAGGCAGAGAGTGTTGTCTGGCTCTGGACCTGAGCAGGCTGCTCCTCTCTGGCCATAATCCCCCTCCCCAGTAGGCCCAAGATGTAGTATGTGGGCTGGGCTCTGCCCTGGTACAACTTGTCCTGCCTTCTGTCCTCCCAGAGGCCCTGCAGCGCTACCTCATCCTGATCTACCCCGGCCTCGTGGGTGCTGTCACCATGGTCAGTTGTAGCATCCTGGCGCTGACCCACCTCCTTTTCGAGTTTAAAGGTAAATGTGACTTCCTTGAAAGACTGGGAAGCCATCAGGGTAGGAAAATGCCCAGAAAGTTAGGGCAGGGTGGCTACCCGATAGAGGAAAGGTCACAGGAGAGAGGAAGAAAAGCTGGAGCCAAGCCCAGCCAACTCCCATCTCCTTTGCTACCCAGCTTGGCCCTCCCTCCTCCCCACAGCTGCCTCACTTCCCATTCTCAGAGTGGATCTGAGGAGATAGGCCCCCTCCCCGATTTTAGTTCTGGTTCTAACTCTTACTAGTATGTTTGTGAATCTCTTGGAACCTGACTCTCTTACCTCTAATAACGGAAGTGAAAAATAGCACCTGCTCCTCAGGTGGCTGAAGAACCAGAAGAGATACTCCATAGAAAGATAAGAACCATGCTAGCCACATGGAAGCTCCCCTTCTGGTGATTTGGCAAGCTCTCAGGTTTGGGTGGAGTTCTGGGTATCTCTAACTGTGACCCTCTGGCCATCACAGGTCTGATGGGGACTAGCACAGTAGAGCAGCTACTGGAAAATGTGT
Organism: Macroglossus sobrinus; assembly: GCA_004027375.1. Classification (NCBI taxonomy): domain Eukaryota; kingdom Metazoa; phylum Chordata; class Mammalia; order Chiroptera; family Pteropodidae; genus Macroglossus; species Macroglossus sobrinus. The sequence goes on from PVKZ01000368.1 coordinate 37,509, forward strand.
GCCTGCTCCTGGCCTCCCGCACACGTGATGTGGTTAAATCAGCACTGGGCTTTATCAAGGTGGCAGTACTTGTCATGGATGTGGCACACCTGGCCAAGCATGTACAGCTGGTAGTAAGTACCCACCTTCCTCTTGATGGTAACGTGGCATCCAAGCTGGTATCATGGAACCAATGAGCTGCAAGGCCATAAAATTTGAACATATTTTAACTACACGTTATCTCGTGCAACAGAAGGTCATGCAGGTGCCCTGGAAGGGACCATTAGGGGAATGCAACCTGGCGGAGTTGAAGAAGGGACATAGTGCTGCATGTCACCCTTCTTAGCCCTTCCACAGAAGCAAGGGCTCTGGCAGGACAAAGGCCAATGGACAGAGCCACCACACATTTTTATAGATGAGGAAACAGACCAGAGATTTCTCCAGGTCACAGTGCTATTGAGAGCAGTCCTGGGACTAGAACCCAAAGCTCGGGACTGAGACTCTGGGCTCTCCTTGGCACAACTCTCATCTCACTTTTTTTTCTCACTTACATTTTGACCTTTGGAGTTTGAGGAGGCTCTTCTGGGTGCCTCTGCTGGGCTGCAGAAAGAGCCCTCTGGTATTGACTTCCTGGCCCGCTCCAGCCAGGCATAAAGTGTGCAGCAAGATGCCTTTCAAACCCTCTGTCCACTGCACCTGCTGCCTCAGTTTCCTGCTTGCTGCTGTATTGAATCGCATTAGTCCTCCAGGTTCCTCTTGCTTGTAATTTTTGTACCTGACCTTGGGTCAAGGCGAGAAGGGACACATTAGAGTCAAGATAATTTACCCACCCTCCAAAGCCTGCAGCCTAACTGGGGACCAAAGATGAGAGAAGAGCCAGAGCAGGGATCTGTTCTGGAGTTATTAGAATTCATAAAAAGCCCTTCAAAGGAATTGTGGGGCCCTAAGCCCCACTGAGAGACACTGCAGATAATATGAGCCACCCACATTTTCCAAACCAGGCCACACGAAGGCTTGAGAAGAGTCCAGCCAGAGATTAAGGCAGGATGATAGAAGAGACATATGGAACTAAGAGAAACCTAATGGTGCTGAAGACGAAGTGTGGGCCATTAAATTAGACGTGGGCTAACTCCTTCCTTTGTGGCCATTTAGCAACCATTTAACTCTGTGCCTGTTTTCTCATCTGTAAATTGGGGGTGTCATCTGCCTCACTGGGTTGCTCTAAGGATTCAATGAAATAATGCATGTAAGGTACCAAACCCTGTTCAAAAGATCTCAAGCTGTAATCTCAGCAGGGTGGTCAGGAATTGTCACAAAGGATGGTTTAGGGGAAAGATGGGGGCTGCCAGACTGCAGAGCCTGATTGGGCTGAGCCAGGAACAGGGCCATTCTTGCCCTCACCTCTTAGCTGGGCGTGGTCCTCCTATGTCCCTCATCTGGATGACTGTGAAGGGGCAGGCAAGGTGGAGGCAGCCTCCCCCTGAAACCCTGGTGCTCCACCCTGCAGATGGAAGCCATCGGGAAGCTGTCAGATGATATGCGGCGGCACTTCCGCATGAAGCTTCGGAACCTGTTCACCAAGTTCATCCGCAAGTTTGGGTCTGTGTTCTGAGTGGGAGAAACGGGAGAGGTTGAGGGGTTTCAAAACCACCAGAGACCCAACAGAAAAAGGTTCGGGCAGGGGAACCAAGTCATTCCCCTGTGGCTGGAAGGACTGGCTGCACACCTCCTAACTGAGTGGCACCCTCTGGCCAGTGCACATCAACAGAGCTTCATTGCCCCTTCAGGTTTGAGCTAGTGAAGGGACTGCTACCTGAGGAGTACCACAAAGTCCTGGTCAACATCCGGAAAGCTGAGGCCCGTGCCAAGAGGCACCGCGCTCTGAGTCAGGCTTCTGAGGAAGAGGAGGAAGAGGAGGAGGAGCCTGCCCAGGGCAAAGGTGACAGGTGAGACTAGTGGTCGGGTCTTGAGGACCTGGTCTTTCCCAACCCAGAGCCCACCCAGTGCCCAGTTGCTCCTGCCTCTCCTGGGAGTGCCCTAACTTGGGGCTTCTCTGTCCTTAGCATTGAGGAGATTTTGGCTGACTCTGAGGATGAGGACAATGAGGAGGAAGAAAGGAGCCGGGGCAAGGAGCAGCGGAGACTGACCCGGCAGAAGAGCCGGGCATGGCTGAAGGAAGGTGGCGGGGATGAGCCCCTCAATTTCCTGGACCCCAAGGTGGCCCAGCGAGTCCTAGGTAAGCAAGAAGCAGCTGGCCCGTAGGCTCAGGAAACAGGCTTGCCTTGGTGCTAGGTTCAGAGTGGGGAATGACTTCCCTGAAGGCCATTGGGTGCCCCTCACCCTCACACATGCATACCATTGTGCTTTGGACACCCGTCCAGGACACAGACCTGGGCTTGTTGGTTAGGATGAGGGTGTGACTGACCTTCTTCCTTTTCACTGCCTAACTCTGCCATGCCAGCCACACAGCCTAGGCCTGGCCGAGTCAAGAAGAAGGACCATGGCTTCAAAGTGAGCTCCGATGGCCGGCTGATCATCCGGGAGGAGGAGGATGACACTGCCACCAGCAAGATGGAGGAAGAGGAAGGCACTAAAGGTGGGGCCGCCTGCCCACTCTGGGAATGCAGCTGCTCCTGGCCTGGACTAGAGCTGCACTTCATTGTTCATACTTTTGTTTATTTGTTCATTCACTCATTCCATGAGCATTTGTTGAGGAAGCATAGGTAAAAACAGATATAAGGAGCTCGTAGCTAAGGCACCTTTCTCTCACTCTTTTTTGACCACATTAAGAGATCTTTTAATTTTGTAACCAAGCCATTTACACAATTCTATAATTCAAACAAAACTTTCAAAATGCAGTACTTTTGCTTACCATGCACAGTATACTCTCTTGGTCTCTATTCTATTCTGTTGTGTTTCTTTCCTTCTTTTTTTTTTTTTTTTTTTCCAAAAGCTTAAATTTGGCTGAAGCCCAGAATAGAGGTAGAAAGATCCAGCCTCAAATCCTCCTAATTCCCTGATTCCATTGTCTCCTTTTGTCCAGGAGCCACTCAGGTGGGACATCTCCAAGTCCTGTTTTGTGTTTCCTGCTCCCTCTCTGCATGTATCATTCTTTAGATCACAACAGCATTGGTCTTCTAAAATGTGTCTGTCTTCCCTCCTCTTTTGTTTGGCCCCCACTCCTATGATCCCTGGCCCCTTTACTCACTATAGCCTCCTAACCAGTGTCCTCACACTGCCCTGCACCAAACTTAATAGCTGTGTGACTGGACAATTATTTAACCTCTCTGTGCCAAAATGGGTATAATACCAATACCAACTTCAGGGTTGTGAAAATGAAATGGGTAATCTGAACAGCACACGTACATGCAGGGTAAAAATGTGATGATACTATTTCCTGATTTGGTCTTGTTGCTGCTCCCCTCTCACCCTTGATAATTCCTGTCTCCTTATTCCCTTCCTGATGCTGAAAACGCCTCTCTCCTCTCCTTCTACCTTCCTAAACCCTCCTTGTTTAGCCTTCAGGCCTTGTTCTGTCAGAACTCCTGGCAAGCCCAGAGACTGTCCAGTCTTCAGCAGTTAGTCATACACTCTCTTGGGACATCATGAGTATTGATTGACTTGACTTGAGTTTGTCTTCCTTCCAACTGGTCAGTTTCATACTTTTATTTACACACACACACACACACACTGATAGCTTTTTAAGTGTACAGTACACTACTGTTAAGTACATTCACATTGATGTACAGCTAATCTCCAGAACTCTTCATCTTGCAAAGGTTCTCTCAGGTAGGAGAATGAAGCAGTCCTCCCGGCAATTAAAATATATGGGGCTACAGGAGTGCCTGGCTCCCGGGAAACCTGGGACTTTCTTAGAACTGCAAAGAAAGCTTATTTACCACCGAAGTGGGATCACCACTTCTTTAAGGTTCTATTGTCCCTGAGACCTAGGATGGGAAGAGGAAAGGATCAGTGTTCAGAGGTTTTGTCTCCCATAGGACACAGGATTTTTGGAGCTGGAGTTGGCAGCTCCCTCAACCTGATGAGCCAGGAGGCTGAATGAAATTTGGGTGAGCTTTGGGGAAAACAGGAGAGCTTCCATGAGTACTCATAGGCCTCTCTTCCTTTTGGCTCCAGGGGAGGATGAAGAGATGGCTGACCTGATGGAAGACTTGGGCGTCAGGAGTGTGAGTAATTCCTGCTGATGGAGGGCTGGGGCCCTCAGTCCTAAGCCTTGGCCCTGACAACCTCAAGGATGTGCACAGCTGGCAGTCCATGGGATGTGGCGTGCATGCGCTGGGGGCAGCATAGCATCATGGCTGACTACCCTGAGGCAAGGGAGGGGCCTTGGCTCTCTCTAAAGCACCTGGGACTTCCTTAAGTGTTGTCTGTGTTGTCCAGCTGAAGGAAGAAAGAGACAGAACCCAATGTCTCTCCATGAGGGCATGTGCCATGCAGGCTGCAAAGGCAACAGCTGGCCTGCATGCTCCAAGGGGTAAGCTCCTGCATGGGGCCGGGGTATCCACCACTGAAGGGTGCTGAGGGCCTTCAAGAGTTACTTCATCTAATCCTTACTTGAGATGGGGATTCTTTGTGATCCTCATTTCCAGAAGGGCTCAGAAAAGATAAGTAACCTGCCCAAGGTCGTAGGGGTTGTTAATATGTATGTCTCTGTGGCCAGACTGCTTGAACCCAAATCCTGGCTTACATGTAAACTATGTGGCGCTTAGTGACATTAAGTAAGTAGTGTGGTATTATTATTATTGCATTTTTCTAGGAAATATTTTTCTGGCCATGGCTTCCCTGGTTGCTTTAGCACATCCTCATACGTGGCTTTGCAATTCCTCTGCAGTCTACTCTTGTTTCTGGCCAGGAGGAACTGACCACAGCCCTCCAAGGATGGCCCCATGATTTGGCCCATTAGGACTAGGGTGCCTTGCCTCAAGGCACAGAGAGAAACCTGGGGTGGTCATACTCCATAGTTGGCACATGGCAAATCATCACCTGCTGACAAGATCCCCAGAAGCTTTTTCACATGGCAGTTGCTAAATCCCACTCCTGCCCACAGAGCAGCATTAAAATGCTGGGGTACAAGCAACAACTGCAGTTGCCAGTGAGCAGAACTGTTACCTTCTATGATGTAGCCAAAGTCCCGTTTCCATCCAGTTTCTGTCTCTCCACCAGGAGCCCATTCTGCTGGGCCTCGGCCAATGGAACTGAGAGCTCCCATTCCCCAGACACCCTGTGTGTACTCCAGCCTGTTTCCTTTACCTGGCACACCTTCTCCTCTACATGGCCTTTAAGGCAGTGAATATTCTTCAGAATGGGGCCCTGAAGCCCCACTGCCTCAGGAGTGCCCCAAGGAGTATGTACATCAGGAATCTGTAGTACGACGAGGCTTCCCAGGCAGTACGGCACAGAGCGCAGTGTGGCTGGCAGTCAGCCTTGTGATCTCAGATCTACACAACGCCCCTTTGCCTGGCCTGGTTGTCAGTTTCTAGGTTCAAAACTCCCGGCAGGCTAGGCTGCTGTCAGGCCCACCCCGCCCCACCTTGGAGCACCTAACATGGTGCTGGCATGTAGTAAGTGCTGAGCTGCTTTCTGTTGGATATACTTGGGCAAGGTGACCTGTCCTGTTGGCCTGTGCTCACAGCTCCTGGAACAACAGCATTGTTGAGGAGCTATAATGACTGATATGTGCAGGGGTTCCCCACCTGCTGAGAGCCCCTGGAGCACAGGAGTGGGTCCTGTCCTCTCTGTCCCCAGGCGTAGCAGATAGTAGGGAGTCAGTGAGCATTTGACTATTAGAGTGGAGTGGAGTTCATGTAAGGCAAAGAACTGGTAAAGCTGTTCTCGCCAAGGAGGCTGAGAATCTCATTTTCCCTGCTGAGCTGAGATCAACATGCCAGATGGGCACTTGTAGCCCTGTGGGAGAGTTTAGTGTGGAGAGACAGAGCAGTGGAGCAGCCAGCATAAGCTCAGAATCTTGCTTTTCTGCCACCTAGCTGTGTGATCTTAGTTACTTGCCCTCTCTGAGCTTTAGTGTCCTCATCTGTGAGTAGGTGATCAAGTGCTCGGCAGAGGGCCTTTCCTGCTAATGCAGTGTATGACTGCTTTTCCCATTACTGTTAGTGAGGGTGATCATGTCTCCTTGTTCACAAATTTTGCTTATTTCATTATAGAAAAAACACCAGAAGCTCAAGCATCAGAAAGAGGCTGACGATGAGGAGCTAGAGATGCCCCCTCAGTACCAAGGTGAGACTTTCCTTTTCTCTTGGAACTCTATTCTCTGTCACCAGCATTAGGCGCGGTTTGTTGCAGGCAGAGCCACAAAGTTGCATGGACTGGTTGCACTCAGTTGGCACCAGCAAAGATTGGCTGATAAGTCACCTAAGACTGGGTCTATGAGCCAAGGGAGAGCCTGAAGATTAGGAGATCTGTGCTTAGAATCCCTAGCCCTTCTGGGGAGTCCCTGAGCCCCATCTCGCCCTCACATACCCAGGCCTTCTGTGAGCCTTGCAGCCACCCCTTCTCCTGGGAGATCTCTGCCTCCTTTGTATGGCCCTGAGTCAGGCCATATTTGGCCTGTGCTGAAGGTGGCAGTTGGGAGGGTTAGTATTGGACCTGCTTAGGAGGGTTCCCCTATTCATTGATCTCTGGGTCCCAGGCCATTACTCTCCCCACAGCTGCTGCTAGAGGCACCAAAGTGGCTACCCAAAGCCAATGGAGGCATCTATCACCTCACCTCTGCCTCCTTCCCCCCAGGGCAGCAGGGCCCCTCTCCCCAAGGCCTCGCAGCAGAGCCCTTGTTATGCATTTGGAGGTCTAAGGACTCCTATGGGAAGGTCCTGATTTTAGAATAAGGGTCCCATGTGTCCTCTGAGCCCCATGGCATCCTAAACCAGCTAGAGAGCCTCATGGTTCCTCCTTTTGTGGCCTCACAACCCAGGGCCCAGCTCACCTAGTCTCTGTGAGATGGTGTGGTACAGAAGCAGTAGTACCAGATGATGCAGCCAGAAGGCCTGGGTTCAAGACTGTTTGCCCAGCTGCTCTTAGCTGTGTGACCTTGACTCAGTTATACTGTTTCTCTGAGCTTCTAGCTTCTCACCTATAAAGGGTTCATCTGGGTCACTTCAGTCCTCCTGAGTTGGCATTGTAAGGTTCCATCCACAACTCTGTTGAAGTCCAGGCTGGAAATGACACTGACTTTGGAAGCATCCTGATCTCTCTAAGCTGCAGTTTTCACATCCATATATTGGAGTAAGAGCTGCCATTCTGTCTCACAGTGTTAATGCGAAGTGGGCTCCAGAAAGTTAGGAGACTTGCTTGAAGTTAGAGCTGGGAGTTGAAATCTGGTCTGTCTGACTTCAAAGCCTGTGTTTTTTCTCCTAGAACAAATGGAACAGATTTCGCTTTGACGAGTGTGGGGTATTTTATGTTAGTGGAGAATATATATGTTTCCAGAGATCACTAGCAGGTTTCTGTGGATTTGGGTCAGTCTGAGGAACCCAGTGGTCTGTCAGATCAGTGGACAATCCCTCTCAAAAAAACGTCTTTGTCCTTGGTCATGGAGTCATGACCCATCTTCCCAGCAGCTCTCCGAAGAGAAAGTACCCACTGCCTTTTCCTAGGAGGAGCTGTCCTGGCTTTGTCTGACTCATGGTCTCTGTGCTCCTTCTCTAGCTGGGGGCTCTGGCATTCATCGCCCTGTGGCCAAGAAGACTATACCTGGGGCTGAATATAAGGCCAAGGTAAGAGTTGCAGGTGGGGTCAAAGGGTCTGAGAAAGGGCAGGGTAGCTGTGCCCTTCACTGTCCCGGAGAGGCACTTTATGGAGCCAGACTGAGGGGCACACTGAGGTCTTGTTAGCATCTGAAGTTTAGGCCTTTGTTGGATGACCTTCCAGAGCCACAGAAATTCTTTGGCACCACTTAAGGCAGCGAATAAGGGGAAGGGAGAATGTGAGGCCTGTCAAATCAGACGAGTGGGTAGAAGGGGAACCCCACACTCCTAGCTGACTCTTTCTCTGGATGAGCAGAAAGCAAAAGGTGACGTGAAGAAGAAAGGTCGGCTGGACCCCTATGCCTACATCCCCCTCAACAGAACGAAGCTCAACCGCAGGTATAGTGCTATGCAGGGGTGGGGTCACGGGGCAGGGAGCTGTGCTCTGGAGGAACTTATTCTCATTACTCTCAACTCAGTTGTTCAGGTCACTTCTGGGTTGGTTGGTTTTTACTTTTTAGCATGCACCTTTATGTATTTGGTACCTACAAGTATTGTTAACTTGAACTGCCCTTTTAAAAATGATAGGTAGTGAATGGTCTGCCCAATCAGGTGCTGCCCACTGCTAGGCAATACTCCTCCCACATTCCTGCTGGTATGGAGGGAGCCATCTTTTGAAATGGGAAGGGGGATCACCTGTTCTCAGTGAGGCATGACCCTTTTGTTCCTTGTACCTGCAGGAAGAAGGTGAAGCTGCAGGGACAGTTCAAAGGCCTGGTGAAAGCTGCTCAGCGAGGATCCCAAGTGGGACACAAGCTCCGCAGAAAGGATCGGCGGCGTTCCTGAACTGCAGGGCTACTCTGCGGCCCAGCCTGAGGCTTCTTTTTAGCCCCCAAGCTGCCACGACACCAGCTCCAGATGCTTCAGTCTCTGGCAGATCTTGGACTCAGAATGATTTGCTGGAACTAGGGCTTGGCCCCCACAGGCACCCAAAACTTTAGAAGCTCCAAAAAGGAATCACCTTTGGAAGCTCCAAACAAGAATCACCTTTTAGAGATTTTCCTGGGCCTGAAGATGGGAGTGTGGGCTCAGTGCCTCTGAGGAGGCCAGCATGCCTATGTGCAACAGTAAATTGTCTTCCATTTCCTCCAGCTGCTGGTAGCCACATGCATTCTCAGCCTAGCTGTCATCTGGGTGTGTAAGATTTGTTGTAACCAGATGCAGAATAAACATGCACCACCATGTATTGTTCCTAGAAACACTGTGTTTCATCACCTGCCCCCTTCAGGGACAAGAAAAGGGTCTGGTTGTTGGCAACAGTGGCTTGACCCCTTCATCTCCAATCCCGGCACCCACTCTGGGGCATAGCATGATAGCCCTAGGTCAGGCTTTAGATCTTGCTCAGAGACAGAAGTCATGAGGTCTCTCTGACTTCTCTTTACAATCCCAGTCAAAGTGATGTTTGGAGAATCAGGAGGGGCAGTGAATGTTCCAGGGCTGATCTGTGGAGCTATGGTTGAGTACCAGGGACTCAGACTGAAAAAGGGAGCTGCAGTACATACAGGTGTCTCCCAGCTGCTTTCTTCATTGATAGAACAGTGTTTACCAAGTCCCTTCATCTGCCAAGCATAGCCTGATCACCCACCTGCTCAACCCTCACAGTCTCTTTTTTTCAGACAAGTGGATCAAATTGTGTGGTACAAAGAGCAATGTGATTCCTACTGTCCAGCTTTGTTGGTCTGGAGCAGAGAAGGGAGTGGTGTAGACCTCCCATTGCTCTTCATATCACTTGGCCCATCAGCCCAAGGTGATGACAGTAGGCAACAAGAAGCAAAGAACCCACAAGTATTCCACACCCCCAAATATGAGGAATTGTGCTTTGTCTCCTAGCATTTGATTGATAGCTTTTCTCATCTCAGAATCTCCCCATTTGGAATGAGACTCTCCTCTACACACACTTCTTAGTAGTTTTCATTCCAGTTTAATGCCAATGGTTCTGATAATGCCTCCAGAAGTCCTTGTACACCATTCCAATCATTCTCTAAGGGAACTCAAACCTTGACTTGATCCATTGTCCCCAAATTAGGGCATTTCCTCCTGATTTTGGGCTAGGAAGCTGAGAGGAACCACACATAGCCCAGAGGTGGCGCTGTTTGCATGCCTTTCTAACATAAAGTCGAATTGGAGAGCAAGCTAAAAGTGGTCAGAAGAGGTGGCTATTAGATATTTGCAAAGGTGTTCTAACTGACCCCTATCGTTACACTTCTGGATACAAGATGGGTCAAATTAAACCTACAGCTCTTTCCTATTTCTCAGGAAGTTTAACCACAGGCAGTAGGAAGTTTCATGTAAATTAGGTATGGATATGTGCCAATTGCCCAGTGTTGAGATTTGCTTATTATAGTGTATTTTCCAAAAAACTTTGTTTTCTTTCAAAGGTGGGAGGAACAGGTGACCTAGAAAGGTTGGTGTTAGAGATGTGAACTCCTTATTCTTTTGGAAGTAGACTTTAAATTCAAATTATCTTGATGCAGAGGCAAGGGTTAATCTGCCCCAGAAACTTCAGGTGTTTGAAACGTGTTATGAAAGTTCTGCTTTTCTTTCTACCAGGAGTGTTCATCAATGCAAGGTTCATTCAGTTTCAGGGCAACTGGAATGGTTGAGGGCCTCCACCAAGATCCAAATTTACTCCTTTAATTTCATTGTGCATTTGATAGTGTCATAATCTGAGACTTCTTTTCTGGAGTCCATCTTCTACTTATTCTCAGAAATGGAAGACAGAACATAACCTTGGCTGCACCAAAACAGGAACCCTTGTGTTGGCCAAGAATTTGGTCACAATGGGGAGTTGCAAAGGCAATTTGCTTGTGACACTTCTGGACACATGTGGGTCAGGTTAAACCAACCCTACCCCAGGCACCAGGCAGCAGGCCTTTAGGTAACTCCTCACAGTTCATTCCCAGCAGTGGCTGCCTTATTAGATCTACTGTCTTTTTTGAAAGCCTGCCTCAGTCCATAAGCTTAATCATGATTTTTCTGTATTGTTTGCAACATGAAAGGAAATTAGTTAAGACAGTCATGTAGTCTCTGATTTCATTATTCTTAGTTGCATGTGTTTCTTTAAAGGGTAACTTAGAATATTAGAATGTAATCTATGTTTCACTATAAAAGTAATAAAGTAATAAAGATTCACAGAACATTTGGAGAAAACAAAAGTAAAAGCAAGGACTAGAATCCTACCATATCTCATTGTTAACCCTGTATATTTCATCTCTTTTTTTTTTTCTACATGCAGGACTTTTTTTGATACAAAAATAGAATTTTAAAATACAAGTTTATATTCTAAATTTACACTTGACTACCACAAAGTGTTTAATAATGTACACACTTCAAAAACATCTGTGGACCTGGCTCAATTTATTTACAAAAGATCTTTGAGTCCATAAGTATGTTGCTTTTTGGTGCATGCAGGACGTTAAAGCCATCACTAGATGTTGGATCACGTGCAAAGTAATGTTTAAAAAAATTACATGATGACTTTTTTTATTTGTGATATGCATTCTTATGAAAAGATAGATGACTATATTCCAGAAAATAATTTTGATTTGGGGCAATATAAGCAAGCTCTCCAGTTCCTGAAATCACACTTAAGGTTGGTACTGCCATTAGAAACATTTACCAAGTGGCCATGTCATTCAGAGCCAGAGCTGCAGTAGAGGTCTCCCATTCCAAGTCCCACTGATTTGTCGTGAAAGGGCCTAGAACAGGATTTTAAGGCTATGGTCACTTAATAGATACTAAAAATGTAGGTGGAAGGTATGGTAGCCTGCCACTCAGTCTGCATACTCATTCCTGATTTGAGGTCTGTATATCAGCTTTGCAAGTCTGAAATAAGAGTTAATTAGGTTCAGAAAGGAAAAAATGACTCCCGAGAAGCCCTGTCAAAATTGTAATTTGTTAATTTATAATGAGAAATTTTTATATATATATATATATATACATATATATATAAAACAAAGGGCCCAAGACTTGGTGTCATGGTGACTTCTCTGTACATACCCTCCCCTACATAGGAAGTCAAAATCAGAAGCTTTAATGAGCATGAAAAGGGGCAAAGGGAATCAGGCCAGCTGTATATTAGTAATATCATTGAGATAGAACAGTTCTCTGGATAGATGGGACATACCTGTCCATTGAGTCCCCCTCTATTCTGGTTAATGCTGCAAAATGTGGCAGATCCTTCCTCTGATGTCTTATAGATTCTTTGGAGCCACTTACCTGCTGTTCAGAAGCTTTTCTGAGTGTTAATTTGGCTCCTGCTTCCTTCACATATAGGCATGCCTGAATTGAATTTCTAAGACCTATTCTTTCAGCTTTCACCAGGGAGATGTTCTGTTCCCTCTGGGGCCTTGTACAGATAGATAACTTATCCTATCCATCTTGTGTAAACTTAAAGGGTTTAACTTCTAGAGGGCAGCTTGATTTCTAGTTTCCAGGATGTCACCCTGTGGACCCATAGGAACCAATTACAGAGCTGAAATGATTTTGGATCAGAATTTCAGAGAGGATCCAAGGCACTGATAGGCAGGTGGATTTGTGAATGGTGCCAGCAATAGCTTGTACAGACCTTATGGCTCCTCTGCAGATTTTGCCAGCTCTTGAAAAGTTTCTCTGAACCAGAATGGTTTCTACAACATACACACTGGACTTGAGGCCACTGAACCTGAAGTACATACTGAGCTGATAACCTGGAACCAGCCCTCAATTGTAAATAATGCTCATAAAAATGACGAGGTTCAGTATTACCCAAGCAGATTTTACATGGCCGTGTACATTGACTGGATCATTGTGTGATAATACTTATCTGAAAATGCCTTCCTTATTCATTCCAGCAGCTAGTTCAACCCCTTGTAAGTAGGTGGGGTACACCTCCAAAACAAATAATAATCAGCTAGCAAAGCCAACATCCAGTATGTATTCTAAGAAAACCTGTTCCTGCCCACACAAAGACTATCAAGGGGCTCACGTGGACCCCCTCACACAGGGGCACAGTCACACCTGATCCACACCTGCCAGATTCAAATCTCTTGTGCAGGTATAGAAGCGATGACAATTCAGGCTGGCCAGAGCCCTCCAGTTTACTGAACACATTCATATGCACCATCTCTTTTGATTCCCATGAGAACCTAAAGGCAAAGTTAAGCAGGTGGCATAAGGCAGTACCCAGGCCTCTAGAGTTTAAGCCCACATGATTGCACCCTATGTAACTTAGCCCTGGAGAATACGGTGTTTCAAAGAGACTTGGCTGTGAATTTCAAAATGCCTCATGCAGTTGGGATATCACAGAGTCTATTCACCTTCCTGTTCATCACCTTGCAAGCGCTTCACCCCCAAAGCCCTTCACTGGGACTAAAACTAATTAGTGAGACGAGGGTGGGGTTGTTCCAGGACTGACTTTCTTCAAATCTATGAGTGCCTGGGCAAGGCAGGGTGGGGCAGCTTGCTGGGTATTCCTTTCACTTCCTTCCTCTTTCCTTTCAAAGAGGGGGATGGAGTTGGCCTGCAAGTCTTCCTTTCTGTCATTCTTCTTCCACATCTTATATCTCCCTCTCTTCTCTCTCCCCACGCCCCCCCCCCACCACAAACACACACTTGCATTGTGCATTTATTCTGAACAAAAGACTTCCAAAAAAAACATTTTGTGAGGCATGGGAGATTAAGCAGTAAGTAAATCAAACAGAATCTTTGCCTTTACAAAGTTTATGAGGAGGGGACAGATAAAATAAAACATTTGAAATATTGTCTCAATGCCTAAATGTAGATAACCATGAAGGGACCTGATTTGGACGAGGGGGCTTTCGTGGGAGTGCCTCTTGGAGTGAGAGATGTTTGCCTAAAACCTGAAGGGTGAGCAGGCTTTAAGCTAGGTTGTTTGCCTAAACAACCAAGGCTCCAAAACTTTCCAATCCCCAGGCCTAAGGGCTGCGATCTGTAGGCTCACTTGGCCAGGGGTACTTGTCTTGCATACTAGGCTTACGTTTTCACTTAGATAATATGTGTATGTTGGGTGGGGTGGGGTTTGGGGGATGATTGGGGTCAGTGGGTAGTGCTGTAAAAGCTCCTCTGACGCCATGCCCCAGACTAAGGAATAGCATGTGCAGAGGCCCTGGAGCCAAAAAGAGTTTGGCCTTTCCAAAGAACTGACAGGAAGCTCAGTACATGGCATGTAAAAATACAAATGAATATTAAGTGTTATTACCTAAATTCTTATCTAATATAATGTTGCAGGGATTGTTTATTTTTCTTGGGGGGAAACAGCAGTTTTATTTATTTAAATATATAGTCCATCCACATCTACACGTTTATATGATAAAAGCCAAATATACAGCAAGACTGATGGGAAGGAAAATATTGAAACCACATGGTAGAAGAGAGAAAAGGATGAACCCTGAAAAAGCTAGTAGGTTTCTAGAGTGGGCCTGGACTGAGGGTAGGGCCATGGTGTCCTTGGGGCTGGGAAACTGATCTCTGCTGAGAGCAGTTTCTGAGTTAGATGTTTCTATTATGCTCATTTTACAGAGCTAGAAACAGAGTAAAAGGCACAGAGAAGCCTCCCATCCTCTTGTCAGTTTTTTCAGGACTGGCCATCATGATTTTGTGAGAGGAATATGAGGAAGAGCTGGCTAGGAATGATGGGCCTGGATGCCTGGATATCACAGCCGAGCTGCTCACCCAGCATCTTAAGAGCCAAAAGAGCCTTTAAGAATTGAGTCCAAACCCTTGCTTTGCAAATAGGAACACTGAGGCCCAGTTCAGGGAATGCTGTTCCAAGCATCCTAACCAAGGGCTAAAGCTGATCAGGACTACACAGGAAGGCAATGGATAACTCAGAAGGCCTAGGGACAGGCCTAACAGGTAAGAATGAGTTGCTCCTCTTGGTTGAACCACCACACTTGGTATCCAATCCTTTTATAACCATGGATAAGGTAATAAGTACAATAATTGCTTATTTACACATTTTTCTGTATTAGATCATGTATTAGTTTCCTATTGTCACAAACTTAGTGGCTTCAAACCTATTTATTACTCACAGTTCAGGTGATCAGAGGCTTGAAGTGTGTCTTACTGGGTTAAAATCTAGGTGTCAGCAGGGCTATGCCCTTTCCTGGAAGCCTGAGGGGTGAATCTGTTTCTTTTCCTTTTTCAGCTTCCAGGGGTTGCCCACATTTCTTGGCTCATGCCTTTTCCTTCTTCAAAGCCAGCAATCACAGCAGTCTAGCCTCTACTTCTACACTCTTCCCTGACTCAAACCTGCCTGCCTTCTTATAAGAACCTTTGTGATTACATTGGGCCCACCTGGATAACACAGGATCATCTCCCGTCTCAGGATCTTTAACTTGTCTACGGCCACACTAATCGCGGAAGCTAAGCAGGGTTGGGCCTGGTTAGCACTTGGATGGGAGACCACCTAGGAAGACCAGGTGCTGTAGGCATAAAAAATAAAAAATAAGGGATTGTAAGTTGACAAGTTTCTTGCAATCGGTGAGGTCAACCAAGGCCTGCCTCGCCTAAAAAAATTTAAAAAAAAAGATCTTTAACTTAATCACATCCGCAAAGTTTCTTTTGCCACATAAAGTAGCATATTCATAGGTTCCACAGATTAGCCCATAGACATCTTTGGAGAGTGATTAGTTTGCCCACCAGAGACTGCTAAGCTTTGTGAGGACTGTCTCCGTTATTTCTTGCTATGGCCTTAGAAGCGGGCACAGTCTGGCATAGTGCAGGCATTCTTCAATGTGCTGGGTGATGGAATGAGTGGATTTATAGCCTCCTAAGCTCAGCTCCTGCCAGGACTTCTCTCCCCATGAAGCCTCATCTGAACACACAGCCGGGAGCCCGTTTGTTATTCCTACTTCCCCAAATGATGTGATTTATAGAGAATTTGTAGGGCATATGTCCTTCATATTCCAAGGAAAATTTTTAAAGATCAACTTTATTGACATACAATTTACATATAATTAATTTACTCATTATAAGTGTTCATTGAGTTTTGGCAAATAAATTTAACTATGTAACCACCACCATAATCAATATATGGTGCATGTGTTTATGATCTATTTTGTTTTAGTCTATAGCAGGGGTCCCCAACCCCCACGCCATGGATTGGGCTGGTAGGTCCATGTCCTGTTAGGAAGCCGGCCACACAGCAGGAGGTGAGTGGCAGGCCAGTAAGCGAGAAGATTCATCTGTATTTGCAGCTGCTCCCCAGTGCTAGCATCACTGCTTCAGCTCCACCTCAGAGCATCAGGCAATAGATTCTCATAAGAGTACCGGTCACTGCTACCAAAAGGTTGGGGACCTCTGGTCTATAATTCTAAATTTTAAGAAATGTGCAGCTTATGTAACCATCACCATAGTCAGGGTACTGAACAGTTCCTACACCCCTATAAAAGTTCTCTTTTGTGGTCACAGCCTCCCCCACCTCCTTAACTTATGGCAACCACTGGTCTGTTATCTGAACCTATAGTTTTATACCAGGCAAATTTTAATCATGATTACCTAGGTAGTAATTTTAAGAATCCTCTTCCCTTTATGCATTGTATTGTAGGTACTTCCATGACCTACATCCTTAGCACAAAGGAGAGGGGCAGGTGACCAAAAGAAGACTTTGGGATGGAAATTATTATTAAAGATCTTCCTTAGGCCCACCATGGTCTCCTGGCTGCCTCAGGGCTTCCATGCTGCTGGAAAACAACACCCAGTTCACTTTGGCCAGAAAACCATGTAATAAGCACGAGAGAATCAGGTGACCTGGCATTTTCAATGTGATCTCTAAGTTGAAAAAAGATCAGCCAACTACACTGGAAACAGGATGAAGATGTTATTACTTCACATCAGCAAATAGATGCCAGTTACAATTACAAAGAAAGTAAAAACTAGATAAATACCAGGTTTGGCAGAGCATTTTTCTTATCGAGGTGAAATTCAAAATTGTGCAATCCCCATCTCAATCAACTTTCAAAAAATTTTCAGTACTCAAAAGAAAACCTCTTACCCTTTAGCAGTCATTCCTCTCCCCCCTCCCGCCACCATTCTCATCCCAGACCTAAGCAACCATCACTCTCCTTTCTGTCTCTATGGATTTGCCTATTCTGGATATTTCATATAAATCAAATCACACTACATGACCTTTTGTGCCTGGCTTTTTTCATTTAGTATAATGTTTTTGAACATAATGTTGTAGCATATCAGCACTTGATTCCACTTTATGGCTGAGTAATATTGCATTGTATGGTATACCATAGTTTGTGTATCCATTTATCCGCTGATGGACTATGGCATAGAATTTGCCTTTTTTTCTTGTTTTGGACTTGAACATCACTAGGACTATTTCTGCTCCCCAGAACCTAACTCCAATATCACCCCAGGTTCCATGTGGTAAGCCCTCTCATACATGTTCTCATGTAATATAACAATTTTTTAAAGAAGGGATCATCCTCTCACACCCCTCTTCCTCGTCCCCATTTTACAGATTCGGAATCTGAGGCACAGAAGGATGAAGCAACCCGATCCAAGTGGGATTCCAAGGCTAATGTTCATCCCTCTTTACTTCAGTTGGCATCTCTGAGTGCAGGTAACTGAAAACAAAGTTCACATGGAAAGCAAAGTCCTTGGGAAGGATTTCAATACAGAAATCTAAACTAATTAGTCTAAACTAATGCAGAATATCATTGAATTCTTTGTTCTTCCACTGGTGATTCTGAATACTCTGTGTCTCCTTCCAGGCAGGCAGCCAGCGTGCCAGGCACACAGCTCTCATCACTTCTCTTTTTGATACCCTCTCATTACTTTTAATTGCATCTGAGCCTCTCTAGCATCTTGTATTTTGATTCCTAATCCAGGGCATTTCTCTGCCTCCCACTGGTCCAGCACGGCACTTCCCTCTCTCAGAGCTCTCCAGAGAAGTGCCCCCAGAAAATGGAATTTGTCTTCTATAATGAATTCATCTTTATAATGAATAGTATATTATCCAAGATCCAGGCATATTTACATAGCAATCTCCACACACAAGTAACATTACAAAAGAAAGGTTTTTAAAAGAATGTCATCTCAAAGCTTCATTTCCTGTAGTACTAAGAACACTATGGGAATTACCCTGACAAGAAGACAAAATCGACTTTCAGGGATGCTGGATTAGAGACAATAGCTACACCAGCCCCATTAATGTTTAAAGTCAATGGAGCATAAAACTGCTTTTCTCTACTTACAGGCAGGCATCATCTTACAGAGAGAAGGAAAAAAATTACTACTTAAATCTGCTGAAATCCATAAGCCCTCCCCTAATTTTCATTCTCCTTGAAATTCTCCAGTAAGTATCATCAGAATGAAAATGAGAATCACTCTGGGAGGAATAGCTTCCAGTCCTCATCAGTAAAGTGTATGAAGAGCCCTCCTCCATAGAGATGGAGGAGGAAGGCTGCCTGTCAGGAAAGGATCTGTCACCAAAACCTGCAGAACTAGTTATGGTGACATACCTTGGGATTTAGGAGCCTCTGGGCTGACTTCAAGAGGGCCTTAAACAATCCCAGTTCAGGGTAGAGGGAGGCAGAATACAAGGGACCTGGTAAATTCAAGGAAGCAATGTCTTTAGGATATGTTTTACTTAGTGGACTGCAAAGAGGGATCCTTCATCATTACTATATTAGCTGTTTCCTTTGGGGAATCGCTGGAATTGAGCCAGGCCTCTGTTAGTAAACCATTGGACCTAATCCCACATTACATTTGTGTAATGCCTGACAAAGCCTGTTCCCATTATCTCATTTGATCCTGAAAACAATCCTCAGAGGGAGGCAGGGCAGGGATTACTTTTTCCATTTTACAAGTGAAAACACTTGTAAACTGATTTGCCAGGAGCCACACACCCAGACCTGGCAGGAATGAGACTTGAATCTAGGTCTTTGTACAACCTGTTCAGGGTTCTTTTGACCAGACTGATCAAAATATTCCCAGCCCCACCTAGTCCTCACAATCATCAGTTTAGCCAGCAGCTGGGAGCTCACCAAGACAGAGCTTATGTTTATACTGCCCACACACCTCTGTCCTAATGAAAAAGTACAGCCCTGACTGGCAAGCTCTCTGGGAAAAAAAGGAAAGAAAAAATTTCATGTCATCTCTCTGCACGAAACACAAAAATTAATCTAAATGGATTTGAAAAAAATCAAGGCATTAGAAAAATCTAAGGAAAATCGAACTGAGTATTAAATAGGTTTCTGAAGGCAAGAAGACTTTAAATTTAGCATTGCATTAGAAGTTTCAAAGAAAGGGGATTTTATAGATTTGACTACATTAAACTTTGTTAAGTTTTAATGAAAAAAAAAATGACTATAAAGGGCCAACAAAAACCTGAAGAAATATTCACAGCAAACTATGAAAGAAAAGAGTTAACTTCTGGTGTGCAAAAGAGTCATGCAAATAAGAAAAAGTCAATAGGAAACACTTATTTAGGGAACAATTTACAGAAAAGGAAGTACAGGTGGTTGACATTTAGAAAACTGCTCTACCTAAAATCAAAGAAAAACTTGAAAGGAGTTATAAATTTCACCTATGAAATCAGCAAAAAAAAAAAAATTAACTAGAGTACTTAAATACTAGTTAAAGTGCAATGAATAATGTATGCTCACACATTAATGATGGGGAAGTAAATTTACCCAACCGTAAAACAATTTGGCACATTTATCAGAAACCTTAAAATATCCATACCCTTTGACCTAAAATTCCATTCCTGGGAATATGTTCTTGGGAAAGTCATCAACATGGAAAGTTTTGTGCACAAAAATGTCACTCACATACAACAGATAAATTAGGTAAACAGTAAACATTAAAGAAATTGTTTAATAATTCATGGTACAGCCACTTGATGGAAACTTACATGATCATTATATGTTCTCAAAGTGCATGCAGTAACATGAACACCGTTTATGCAAAGTGGAAAAGTGCACAACATTGTGTGGCTGTGTAACATAGAAAAAGACTACAAAGGAAAAAAGTTTTAATGTGAACCATATTTAAGTCTTATGATTATGAGATTTTTTTTTCATCCCCCTATATTTGTTTTTGGATCTTCTTTAGAAATGAACAAAATCAACTCTTATTTAGCGCTGAAGTGGCGCGTCCTTCTCTCGTTTTGTGCGTGGGGGCCTGAGGACTGAACAGAGGGGGAAGGCTCAGAAAACCCACTTCAGGTGGATTCCAACCTCCTTTGCTTGTCCCCTTGGCACTCCAATCCCTTCCCCCTTTCTGCACCCACACCTCTTTAAGGCCCGATTGCTTGTGAGAACACTCGTTCGCCCACCACGCCCGAGTCTGAACAACTGCGGGTGCGCGGGGGAGGGGCAGGACGGGCTCAAGCGTTGCTGACACGTGGGGAGGGAGAAAGCCTCTGAGTAGGAGGGGTTGAGCGTGTGGGTGGGTGTGTCTGCGAGTGGGAGAAACCAACCCAGGCTGCCTCAGGGTCTCCATTTTCTTGTGCTGCTCATCCGGTCGGGGCCCTACAAAGGTCTCCCCACTCCCAGAATCCCCTCATAGGCGAGCACCGATCGCAGACATAGAATACTCCCGCCACGGCCCTGCGCTGTCCCCGACGGCCCGCGACACGACGCTTTCTCTCTCATCTCCCCCGCCCTGGGACGGTGGTAGGACCCGGGGCTACGTCACCCATTGTTTACAAATCAACCCGAGCCGGTAGGATTCCGGCTCCCGCGGCTGCAGCGCGCGGCCAGAGTGCTCGCTGGTCTTCGGATTTCGTGCCCTTCCCGGCCTCGGCCCCGGCTTCAGCTTCAGCCTCAGCACCGCGCCCGGCTCCGCCGCGGCCCACAGAGCTGCCAGCGACCTCCGCAGAGCTCCGGGTGCCCGGGCGGGGGGCCATGCCGTGCCGGAGGGAGGAGGAAGAGGAAGCCAGCGAGGAAGCGGAGGGGGAGGAGGAGGAGGACAGCTTCCTCCTGCTGGAGCAGTCGGTGACGCTGGGCAGCTCGGGCGAGGTGGACCGGCTGGTGGCCCAGATCGGCGAGACGCTGCAGTTGGACGCAGCGCAGGACAGCCCGGCCTCCCCGTGCGCGCCCTCGGGGCCGCTGCCGCAGCCCCCGCGGCCCCCGGCTGCGCTGCGGGCTGACAAGGCCGGACCCCCCAGACTGCCGCTGCTTCAGCCGCCTGGAACGTCAGCGGCCGTGGGTCCGGCGCCCCCTGGGGCCCTGCGCGGCGCCCTCGGGGACCGCGGCCGCGTGCGGGGCCGGGCTGCGCCTTACTTTGTGGCGGAGCTCACCACAAGACCCGGTGCACTGCCGGGGCCATGCCGGCGAGGATGGTTGCGGGGCACCGCTGCCTCCCGCCGCCTGCAGCAGCGACGATGGCCCCCAGCGGGGGCGCGCGCCCACGACGACGACCCGCACCAGCTCCTGCAGCAGCTTGTGCTCTCGGGGAACCTCATCAAAGAGGCCGTGCGGAGGCTCCAGCGAGCTGTCGCCGCGGTTGCAGCCACAAACCCTACTGGCGCCCCCAGGACTGGGGGTGGCCGCAGCGGACCGGACCCAGTCGTCTTGCAACCCTCCGGCGCCTTGCACTGACCTGGGGCACCTGGAGGAGGAAGAGGAGGCCGCTTCGCAGATTCTTCAGCATCCTGCCCTCACCAAACCTGAGCTGAAGCCGCTGTCGCTGTTCAGGGAGCGACCGCCTGGACAGCGGGGAGGTGTGTGGGGAGAAACCTCAAGCGAAGAAGTTACCGGCCCCAGCGAAACTGTTGAAGAAAACTTGAACGTGGAGAAATGCACGGGCCAGGACGCGTCCATGCCGCATGAGAATTTCCTCGGCCACATTGGGGCCAAGGACTTGGGATAAACAGAACTATGGCAGCTACTTGCATCGACTTGTACCTGACTTAGCCCTTGAGGGCGTCGTGTGCTTGGATTGTTTAAAGATAGGACTCCAAGGAAGGCGGGGGGGGGGGGGACTCGTGAGGACTTTATATCAATACTTGAAAACTTAATAACACGAATCCATTTTCTTTATTTTCCGGTGGAGGAGCTTAGTGAAAATGGTGCTACAATTTCTGTGCAAAGAAATTCCGCAGGGAAGAAGAATGTCAAAGACTGTTCGTGGGTGGGTTGGCATCGCTCCCTTTCTGCCACCTAATCGGTGGCTGGTAGAGGTGGGAGATGTGAACTCCAGTTAGGGAATCGCAGGGAGGTGAATTTTGAAGGTGGGTAGAGTTGGAGTTGAATTTGGACTTTTAAATGACTTAACCTTGCCACCTGTGGTTCAAGGTCACGATTTGCTGTACTTGGAAGGCTGTGGGGTTCTTCGGAGAGCTAATTCACCCCCATGTCCTTTCTTTCTCCTGCTCCAAGAAGAGCCTTGTCTGTGTTTTCCTACCTTTTGGGATTCTCTCAAGGAGACTCAGGCAGAGGGACATATGGGGAGAGTATTTGTTTTTTCTGTGTTTTCCTCTTTTCAGAACTCCTCCTCTTCCCATGAGGCCACTCTTGGCCATGCCATGAGCTTTCTTAGAAACAGTTATAAACAATTTCTTGAGTGTCTCTCCTGTCCTCCCATCCCGCCTTTCTTATTCCACCCTTTCTGGTGTCTGCACTAGTGGATGAGACCCTGGCTGTTTTTCTGCTCTGTTCTGGCCCTCTGGATCCATGAGTCAACCTCCATGGGTCCTCACAGCTTCCTCCTGCCACTAGCTCTTCTTTGTGAGTGAGTGAAACTTTATAAAATGTGACTCTCCAAGAGGAGAAACCACTGGCTTTACCCTCGTGAAACTTGATGGCTTCTTTAAGTAAGGTGCCACCCCCAGACTTTAAGGTAGCTCACCCCATTTTTTAAAAAAAGATTCAATGGCTTGTTCATCCTTCAGATGTAGCTATTGATGTACACTTCGCACCGGAGTGTCTGAAATTGTGGTGGTCCTGATTTATAGGATTTCTTAATTAAAATGTTTGACGAATAATTATTTTTGTTTTGTTGTGGAGCACGGTTTCGCTTTTTGTTGGAAGATGGGGGAAAGAAAAACACGTGGGGATACTTTTAATAATGAAGAGTGCATTTCAGGGGACCCAGGCTCAGCTGGTAGAGCTGTAGGATTTCAGTGCTTCTGGATCGATGATCCACAAGATTAGAAAATTAGGTCCAGGTTTTTAAAAACTGCTAGATGGACTTCCACTCCCTTTGTGTAATAAGAACATATTCCAGAAACACTGAAGATTGGAGGGCGGAGGCCAAGGGACTTGTGTTTGGAGCGGGATTGAGGGAACATTTTCATCTGAATTATTTGTTTGAAGAATGGGGAGGACACAGGCAAATCCAGCCTGTTTTCCCTTAAGAGACTGACCTAGTCTTGAGCTGTAGCCTATGGAAAGAAACATGGTTTATAGCTGCGTATTTAGTAGTTGTAAAACAGCTCTGTTTAGCAGGAAGGGGTTAAATTAACTGAATCGGCCCCTACTTGTTCTCCTGCCCACAGCCCCATCTTCCCCAGGCATAGAGCTCAGCAGAACCCCTTCCTATTTGCTACCTTGCTCTTTTCAAAGAAGCCTTTTTATTTGAGACAGCCCAGCTCTGCTAACCAGTCCCCTGGGGGACCTTTCCTGCTTAGCACCTTACCCCCCGCCCCCCCCACGCCTCCCTGCCTGCCCAGCACACTCCCACAGTGGAGCTGCAGGGGAAGGCTAGTGAGTGCTCCGTGACTCGGTTTGAATCATCCCTGCTGCCCACCAGCTGTGTCATACCGGGCAAGTCATTGCTCTGTGCTTTTCCCTTTTTTCATTTGTAAAACAATAATACTTAGCTCATTTCCCGTTTGTCCGGAGAATACTTGCCTCGCTGCCTGAGGCTGCAGCATTTATCTGGAGATAATTCATGGATTATAGTTCTAACCTTACCCCCAAAGTTTGCCACAAAATATCTCACTTTATTATTTTTTTCTCATTGTTTTGGAAACAAATGACATCTTCTATTTATAGCATCCTGTTTTTAGTGGTTTTTCCATTTACAAAATATAGTAATTCTCTATCACTGAAAATGTCAAATCCTAGAAAACGTAGCATTCCTATGTGTGATATTAACACTGACAACGAGCTGCACTTTTTTTTTTTCTTAAACAGGAACTAGGTTAATAGGGTAGCTGGGAGGGTATAATGAGGACTTGAGGTGTCTGGAACACTTAAGTGATCCAAAACTGATAGGTAATTCTATGTACCACCACTGGCCCTTCTTCCTTCAGAGGTTCCATTTCTGTCTCCTAAATGTGTTCCACTCGCCCTCACACTTCAGCCCCCCCTTCTCTTGCACCATGAACACAAACTGTTACTGCCTCCTTTGCTTCTATGCCCTGTTAAGTCCCTCTTCCTGAACTTTTGGAAGGTCACCTCCATATACCTTCCAAATGGCCTGTCTCTCTTGCTTCCATCATTCTGGTGTATAGCATTTACTGACCCACTAAATACTTCAATACAACAGCAACACCATTCTCAAAACTTTTCTTGTATACCAGCCACATATATGCAAGGTGCTGGGGATCTGCGATGAGCCAGGATTTCAGACATCCTGAAAGAACCACAAACAGGTTTGGGGCCACAACATTCACATAACATAATAGGAATTGCATGAGAGTCACAGATAACAAATAGTCTATATGGCTGCTGCTTTTAGAATCTCAAGTGTTCTGTAATATGAGGGTATGTAGGGCCAAGATGGTGAGGTCTCACCCAGTGCAAATGTCCTGTAGGTCTGTAGGATGGCCAGACAGCACTCATGAATAAAGTGAGAATGGTGACTGTGAACAAGGGGAGAAGATCTACAGGACCTAAGAAGCAAAGTAGGGAGAGGGAAAGGGAACTGAGTCCCCTTATGGGCAGGTACTCTACATGCACCTTTTACAAGATAGTGCTTTACAACAGAGAGGTAGGAATTATTTGTGGTAGAGTAGGAACTAAATTCATGGCTCTTAAGTTGATCCTCTTGCTACCTGTCTGAGCCTACCCACATCATCTTTCCTTGTGAACCCCAGCCCCTGCTACTGATCAGCCACTTGCAAAGGCTGTAGAGAAACTAGTCCTGGCCCTCCACCTGGGCAAGTGTCTGTGTAGAGGAAACAATGTGCTGCAGCTTGTGATAGCCCATTCCTAGGCTCAGGAATGATTGTGGCTGGGATATTCCTACCTTCTTGGAACACATGGGCACAGAACTGGTGGGCAGATTTGAGACAACTCCACCTAATGAAAGGGCCCAGGCCTAGGTTTCTTTGGTAACATTCTCCAAATCTCAAGCCCAGAATGACCAGAGCAATAGGAAAACAGCAAGGTGAGGCTGGTTTGTGTGTGTGTGTGTGTGTGTGTGTGTGTGTGTGTGTGTGTGTGCGTGTGTGTGCGCGCGCATGCACGTGTGTGGTGGACAGGTGGGTGGGTGGAGGTTGATTAAGAGTTTCCTGTAGGAAACTATAGGGACAGCAGCTTAGTACCTCATAAATGACTAGAATTTGGAGAATCATGGCTGAAGATGAGAGATTTAGCAGTTAGAACTAAGAGGAGTAGACAGAGCCTGGGAGATGCTGTCAGCTGGGAAGTAATAATAAAACTAGTGAATGTGTAGAGTGCTTACCTTGTTCTAAGTACTTTACAAAGATCAGCTCATCAAATCTCTGTGAAAGGAAGAAGAGTAAACAAAGGGATCAGAGAGAAAGAGTAGAACCAAGAGAAACTGAGGGAGGCTAGAGGGTGAATTATGAGGGATGGTGGATAGGAATGTGTCTACACACTTATGGCACACACACATGAACACAGAGCTATATATTATCTCCTTATATGTCCTCTGTGATCATGTCTAGGGTATTTGAAATCAGATCTTGCTCATTGTCTTTTTCAAACTCTGAATTTATTCAACTTCCCTTTATTAGCACCATTAAGTGGTGCATTTTGAACATCTGCACTGTGAGGTCTTCTCCATAACCCACCTGAAGAAAAGTATAATTTATGGTGTATCTGGGGAAAGGTAATTATGACTCCAGTGTCTGGAGAAGATTTTCAAAAAAACCTGGGAAACCATTTTTTATCCACATTAGGCTGTTGAATCTAATTTAATAAAAAAGAACAAGCAAAAGGCAGGGCAAAGGTAACAAAATGAGATAACAGGTCTCTGACTTTTTTTAACCAACCCAAATCAATAAGTCAAACAAACTGTCTGAACAACCTATCAATTGGGGGTAGTGAATTTTACCTCTTATGAGTCAGTTAATTGATAAGGGGGAGAGGTTGAAAAATTCCTTGTTATCAGATTTAGTTTTTATTCTATTGTATAAAGTCCAGAGATGAAAGATTCATTCACACAATAACAGAAATATACTCAGCCATCCCAGTCATGAAAGGTTAGACAAGGTGGTTTCAACAGCCTAACCTCAAGACCTAGGCTTCTCTGTGGTAGGAAGGTTTGTGACATAAGATGCTGTCATGTGGGACATCCACCCTTAAACCTGTCTTGCCCAGGCACCCCATCCCTTCCTATCTCTTCCAGGAGTCTTGTTTTTTATTTCCCTTCAGTTTCTCCCTCTGCATATCCTCCATCCACACTCAGACAAGCACAGGGCTCTCCTGGATGAATAAAAATTCTTCCTTTGGCCCTGTTTTCTGTTTTTAGCTGCTGTCTCTCCTTTTCCATCTCCTTCAAACTTGCAGGCACCACAACTCATCATCTCAATACCAAGCACTCTACTCCCTTAGCCTCCACAAGTCTGTTGAAATTGCCCCATTTGTTTGCTCTGCAAATATTCACTAAATGCCAATCCCCAGGCGTTGTTACTAAATGCAGCTGTGTTTCAGGCAGTGACCTAAGCATTTTTACTAGCATTAGCTCAATGAATCCTCACAACCTGCCTTAGAAGGCAGGGACTTTATTATCAGACTTAATGAATGAGGAACATGATTTTAGACAGATGAAGTGATCTGCCCAAAGTCATAGGAAGGATCTTTAAAGGAAAGAGCCAGGATGGTGACACACATACTATATATACTAAGGCCTACGGTTTTCTTTTTAAAATGTGTCTCTTCTTGTCTTTCTCTCTCTTCCCACCCAGGCCCTTATCACCTGGTGCCTGGATGTTTTAACAGCCATCCAACTGATCTGGCTGACCATAAATGTTTGCCCTCAAATTTCATCCATCCCCCACACCATTGCCTGATAATCTGCCTAAAACATTCTCTCCATCTTGTCACTCCTCTGTCATCAAAGAATATATAATCTCTTTGGGAAAAGAGAACACTCACATATGAGCTCTTGAGATAACCCTATATTGACAGTAAATAAAATGAGAACAAAATGAACTCGAAGATCACTTCCTGCAAAAAAAAAAAAAAAATTGCACAGTTTTCTCAGTACAAATTATAGCTGGGAGTGGACAGGACTGGGTAAGCAAGCAGAACCACAGTGAGCACTGGATTTGAATTAGAAAGGGCAAGGTTTTCTGAAAGGAAATAGAGGAATTTAAGAGCTGTGGCTCTAGGCTGTCCTCAGCACACACCCTATAATAGTCCCTGCTGCCCTTCTCTACCAGTCCCAATCCTGAGCTGCTGTCCAGTTTTGGCTTGAAAGGGACCTCCATGCTTTTCTGATTAAACCACTTCTAGACTATTTTCTTCCTGTGTACTTCCCTGGGTACTTACTTATATATCAGGGGTGTATGCTCTAAAACTGGTCTGATCTTCAGAGGAAACAGGTTTATGCCTTTTAAGAAACCAGTTCCAGAAACCATTAAGAGGTAGGACTTCCCACAAAAGACTTATAGTGCCCTTCATGTAATAGCTTCCAGGAACAATGTTTTACTATTTGAATGTTTATTATTTGCTATTCCCATAAGTTATCTAATTTAATCTTCTCCCATTTCTTCAAAGTAGGCTCTGTTCTTATCTCCCATTTTGCAAATGAGTTAATTGAGATTACTGAGGTGAAAGACCCTGTGCCAAATCACAGGGCTAGCAATGGAGGGTTGCCTGCAGAGCCCGCACTCTTAACTTGCCTCCTGGTAAACACTGTTATAGGTAGGTCCCTTATTCTTCCAGTTATAGGTGGAAAACCAAGAGGAAGAGCTGCACGGGAGAGTGTTTGCCCCTTTTCTGCACCAGCCTTCACGATGTTCAAATGGAGGGCAGTTCCGTGTGGAAACCTTTCTGGGCTTCCATCTCAAAATGAGGCAGTAGCATTGGACCACTGAAGGTTGAGCTCTCCTGGGGCTGACATTCTGTGATTACTGAGCATTGGAAGAGCGGGGAGCTAATTGAGTGAGTTAGTAATTTGGTTGCCAGGGTAACTCTTTCCTGATTGGAAGGAAGGGATCACAGGGATCAACAGACTTTGGTGGATAGAAAGTGGTGTCTGATCTTCCCTCTATGTTTCTGCTTCTGAGCTGGAAAAGGAGAGAGCAAAAACGGGTAAAAATTGAATCCAAATATTGTAGCATTTACACCTAATTTATAATGAAATCCTGGAGTTCTTTGTGGAGTGTGATATTCTTTTCTCCTAATCACTCGTTATTTGCCAATTTCTGTGTGTTTATTTTGTATTTTTTTCCCACTGGGTTTATAGCTTTGGTCTTTTACTCACCCAAGCCATTTTCTATGGCCAGGTGTTTTCATAGGGTGCTGAACATTTTGTAAGATAATGGTTACAGCATACCCGTCTTTCTCTAGCTTGGCTTAAGGGTCTGGGACATGATTTTCCAGGGTTTTAATAGCAGGGCCATGACTTTTGACAATTGCAGAGGTGTTATTCACATTGTACTGTATGTGTGGAATTGTATAGTGGACGATATTGAAGTATGTATAATGGCATGAGACTATTGGAAAGAGGCCTGAACTGGGAGCCTGAAGACCTGAGTTTGAGACTCTGTTAGGTCTTTGACTTAAAAAATGGCTCTGGTAGGTTAATTTTCCCCGCCCCTTCATGGACTATTTTTCCACCTATAACATGGTCTAATAACTTTAAAAAATCTTTTATGTAAATTCTTATTCCAAAAAAAGGATTTTTAAGTGACTAGTAAGACCTTACAATTTTAAAAGATAATACAGTTTTAGGGTTATAGTGCATTCTGAATTTCTGATAGTAGGCATTAGTTTTCTCCAGTTGTCCTTTTTTTTAAGGATGGGGTTATACTATGTGAGCCCTATAGTTGAGTCTAGCTTTCAGCAGTCTTTATAAATTATAAAGGCAGCACAGTTGGTGCAGTAGCATCAAATCATGATCAGTTTGGCCCCAGATTGTTCCTAACCCTTTGACCTCTGGTAAATCCCTCCCCAAGTAAGAAGTGGGGATGAGGACCTCAGACCTTGAGGCTAGTCCAATGCCAGGGGAAGTCATCGCCTGACCATCTCCCCCTGCTGCTCCATACCCAGAAGTAGTAGCCCACTGCAAGGTTGGAGGTCCCCTTCCTGTTTCTGTTAGAACTGCCATAATCTCCCTTCCTTTGCTGGGTGGGACTGGACTGAGGCCCCCACAACACTTTCTGAGCTGGTCTGGTGTGTTCTGGAGGTACTTCTCAGACACCATCAGGGTCTGCGTGTGTATTTGAGAGAATGGGGAGATAGAGATAACAGGCATTCAGTCCAAAAGAAGATAGGAAGTCAGGACTTTAATCATATAGTACTTGATCAAGAAAGCATTTTGGAATTGTGACATGCCCTTGTTTTATGAGAAATGTAGGGTCCAGTCACTTAGCTACTTAGGAACAGCCCTGGGAAAGAAGGGGTAGGGACTAGACTGTTCCTCTCCAGTATGTGCCAGTCACCAAGAACTCTTTCTCAGCTCACTTCTCACCTGTTGTACAGATGAAGAAACGAAACTCACAGTTGAGCAACTTGTCCAAGGTCCCTATTTAATAAGAAGACTTGAACTTGGATACCCTGTCCCCAGCCTGGCTTTTTCCTTGAGGGAACTGACTGAAATAACTTAAGTAATAGAGATGGGATAGAGATGTGCCAAGGGCCAAGGGCAGAGAGAGGAGTCCTTTAATATACTCCCAGCCAACTTTCCCATCATAGGCTTGCACCTTGAGCAACCCTTAACGAAGAGTTGCTCAGCCATAGGGTCACCTTGTGGAACAAGTCCACTTAATGACCACAGTAGAAAGAAAACAAAAACAAAAACAAAAGAAACAAGCCTCTCAGTCTGCATTAACTGACTGATCTATTCTTTGCTAAAATAGTCAGAGGCAGCTTCATAAAACACCTTTATCACTGAGTAGTAATCCAAAGGTTCTAAGGTTTTGGTGAATGGGATTGGTTCAAACCTGACCTTACTTTCATTTAATTTCATGCCAGCACCAATACACACCCAGCTGTATAGTCCGTCTGGTGAGCTGCTCAGACACAAAGGCTCTCTAATTACCATCCACAAGCGAGGCTGACAAGGATTTCAAGTGTTTTCATGTTTATGGAGATCAGAGAAATGTGTTCTGTGCATCTTTCCCAATGACAGCAAGTATAAAATAAAACCAAACAAGAAACACAACACATTTATTAAAAAACAGGTATTTCAGTTAAGTTAAAATCCTATAATTAGGATAGCAACAATTTCAGATACTCCGTTGCGAAGTGTAGATTTGTCAATAGCCACATCTGGATGATGAACAAGACATTGAATCTTATAAAACTAAAACACCAACTAAACGATCTTAAATCCCTTGGCGTGAACAGCATGTTACAAAAACTTCACCACGGATCAGAACCGCAAAACCTGCAGCTTCTCTATTTGGAGGGTCACATTTTCTGTTTCCTTCTCTTACAAAGGCGAACAGGCATGGCTGGGGGAGGGGCGGAGGGAGGGAATCAACTTCATCTATCCAGGGAATTGCAGCTGTTATTGCAAATGGCCCCGGGAGAGCCCATTATAAGCTGCTATGCGAGGCTGTTTCTCCCTAGAGTGCCCGTCACGTGGCTCTTCCCCAGCCCCAAGCCGGGGCCCCCAGGAACACCAGCACCACTCTTTTCAGTAGGACAGTAGAGCCAAGCGGGTAGAGGATGGACCCGAGGCCACGTCTCCAGTTTCTGTGAAAACCCAGGGCGCGGCTGCTCGCGGGAGGCACCGGCGCCCAGCCGCGTCCCTGCCTCTCTTCACCCGCGGTGGCGGCAGTGCCCGTGTCCTCAGGAGACTTCAGCACTTGAAAAAACACTGCGCTCTTTTCCGAATACAGGCAGAACCGGGCTACTTTTCTCCCCGGCTGGAGCCCTGCGACCCCATGTGCGCCCTGAAAACAGTGACCTTGAACCCAAGGAGGGGCGGGCTGGCTGTGAAAATACTTTAGAGAGGACCAAGGGTTCCCTCCACGCCTCACCCTAACCTATCCACAGCCGCGCCCGCCCCAGCCTCCATCCCCACAAAGAACCGCAGCCAGCTGCAAAGCGGGAGCAGATAAAAGGTTATTCCTATTCAAATCCCCAAAAGGTCCTTTTATGGCACTGAGTGTTTTAAAAACCCCAAAACACGAGATGGGTTTTCTTTTTTTTAAGTGTCGTAAATTTTCAAATCTGGCAGATTGAGGTACTCCCTGAAATGGTCCTGGTACTCGTATTCCCCTCCTCCAAAAGTGGTTCAGGAACCAGCCTTGAAAAAGTAAAGCAAGTAACTGGGATCTTCGTCTGCAATCCTGAGAAGCGTGGACTGTGGCCACATGGGTGCCGGGCTGGAGGACCCAGAGAGGATACATGAAACTGGAAGCTGTGCCTCCAAGATTGGTCACGCCTAATAAGACGCCCTACCGATTGTGAGCTTGGGGTACGTTCTGCAACCTGGGTTAAATAGGGCAAAGTCCGGTTTTTCAACATCAGGGATCTTGACCTCAGTACCCCACAAAAACATTCGCAACTTTTCAATTCATCTTCTTTAGCTTATTTTCCCGCTTCCAGAAGAGCGATTTCACAAGTCTGAGTAGAGATGCACCCTAAGGGGGAACCCTTTGCCCTCCAGGCACAGACTGGCCCTGTTGCCACTCCCGCGGTATTAGCTGCCAGGCACAAGAACGCCGTCACCAGTTCGGAGCTGCGCCCTCCTCCCGGTCGCACCAGGGTTGTTGCTGGAGGCCGTGCGAGGGCTGTGGGGCGAAGGGGGCTTGTACACCGCGGCTATCGGAGGCCTCAGGAGTGGGCGTTGGGGAAGCTTTGCGTGTAACTGCAGCCGTCGCGAATGAAGCCTTCGCACGGCCTCTTTGATGAGGTTCCCCGAAAGCACGAGCTGCTGCAGGAGTCGGTGCGGATCGTCGTCGCCCGTGCGGACTTCCGGCTGGGGCCCGCGTCGTTGCTGCAGGCGGCGGGAACCGGCGGTACCCCGCAGCCATCCTCGCCGGCACGGGCCAGACAGCGACTGATGGACACCCCGTTTCTCGGCTCCTGGAGCCCCATCTTGGCCGGGCTGAGGGGGCAGTGGGGACAGAGCGCTAGGACCTGTGGAAAGCTCCGCCACAAAGTAGGGCGCAGCTCGGCCCCGCACGCGGCCGCGGTCTCCGAGGGCGCCGCGCAGGGCCCCAGGGGGCGCCGGGCCCACCGCCGCAGCGGGTATCGGCGGCTGAAGCAGCGGCAGCCTCGGGGGTCCGGCCTTGTCAGCCCGCAGCGCAGCCGGGGGTCGCAGGAGCGGTGGCCCTGAGGGCGCGCACGGGGAGG
This sequence comes from Macroglossus sobrinus, assembly GCA_004027375.1. Classification (NCBI taxonomy): domain Eukaryota; kingdom Metazoa; phylum Chordata; class Mammalia; order Chiroptera; family Pteropodidae; genus Macroglossus; species Macroglossus sobrinus. The sequence goes on from PVKZ01000368.1 coordinate 69,898, forward strand.
CCGGGCTGTCCTGCGCTGCGTCCAACTGCAGCGTCTCGCCGATCTGGGCCACCAGCCGGTCCACCTCGCCCGAGCTGCCCAGAGTCACCGACTGCTCCAGCAGGAGGAAGCTGTCCTCCTCCTCCTCCTCCTCCGCTTCCTCGCCAGCTTCCTCTTCCTCCTCCCTCCGGCACGGCATGGCCCCCCGCCCGGGCACCCGGTCGCTGGCAGCTCTGTGGACCGCGGCGGAGCCGGGCGCGGACTTTAGGCCAAATCTGAAGCCGGGGCGGACGCGGAAGCAGGAGCCGGGTAGGTACTCTGACCGCGCGCTGCAGCCGCGGGAGCCGGAATCCTACCGGCTCGGGTTGATTTGTAAACAATGGGTGACGTAGCCGCCAGGTCCTACCACTGTGCGGGGGTGGGGGTGCGCTGTGCGGTAGTGGGTGCAGGACCTTCCCTGGGCCGGGGTCCAGGGTGGAACCTTCCTCCCTCTCAACTCCATAACCCTGAATACTGTCTGTTGGGGAGCACTGAGGACCGGATCCTCGCTTTCTCAGGCTGGCGTTATTGGCATTTCCAGAAGATGAACACTGGCGTGGATTCCGTTGGTTTCTTCCACACACAAGCGCATACACTTACATTCATGCCCTCACACTACCTCCCCTCTTCTAGGCGCGTCTACGTGTCTGGTTTTGGCATTTGCGCTTTTGAGGTCCCAGGTGCCAGCGTCTGGGAAGTGATGACCCGGCGAGTGCGGGGAGGATGGAGAGGAGGAGTCAGGCTAGGGTTTTGTCTAAAGATTAAGGAAACAAGGCTGACAGAGATGGAAAGGAAGAAAAGGACCCCGTGGTGCGATGGGGGTTGCAGAGATGGAATTGGCAAAGAAAGGCCACATAGTAAAATGTTTCTTGATCGGGAACCTGGGTATGTGGGGGCTTGGATTGGGGCTGGCGTTACTGGCGAGGAGTTTACTAGTCTTGGGAGGAGCTCTGACCTATAAAGTTATTTTAAGAAAAATGCCTCAGCCCAGTAGGGGAGTATTCTCTCAGAGTAAGTGGAGAGGAAAATGGTGAGCTGCTTGGTTGGAAATGGAGATAGGGGCCAGTTTAACCTTTCAAGATATGATTGGCTTAATGATCAACCAAGACTTCACTTTTTAAAAGGAGGAGGAGCAGAAGATCAATCCTTCACTGACGTGTTGCCTGGAGGCTTTAGATTTACTCAGAATCCCAAACCCCTCGGGCCTAACTTCCAAATACTATGCTTGTAGGTAGACTTTTTTTCCTTCCCTTTTTATTGTGTGTGTGTGTGTGTGTGTGTGTGTGTGTGTATCTTATGTTGTAGGTAAACTTTTGATGAGCCAGCCTTTACAAGCCAACCACGGGAGAGAAATTTAGAAGGTGATGAAAATATTCAAAACTGGATTATGGTGATGGTTTAACAATTAAGTAAATTTAGTAAAAATCATTGAATGTTCACTTAAAATGAGTGAATTTTATATGTAAATTATATTTCAATAATGTTTTTAAGATTAGCCACAAAGTATGCACAGACAAACAGAAGGACAAACAGAAGTCAGGCAGTGGAGAACTACTTTAAAATACTGAGCAGGAGAGTAGCATAATTTAGAAGGGAGTGCAAGAGGAAGGGGATGAGCTGGGAATGCAGAGAAGCAGAAACAGGGGTCTTGGTTGACAGGTGGAAAGATAATAATTACAGGAGCAAAATTTTAGGGAGGAATGGGATGGAGAAAACTGGAGAAGTTGTTTTAAAAAAGCTTTGGGCTTATTTTTGTCACAGGTGGAGGGAAGAAAATGAGAATAAAGGAAAAGGCAGTTTGAAGACAGACATTAAAATTTTTGGAAATCTTGGAAATCTAGACTTCTACAGTGTCATAAAATTTACTACCTCATTTTAGTGGACCCCTTAGGATTTTCTGTATATATATATGATCATGTCATCTGCAAGTAGAGGTAGTTTTTAATATGGATGCCTTTAATTTTTCTTGCTTAATTGCCCAAGCTAGAACCTCTGGAACAGTGTTGACTAGAAATGAGGGCAGACATCCATATCTTGTTCTCAGTCTTAGAGAAAAACCATTTAGTCTTTCACTATTAAGTATGTTTTGGCTGTGGGTTTTCATAGATGGCAGTTATCTGGTTGATAATGTTTCCTTCTATTCTTGGTTTAAGTGTTTTTTTTTTTTTAATCATAAAAGGGTCATTCCCTCATTTTAAGTCATTGTTAATTTAAGAGTGTAGTCAAGGCAAACATTAGCTAGAATGTTATGAACTTAATTATTTAAAAACCAGTGAAAATTATTAGTAGCAGTTTGTGATTTGTGTTTTTATTCTTTGCTTCAAAATCTGTAAGCCTCATACATCGTTGTGGGCATGAAAAATGGTACAACCACTTTGGGAAAAGATCTGGCAGTTTCTTATAAAATTAAACATATACCTATCCTATAATAGAATTCCAGTTCGAGATATTCGCCTAAGAGAAATAAAAACAGATCTGCATCAAGGCCTACAGACAGATAATCTTAGAAACTTTATTCATAAAAGCCATAAACTAGAAGCAGTTCAAGTGTTTATCAAAAGGTGAATAAATAAACTATGACACATTGATGAGATAATGATGACAATTCACTTTAGCAACAAAAATGACAGAGATAATACTACATACAATAACAGATGAATCTCAAAAACAGTACCCTAAGTGAAGGAAGCCAGAGGAAAAAGATCACATATTGTATGATTTTGTTTATACAAAGTTCCAGAACAGAAAACATTAATTTACCGCAAGGAAAATAAATCAGAAGACTGAATGCCTTTGGAGAGGGTGGGGTGGGGCAAGGACTGAGTCAGAAAAGGCCTGAGGGAACTTTAGGAGCGGTTATAATGTTTTACAAATCTTGATATCTTCCTTTGGGTTTCACAGGTATATTTCACAAGTTAAAACTCATTGACTCATACACTTAGAATTTATTGTATGTAAATTTTATTTGAAAATAAAAAAACTAATCTGCATTGAATTTTGGGTAATAGACATGCTGGTGAATCTGGGGTGAGGTGTATCAATGTTTGCAATTTATTCTCAATTGCACAAAAATATAAAATGGATTAATATCTGGATAGAAAGATGGTTAAGATAAGTAGATATATTATAAAGCATATATAATAAAATGTTGTTACTGTATGATCCAGTAATTCCACTCCTAGATATATGTCAGAGAATTGAAAACATATGTTCACACAAAAATTTGTATATACAGGTTCATAGTCGTGTTATTCATAATAGCCAAAAAGTAGAACCCAAATGTTCATTAGCTAGTGAAGGGATGAATAAAATGTTGTCTATTTATACAATGGAATATTATTTATCATAAAAAGGCATGAAATACTGATACATACTACAGCATGGATGAACCTTGAAGACATTATGCTAAGTAAAAGGAACCAAACACAAAAGGCCACATACTGTATAATTCCATTTATGTTAAATTTCCAGAATAGACAAATCTGTAGAGACAGAAAGTAGATGAGTGGTTGCCAGGGGATAGCAGGAGAGGGGAATTAGGACTAACTGTTAAAGTGTTGGGGGGTACTTCTGGGGTGATAAAAATGTTCTGGAATTAGATAGTGGTGATGTTTATACAACAGAGTGAATATACTAAAAACCATTTAAAAATTTAAAGTGATTTTAATGTTATGTGACATATATCTCAGTTTTAAAACTGGATGGTAGCATCCAGGTGCTGAATAATAGGGTATTTCATTGTCAAATTCTTTCAAATTTGACTGTTTGAAAATTTTTAGAATAAAATGTTAGAAAAAAAGAAGCCACAGAAAAGGAGTGATTGATTTTTTGACTTCCTTTAGAACCACCCAGGACATGGGGGGGCTCAGGGATGACTATTGGGAAGGAAGTGTACAACCAACCAGACTGGCAAGTTAACTAGGGTTTTGTGTGGACTCATACTCTGGGGTTAAATGCTGTAGATGGTCTGCTGTAGGTTGACTAAATTCTTGCTCACTGTGGAGGAGGATTTCAAACTATATGGCAGGAATGAGGTTTGACACTGTTAGAGGCTAGTAGCATACCTGAGTGATGGGCCTCAGGAGCAGTAAGGCAGACACAGGCTTTCCCCTTTACTAATTCCTTCATTGCCTCCCAGCTTCCAGATAGGGAGACTCCAACAGCTGGGCTGGTTGGGGAGAAAGGAATTTGTAGGAGAGAATTGAAGAGATTAGGGGATTCACACTGAGATGCAAAGAGGTGCTAATGAAGTATTAAACACTTCTCAGTAGATTAGCATCAAGGAAGCTGGAAACCTGAAGGCAGAAGTTGAAAATGTCTTGAGGCTGCTGATAGGGTGGAAAAGATAAACAGGCTGGGTTCTAGGAACAGGTGGGTCTGTAAATGGGCATTTAAAATGGATAACTGGCTTTGGGCTAACACTGATAAAGGAATGGGAAATAATCACCATTAATAAGAGTACAAAGGCCTCAAGGTTGGGGAGGAGGTTAAGAGGGATGCAGCTCCAGAGGTGGAGACTTGAGAAGTGTACAGAATTGATTAGGGTCCATATTCATGTCCACCCAGAACCTGTAAATGTGACCTTATTTGGAAATTGGATCCCTGAAGATATAATCAAGTTAAGATGTCATCAAACGATTAGGGTGGGCCTTAACGAAGTGACAAAAGGAGGGAATGTGTCTACAGAGGCAGAGACTGGAATGATGCCACCCTAAGCCATGGAACACAAAGGATGATTAACAGTCATCAGAAACTAAGAAAATGGAGCAAGCATCTTCTCCCTCAGAGTCCCCAGGGAAGGAACCAACCCTGCTAAGTGACACCTTGATATCAGACTCTGGCCTCCCAAACTGTGAGAGAATAACAAGTTGGTGGTAATTTTGTTACAGCAGCCCTAGAAATGAGTGCAGGTAGTTTCAGGGAATTGATTGGAATGTGTAAGCCATGGAGAAATTTATTGAAGGTTCTGGGGTGGTTCCGAGAATCAGTGGAAAAGTTGATGGGCTAAGATGATGGTTATGCTAGGCCCATCCAGATCTACATTAGAACAGGAATAAAGAAAGAAGCGATGAAAAGACAATAAAGCCTTGTTTGTATGTTCATCATAGGTAGAAAATGGCAATGTCAGGACACATCTCCACTGGGAATTAGGATGGCCCTACATGGGCTAACGCAGTTAGTGCTCCCATTTCTAGGATTGCAGAAATGACTGTACTGCCTTTGCCAAAGGAGGCCAGTGGGAATGGAAAAGTTGATGCTCAGACTTGCAGAGTGACTGACTACAGGTGTCAAGGGCAGGCAGTCTCGATCTGCAGAGGCTTTTGTGTCTGTCTGGATGCCTGGGACAGTGGTGGTATTGACAGAATTGGAAACCAGGAGACAAGTGGTCAGGTATCCAAATTCAGTATTTTAAAAGAAGATTCTAGTTTTATTTACTTGAACAGATAATACAGCCACATGATTCAAAATTCTAAAGGTCAAAATGAGTAAAGTGAAATCTATCTCTATCCCTAGTTTCCCTAGAGGCAAGTTATACTGTCATTTGCTGTGTATTCTTTTCAAAGATACTTTATGCATTCATATATATATATATAATTTTTTTTGGTATTTTGCCTCCCTTTGTTAAATAGTAGCTATAACAGAAGCTGTTATTTGCCTCCCAATTACCATTCTCTCCTTCAAGAAGCCTTAAGTCTGTAGCAGCCCCAGAGCCACAAGAACCCTTTCTCAGCTTCTCTTGCAGGTAGATGGGGCGATGTGATAAAGTTCTGGCCAATGAGATATAAGTGGGAAGTATTGTGTAGTACTTCTGGAAAGTTTCCTTATTAGGAAGGGGGCCAAACTTTTGGTTTTCCTTTCTTCTCCTTGCCTGGAATGTGGTGGACATGGTAGAGCTCAAGCAGCCATCTTGAGCTATGAAAGAGCAGTGAATTTGAAGGAATCTCAATGTCTGAAGACACAAATACAGACCTAGACTGCCTACCTCTAGATCTCTTTTATGTGAGAAAGAAATAACATTCAATTTTGTCTAAGCCAACCAGGAACTTTTTTTTTCCTTTTCCGCCTAGCACCCAGTCTCCCTAGGTGGTCTCCCATCCAACTACTAACCAGGCCTGACCCTGCTTAGCTTCTGAGATCAGCAGAGATTGGGCATGTTCAGGGTGGCATGGCTGTAAACCAACCAGGAACTTAAAAAAAAAAAATCAATGCTAATATAATCAGAAAATCCACAAAGATGATTTAGAGAACAATGCCATTCAGGCTTATTAGAACTACTCAGATCAGGAAATGAAGCAGTAATAATAGTAACTACCATGCAGTGATGATTTTTAAAAACTGTTTTATCGAGATATAATTTACATATCATAAAATTCATCCATTTAAAATGTGCAATTCAACAGTTTTTAGTATATTTACAGGGTTGCATAACTATCACCATAATCTAATTTCAGAACATATGCAGCACTCTAAAAGAAACATGCCATTAGCTATGTTGAGTATTTACTCTATACCTGGTATCATAAAAAGTGCTTTATAGGTATTATTTCCTTTTAGTCTTCCAATAACCTGAGTTAGGTATTATCCCCTTCCACAGATGACAAAACCAAGGCACAGAGATAAGAAAACTTGCCCAAGATTACACAAATTACCAGTACCAGAGCCAGGATTCAAACTTGGTTTTTGTTGACATCAAAGCCTGCCCTACTCAGACCACTAACTAGAACCTGCTATCTAGGCTTTGCAGTCTGGTCATTGAAATCTGCCTAATTCTTGTTCCTCAGGGCCTGTTGATTCCTTCTCTCGGTGCTTCTGCCAGTAGTCATGCCCTATTTCTGGTCCCATTGATCATGCCCTTCATGTTTCCTTGGCTGGCCTCATACAACTTATATCTGGGCTCTAGTTCTTTCCTTTTAATCCCACTCTTCTGGCAGATCAACTTCCTAACAACCAACCCTGCTCAGGTTACCCACCAGCCCCACTCTGAATAGGTACATATTGCTTCCTGAGTAAAACCCTCAGCTCCTTAACACAGTTTCCAAAACTCTCAGTGGCCTGGCTCTAGTCCACTCTTCCAACCTTATCTTGTCTTCCACACCCACAGCAGCCCATTGTTCTTGTGAGTCAGGGCCTTTTCCAGCTTCCAAACACATTTTACATGTCCCTGTCTCCCCGTGTTTGGTCTTCTTCTTTGTGCAGAGAATGCCTCCACCCATCAAAATCTTATTCATTCTAGTTATAGCCCCCCTCGTGAAACTTTCTCTGCTCTCTCCAGTAGGCAGTGGTTCCTCCTGCCCTTTGTTCTCCCATCCCATTCAGTTCCCCTAGTGGGCCTCTTACTTCATACTTCCTTTTTATGAACTGGTTACTTGGACTGGTCTAGACTATATGATCCTTGAGTCCAGAGCGTCCTCTGATTGGCCAGGCCTCAATTGTTTGCCTATCCCTGTGTCTAGAGATAGGGCCAGTCCTACCCAAGACATGTGAACTGAGGAAAAAGGAGCAGAGGACCCCTAAAGAGATGCTGGATGCATCCAACCAAAAATCTAGGTCTAGTAGATGTTGAAGGTAGTTTTTTCAGAAGGCCTGAAGAACCTCATTATTTCACTTTTTCTTTGATTTCTTTGGCTCATTGTTCCTTTATTCAATTAACAAATAGTTGATTAAGCAAAACCAAATATTGTCCTTAATCTGAATGGCTACAGTCCAGTGGGAGAAGCCAACACTAATCAATCATACCAACAAATCTAGACATGCAGCAGATGTAAAATGGTAACTTGAGACACAATTATTGAGTCTTTAGAAGGTTTTCATGTTTCCTAATCCAAATGACTGTGTGAAATTATTTTAACTGGGTGACAAGCCTTTAATTTTACAATTAGAAGTAGTCCTTTAAATTCGTATTCCAGAAGAGTTACCCTAGATTTAATTCACAGAGAAGTGTGAATGAATGAGCAAAGCATCTCTCTCTCTCTCTACATTCTTGAAAGAAGGTGGATCTATGAGTGGGGATGACTATAGCAACCTACGGGGTGTTGAAAGATAATTTACTTTCTCATTTTGAATGGAGAACACTTCAAAGTTGACTCTGAAAGCTCCTGTCTAGAGGACAGAGAGGTAGAGGAAGTCTTGAGGCCTTTCCTGACCTTCACCTTATTTCCTAGTAGCTATAGAGATTTTATATGCAAAATTTCTTCAGATTATGAGGTTCAAACCCAGGACCTTCAGATGCCAAGAAGCGCTGCCTATTGTGCTAAGGAGGCAACTGCAAAATTTCCTTCTATACTAAAACAACCTCTATGAGAAAGGGTTGTAGTGGCAGAGAAAAAGGATCCATCCAGGCTTCAGCTCACATGACCATGGAGATAACACCCAACACAGTGAGTTCATAATGTACTGCTCATTCCTGAACGTCACACGTATGTTACGGCTTTGAAACTTATCAACACCTGGGGCTCCCTGACTTGAGTGAGGTCTGGGGTGTTTTTGACTAGCGGGCCAGAGAGATTGCACTAAAATTTATTGGCCTTCCAACTCACTTTGCAAGACTCGGAACCCACCTCTGCCTCCCTCAGACCAGCTCTCGTGCCAGCCTGACTGCTGAGGGTACCTTCAGGCTTTCAGGGAATTTGGTCTCTGCCCCTGTTGTGGCCCAGGCAGCCTGGCCCTCATGCCCTCTAGCTACAGTCTGAGCATTTTGAGGGTAGGATTAAGGGCTCATTCAACTTTATAGTCCCAACAATGAACTCAGTGCCTGATGGTGAATCCCACAATGCTCTGTGCCTGCATGTGCTTCCAGGCCTTTTCTGGGCCAGGTACTCTTGCCAGTACCCTGGATGTGTCCAAGCTTATTCACCTGGCTGAGTTTTTACCCCAGGGGTTCCAGCCCTGAACTGGGTCATTTTCAGTTGTATGGAATTGGTTCCTCTTTAGTTGGCTTCACTGAGTTCCCTCCCCTACTCTCTCTCCCTGTGGCCAGTCTGGAAGAGGATTCCATAGCAAAGCTGAAAATAGTTTCCCTTTTTGGGCAAATAGAATAATGTAGATGTTAGTCTTTGATGTGTCTGAAGGAGACTGAAGGATATGCCACAGCCCAGAATAAACAGGTGCCTCAGGAAGCACACACACAACACACACACACACAAAACACAAACAAACAAACAAACAATAAACCCCCCAAAAACAAAAAAAAAAGGAATGATTTGTAGCACACATTTGTCCTTTAATTTTTTTCCCCTTTTGGGGTAATTTCCCACTTCGATGGGACACAGGGCTTTTCTTCCTGCAGAAGAGTGAAGGCATGCTACTTGGGCTCAGCCAATCAGATGTTCTCACTCATGATTTCCTCTGCAAGGAGTGACACAGAGACCCAAGGACAGATGGAAAATCAGCGGAGGGATGACTGTGCTGAGAGTCAAGTGGCACTGAATAGCATGACCTTGGCTGGAGTCCTAACCCCTTTCTTCCTGCCAGTCCTTTAACCTAGTATCCTTCCAACAAATTCGGTTTCTGTTAGGTTAGCCAAAGGCAGTTTCCAGTGCTTGCAACCTAGATTGACATAAACCTAAATGTACAACTGATGGGAATGGTTTAAATAAACCAGGGAACATATGTAATGAGGAATACTACACAGCAGTTTAAAAGAGTAATAGCAGTCTATGTGCACTGTCATAGAAAGGTATCTAAGACACACATATAAGGACAATATATACAGTATATTACCATTTATCTAAAAATTAAACTAATGTGTTTATGTATGTATGTTACCATTAGAATGAAATGCCACAAGAGAGGGACTTTGTTTTGTTCATACCTGCATCTGCAAGTCTTGAACAGTGCTTGGTACATAGTAGACATTCAATAAATATGTGTCGAATAAATGTATTATATAGAAAATGATCTGGAAATTAGCATATCAAACTGAAAATAGTGGCTTCTCAGAGGAGGGACTAGAATGTAGGAATGGTAGACAAGGGAAATTTTACCTATAATTGAAATGTTTTTTTATAAGAAAAATGTCTTTATGTATTTATTACTTATGTAATTAACATAAAAAGAAAAGAGCTAAATATTAACAGGTGATGGCAAAGCCATTAAAATAATGATTTCAGAGACTTCATCATAACAAATACAAGTTAGTTGGCAAAGAAAGGGGGAAAAATGGATATTGCTGGTGCACAAATGATATTTTGGTGGGCTATTGGCCATTTTGACAAGAGAATGAACAATTACCTTTTAGCCTTTTTTTTTTTTTTAATGCTCAATAGGCACCCTCACTCCATCCCTAACCAGTCTCAATACTGATGCAAGGCTCAGAAATGCTCATTGTGCTCATGATGCTTTTATACTTTGATGTGGGCATCAGAATGTCCTGCTTTAATATAAGCAGTGGGAACAGCAAGAACAAAAGTGGAAAACAGAAAGATTCATCCAAGGATTGCAAGTCACTTGCATTGTTGGAGGGTGAGGTTAGAGGTCAGGGCATGGAGAGGACAGTGTTGGGGTGGGGGTTATGGGCATAGATCTTCCTTCTTTTTCTCTTTTATCTTGTTGCTTCTTCTACTTCTCTCCAACTTTCCTCCCTCTTTTTTTCCCCCTCCATTGAGGCTAGGACTTGGAAACACAAAGATGATTAAAACACCAGTTCTGCCCCCAAATTTTGAAGTCTGTTGGGGTAGGCAGACGGATTTGCAGTGACCTTTGTGGCAGACTCAAGTCCATTCCCTTGCTCTATAAATATCTTTTGAATAAATTAATAAACTATCCCTGAGAGTCCTGACCTCCTTCATCTCCATACTTCTGAATTCCTAGGAATCTGTTCTGTTTTGATATTTAGCCCTCCGTAATTCTAAACTGTCTTCTGTTGTATATAATTTTATGTGTGTTAATTTTATCTCCCTGAGTCAATTATAAACTCCTTGAGGACTGGAGCCACTTTTTACAGTGACCTTTGGTTCAGCCAGGCTGTTGGAAACAAGATGACCTTCTGAACTTTCATGAATTCCTTCTGTACAGCTATGCTTATCAACAGGCTGACACATAGTACCTAGATGGAGTAAGGGTAATTTCAGGGAGCTGTGACACCCATGCAGAAACAGTGTGTGCAGATTTGTCACCTGGGGGGTGGTACTTTTATAGTACTCAGCAATGATACTTGCTTTTAATCAGAAGTCACAGTGGAACCATTGATTTTGAGGAGAAACAGTCCTCTCTACATAGTAACTGATTAAACTGCATGTATTGTAGTGTAATGTACGGTCCTTATCACACAGCATTGGAGATAGAAATGTTATCTGAGAAGGGAGTTAAGCATTCTTAGTATTCATCATGTCCCCTTGAATATTTATCTAGTGTTGGTATGTGCCAGATACTGTGTTGCTAAGCAGCTTTTCAGAGATTATCTCATTTAATCTTCACAGTATTCCCCTGATGATTATTATCCTCATTTTACAGAAGAGGAAATTAAATCAGAAAGTTAAGTAATTTGCCTGAGGTCACACAGCTAGAAGTGATGGAGCCAGGATTTGAACCTAGCCTCACTAACTCCATGCTCTTAACTATTGTGCTGTATGTCCCCAAACATTAAGAACTTTGTATAAAAATGTCATCAAAACAGATGAACCAGAAATATAGTTATGTGGTGTTCTTCCTCCTGGCTATATTTTAAAGTTTTAAACATTTCTTCTGTGCGAAATAATCAATTTCAATCAATCAATTGGTGTCATGGAGCCAGGAAAAAAAAAATTGGTTTGTACATGTTTGTTGAATTTTGTGTTTCTTTTCATATATTTGTTCATTAAAAACAATTCGTTAAATGTAAAACTAAATGAAATTTTCTCTAACACTTTAATTGAACTTTTAATATAAATTCTCATCAATTGAAATAATTTATTAGAACATGTGATTCATTTTTTGATTGGGATAATATAGTCTGAGGACTTGTTTATTAATTTGTTCCAAAGATATTTATAGAAAGGCCGCTATGTGCCAGATGCCAAGGCAAAATGGATGTAGTCTCTGCCTACTTGTGGCAGGAAGTCTAGTTGGGAACCCTCACATGAAACAGATGGTCACAAAACTATATAATTATGAATTGTGATAAGAGCTATGAAGGAAGAGTACAGAGTGCTGTGTGAAAGTTTAGAGGGAAATTGATTTATACAGTGGGGTCCATAGAAGGCATCTGAACCAGTGACATTTAAGCTGAGATACACAAGATAATAAAGTGAAAAATGGGCTAGCTAAAACAAGCAACAAGAGTTTGAAACATATGTGGATAGAGCTTAGTGAAAAAGAAAGTGCTGGGAGAACCTCAGGTAAAGGGATCTCAGAACAGAAAAATCTCTAGAAAAAAATTAGTATAGAAAAATAATGCAGGAAAAAAAAAAACACACCGAATGCCCTAAGTTTACAATATTCTCATATCTGTTTCCTCAGTTAATCTTCACCAGAAGCCCATGAGGCAGGGAGAGGGCAAGCATAATTATGGTTATTTCTACCATTGAGGATTACGCTCAGCCAAGGATAAAGTTATGCAGGTTTTGGTTCTATGATTTAGACCAAAGAGGCAAACGGTGTGTGTGCTCTGGGAAGCCGGAAAGGAGTGGGTGGAATGAAGCATAAGTGACCTACCGCTGTGCTGTGTAACCATCTGGAGAAAGCGGGATGTGAAATAAATTTAACAGTATTTGGTTGCCACTCTGTACCTATCCGTCTAGGTATTTCACTGTCAAGACGGAAAAGGAAATTTTGAATTTTAGAAAATTACTTTTAAAGTTACTTTCAAATTGAACAGTTCTGTAATTCTGAGATTTATACATCAGGTCAAAATTTGAGCCTAGGCTGCGGATATCTTACTTGAATAAAAGTCAGTGGAATCTGAAGGGTTAATCAAAATGAGACACTACAAATCCCGAAATGCCTCGGGTCTGGGTCTAGTCTTCAACCCAACACCTTTCTACTCCGCTCGTGCAGAGGGCGACCAATGACGGTTAGCTATTTGAATAAACCAATAATACCATGAAACTGTTCTTGTTAAGAAGGGGCGGTCAAATTACCCAATCGTGTGGAAGAAGGGAGAACACCTTAGCCAATTCAAAGGCTCGGGGGCGGGGCTTGAGGGAGGGCGGTGAGAGAAGTTTGCTGACTAAGATGGCGACTGAGGCGCGGAGTGAAGGGGAGGTGCCAGCCTGGGAATCCGGTCGGAGGTGAGCCGAATTTTTGGTCCAGCTGCCTAGGAAACGAGGCCGTGGGCTGGTCATACTGTCGCCGTTCCTTTGGGTCAGGGTGACCCAGCGGTGCTGGGCTTTGTGCCTTCCTTCCATGGCGTTTCGCGCCCTGGCGCCTATGGGGGCTGAGGCGCCCTGGTCCCGCTGGGAGCTGGGCTTTAGTCGGGACCACGCTCAGTCCTGCTGATGCTCCTGGGAGGTCCACCCTGAGCGTTGGCTGCACACCGATCAGTTGGTGGTGGCAGCGCTGCCTGCTTTTTCGCTGAGACTCATCTTGATGTTGAGGACACTCAAGCCCAGAGCTGTGAAACGAATTTCCCAGCGTCACACAGCGCTGGTAGAGAAAGGTGTCAGTACTTTTTAATATGTTCTGAGTCAGTTTATATGGTTAAATCAGCACGGATTTGAGTGTCAGAAAAGGATTTGCGTCCTTGGACCAGTTAAAAAAATTTTTTTTAATAGTAGTAAGAACACAACATGAGATCTACCCTCTTACCAAATTTTTACCTGTACAATACAGTATTGTTGACTATAAGTACAATGTTGAGCAGCAGACCTCAAGAGTTTTTCATCTTGCTTAACTGAAACTTTATTCCTGTTAAGAAGTAACTATATTTCCCCTCCCACAGTCTCTGCAAACCACTATTACACCCTTTAATTCTATGAATTTAACTATTTAAGATATCTCATATAAGTGGTATCATGCAGTATTTGTTCTTCTGGCTTATTTCACTTAGCATAATGTCCTCAAGGTTCATCCATGTTTTCACATATTGCAGAAATTTCTTATTTTTAACAGATGAGTAATATTCTATATATATACACCACATTTTGCTTATCCATTCATCTGTCCATGGACATTTAGGTTGTTTCTATATCTTGGCTATTGTTAATTGTGCCTCAATGAACATGGGAGTGCTCATATTGTTTGAGATCCTGATTTCAGTGCTTTTAGATGTGGGATTGCTGGGTTATATGATAGTTGTATTTTCAATTTTTTGAGAAACCCTCATACTATTTTCCATAGTATGCAACTGCACCATTTTGCATTCTCACCAACTGTACAAAAGTGCCAATTTCTTCACATCCTCACCAACACTTGTCTTTTATTTTATTTTTTTTTTACAATAGGCATCCTGACAGTGACACTGTGAAATGATATCTCATTGTGGGCAGGAACAAGGCGTGGATGCCCACTCTTGCCACTTCTATTCATCATAGTACTGGAAGTCCTAGTCAGAGCAATTAGTCAAGAAAAAGAAAAGTAAAAAGCATCTAGATTGGAAAGGAATAAGAAAAATTGTTCCTGTTTGCAGACATGATCTTATGTATATAAAATCCTAAAACTACTAACAAAAAACTTAGAATAAACAAATAAAGTTGCAGGATGCAAATGAACATACAAAAATCACTTGCATTTCTATATACAATGAACTATTTGAAAAGGAAATTATGAAACAATCCCATTTACAATAGCACCAAAAAGAATAGAATGCTTTGGCCAATTTTTAAATCTCTTTCAGCTTGTTTTTTCATTTGTGAGTGGATGTAGTAGTGATGTCTTTTCCAGAAGATGTCTGGATTTAATTAGACACTTCTTTTAAAGCTCATAGCATTGAGTACCACAGATAATAACCACTCAATACTTAAGACATTTTCTTTTTCCTAGAACAACTAAAGAACAAATCAGAGGGATCTGTAGTTTAGGAAATCATTACTTTATTTCTACAGACCCATTCTCTCCTAAGCAAGCACATCAAAATTTAGTATTTCTGAGAAAGAATTTCCAGCTGGTCTTGCCCCAGCCTTGAGACCTTAGTTGTCTTAATTGATTACATATATATTAGAATTCAGTAGAGTGAGCTTATTTACATTCTCTCCTGGTAAATCAGTAAAACCCTTTAGTTTAGTGTCTCTTGGTGCCGTTTATACTGACGCAGGTTTTATGAACGGGCAATGAGCTCTTTCCCTAGTTGAGGTGGGCATGGTTGAATGTGTAATTTATTTTCTTATTACTATTTTTTTAATTTAGTTTTTTAGGGAAGAGTTTCACTCTTGGAGCTGTTTAGAACAAGTCGACCATTTTTGCCTAGAAACTGTAGAGGGGATTAACAAATTTGATTAGATTATCCCTCATCCTGCTGTAAAATCTTGAATTGTGATGAAAACCTGAAGACAAAATTCTATTCTGTAATAGAAATAGTTTGAATTTCTTTAAAGGATATTGCCAATTGAATGTAAATTTTGTGATAGTATTATTTTGTGATACTAAATTTTGTGATAGTTATGTGATTCATAGAGTCTTATTTGAACCTGAAACCATTTTCTCAATTCCAATTGTAAAAGAGAAGTTGGGTTTCTATAAGGCTTTTTGGGGGCAGGCCACATGTATATTTTTATTACGTATTCCCAACTTAGCTTAATTTAGCTTTGTGTAGGTGGTCAATAATGAGTGAATAATAGTCTTTGTTGTTTCTTAGATATAAAATATTACTTTATAGTGATAAATACCATACAAATTATTTTTTTTGCCCTGAAGATAGTAACCTAATGTTCTGTCAATGGTGTGGCCCCTTGTATTCTGTAAAGAAAAGGAAAGACTTGTCTGATTTGCACAGAGCAACATGTATTTGTATGTTTTTTAAATTAAAATATAGTTGACATAGAATTTTATATTAGTTTCAGGTGTACAGTATAGTGATATGATATTTATATTTCTTACCATGTGATTCCCACAATAAGTCTAGTAACCATCTGTCATCATACATGTTATTACAATAATGTTGATTATTTTTCCCATATTGTACATTCATTATTGCATGTTGAATGGAGAATTTGTGATCATCATTTAGAATTGTCTAGTTTTCTATTTCTTCATCATTATTTGAAGCCTTCTCCTAATAACTAGAAATGCTTTAAAAAGTTTAATCCAAGAATTAAGTAAGAAAAAATAGCTCTATCTGTTTCCAGGTTATATTTTGTCCTGTTGATGATAAACACCCCCTTCCCTATATTTCTGGCCTTTGATAGAATGATGTTTTAAAATTTAACTCATTTCACTAATTATACCCTCAGGTTAAGTGGATTATACTAAAGGGGAATCCACAAATAGAAGCTATCCACTCTACCAATAGTAATATAAAAATAATGACACCGTTAAGGGTCAAAGAGAGAAGAAAAAGCTGAAGTAGGAAATGAAATATAGCCACCTCCTCACATACTTAATCTAGGGAAGTCCAGCTCAGTGATCTTTGAATTGAAAAGAGACATAAAAAGAAAGTGCTAACTATTATTAGATGAAGAGGGGAAATTGATAACAAAGAGTCACAGGCTTTTAAACCTAAATATTCAATGGAAAAAAAGAAACCCATTATGAACCAGAGAAAGCAAAAAGAAACCTATATGGGTAAAGAGAGGCAAAGCAAGCCATAATAGTGATAACTGGTGACAGTTAATATGCCATCAGTGTCCAAGTTTTGGAGCTCAAGCCTGCCTCTGGAATTTAGGAACAGCAGGAAGCTTAGGAGCAGACTGTGGGATGCTTGCATCCCATTTTGGAAATGTTTGTGGAGGATAAGGAAGGTGCCTGAAGACGGGGAAAGGGTTCTGTATCTTGCTAATTTACATACACATTAGAGTATGGAATATTGGTGACTAAACACATGACTTCCTGAAGCCTTCTTTGTTTTATTGTTCTTTTTCTTAAGACAGTAATCTGGCCCTTCAAGAAAAGTGATAGATGGAACTTTTATTGCTCTTAGGAAGGCTCGTCATTTCTCATATGAACAAGTTAAGTGGGAAAATATGGTTTAAATATCTGAATTGAGTTTTGTATTTGTGCTCTCAAATTCTGTCTGAAGGGAAATGAAGAATAGATTCTTTAGGAATCTTTTTTGAATCTGAATCTTTTTATTTTACATTTTTATTAATTATCTGGCTGAGAGAGTTTGATCATTGTGTTTGTAGTTCATTGTGTTTGTAAATAAGGCCAAGCTTGATGGAAGAAGTGGGGAAGAAGAAAATTAGAATTTAAAATTATCTGCATAAACTGGTAAGTGGCTCATCTTTCTTTACCTCTAACCTTTGGTTTTAGAGCTTGTGAGACTAAGAAAATGGTAAAAGAGGTTGCTGGTTGGTTGTGTGGAAGGTCCTCAGAGAATCAGGATTTTTATTTGTTGTTTGACTTGCAGGTCCAGAAATGATTGTAACCATTAGATGGATTTGGGGAGACTGACTCAATTCATGCTTATAAGAAGCCAATTGATACATGCAAAGTTGATAATTTGCATAAAAAGTGTACTAGGTATATATGTCAGGTTGCTAGCACATTTTATCCTTGGGAGAGACACATTATACTTGATTATTGCATGCTTGCTTTCTTTTTTTTTTAAATCAGCACTTTATTTCTGGTGATACCCCCTGGTTACCTGGAGTGAACCCTCTTAACTACGGTTTTATTATCCACCTTTTAGGATGGGTTGTTTCTAGAAATTCCATCTATTTGGTGTTGATGTTTTGCTAATTTTAGCTAATATAGCAGTGTTAAATTAGGACCAAGAAACTATACAGTAATTTGAATGTTTAATATAAATAGTCAATGCTTATATTAAATGTTTAATATAGACTTATTAACTATAACGGCATTAGAGTAACAAGAGATTGGCCAGTAAGAAGTAAAGAGATCTCTAAAGAATATACAAATATATATCAGAATCAGCTATACAGTGTGTATGCATGTCAGATCATTAAGTTGTACACTTTAAATATCTTATACTTTTTTTCATCAATTATACTTTAATAAAGCTGCGGGGGAGGTTGGGGAGATTGGGAAACGATAGGCTCTAATTCTTAGGGCTGAGATAGAATGTGTAAGGAAGAGGCCTCTTAGGGCAGAATTCTGGATGTTGTTGGAAAGGGCATGGTGATGGATCACTGAATGGCAGAGAAATTGCTCTGATGGAACTTGTTGGAAATGTATTTTATGGAAACTACTAGAAATCTACTCTTTAGGGTACCACGGGAAGCTGTTTATAGGAAGGAGCCTTGGAAAGCTATTTTCTCGTGGGTGCTGTGGACTGCTGAATACTGCAGGAGTCCTATCACTTGGAGAAGCTGGCCGGAGCTGGGCGCTGAAGAAACTGCGCACACGCGCACTGCAGAAACTTGCCTAGAGGAGCATGATGGAACCAGAAAGGGAAAGGCTCTTCCTCCTGAAATGTTTCTCCAGTGGTCTTTATTAATAATAATGCTTAACATTGTGCCAACTGGCAAAGAAAATCTATTTAAAGGCTCCAGCTCCATTTTCACAGAGTAGGCAATGACAGGTGAAAAAATAATTTCATCAGCTCACAACTTTTGTGTTCTACTTTATAAAATATTCAAATATGGAATTAGTTAATGACAGTTAAAGACATTTTATAATGGGAAATGTGTTAGTATCAAATTCATAACTGTAAGACTGTAGAAAGCTATAGCTTTTAAGATAATCAGATGAAAATGTAAATAACAATATCAGTTACCAAATTAAATACAGATGATTTGTCAGGCCGAATTATACCTGAAAGCTATCTGCCAACATTCTGTTATTGCAAAAATGAAACAACCACAAAAAAAGAAAAATTCAGTCTCCTGCTGGTTGAGTTTGGTTATGTTGTATTATCAACCCTTGCATGTTTGAAGAATTAACATGTAATTAAAATATTGTTTATATTCACAAGTATGAAATTGAGATGTTTTCTTTAAATTATAACCTTAAATTAATTTAATTAAGTCTGGGCTTTATTTCTTTTGCTTACTAACCAGAACATATTACATAGCATAAAACTAATTTCTTGGGACTCAGTAAAATTAAAAAATACAATAATGACTTGAGCCAATCTATAACATAAACGTTTCCCAGTTTAAAAGAAAATATTGTCCAACGTACCATATAAAGCTACATTTACTTCAAAAAAATTCCTGATTGTGTGATTCCAGTTTTATTTTTGTTATTTTCATTTTTTACTGTAGGAAATTAAAATGATTTGGTTGATTTTTGCCCAAGTTTCAGAAATGTGTTATAATAAAGAAGGAAAACATTATTTGGCACTTTATCTCCAGTTAGAGACAAAGGTGTCTCAACTAGCTTCTATCAATATCAATAAAGAGAAAAAAATTTATGAGTGAAATATAGAAACCACATAGTTCTTAATATTAAATTTGTAATTACATGCCACTATAATGACAGCTACATTTACAATAATGATACTTTTGAGGGTTGGAGAACCTCATTATTTAGAAATTGTAACTAAGGAATTATACTGGGATTATATAATGAAAAGTTCTTTACTTGTTTTATTTTTATTTTTTTAAATTATTTTTTTAATGGTGACATTGGTTAATGAAATCCAATATGTTTCACCTGTATGCTTTAACAGTAAGGCATATATATTTTTACACTGTGTGTTTACCTCCCCACTTGTTTTATTTTCATACTGAACACCATTACAAAAATAAAACCAAGTAAGGAATAAAAACGAAACTAAAGAAAAACTCACCAAGTAACAGGAAACTAATACATAAGGCAAGATCAGAAACCAAGAAAGTGTACAGCAATATAATTTAGTAATATTATACTTGACATTAACATCAAATACTTTATCTAAGAAAGTTCTTTGTACTTAGAGATCACTGCTTGCACTGTAATAAGCCCTTTGAAGTATGGCTAGCTTTGAGTACTTGTCTATTTATCATTTTAAAGTTTTCTGAATTTTGGAATTTCTCCAGTCCCTCCATGGGTTGCAATAATAGTTTCTTCCCTCAAATAACAAGGTCTAAGTTATTATTTTTTTTCTCTTGGTAAGGTCATTTTTTTGCAGTTGTCCTGGTAACCAAGCTTTCCTTATTTAGATGGTATTCAATCTGCATTAGTTGTTAGGATGATCTCACGCAAGAGATCAGCCATATTTCAATTGGTGTTTTTCATTAAGTAAACATGGCTTTAAATATTAAAAATAAGTACACCAACGTGAAACATAAACGCTTACATTATTGTGTTAACAATTTTCATTGAAAAACTTGAATCTAGGCTATATGCATTAAGATGATAATATAGTGGATAAAGCCTAAATTTTATTACAACATAAATATTTTGACACAATAGATTCTTATTAGGTGTTGAGAAATAAAAATGTTATATAGTTCTTATATCATAAAATCTCATATTAGAATCCATCTTTTCTATATCACATCATCTCAACAGTTATTCTACTGTTGACTACTTTTTTTGAGGGGTAAACAGCTTTTCGATAATAAGATAGACACTGTATAATCAGCAAAGCATCCTATAGAACTTTCTCCAAATAATAGGGACTTTTGGTGGTACTTTCCTAATACAAATAAACTTCTTATTTTACACGAGCCTGGGGGAGAAATATTAGGGGAGATGGCAGCAACAGAATTAATAGTCATTCTTTGATATCTGTAGGGGGATTGGTTCCAGGACCCCTCCCCCCATACCAAAACCCATGGATGCCCAAGTATTTTATATAAAATGGTGTAGTATTTGCATATAACCTACTTACATCCTCCCGGAGTATACTTTAAATCATCTCGATTACTTAACAACACTTAATACAATGCAAATGCTATGTAAATAGTTATATACTGTATTATTTAGGGAATAATGACAAGGAAAAATGTCTGTACATTTTCAGTGCAGACCTGACCATGGTAGGCCTACTTACATAATACACGTCAGCAACAAGGTAACATTTGTTCTTCAAATGTTTTTTATGCAGGGTCGGTTGACTTTGCAGTTGTGGTGATACAGAGGGGTGACTGTAATAATTCTTGTCATACCCAAAAGAATAAAAACTTGACATGTAAATATATGTCAGTAAATAGGTATAATTTGTATAGATACTCTGAGGAAGAATTGTTAGCTTTCTTTACTGAGAACATTATATTGTCATTACATAGGGCAAAATCTTAGGTTTCCAAAATGTTAGGTGGAGAGGTAAGCAATCAGGAATCTTTCATCTCTAAATAGTGTGCCAATTGAAGTCAGATTAAGGTTCTCTAGTAGTTTGAAATTAGTAAAGGCTGAGATCAAATATAACGGCCAAATATATTTTATAGGCCATTGGAATCTAAATTATAGATAAGAGGTTAATATTACAAAACCTTGGACAGCTACACTTAAGACTAGGCCTTAAGATGTAAATGTTTCAAAATTTTTGTCTAAAAAATTGGATATTGTTCCTTGAGTTTTTATGATACTGTTTATCAACTTTGAACTGGTTTTGTTATTAAAAAAAGAAAACAAAACCTTGCCAGCTTGGGCACATAGAACCTGTTTTATCCTTTTTCTTTATGTGCAACTTTCATGATACCAGTTTGAATTTGGTATGTGGAAAAAGGAAGAATAACAGCCTTGTGCTTAATACTTATATGCATTCTATCTAACAGTTCTCCTATAAAGTGACATTTAAAGCCATGTTTCGGAGCCATGTTTCAGAGGGTTGAGAAAGCAATAAGAGAGTGCATACTTCTCTCAGGGTGATAAGTCAGGTTTTGACAACTTTAAATATAGCTCATATTTTGAGGTTGCTAAGGTTTTCGTTCTTGAAGAACAAATCAAGTTAAGCAATTCACTAGAGAAGAAACATTTAGTTTTGTGGGTATGCAGTTTTGGTAGTAGTCAGCCAAAAGTACATCTGCAGGATACAGTTTTTTTTTTTTCTCTACTGCTTTGGATTTTGCAGATTCATGGGTTCAACATGCCTCAAGAGCACTTGCATTTCATTTTTCTGTAACTGATTTTTTAGCTGTGGGTTTTGTTTACAGTCTTCACTAAGCATATCACTTTTCATGTAGGGTTCCATCTAGTGGTCAAAGTAATCATTGTAGACGATAAATAGGTTTTAAAAATTATCCTTACCCTCCTCCTACACTGCTGGTGGTACTGCAAATAGGTACAGCCACTATGGAAAACAGTATGGAGTTTCCTCAAAAAACTAAGAATTGATCTACCATATGATCCAGCAATCCCTCTACTGGATATTTACCCCAAAGACTTGAAAACCCATATCCGAAAAGATATTTGCACACCAATGTTCATATAGCAGCATTATTCACAGTGGCCAGGACATGGAAGCAACCTAAATGTCCTACAATAGATGATTGGATAAAGAAGCTGTGGTACATATATATGGAATACTCAGCCATAAGAAGAGATGCAATACTGTCATTTGCAACAGTGTGCATGGACCTTGACTTGAGATAATCATGCTAAGCAAAATAAGCCAGACAGAAAAAGTTGAAAATCACATGATACACTTATATGTGGGATATAAATCTAAAAGCAACAAAGGAACAGGACAAACAGAGATTCATGGACATGGACTATAGACTGGTAGTTACCAGAGGATAGTAGGGGAGCAGGGAGGAAGAAGGTAGACAGAGTAAAAGGGGTCAAATATGTGGTGACAGAAAGAAATCTAACTATGGACAGTGAACACACAATGTAATATATCTATATATACACATACACACACACATGCCTTACTGCTAAATTGTACCCCTGAAACTTAATGAATTTTGTTAACTAAAGTCACCATAATAAAAAAAAATTGAAAATCTGATTAATATTTAAAATTCAACTGAAAAAAAAAGCACATTGATATTAAAAAAAATTACACTTTTTAAGGGGTAGGTCTTGCCAGTATCACTCTTTGGTATAGTTGATTAGTATATGTATTTAAATACTGGAGCCCTTTGCTGTCTCCATATGCCTGCATACCTAACTACTACTTCTGGTTTTGGCCAGTTGTGCAAAAACTTTTATGGTGAGGAAATTCACTTGTATGTACTTTGATTTTCTGTGATATTTACATCAAGTTATAGCAAAATTTAGATCAAAACTACTTGATTTCTTAAAAAATTTTGTCATGAAAGATACTATACATACAAATATATAGAATTATATAATCAACACTCTTTTCTTATTATCTACCTTCAACAAATCGAATATTTACTATATTTACTTCAAATGAATTCCTCCCTTTTCCCCATAGCTCAATGATTTATCATAAGAACAGGATGCTAGCATCTTGGAAACTCCCCTCTTGTTCTCATGCCTGCTCTTACTAACCCCCAAAGGTAACAGTTATCCTAAATTTTTTTGGTAAATACGTCTTTGCTTATCTTTATAATTTTGCCATTTAAGCAGATATCTCTAAACACTATTGTTTTATCTTTTTAAAATTTGATGTAAATGGCATTATATAGTAAGTAGTTGTCTCTGTGTATTACAAATTTTGCTCATCATTATATGAGATTCATCTTTGATGGTACATACAACTGGAGTTTGTTCATTTTCATTACTGTAGGATATGCCATTATATATGCCACAATTTGTAAACTATCCTGCTGGACATTCTGCTTCCATTTGGCTGTTTAGAAATTAAAACTTTGTTGAACATTCTTGTTTGTGATTTTTGGTGAACATGTGGCTGCACATTTTAGTCATGGAGTAGAATTGCTGGGTCACTGGGTACCCTTTTGCTTGACTTTAGTAGATAAGGCCTACCATTGTTCCAGAATGGTTGTACCAACTTTTAGTCCCACTATCAGTATAAAAGAATTACTGTTAACTTTCTCTAAATCTCAGTAATGTCAATCTTTAATCTCAGCCATTCTGTTGATAATAATACATTATTGTTTTTTAATTTCCATTTTCTTGATATCTAATGATATTGAGCAGTTAGTTTCCATGAATATATTGGCCATTTAGATATTTCTTTTTTCTTTTAAATTTAATTATTATTTTTTTTTTAGGTAAGGCAACCCTGGTTGACCTCATAGATTTCAAGGACCTTGTCAACTTACAATATCTTATTTTTTATTATATTATGTTTTACTTTATTTTATTTACGCCTACAGCACCTGATCTTCCTAGGCAGTCTCCCATCCAAGTACTAACCAGCTCTGACCCTGCTTAGCTTCCAAGATCAGATGGGATTGGGCTTGTTCAGGATGGCATGGCCATAGACTGGCTATTCCTTTTTTAAAGTGAGATTTTATTGAAATCTTATGCAAGTTTATCTGTTGGGTCATTATTTTTTCTTATTTTCTTATCAATTAGTAGGAATTTTTAATACAATAGGATATGAGGCATTGTTTTGCTATATATATATATAGATGTATATAGATATTGCAGATATATTCCCCCACTCTCAGTGGCTTGCTTTTTCACTTTCTTAATGATGTCTTTTAAAGAATACATGTTCTTATTTTAATGAAATTATATGTATTAATCTTTATGATTAATATTTTTTGTTTTTAAAAATTATTTCCCTACCTTGAGTTTAAGAATATATTCTTCTACCTTACATTCTAGTAGTTTTATTGTTATTGTTTTGTGCTTCACCTTTAGAGCTACAGTTCATTTGTGTATAGTATGAGATGAGTTGATTTTCATTTTTTCCTTCTAGAGATGTTCAGGTGTCCCAAGGCCATTTAGTGAGAAGCTCATTTATTCTCCACTGATTTGCAGTGCTGCCTTTACTCTGAATCCAGTGAAGAAAGTAGAAAAAAAGAAGTAATAAAGATAAGAGCAGAAATTAATGAAATAAACAACAAACATGTAATAGTGGAATTGAGCAAAGTCAAAAGCTGGAAACTTGACAAAGCTAATAAAATTGATAAACCTCTAATATGATTCATGAATTTAAAAGAGAAGTCATAAATTACCAATATCAGGAACAAAGAGGAAGACATCACTATGGAACCTACACACATTTAAAAGTTTCTAAGAGGATGTTAGAAACAAGCTTATGCCAATAAAAGTTGAACACTTATGTTAAATGGACAAATTCATTGAAATGTATAACTTACCAAAATTAATACAAGAAGGAATAGAAAATTTGAATAGCCCTATAACACAATGTAAGTTGAGTACATAACTTAAAACCTCACAAAGAAAACTCTAGGTCCAGATGGTTTCATCAGCCTATTTGACTAAACATTTAAAGAAGAAATAACAATAATCTCACATAAACTTTTTTGGAAAATAGAAAAATAAGACACACTCCCCAAATTTATAAGGCCAGCACAATCTTGATACAAAACCTAATGAAGGTAATACAAGATAGGACATTCTCTTATGAATGTATATGAAGAAACCTAAACAAAATATTAGCAAATTAAATTAAACATATAAAAACGATAATACATCATAACAACATTGGGTTTGTTCAAAAAATACAGTCTGTTTAATATTAAAAAATTAATCAGTATTATTTACTACATTAACAAATAAAGGAGAAAAATCATGTGATCAATAGATGCAAAAAAATACTTGTGAAAATTAAGCACTGACTCATGATTATGAATAGTAAATAAGTAAATAACGTATTGAGCTAGGAATAGAAAGACGTCTGAATCTGATAGTCTTTGCCAAAATGATGGATGGGGAAAGATACCATTTTTTAATTTATTTTGCCATGATAGTTTCTAAAGTTGAAATTTTTTTCATTTAGGTTCCCTCCTTTATGAATTACTCAGTCAGATCCTTTGACTAATTTTCTATTGAGTTCAGTATATTTTTCTTATAAATTTTAGGCATACTGATAAATTCTGAGTATTAATCTTTTTATATGCATGATTAACTTTTTTTTTAGTTTAGCTTTTATTATTACTTTTAAAGTCTTAAATTTATTCATTATGATTGGATAGTATGTTCACATGAATCAAAAATATAGAAAATACAAGAGCATACAGTGAAAAGTTTCTCTTCCACACTCGTTTAAAGTTTGGCTTTTCATATTTGGATCTTTATTCTGTCTGGAATTTACTTTTTGTGTGTGTATGATATGAGGTAGGGATAACCTTTCCCTCCATATTATAAACTACTTGTCCTTATACTGTTATATTATGTGATTATTTCATCTAATACAACTTTCCGTGTAATGGGAGACTGCTGTTGAGCTTCATCTGTGTGTTGGCAAATACAGTTAAGTAGTCCAGTATTTAATTTCTGTTTTGTTCCTACTTGCAGATGAGTGCTAATAAGTACCGCCTTTCAGACCCCATAATGTGCCCTTGTGTCCTCTTAAATGCCTGGAATTTGTGTAGGCTGTGATGGGGAAGGGAAAGGAGGGTTCCTTTGTCACAATAAACAAGGAGAAAGCTTTTTTTCCTGTCTCTTCAATTTACCAATGCCTCATCAGAAGCTTTCAGCACTTGTGTAAGAAATTTATTTATTTTCTTGAACTTGAGCAAACTTATTAGAGTTTACTTTAAAATAAGATACTGTAGAGTAAGTAGTAAGTTGTTTTTGCTTAAATATAGCAATTTTTTCTTTAGTCCTAGAAATCTCTTAAATTCTTAGCTATGATTCTTGATATTCTCAGCTTTATATTGTGGTTTTGTATATTCTGTGGAAAGGGATTAGCAGTCTTTGTAATGTGGGGATAATTTAAAAACATAACCCATTATATCTGTTTTTCCATCTCTCAGCTTCCATTTTACTTCTTTTTTAACCCCTTTTCTCCCTTACATCGTTTTGCCAAATGCTCCACTCAGAAAAAGAACGAAGAAAAAACTAAGTTAAAAAAATTTAAGTGGGGCCTTTTGAGCTATGCTTCTCTTGCTCAGGCCCACTTCCATGTCTGGAAGTGTACTTTCCCCTCTAATAAAACTTTTCTACTGTTAAAAAAAAAAAAAAGAAATTTAAATGGGGTAAAACAACAGTGAATGATTATGAGAAGGAAGGGGAGAAAAAGCAGAAGGGGAAAAGAAACTGAGATGGTTTGTTACTTGTGTATTAGGACTCCCAGGGTATCTTTTTTTTTTTTTTCTTTTTTTGTATTATAAATAAGTAGGGGCAGCCTTGAACTTATTTATTCTTCTACCTATTTTACCTATTTAGGAGGGAACGGACTTGGGGGTGAGGTTTAGATAGAAAGAATTCTTTTGAGAAATGATGTAGCTAGGGCTTTATACTTCTAACTCCTTTCTCACTTGTGTGTTTGATCCATTTTAATGCTGGAGAGTCAACTGTGATGTAAATTTTAGAATCTTAGTTGAGCCTTGTTCTGGATATTAATAAAATAAAGGTCTGGAGGTTATATATGAATATGTGTATTTACTTCAGGAATATAATGGTGGTATTTATGTACATTTATATGTTAAAACTAATTTGATCTGAAATCTGTTTTTTCAGAATTAAAAGGGATGTGAAGTCCATAAAATGATAGTTTAGATCTGATAAATGATAAGACTCTTCAGTGCTAACACATTTCATGATTTTCTGGCTCTGTGTAGAGTAGTAATTTCTCATTGGCAGTGATTATAAACAATATTTTTATATTGACTTACTTTTTGACTGAAATAAGCTCACATAAAAAAAGGCTTTGTGAATGATATAGAATAAAGTTGCTTTTGATTTTAATAAGCTTATCATTGGCATCTTTAAATTTATACAAGAAAAACAACCTATCATAGTATTTAAAAAAGGCAAGGAGAAAAGCATTTTAATTTCTCTTTAGTGAGTTTTGGCTTGAGAACACACATTCATAATTTTTACTTTTTATGTGAATTCTTATATTACCATTTTAGAGAAAAAAAGGAATTTGCAGCCACCAACTGAAGATTTGGGCTTTTGATTTCAATTGTGTAATAATTTTTCAAGGAAGTAGAGATGAACTTTTAAGTTTACCCATGCCTTGTTTTCATTATACCATTATTAAAAATTATCCATGAAGTGTTGGCAAACTGTGTTATAAATTAGTTATATTTAATGTTTAGAGGAGTCATTTTTCCTGGAACAGTGCTTTGGTACTTAGAGTGTTGTGGAAGACTTAAGTTGTGATTGTTTTTATTTAGAGTATGTTTGTATGAGTCAGGGAATTTTGACTTTGACTCACAGATGTGATGACTTACCCTTTCCGGCTTGTGTTATATCTACTCATTGGTTATATAATAGATGACTGTTTATATGAAAAGAATGAGAACAAATCATTAGAGATAATTGGTAATGAGTACAAACAAGCAGTGATGGGTCTGCTTCAACAGATGGAATAATGCAGTTCTTATATGTGACATATTAAAAGTAAAAAAGAGTACAGTAGTTAGGTGTTTAGAAACAGTAAGGAAAGAAATATTTCTGAGAGTCAAAGGAGCTTTGCCAGAAGTATAACCTAAGTAATGTCGGAGTGGAAAACCAGCTAAGATCAGGAGCCAACAGAACATACCTGCTGAGTATTACTCATTGATAGAAGAGTGAAATTAGAAACAAAACACTACAGAATTTTCCCAAGTGCCTTAGAAGAATCTGTCAGAGGAGACTTTGGACTTAGATAAGGGGCCAAAGGCATCCAGAATTGAAGTATTTTAAAATAAAACCCATTTCTGGACCTGAGCAAGGCCTAATTAATATCTATTTCAAGTACCTGTGCATTTTATCCTAGTGAAGTCTATTTGGTTATGAGGAACATAATTCAAGGGTGCCTGGCTCAATTAAAGGGGGTTGATTATAAGGAAATATCTGCCTGTGTAGGGACCCAGGAACCAAAGAACCCTATGGATAATTGACTTCAAAATATCTATTAGACTATTTATATATAGTTAATTTTGCTCTTAAATAGTATCATGCTTACTATCACATGGTTTCTGTGCTACTTGAGAGTAGCCTGAAGTGGTGCCGTCAGCAGTTGATCGCTGCATGGGAAGTACTATATAGTACTGGTTGTATTCTCAAGAAAGCCTTAGTTTGATGATTATGCATTGCTTATAAAACATCAGACCTGATGTTAGGGGAAACAGCTGCAGGTCTGATGTTTTATAAGCATTTAACAGTAGTAATTCCAGATTAGACTTTTAATAAGGAAATGTGGTCTATGTGAGTACCAATGCTATTAGATTTGGGAGGCTGTGAAGATAAATTCCTAAGAATCTAGGTGGGTATAGCTTATATAGCAACAAGCCCAAACTGTTTTCTTTTCAGCAGTCAGCAGATTCAGGATTAGGTTTTTGAAAAGACCAATCTGTAGATTAACCCACATAAAGAGTAAATAATTGTATGGCTGAGAGGGCATGAGAAACACATACTAAAATGATACCCCCAAGGATTCTTCTGTTTCAATTTTTTTCAGTGATGCCATCTGCAATTTTGTTATCTGCAATGACTCTTCCCTTCGAGGTCAACCTATTATTTTCAATCCTGACTTTTTTGTGGAGAAACTCCGCCATGAGAGACCTGAGGTGTTCACTGAGTTAGTAGTCAGCAATATCACAAGGCTCATCGATTTACCTGGAACTGAGTTGGCTCAGCTAATGGGAGAAGTGGACCTTAAGTTGCCTGGTGGGGCCGGCCCAGGGTCAGGATTCTTCCGGTCTCTGATGTCTCTCAAGCGAAAGGGTAGGAGATGTGTCTGTGAAGGGTGGGCATGCCTCAGCTGTTCCCTGGGCTTCACTCGTTACATCTGCATGTTCATTGAGGAGTTGCTAATATTGTAAAGCATTTTTGGTCATTTAAAACATTTTCATAAGTAGGAAAACTTTAAGTAATTTTAATACAAATTAAAAAAACAAAGCTAGATAAACGAAAGCAAATATATTAATTCCTGAGAAATGATATCATGAGGTTAAGTAGTTATTAGGGGCACCTTGATTTTCATATCCTATTAGTACTATACTAAAATAATATTTAAAAAATCAACAAAGTTACACAGCTAGAGAGTATGGTAAGGAATGTTTGAACATTTTTTTAGTGTAGTAATTAGTTATCAAATGTTTTCATTCCATGGACTGCTTCAATAAGGCAAATCACCCAAAAAAAGTTTTCCCAGAAAATGTTATAGCACTGCTTTTGATACGATATTAAGGAGGTACTATTTTCTTTTATTAAATATAAGAAAATCATTAAGGTAGCAAAAAGTTTAAATATTGTAACAGATATCAGACCCTTTACCAATTCCAGTGGATAATTTGTCATGCTTTGACAATCATGACTCTTAAGTTCTGTTTTTTGTTTGTTTTTAAATTAAATATCAAAAATTTTGATATTGTTACTTAAATAAGATGGTCTTTACCTCCAGGGAACTACAATCTAATATTAAATTTGCCGAGAGTTGATTGATAGTTGTTTTGATTGCATTTTCTGGTACACTTCTAGCTGTAAGGATTTTGTTTTCTGACCTTATGAAGACATTTGCTGAACGGTAATATAGGATGCTTAAATGGTTTTATTATGCTGATTTTATACTACCTGTGAGAAATATAGCTCTGTCCTATTGTATCTTTTTTTTTTTTTTTAGAAAAAGGAGTAGTATTTGGATCTCCACTGACGGAAGAAGGCATTGCCCAGATATACCAACTAATTGAGTATTTACACAAAAGTAAGACTACATGAAATTTTGTTGTTCTTTGTTAATAAAGAATTGTCAGTTTTCTGTTGAGAGCTAACATCCTTCAGATAGTAGGTGCCAGTTAACCATCAACAAAGACAGCAATCAGTAATAATTTCAGGTGGCATGTTCTAAATATATTTCCTTTTAAATTTTATCTCATGTATTGATTTTTTAAAAAATTTTCAAAGATGTATATAAATTAGATAGTGTCTATGAAATCACAGTTTCCTCTTGACTAGAGAGAGACCTTTTTTTTTCTGGAAAAATTATCCCTAAAGAATCAACATTTATTCAAGGGAGAATGATTTATCACCAAAGTTACTTTTCATCTCTAGAATTCTATAGTTAAAATATACTCTTCACTTGATTCCATTCATTTTTTAGTAGTCATGCTAGTTACATTCTTGCTCTAAGTGCTTGGCATAATAGCTGAGTGTATGTGAAATGTGTGACATTATATGATACTTTGATAAATTCAGCACAAATACTTATTTATGGCTTATTCTATGTGAGACACTGTGCAAAGAGCTAAAGCAGAGGTAGTAAACTGGCAGCCAAAGGGCTTGATTAATCTACATTCATGTTTTATTTGTTTGGTAAATGATTAATTAAAAATCAAATTAGTTATCAGTGTTTTAAAATGGGGAAAGTTCAGGTTTTCAACTTCTTGAGATGATAGGAAAATTTACTGTTACCTGCTTGGCCCTGTAAGCATTTGAACTTGGTCTCCTCAATTAGGAAGTGATATGAAGATAAATATGTACCTAAGCTGAAAACATGAACTTTCACACTTCTTCCAGATCAAATCAAAACTATGCATCCATCTTTTTGTCCTCTTAGATTCTTCGTTGGGAGGGAAGCATAGTTTAGTAGGGATAACCCTAATCTTCTGGGAATCTGAGACTGAAAAGTGGTCTGACAGGTTAAGATTCCAGTTCCTGGGGCAACGCAGAGACTCTAGAATTCATTTTGGGCTGGGAAACCATATTTATAGGAGCAACAAACCTCCACAAACAACTCAGCCCCTTCAAACAAAGTCTCAGATGGCTAAAGAGAAGGGGCCTTCAGGGAGATTTGGCTTTTCTTTCAACTTATTTTTCAAGCTTATTTCAATTGTTTCTGTTAGATTCAGTCCCTAGATGTGCCACAGGAGATCGAATGATTCCTGGGCAGATCACCTCTTCTCCGAGAGATCTCCAGGTACTCAGGGATATTCAGATATGTCTCCTCATGGTCTAGTGGGTTCTAAATGACTGGGAAAAAAGGCAAAAACTTCCTTCAAGATCTTTTTAAGGAGCCTTACAAGAGTAAAGTAGCCTGTTGGATAACTTATTTTAATCATCCTCTCTTTTTGCTTCCTTTTTGCATGCCCTCTGGTTTCTTCCTTGCTAAACAGATTTGCGAGTAGAAGGTTTGTTTAGAGTACCAGGGAATAGTGTCCGACAGCAGATTTTAAGGGATGCTCTCAATAATGGAACTGATATTGACTTGGAATCAGGGGAATTTCACTCAAATGATGTTGCCACCTTGCTGAAGATGTTTCTGGGAGAGTTACCTGAGCCCCTGCTGACACATAAACATTTTCATGTACACCTCAAAATTGCTGGTGAGTATAGGAGGTGAGAAGGAGATTTTGTGTTGTTTGTAACTAACCCATAGCAATACTTCTGCTAATTTTGGTTAAGACTTCATGATATTTCTGGACTTCTCTGCGTTCTCAAAGATATTGGCCAATAAGTTTGATTTATTAATTAAATGTTTCTCTTGCTAAATTAGTTCCTTTGAAGATAAAGTCTGGGATTTATTTATTTTTGTATCCCTGATGGATCTTCACATAGTGCTTTGAATATTTTAGTTGCTCCATAAATGTATGCTTTTTGTTGGATTGATTCATATACTCGAGTTATTTACAGGTTTGGTACATTTGCCTTGGTTTGAGGTTTTGATAAGTGTTTATTATGTGTCATTTGAGATCATTTCTACTCTTGGAAGTTTATTTTTTAAAAATAATTTGTTTTCTAAATAGGCAATACAGTCATATGGTTGAAATTCAAAGGGTTCAAAAGAGTATACAATGAAAAACCTCTCTTTGTTCCCCAGCACTTAGTTTTTCTTCCTAGAGGCAACCAATGCTATGATTTCTAATGTATCCTTCCAAAGACATTTTATACACTTACAAATAATTACATATATTTATTTTATATTTTTTTATGTAATGGTAGGCTATTATATACAAGATTCTGTGGTTTGCTTTTTTTACTTAATGTATCTTGGAGAATGTTCCATTTTCACCTTATAAATAGTTTCTTCATTCTCCTTTATGCCTATATGATAGGAAATCCATTCTTAAATTGCATAGCTATTATGTTGCTATAGACTCTTAAGTGTACACAACATCAAAATCCATACTGCATTTACTTTTTTTTCTTCCCTTGAGCATTTTCCTCTTGCTTCCAATTTTAAGGAAAATGAATATGAGATTTTTTACCTTTGAATATTTTTTACTGCTTAAAAAAACTAAGTTTGAATTTCTAAAATCTAAGATTAGATATTTTTTAGCACTATCAGTAACAATCCAGATGATACATATAAGTAAATATTACTGGAATGTTATATAACTTTATAATTATTTTGGAAAGTTGTTAAATCTTTGAAAAAGATATGGAAAATATGGATAGGTTTAGCTTTTTATAAGGGTTGACATGAAGAATGCTTTTTTCTGTTTGCTTTTCTATTGAGTTAATTTAGTTCAATATTTGAAATCCTCCCTTCCACTACCCTGTGAGTCTCTTTTCTTTGAAATCATATTGAGGTGCGGCAGAGTTGTAGCATTTGATACGCCTTGCTGATAACTGGAAGAGAATTTTGTTTTCAATTTCATATTAACAAAGAATAGTTTCTAGAATGTATGACCTGCCTTTCTTAAACCTGGTATTTTTATTGCAGTTCAACAGTTTAAAGAACACGCTATAATCATTTTCAGGTCTATATGAATTATACCCAAATGGTTATTGGTGTCCTTGAAAGTCTGGTTGTCTAGGGGACTGTTTTTATTGAAAACCTATGTAGTCTGTTAGGGGAGAAACAATGATTCTGACTCTATGAGGAGCTGCCTAGATTATCCTGTTATCAGGGCATAATTCACTCTCATATTTATTTTAGCAGTAACTTATCTGGACGAAGAAAAGTGAAGGGGTGGAATTATTAAAGATAATGTGTGGACATATTTTTATTTCTCTTGGGTGTACACCTAGGAATGGATATTGTTGGGTCATATGGTAACTCTGTTTAACTTTTCGAGGAACTGTCAAACTGTTTTTCCTAAGTGGTTGTACTATTTTACATTTTCACTAGCAATGCAGGAGGGTTTAATTCTCAGTATTCTTGTCAACACTTGTTATGGTCAGTCTTTTTGATTATAGTCATACTAGTGGGTATGAAGTAATGTCTCATTGTGGTTTTGATTTATATTTCCTTGATAACTAATGATGCTGAATATATAAATGCTTCTTGGACATTTGTATATCTTCTTTAGAGGATTATTTATTCAAGTCTTTTCCCCATTTTTGATTAGGTTTTTGTGTTTTTATTATTGAATCATATTGACATTATTTTGTTATTGTCTTTTGCTATATCTCTGTTTATGCCTGATTCCTTTTTTTGTCTCTTTGATAGGAGTTGAGGGGAAGATAATAGTAAGAGCATTAATATTTTTTTTCTTGCTTGTATTTTCTCTTTCCTTTGCAATCACCTCTATTGCCCTCAAGATTTGATGCAGTTTGATGATAAAGGAAACAAGACCAATATACCAGATAAGGAACGGCAGATTGAGGCTCTTCAGTTGCTCTTCCTTATTCTTCCTCCACCCAATCGTAACCTGCTGAAGTTACTGCTCGATCTCCTGTACCAAACAGCAAAGAAACAAGACAAGAATAAGATGTCTGCCTACAACCTTGCCCTTATGTTTGCACCCCATGTCCTGTGGCCAAAAAATGTGAGTGTTGAGGGAAAGAGCAAAGACTGCTAGATTTTCTTGGGCTGGGCCTCATCTTGTGACAGTATCTTGGTGAGATTATCAAGGGTCCAAGGTCTAGTCTTCAGCTTTACAAGTTTAGGAACTTAACTTTATTAGTTTATTTAAGAGTCATCAAATCTGAGGGGATCAATTCTTGTTAACTTCATTTATAATCAATCTCTGATAAACCTAAATGGCAATTTATTAATGGAAAGTCTTAGTGGAAAATTATAACTGCTAAATAAATTAGAATAGTCATTTTGCTGATCAATGTGAATTTTTTTCTTAACACAAAAGTCATCTTAGGAAATAAAATTTATTTCTGAAGATTGCACGGTATAAATTTAGATAGAGCTATATGATCTTACAGGATAATGTCACTAAGCTTTTAGATAAGATGACACATAGAACAATCCTACCTTGTCTTAACTTTTCTATTTCTTGTAGATAGTCTCTCCTTGGATAAAGCCGAAAGCGCTTCTTATTACGAAAAGCCTGGCCTTCTCAGTGACTTACATGAGAAATAAATTATCTCAAGTCTTTTGAACTAATTCTTGACCTGGAGGCACATAGTTTTATGTTCCTGTCCATTCATAATTTAGGTTTTACTATCTGATGGAATTGGGAACCAGGATACCTGTGTTGGAAGCTGCAAACCAGCTGTGACTTGTGTTCTTTACACTTTCTATGTTTAATCTTCTCCTCTGTAAACTGGGCATAATAGTGCCTTTATTATTTACCTGACAAGGTAGCTGGAAAGGTAATAGAAAGTGATAGGGTATGGTGACTTATAAAAGTTTTGAGGATTAAAAGAAATGAGAAAAGGAAAGTAAAGGAGAAAGATTATGTAGTACATTTCACCTAACAAGTAACTCATGAAAAAATAATATAAAGTTCTGGGTCAGGAAGAGCCTCTACCTAGAGAAAGGGTGGTAGGTGGTGGAGATGAGGGTTAGGGGGTGGGTTGGATGGTTGGGTGGTGAGAAGAGAAGGACCCACCAACATTTGTCCATATTAAGGAGATCAAACTTCATAATGCAAGGGTTTTAGAACCAGCTAAGAGAGACTGAAAAAGGAGTGAATAATCTGTGCCTATAAAGGGAAATATTTAAGAGGTCATAGTAAAAGCAAAAATTAACAAAGATACATGTTGAGGATGAGGGCTTTGGGATAATAGAGATGCTGAAGCACTTAAAAAGAGGCAGGAGAAACAAGAGAATGGAATCAATGACCATTTGACTGTGTTTTTAAGAGACAGATGTCACCTTTGGTATTAATTAGTAGTGACAGTTCTCTTTCATCTTTGTAGAAACTCCTGTTTCTCTAAAGAGGCAGTGTCCTTGGCAGCTGGTACAGATTCTGTTCTTCTTTAGTCCCTTCCCAGCTAGATCTTCTTAAACAACTCTGCGTACATGTCTTTTCTCAAACAGAATTAGGAAATGAAGACTGGTTCTCAAGGATTTTCTGGTCATTTCAGGGACACATCGTTCTCCCTAGATTATGTCATTCCACTGGAAATCTGCTGAACCAAAAAGCCTTTCTAGAATTAAATATTGTATGAGAGGCAGCTTTATTAGAGACAGAAACTTGATATCATACATTTTAAAGAATAAGCTTGTTGGTAAGTAAATGGAGTGTCTGCCTTCCATTTCTCAGCTCTTAATCTCCCTTTTTTGGTTTCTTTTCCTCTGAATAGGTCACTGCAAATGACCTTCAAGAGAATATCACAAAGTTAAATGACGGGATGGCTTTTATGATTAAACACTCCCAGAAACTTTTTAAGGTAAGTAAGGGATGGGATTTGGCGGGTAATTGGACCAGGAGAATGGAGCAAGGTAAGATCCTAAGCAGGGCTATAGAAATGACTGATGACTAGATAAGAAAGGCCCCTGACTGGAACTGGGAAACAGATTAGACAATGGCAAACCCAGAGGAAACAACCAAGGTGGAGAGGAATATAGGAAGGTACCTGGAAGCTGAGTAGTGCTGTGCCTCCCTGGGTAAGCTGTGCCTCGCTGAGTAATTGGCTTCACCATCTGGGTTATCCTTCCTTTTTTTCATGAAAGGCAATATATGTTGGCTGCTGAGTAGTTTTATCCTGCCTTCTTCCTGCCAGTAGGCTTTTGAGGGTCTGATAGCCTCCTTTCATTTTGTACTGTTTGTCCTTTTTAGTCCAAACTTAGCAGTGTTTCTGCCAACATAATTTTCTCAAGAACTTTGTGGGTCTTCTGTGGATTTCAGTGGGATTCACTCCATTAGACAAAAGCCACATCTACAAATATTTTGAAGATAAGCCCCTTCTCTACCTGATCTCTTGCTGAGAAGGCTGAGGAACCATACCTTTAAGCTTTCTAAGTGCCTTTCTTGTTTGATTGAGAAGATATATGCGACATACCTTTACTCTCTTGAAAGGGCCCTTTGTATGACTGGATATTCTTTTTGATGTTTGTAAGATTTTAGCAAAACATTGCACAGTTATACCCTTGGCCTTTTCTTTAGAGTGTACTTTGCTCATAGTGAATTTTTTAATCTTAGTATCTTTTGCCATCTGGAAAGGCTGAGAAGTTTTAAGGCCATCCAGGTCTGGTTCCTTTTTTTTTTCCTTCATTTTTTTTTTTTTTTATTGCAGTAAAATACACATGACAAAATTTACCATCTTAACCATTTTTAAGTGTTCAGTGGCATTAATAACATTCATATTGTTGTGCAGTGATCACCATCATCCATCTTCAGAACTCTTTATTTTGCAAGATTGAAAGTCTGTACATATTAAACAATAACTCCACATTTTTCTCTCCCTGTTGGCCCCAGCAGTTACCATTCTGCTTTCTTTCTCATGATTTTTGACTGCTCTTAAATACCTCATATAAATAGAATCATACAGAATTTGCCTTTTATGATTGACTTATTTCACCTTAATGTTTTCAAGGTTCATCCATGTTGTAGCATATGTCAGAATTTCCTTCCTTTTTAGGGCTGAATTATATTCTATTCTATGTCTGTACAACATTTTTGCTTATCCATTCATCCATCAAGGACACTTGGGTTGCTTTCACATTTTAGCTCTTGTGAATAATGTTAGTATGAACACAGGTGTTATCTTTAAAAACAAATATCTTTATTTTAATTAAGTTTATTGGGGTAACATTGGTTAATACAATTATATAATTTTCAGGTGTACATTATAATTTAACATCTGTATATTCTATTATGTGTTTACCACCCAAAATCAAGTTTCCTTCAGCTACCGTATATTTGATTTCCTTTACCCACTTCACCCTCCTCCTCCCTCCTAAATTTGACCCCTTTTACCCCATCTCCCCACTCTTCCCCCACCCCCCTACCCTTTGGTAACCACTAGTCTGTAGTCCATGTCCATGAGTCTCTGTTTGTCCTATTCCTTTGTTGCTTTTAGGTTTATATCCCACATATAAGTGATATCATGTGATTTTCAACTTTTCTGTCTGGCATATTTTGCTTAGAATGATTATCTTGAGGTCTATCCATGTTGTTGCAAATGGCTGTATTTCGTCTCTTCTTATGGCTGAGTAATATTCTGTTGTATATATATACCACAGCTTCTTTAGCCAGTCATCTATGGTAGGACACTTCGATTGCCTTCATGTCCTGGCCACTGTGAATAATGTTGCTATGAACATTGGTGTGCAAATATCTTAATGGTTATGATTTTTTAAGTCTTTGGGGTAAATACCCAGTAGAGAGATTGCTGGATTATATGGTAGATCAATTCTTAGTTTTTTGAGGAAACTTCATACTGAAAAACAAATATCTTTTTGAGATTCTGGCTTTAATTTTTTTGGCAATTCTATTTTCAAATTTTTGAAGAATTGCCATACTGTTTTTCATAGTGGCTGTACCATCTTATATTACCATCACAAGTGCATAAGGGCTCCCATTTCTTCACATCTCACCAACACTTGTTATTATTTCCTTCTGCCTTCCTATCTATCTATCTATCTATCTATCTATCTATCTATCTATCTATCTGTCATCTATCTATCATCTATCTATCCATTCATCCATCCATCCATCCATCCTATGCTACTGGGCATCAGGTGGTATCTCATTGTAGTTTTGATTTGTTTTCCCTAATAATTAGTGATATTGAGTATCTTTTTATGTGCTTGCTGCCTATTTGTATATTACCTTTGAAGAAATGGCTATTCAAGTCTTAGTCTCATTTTTTAATTAGATTTTTTGTTTTATTGTTGAATTTTAGCTCTTTATGTATTCTGGATATTAATTCTTTTTCAGATATGTGATATGCAAATATTTCCTCGCATTCTGTGGGTTGCCATTTTATTCTGTAGACAGTGTCTTTTTTTTTTTTTTTACCATGTTACCCATTGTTAAATGTGTAATTCAGTGGCATTACATTCAGTATTGTGCATCTGTTACCACCATCATCTCCAGAATTTTCCATCTTTCCAAATTGACACTCTGTCCCCATGAAATACCTCACCCCCAATTGTTGATAGTGTCTTGATACACAAAATTTATTTTTATGAAGTCCCTTTTATCTATTTTTTCTTTTGTTGCCTGTGCCTTTGGTGCCAGATGCAAGAAATCATCACCAAATTTAGTGTTGTGAAGCTTTTGTCCTTTGCTTTCTTCTCAGAGTTTTATAATTTCAGGTTTTAAGTTTAAGTTATGAATCTGTTTGGGGTTAATTTTTATATATGGTATTAGGTAAGGATTCAACTTCATTCTTTTGTATGTGTATAACCAGTTTTTCTAGCACCATTTGTTGAAAAGACTGTCCTTTCCCCACTGTATAATCTTGGCATCCTTGTTAAAAATCATTTGACCATATGGGTGAAGATTTCTTTCTGGACTCTATTCCCTTCCATTGGTCTTACATTTGTCTTCATGTAGTTCTTCAATGTTTAATTACTAAAGCTTTGTAGTAAGTTTTGAAATTAGAAAATATGAATCCTCCAGCTTTGTTCTTTTTCAAGTTTGTTGGCTATTTGGGATACCTAGAGATTACATATGAATTTTGAGATGGATTTTTCTGTTTCTACAAAAACCATCACTGGGATTTTGACAGGGATTATTCGAATCTGTAGAATACTTAGGGTAGTATTGACATCCTACCAATATTGTCTTTCAGTCAATGCATATGGAATGTCTTTCCATTTATTTATGTCTTTAATTTTTTTCAGCAACGTTTTATAGTTTTCATTAAACAAATCTTTTCTTGCTTTGGTTAAGTTAATTCATAAGTATTCTTTTTGAGGCTATTGTAAATGGAATTGTTTTATTAATTTCCTTTTCGTGTTGTTTATTATATATCTAACCAATTTTTGAGCATTGACTTTGTATCTTGCTACATTGATGAATTTGTTCTAATAATTTACTGCGAAATCTGTTGAGCTTTCTCATATAATCTTACATGTAAGATTATATTATCTGTGAACAGATATAATTTTACTTCTTCCTTTCCAATTTGTGTGTCTTTTCTTATATTTCTTGCCTAGTTGCTCTGGCTAGTTCTGGTTCCTTTTAATTTGTTTTTCCTTCAGTTTGTTTCTTCACTCCTATCATACCAGCTTAATTCTTCAAGGCCAGCAGCAGAGTCTCTCTAGTGTGTACAAACAAGACGAAGGTGAAGCTGTGATGTGGCTTCTGTCGTATTCTTGTTTGGAGGAAATTACTTATGATCTTGAGCTGTGCTTTATAGTTTTTCAAGTTAAAAATTAAACTATAAATATCATAATGTCTTTGTCATAAGATTCTTGTTAAAACTTTATTATGAAAAACTTCAAATATAGAGAAAAGTATAAAGAGTAAAACAGTGAATACTCATATAATTCTCCCTCAGATTCACCAAATGTTCAGTTTTATCTCTCTGTATATAGTTATACTTTTTTTTGATTGAACCAGTGACAGTAAATTGCAGACATAATGACACTTTACCCTAAATACTTAATTTGCATCTCCTAAGAATAAGAATATTCTAAAAATCATAATACCATTATCACATCTAAGATAATTAATAAGAATTTAACATCAGCTAATATTCAGTACAAATTCAAATTTCTTCAATTGCTATAAGAATGTATTTGATAGCTGCTTTTTGAAAAAAACCATAAGCTAGTTGAGGTTTATGTATTGTTTTGATTATTATGTCACTTTTAATCTGGAATAATCATGTTTTTTCTTCATGTCATTGATTTGTTGAAGAATTTAGGCCAATTGTGTTATAAACTATTACACATTCTGAATTTGTCTTATTGTCTTCTCAAAGTCATTTAACTTGTTCCTCTATCTCCCTCTATATGGTTCCTGTAAACTGCAAGTTAGGTTTAGAGGCTTGATTAGATTCAGGTTAAGCAATTTTGGCAAAGATACTTCATAGATGTTGTTTGTGTATATTATATTGCATCATATTGCATCACATTAGGAGGCACAGAATTGTCTCACTCTTAGTGATGCTAATTTTGTTAGCTGCCACATATCTCAGTTAGAAAGGTACATTTTTTTTTTTTCATTTGCAACAGTGGGTAACCTGCAGGGAGATTATGTAATATTATGATAATTTTAGCATCCATTGATAATCCTGCTGGAATCTATGGTTACATTGGGATTAAAAATAGTGATTTTTCTAATTCTGTTATTTAATCTTTATTAGCTCTGCAGAGAAGAGCTTTCCTTTTCTCTGTCTCATTCTCTCTTTTTCTGAGTGTATCTATAGACTCATGGATTTTTAGTTATTTAAAGTGTTCTTCAATTTTGGTACCAGTTTTGATATTCAAATTGTCCCAGTTTCACCAGTGATTGTTCCTGCAAACAGGTTCCTGCTGTGTCTTTTTAAAAAGACTCCATTAGTCTTTGAGGTTTTCCTCCCTCCTTCCTTCCCTCTCTTCTTCCCTCCCTCCTTCCTTCCCTTCCTTCTTTTATTTTTAATGACTGCATAGTACTGCATTGTATGATTGTATAAAAATTCAATCTGCTATTAGTAGACATTTGAGGCTGGGTCCAGTCTTTTGATTAGTTTTATCTATTATCTTCAGGATAGATTTGCAGAACTGAGATTTCTCTGTTAAAGGGTAAATGCAAATGTAATTTTCTTAGATGTTGCCAAATTCTTCCATAGTACTTATATTATTTTATACTTCTACTAGTACTGTACAGGGTACTTGTCACAGGATTCTGGGCAATGTAGCAGTAAGCTAAATTCTTCTTTGTCTGTCATTACCCCATAGTAATTCCAAATGGTATTTTCTATACAGTGATTCTAAAATATTACCACTTGTAATTTGTAAGAATTTTGGGGGTGGTTTTTGTCAATTATAAACATTACTAGATATTTTTATTTTGTTTCTGGTTCATTGAGTACATACATGCCATATTTGATTCTGAGAATAGCAACAACTACAGTGGTGTCTTCTCACAGTTTTCCCATCAGATTTGTTGAGATTATTTTTTTGGTGGTAGCTATAGAATAGGGCATTTTGAAGAGCTTTTGTTTTTCCAAAGTAATCTACCAATCAGATCATTTTGAGAACCACTGCCTTTGTGTCTTGAAAGACTTTTAGATACTACCAATTATTTGGTCTTGGTTTTCTTTTATAACCTGCCCAGGCTCCTGCTTACGTTCGGGAATGTGCCAGATTGCACTATTTGGGCTCCAGAACTCAAGCATCAAAGGTAAGAATAGGAAATTGCTCTTAGCCCAAACAAGGAGAAAGTTAATTAAAATCAGTGAAGTTTTAAAACAAAGTCTGAAATTAAAGTAAAGCCATGGAAAATAAAATGTTTTTAATATTATAGTTCAAAATTATCTAGTCATTTTGAGATAAGGAAAAAGACTGAGAAGAAAATTATATGTTGAAATAGAAATGCCCTGACGTATGGTCTTTTTCTCTGCCTTCAGAGGTGCTCCACTGGTGGATGGTATCCTCTGCACATGAGTGATGGCATAGGCTATAGGCTTAAAGGTTTTTATAAAGCCTGTATGCGTTCTTATAGCATGTGATATAAACAATCTGTAAATAGCAAATGTATTAAATATTTTTAAAAGTAATAAAAGTGTAATTTTATATAATGCATTTTTATTTCAGGTTCAGTAGTAAGGTATCACTATCAAATAGCTAAAAGACTTGAGACCAAATGAGCTTAGAAAGCAAATGTGTGATGTTCCTTAACAAGATTATATATGATTACTGGGCTTTAAAAGTGAAGTTTAAAAAATTTTACAAGTACTTTTTGATGATTTCTCTTTAGTCTGTCTTGGTTAGAAACTTAAGCTGTTGTCTTATACTATTTTTCTGCTTCTGTTTGTTTCTACCCCTTATTTATCAAATACTTGGTATAACCAGGAAAACAGTACTTGATTTCAACTAGTTTAACTGGGATGTGGTCTTTCTTAGAGAGTTGTTTTTGTTCAACTACTGCCAAGTAGTCGTCACATAATGTCATACATGGGAAAGAGCACCAGCACTTGGCTCTAAGATGAGTGTATCACTTTAGTATTTAGAGTTTAAATTTATAACTTTAACTTTTTCTATTAAATGGGAACGATGGTACTTTCTCTATTTATTTCATAGGGTAGCCGTGAAATAAAGGTTAAAAGATGCATGAGGTTAAAAGATGCTTTGAAAACTGAACTCTTATGTAAATATAACTTTTGGTAGTAATATTCTAAATGAATTTAGGTTCTCTGGTCAGGTCATGGAAGTGGGCTATTATGATAGTCTATAATTATAGGTTTCTTTTAGCTTTTAGCTTTTAGATTTTTCTGATTCCTAGGTATAAGAATATACCAGGTTTCTCACTCCTTCACCCGTCTTTTTGTTCTAAGATTGTGGGAACCTGAAAACAAAAGCTGGTAGGAATATATTAATTTACTTTTCTTTTAAATTTTTCTCTAGGATGATCTTGATCTGACAGCTTCATGTCATACTAAGTCCTTCCAACTGGCAAAATCTTGGAAATGGAACCGGGTAGATTCCTGCTCTCATCAGGAGGAGACCCAGCAGCGTACGGAAGAGGCGCTAAGAGAGCTGTTTCAACATGTTCACAATATGCCAGAGTCAGCAAAGAAGAAACAGCTTATCAGACAGGTGGCTGAAGGCAGGGAAACGGTGTTGAGGCTTTGGGAATATGATCAGGGTTGTAGAATCATTAGGGAATATTGTTACAGATCTCATTTAATTCTTGGCTCTTCTTGGCCCAACCTTCTGGCATAGCAGAGTAAAAGTGGTAGCTCTCATTAGTGAGCTGTTTGCAGTTAGAAAACAGTCAAGGGCCCAGTCTGATACTAGAAATAAGAATTCTAGACAAAGTTTGTTTATTTTGGAGCTAAGGACGGTCTCTCATTTCCCATTTTGAGACTCAAAGTGTAGTTTAAGTAAATCCAGATAACTTGCTTAGTTTCTTTCTCAAGAAATTAATTTTGTCTCAGTCCCTCTTGAATTTTAGCTGATCAGGCAAGGTCAGTCTCTTGACTATGTAGTCAATTGGGACTATCTTGAGGGAAGGGTCTGTGTTTTTATTTTTTTATACCTAAGCTCAAGTATAGGGCCAGACTTGAACAAGTGCTCAGAAAATGTTGAACTGAGCGGTTCTTAACAATTGACAAAACTTTTTACGAGAAGTTTTGTGTCACTCTCTTTGAAGTTACTTTGATATCTAGCAAATTGTGCTATGATTGGTATTTTGAAGGGTGTTGGCTGAGAATTATAGATTAAAGCAGTGT
Source organism: Macroglossus sobrinus (assembly GCA_004027375.1). Taxonomy (NCBI): domain Eukaryota; kingdom Metazoa; phylum Chordata; class Mammalia; order Chiroptera; family Pteropodidae; genus Macroglossus; species Macroglossus sobrinus. The sequence goes on from PVKZ01000368.1 coordinate 114,274, forward strand.
AGTGATTTAATTCTTGGTAGAAACTAAGATAGCAATACAGGTAGGACAAGTATAATGACTTATAAGAACACTGAGGGTTAAAGATAAAACAAAGGAAAAAATGTTAACATTATTTTTGTACCTTTTTAGAAAAATAGGAAATTATAGAGAAGGATAAGAAGAAAACAAATCATTCAACTAGTGTTTAGATTTTGGCTATTTTTTTTTCAGTCTTTTTCTATGGACATATTTTTACATAGTTATGATTATACCATATACTTTATTTTATCGCTTCTTTTTCACAAAACATTACAGCTTAAGCATTTTCTCATGCATGCTTATAAACTCCTTGTATACATTAAAAATACTACCCATTTCTTTTCAAAGAAACTATAATTTTATTATTTTCTAATTTTTTTCTTCATGATTATAAAGATAAAGGAATACTCACTACAGAAACATTTAAACTTCCAGAAGAATGTAAAGAAGAAAATAAAAACCACCTATAATTCAGAGATAACCACCGATAACGTTTTGGAGTATTTCTTTCCAGGTTTTTTTTCCCCATGACTATGTGTTTCACATTCTTTTTTTTTTTTTTTGCTTAATTGAGATCATAATATATATTTAGTTTTTTATATCCTGCCCTTTTCATTTAAAATCATATCATGAACATTTTTCATGTCATTAAAAGCTGGTAAACATTTTAATCATTGCATATATCATATATAACCTAATGTATATGCAGCTTCTATTGGACGTATTGAGGAACTTGGGTCATTTTTTAATTTATACATTTTTGTTATAAGTATTTTCATTGCAGATTTTTTTCTAGAAGTGGCATAACCAAAGGGTATGCATTTTTTTATTGATACATCTGCTAAGTCCCTTTTAATATGTAGGTGCCCTCCCTTTCCTTCCTTTTAAAAAATTACCAGTTTATTTGAATAAACTTTTTAAATTTGAAATAATTTATATTTAGAGGAAAATTGCAACATAGTACAGAGAATTCCCACATCCCCTTCACCTAGTTTCTTCTAAAGTTCACATTGTTAAAACTAATAAATGAACAGATGGTACATGGCTATTAACCCTACAGACTTAATTCAGATTTTATTAGTTTTTCTATTCTGGGATCCAATCCAGGATACCACACTGCATTTAATACACATACACAAATTCTTTCTCTCCCTTCCCCCTGCAATTTATTTGTGAAAGAAACCAGGTTGTCTCCTACAGTCTGGATTTTGCTGATTCATCCCTATGGTGTTATTTAAGATGTTCCTCAGTCCTCTATATTTGCTATAAACTGGTTGTTAGATCTAATTCTGGAAGCATTGTCTGATTTCATTTGTCTGTTTGTTGTTGTTTTTGGTGTGCACTATTTAACTTAATTGGCCCTCAAACTAATATAATAAATTTTGACTTGTTTTTGGCAGCAGCATTTCTGCCTTTGTGATTTGCTTGCCAACCTACTATTTCATATATGCATAGACTCACTTCTTCCTGGACTTTTCTGGTTATTTATACTTAGCTATTCTATTAGTTACAGAATGCTATCTCCTGATGGGAGAATATTAACAAAATTTTCTCTCTATTTTATTTTAGTTTAATAAGCAATCTGTGACCCAGACACCAGGGCGAGAACCTTCTACTCCCCGGGTACAGAAGAGGGCTCGTTCACGTTCCTTCAGTGGCCTTATTAAGGTAGGTATGCTGTGCTGTCATTTTCAGCATCGACTATGAGAAGATTGAACAGTTTGACTTTTCTTATGCATGAACAGTTTTCTTTCGTTCTTTAGGATCATATGTAAGGGGAAATGGAAAGAATTTGGAAAAGCTTTTATTTTTCAAAGTGTTTTTGCTGTGTTTCAAACAAAGAAGGGGCTCCATGATGGTAGAAGTAAGGAGTAAAAGATAAAAAGGTCCATCTTCCTCTTCTGGGGCTGAGAAGAGGGTCCTTTTTCCTGAGCTGTTTAGAGAGTCCTTTTTGCTTCATGACCTGCTTTGTGCTACATACTTCATTGTGCAATTTGCTAAAGTTTAGAGAAATGAGAAGTTTGACAGTCTAAATAAATTATTGAAAAATAGAAAACTAATGAGTTTTAGGTAACTCAGATTTTTGTGAGCTTAGTATTTTGATCAGTTGTGTTCTCTTCCATTGTATCAAATTTGTTAAAAGTCTTGTTTTAAAACAAATACAATATACACTTATGTGCTGTTGCTGCCATCATGATGTTTGTAGATTCAATTGACCAGTCTTTGTGGATGATTTGAACTTGTAGTTAAGGAATATTGTCATCAGGTGGCAGTAGATAACTTGATTATAGGGTTCAGATTTCCAGGCATAAACAAACTAAGGCAAGGTTCTGGTTAACTTGGAGAAAGATTTGCACTATTCTGTATTCTACTGGTTTCCTTTTTAAAGTAATTTTAAGATTATTAAAATTTATAAATCCAGCAACATTAAGGATCTCTTTGCTTAGAATTAATATATATATATATATATAAGCTGCAGTTATTAGCAGTTGCAACTTCATCTAACTCTAATTTTGATGGTTAATATCATTAATAGAAGTTTAGAATGCACTCTCAATCCTGATCCACTGGGGCCAGTAGCCTCTGGGATATTAGGTTTGCTTGATATAAAAATTTCCTTTGCAGTTAATAAAGTGAAAGGCAACAAAGAGAATGAGAGAAAATATTTGTAAAACATGTATCTGATTAAAGGCTAATATCCAGAATATAAAAAAAACTTACAGTAGCAAAAAACTCCAAAGAAACAATTCAAAATCCAATTAAAAAATGACCAAAGGATTTAAATCAACATTTCTAGGAAGAAGATATACAAATGGCCAATGAACACATGAAAAGATGCTCAGTATCACTTATCATTAGAGAAATGCTAATCAAAATCACAGTGAAATCCCATTTACCCACTAGGATAGCTATTCTCACAAAAACAAAAAATAAGTTTTAGTGAGGCTGTGGAGAAATTGGAACCCTTGTGCATTGTTGGTGAGTGAAAAATGGTATAACTACTGTGGAAAACAGTATGGCAGTTCCTCAGAAAATTAAAAATAGAATTATTGTATGATCCAGCAATTCTGCTTCTGAGTATATAACCCTCAGAGACACAAACATATATTTTTACACCATGTTTGTAGCAGTAATATTCACAATAGTCAAAAGGTAGAAGCCACTCAAGTATTCATTGGTGGATAAAAAACAATGTGGCATATACTTATATACGATGGAATATTCAACTTTGAAAAGGAAGGAAATTCTGACACATGCTGCAACATGGATGAAACTTGAAAACATTACGCTAAGTGTAATAAGCCAGTCACAAATGAACAAATATTGTATTATTTCACTTATATGAGGTATCTAGAATAGTCAGATTCATAGAGAAAGTGGAATGGTTGTCAGGAATTAGGAGAGTGGAGGGAATTGGAGTTATTGTTTATTGGGCGCAGTTTCAGTTTGGGGAGAGAAAGTTCTGGAGATGAAAGGTGGTGACGGTTACACAACAATGTGATTACTTAATGCCGCTGAACTATATACTTAAAAATGGTAAAATGGCAAATTTTATGTTATGTATATTTTATCACAATTGAAAAAAAATTCCCTCTGCTGGAACCCTAGAGGTTCATTTACCTGCTTAGATGTGGCAAGTAAAAGAATGTCCTTGATTCATTTTACTTGGAAGACTGTCAAAGACATGTTTCTCTGTGTATTAGTCAAACCAATGTTTCTTTAACTGAAATTAGATGGGTACTGTTTTCTCTCATAGTGAGTTCTTCTGCAGTTGGTTGTTGCTCAAAATGTAAATATACATTCTTCTCTTGTCAGCTGTCCACTTCTTTACTAGAGAGAATTTAGAACTTTAGAGTTATAAAAGAGCTTATAATTCTATCAGGATAAAACAGAACAACAATTTTAAACACAATGTTAGCAAGTTTTATAAAACAGAGAATAAACTTTTTATTATAAATGAAGAGATTTTTGAGCTAATAATGGATGTAGGTTTCTGCTCAATAGTACTAGAGTAATAAAACGTCTTTTGAAAAGTTGATTGGAGGTTTTATAGCCAGTCCTGTGGCTTCCAACATCTCTAATTTAGCTTACTCTGAGGTGATAATTGACTTCTGAAAGGAGTCATTCAATGTACTAGTCTTATTTTTCTGGCATTTCTGTGTTTTAGCTATTTGATTTCTATCTTGCTATTTTACTTTGATCTTCCCCCTCTTTTTTTTTGGCTAGACTTTTTTTCTCTAAAATTTCTCTCATGTAAATAATTTATTACATTGTAATATTCTGAATATTGCTACTAATATTTACGTCATAGAGTTTAATGTTTTAGTTTTGATATGTTCTGTTTTTGGAATTCTGATTTATTCTCTAAGGAGAAAAAAGAAAATTTCTCTAAACTTGGTAGAATTGTCACTGTCAGCTGTTACAGTAGGTAACATCAGCTTTTAAGCTGTTCAGAAATGAAAGGGCTTTTAGTCTTGCTCTGAATGTCAGTATAGTCATGTTACCCTCTTAAGAAGGCCTGTACCCTCTTGTGGCTATATTAGAAACTCTTAGAGAATTTCTACAAATTTGCCAATCATATGTGAGGACGTGCTAGGGAAGCAAAGTCTTAGAATGGACCCAGTGTAAGTATCTTTTAGTAGGGAGGAAAGGAAAGGTCTCTTAAGAGCTATCAGAGACAACATACATGTCTGTGAGGAAAAAATTGTACAGTTAGGTAATTGGTGTTTCTTTTAAGGTCTCAGAAGCACACTGTCATTGCCTGTATTAGCTAGTTTAAATCAACTGTAAATGTTGCTTCTAACATCTTGGCCCTTTTAAATGTAGCAAAAAAGTGATTACCTGAAGAAGGCAATGATTTCAGGTTTGATTTTTTTCCCCCCTGGTGACATACTTTGGCCTCCCTTGTATAAGATGGCTTGAGAGAATTTATCTGAATGCTGAGATTTTTTTAACCTAAGAAACTGTAGTTTTGAAGGCCAGAATAGCTATAATATAGATATAGATGTTTATAAATTAAATATTTTCTTTTCTTAAAACAGCGGAAGGTCCTGGGAAACCAGATGGTGTCAGAAAAGAAAAATAAGGCCCCTTCTCCGGAATCTCCAGCCATGAGTGAATTGAAGGGAGCCAGCAAAGAAAATCTGAACTTAGTAAGATACTGTTCTTTGTACTTTCTATTTGTATGTGTATATTTTTAGAAAGGAGGAAAATGGATATACTGTTATCTGTCTTAATGTGTCACTCTAGACTATTCAACTATGCTTTTTTCTCAATTAATCTTTTCATTTATGCTGTCATCTTTCTATAGGTTTTCATTGATTCATTCAACAAATACATTTTGAGTTCAAGGAGGATATAGCCAGTCATAAGCAGAGAAGACAAATACAGTGAAATAGCCCCAGGAACATAGTGCTGGAGGGAGCAGTTCTTACTGGGAGACTCGAGAGGGTGGGTAATATTTGAGCCAGGCCTACCTGGCAATGCATTACCTGTGGAGTAGTTCTTCAAGGTATCCCAGGCATAGTTATTTCATTAAGCTAGGAATAAAATCAGTTAAGATTAATGATATAAATACATCAGTAAACATCTTCACATTGAAATTTAACTAGTAAATAATTCCTCTGTTAGTAAAGTCTGTCTGTAGGAACAACATTAGGACATTTAAGCCACTGTAAAATTTTCTTGTTACAGTTATGTTCTGGCTCTCCAGCTGTCACGATGATACCAACAAGATTGAAATGGTCTGAGGGGAAGAAGGAGGGGAAAAAAGGTACTGATTGTACTTATTCTGTATTCTTACTGAATGTAGATCCTTTCTGCAACTAGTCAGTCAGTAGCATTTTTTGAATTCCCAGTATAGTATGGTTGTAGTCAGCAGTCATGTAAAAATCACAAGGCTGGGTCCTGGTCCTCGCATTCATTTAGCAGATAGTTATCGAGCACCTACTTAGCACTGACTCAGGTGCTAAGGGATGGAGCTGTGAACACAGACCTGCATCCCTGGACAGATGGGACACAGGTGAAAAATATCTTCAGAATACTTGTTAAGCAATTAAAAGCAAGCGTAAACCAATTTGTGAGACCAAGTACAGAAGTGCTGAGAATATGCTCAGTAAATGTGGAATAGTTATGCTCCTTTTCTTTGTACACTTTAGCTTTGTTTATTCAGTGAAGCTTTTCAGATAAATAGCTCATGCTGAAGGACCCTGGAAATCATGTATAAGATGTTTTTGAAGATATTTAAGGCAAAAAGGAATATTTAGTGCTGGAACTGCTGATTGCTTAGGCTCTTCTGGTAAAAGGCGGAGGCTGCTTTGCTTTCCTCTGAAGAAGCCATGTGGTTTATTGGAAAGACTAGGGGTTTTGTAGTTAGACCTGATTTGAGTTATCATTCCTCTGGCCTGGGAAAACTTTATTTTCTCTGAACCCACGTTTTCTCTGAAACTGAGGATGGTACTTATATCTACTTTAGAGATTTCTTATGAGGCTTAAGTGAAATAATGTTTTGGAAGCACAGTGTGATTGTTAAAACATTAACAAGTGGTCATCATTGTAATTAAAGGAAACTGGATGAGAGTTGGTCTTGTTTTATTAGGCTCGTGCAGCAACCGAAGTGATCTCTGGTTTGACATGCATATCTTAGCACTGAGACATGAACATAATTACTGTTTGAGACATCAGCCATAGACAGAGAGCGAAAGCTTAATTTTTATACTTTTCTTGAAAGTTAGATTTCAATATAGTCTATTTACTTATCCTTGAAGAATTATCTCAATTCTTCTTTCCACCCTACTTCTGATTTCTAGGCTGGGCTGTCTGATTGAGTTATGTGTATCTAAATATTCCTACTTTTATATCCATAAGTCAAAACCAAGCCTAAGGTATTTTTGAAGGATACATTGTTTTATATCAATTATACCTTTTATTGCTTTCATTTTTGAAGATAATCAAGAAATAATAAGTCTTTCTATATTGACAACTCTGTTTTCAGAATAAATACATTAAAAAAATAAGCCAGTTTAATATATAATATTTCACCAAGGAGTTTTGGAGCAGAGATGCTTGACCTGTTAACTGCAGACTTCATAAAGCTCTAATAAAGTTCTGGTATTGTTGATGTAATTTTATGTGTAGGCACATATGTGCATTTTTCTGGAGGAGAGAAGATATATATTTTTTATTAGATTCTCAAAAATGTTAGTGATTCAGAAAAGTGGAGGCCCACAGATAATGAATGAACTTTCACTGGATCAGGCAATGGCATTTTTATTTTACTTTCTTCTTGGTCACTCCCTCTATCTTGAAATGCTTTCCTGGGCTGTTATGATGTTATACTATCTTGTTCTCCTTTTCCTCTTTAATTTTTTTTCGATCTCTGCAGTGACATACTGTCATCTGCCTACACTTCAGCCTTTTTGTGTTTTCAGCCCTCTTCTTTAAGTTCTTTGTTCATCTCTGCTCTTGCTTCCCCCTGTTCAGTTCAGCTCAGTTCAGTTCTCTGTATGTTAACTGCATCTAAGCCTGTATCTCTAGATCTGAACTCTCTTCAGTCTCCAAGTCCACAGATTTAATTCCTTGCCATCTCTTTTACACAATGAATACAACCCTAGATTTTTTAATGGTGATTTTATAAAAGAAGATAATGCAATTATTATCATCATCAATAGTATGCTCCTCAAAGACATTTATTTAGCACAGGGTTTCTCAGCCTGACACTAATGACATTTTGGGTCAGATAATTCTTTGTTGTGGAGAGCTGTCCTGTGTATTGTATGTTTAGCAGCATCCCTGGTCTCTACCCACTACATGCCAGTAGCACCCCTCTTCCAGTTGCGACAATCAAAAATGCCTTCAGACATTGCCAAATGTCTCCTGAGGAAGAGGGGGTGAAATCACCCCAGATGAGAAGTTCTGATTTAGCACCGACTTATTAATTGGCATTAATTTCAGCTGTCATAGTCTTACCCTTTCTTCAGAGCCCAACTGAAACCCCTTCTCCTCATCACTTTCTTTGCTAACCCAGCCAGATATACATTTTCCTTTGAATTCTTATTGACACTATGAAAATTTTGACACTTAATATGATTTATCGTTGTTATTTACTTCACATGTATTGTGTTATCAGTGTAACCAGTTTCTCTTCTGGAAGACAAAGACCAGACTAAAGATTATGCTTATGGCCTCTTGTCTTCTGTTCTATTCCTCCCAACAATGGCAGTGCCTTGTATCTAGTAGGTATTTAGTAAACATTTTCTGGTGAAAGTCATATTGGTAGTGTTTTGTGCTGGTCTCAGCCTATCAATAACCAATGTTGTGGTTGGATTGGCCATTGTAGTTCTTATTATGATTGTAAATGCCATTCAGCAGTAAGTATCAGGAAACTTAGGGGGAAAAAAATGAAGATTATTTACTTGCAAGACCTGGAAATTACACAACACACCTGGGGCCACACAGCAAGGTTGTGGGTAGAGAGAATGCAGGGGCCTAGGGTTCTGTTTTTATTGGGGTGTAGGATTTCACGGGCTCACTCTTTTTTGGTGAATTTAAAACATAAAAGTGGGAATTTAAAGTGGGAATTTAAAGGGAAGAGAAAAAAACAAATGGCCCAAATGGTCAGTTATTGAAATAGTATCCTCAATGGAGAGGTGGCTTAGCTCTTTATCTAGTCTATTTGCTCTTCAAAGTGGATGCCTCTTGACAATCAAAGCTTAAGTCAGGCCCTTGCATTACAAACAAGAAAAACAGAACTGTCAGGGTTTATACTACAGGTGGTAAGAACCTGAACTCTGCATTCTGTTGGGCTTGGGTTCCACTCCCAGGTTCACTGCTTAATAGCCTTATAAATCTGAGGACAAGTTAGCTTGTGTAGGCTTCAAATTCTTCAACTGTAAATTGGCAAACACATCACCTTCTCCACAGATTGTTGTGAAGATAAATGAGAATGTGCATCAAGAAGTTAGAGCAGTGCTTGGCACAAAATAGGCACTTAGTTAACTGGCAGCCATTTTGCCATTAAGATGATGTAATGAACTGAGATTAGAGCAAGTGGACAAAGTGAGGCTTACTTGATAAAGATTCATCAGTTCTCATTTAAACTCTTAACCTTCAGTTTATAGAAAATATTAAATATAGATTCTCTAGCTTTTAGGTGGAATGTTTGGAAAAAATATTCATAAACATGCTTAATGTTCTTGTTTCTTTTTCATCCTAGGATTTCTCTGAAGGATCCAGAGTTCTGTTGTCCACTCAGAATTTTCTCTTTAGTGGGCCAGGTGTCATGATCGCTCACAGAGAAGCTTGGACTTGCAGCTTGCTTGCTGCATTTTGAATTGTGAAAGTTAATTAATCCTATGACCTAACTGATACCTCTAACCCTACTCACTGGATGATTTCTGCAGACTCTGCCTTCTGAACCAGTGCTAGCACACTCTCTTTCTCTTCTTCTTTTAATGTTATGGGGAAACCACTAACCAGCCAACCAGATTTCACAGCACAGTATATGGGCAGAATCAAGCAGACTCCAGTGCTCATTGCATGCATTTGTTGAAACAAATTTCTGTTTTTTAAAAATGTGACATTTGTGCTCAACTGCCAATGATTCTTTTTTTTTTTTTTTTAAGTACTATCAATCCTAGTGGATTGATGTCATTTTTTAACTGATATTTTCTCTGTTTTGATAGTGTTGGGTATTTTTGTTGTTATTTCTAATTTATTTGTTGTTTATTTTTTAAAGCCATGTTTTTTTTTGATAGGCAATCTAAATGGGCTCTAAGCTAGATGTCTTTCCCCTCTTTTTCACCTTCAACTTTGGGAAAGCTCTTTAGAGCATGGGGCTGTATTCTCTGATACTTTATTTGTGTCCAAGGAATGTATAGCTTCCCTGGAAATTTTTCATTATTTCTTGGGCCTGAGATGGCAAGGTGTTTGTCCTAAAGTATTGAAAAAAGAGAATTCAGAATAATACAATATTTTTTAAAAATGTTAATTATTAAACTGCATTCCTCTCTTCCTCCCTCTCTTCCCCTTTTCTCATTGATGGCAAATAATGGTTGCTGAACTCTTTTCCTTCATTCAGTTTCTTCTTGCCTAAAACATCTCTGGTGCCAATGTGTTGCCAATACTTATGTGTACTGTGACTCACTGTGACTCAAGGAAAGTCACCGACAGCTTAATAGAGGTTTGCTGAAATAACTGTATGTGGTGGAAGCTCTGGAGTATGACTAGGAGGGGGCTGGCTGGCTTTATGTCCAGGACAACTCCTTACGGGTACGATTGATTATATTGCATCCTTCTAAAGGATCAGGTGTGCAGGCTAGACTGTCTCCTGAGAGCCAGCTGGAGTCAGAGGAAGAGAGTGAGCAATCAGTCTCTGCAGGGCTTAGAGGATTTAAAGGAGAGAGTATTCTCATTTAGAAGCAGTGTGGTTTATCACCAATGTTCAATGAGCTGTTCTGCCCCTGTCCTTATTAGAATGGGCACAGAGAATAGTTTGGAGATGCGGCTGGCACTTTGGGCTGAGATGTTCACATGTGTTTGAGGTGAGCAATGGCATAGCTCTGATCTCGTGTAAATACTCACTTCCCAGGAAGCAAGCAGTATGTGGCAGGTGAGAATGTTCAGTCTGTGCCTGCTTCTGAAGCTGTGTAACCGTTCTCACCCAGTGTCCTGGAGCTGAGTCAGGCCTTACCCAGCAAAGTATGGTTTGCTGGCGTGTTTTTAAATTATTGAAAATACTGCATTTTTGTTGAAACCAAAGATGATTCTGGGGAACAGAGGATGGTTTGATGTCTGGGTGTCAGTCCTCTCTTTCATACTTTCCGTTTCTTTTGTTGTTGTAACAGCAATAGTGAAGGAAAAAAACTTTGGCCTTCCAGCTTGATAGATTGTGAACCATAGCTGGCTAAGAGTATAAAACTGTTTAGAAGCCCTTTTCTCTAGAGCAGTTTTATGTCATTCTTAAAAATGCTTGTTAGCAATTCATTTGTGTAGGTTTCTATATGTCTTTTTTTTCTTATTGAGAAAAAATTAAATTCCTTGCACCAGCTTTCAGTGAATTCAAATAGAAACCCCTTTTGGTATGACCAGACTGGAGTAGTATTCTCCTTTTACTCCATGCTTGCTTGCTTTCTTTATCTGTTTCATCCTGGAGTCGTGTGGTATGTTAAACATGGTCTGGCCTCAGGTAGAGGGAGCAGAGCAGTGACCTGATACCTCCTTGTCATCGAGTCCATTCTGCAGTTCTATTTAAGGAGGTACCTGAGATTTAGGAGACTCTCATGACTGGATGGAACTGGTAATTCCTGGTAGTGTTATGGGATAGGGTGGTGAGAGTTTATGTCACATGCACATGCTTTTATGTAGCCTGCCCGTGGACAGTTTATGTGTGTATTTGGGTATGTATTTTTCATGTAAGTTATTTATTAAATCTGCTTTCCCTTGCTTTAAGGGTATGATAGGTCATTTTTTTAAAAAATAGAAGCTGTGATCCAGTTTCAAGAAATAAATAGTATAACTTTCTGCTTTGTAATATGTAACTGTTCTAATCCTGTGGAATCTTTGGAGAACTCAAAGACAAAAACCCTTTTCATATGTCACAGGAGGGTACTGTCTCCCTTCTGACTTGGTGAGCGGGTATTTTTGAGCCAATATTTAACAATTTTTAAACTATCTGATATTTTTTCAGTGTTTTGTTATGTTTACTTTTTATGTTGAAACACCCTCTTTGGAAATGCTTCTTCTTCTGGATTTTAAAATTTTATTTCTTTCTGGGGTCAGTTGCGATGGGTTTTAATGTAGTGTCAATTTGGGGCAGTGTATTTGTGCCAGATGGCACAAGCTTAAAAACACAGACCACTTCCTTGATTCACATCTGCACTAGTTGAGTTATACTGGTTGAATCAGTGAAAACCATAGACACTGGGGTTTCTAACCTTTTACAATGATGGACTATTGCAGTGAGACCAATGAATCTGGTGTGAAAAACTCCACTGCAGCAGTGAGAGGATTAGGAGATACTGATTATATCTGAGTGCCAAACATTAAAGGAGGTGGAACTTAATGAATCATAATTGAAACCACAGTTGATCCCTAGCAAGCTGTTTGCCTTGAATGTCCTTCCAGTGTTGGTCAGCAATGGCAAGGGAGTGCCGTTGCGGAATGGAGTTGTGCAGGGCTGTTGACTGCGATGACCACTGGGTGTTCCAGAGGTGGCTGTTTTGTTGCCCTGTGAGGAAGACAGTAGATCCCAGAGTGTCAGAGCAGAGTCATTCTTTCCTCCTGAATGGCAATATTTCTGCTCAGCTTCTTTCAAAGAGCCTATATTAGGACAAAGTTTAAAATACTGTCTTCCAGGAGAACCTGTGGTCACTGGGGCTGTGCCCACAGTGACCAGCTGTATGACCACACATACTGGGAAGCCATCTTTGGGAATGGACTTCTCTAGTCTGTCTGCTTCCTTACTTACTACAGGGCCTCGCACAGATGCTTGAAGCTGGAGGCTCTCATTCTGAAGTCAGCAAATTTCTAAGTACAACTCCTTTTCTCAGGATAGAGCCTCATCTCTGCCCTCCTCCACCCTGAAGCCTTTGTGCTGAAGACAGGACCTGGATCCAAACCTGGATACCAGCATTTGGCAGGATTACCCTAGAATTTGGGGAAAATGTAGGTTTTAAAGATGCACAAGCTTTTCAAAGCAGTGATAATTAGCCCAATCTAAAATTCACAATAGAAAAGCTGGCTTTTCTAGACGGCTAATGCTGAGACCTTTCTGCCAGTGGAGAGTTGATGGAGGGGCTAGTGAGGAGGTGGAGTACATAACAGCCTGAGCGCTTGGGTTACCATGGAAACTGGAGTGTACGAGGCCATGGCCTATGCTGAAGAGCCATTCAGCACTCCCCCAGATATGTGTGGGGACCAACAGGACCTGTAGGGAAGTACCTCCTCCAGGGTCCTCTCTTCATAAAGGCAGCACTGAATAGTTGCCTGTGCCCTATCCCCGAGCAAGCTCAACAAGAGAAACAAGATTTCTTAACCATTTCACCATTTTTACTTTTTCGTTCTTATGGTTATAATCTCTCTCTCTCTCTCTCTCTCTCTCTCTCTATATATATATATATATATATATATATATATATATATATATATGTAACTATATATATATATATGTAACTATAAAGAAATAATCATATGCATTGTTGTCTTTATATTCATGTAACATTTGAAATTAAATTTCTTTTATTTCCTTTCCATAGGCTTTGGTTTCTTAATTTATATTTTGACTGCCATTATTTTAAAGAGTTTTCCTCTTTTTAAGTGTTTTTCCAGTTTTATTGAGATATTGACAGAGAGGTTGCCTCTTGTGAGGAATACTAAACCTCTAAGCAAAGCTATTCTTTGGCTTGTTTTCCAGCTGGGTGTGTGGGCGACGGGGAGTGGGGCTTTTGGCTGATAAGAAGTAGGATTGGAATCTCTGGGAGTTTTGAGCTTCCTGATTTTCTGTGACTGAAATGCTTTGCACAGATTTCAGTTTCTCACATAATCTTTATTTCCTCATTTAAAAATAAGGAGTGATATTTTCAGTAACAGTAAAGACCAAATGACATTTCATTTGGGCAGCAAGTTGTATTTAGGCAACTCTGGTTGAAATGTTCCTGCTACCTATTATGCATGTGACCTTGGATATGTCTCCTCATCTGTAAGGTGGGGACAATGGTATCTAGTCTTAGTAATGCCATGCTATCAGATGTAAAGGCTCAGCACAAAATGGTCTCACCAAGGTCTGTGGTTGTGCTTCAGGCATCATTCGCCCTGTATTTCTATGTAACATTTTATGTACATTTGAATTTTTGTAAGGAAGAGATTTCAAGATTTCTAAGGAAGAGATTTCAAGACTTACATAAGAATCTCGGAGGAGTCCCTGACTCCTAAAATACTGAGAACCATTAGCCCCACATGGTTCCTGGAGTGGCACATATTCATTAAATGTTAATTCTCTTATCTCTCTGCCAAGGATAAACTTTATAATCAGCAGGTTATCAATTCTGACATCATTTTTTTTTTTTTTATAACAAAGGAGTTACTTAAATCTGGACTAAAAAAATCCCTTCTGCAGCTATTTCTTTCATTAGCTGTGTTAGCTCCCTAGGTGCTGCTCAGAACTGTCCATTTCTCCGCATCTCCCAGGGACCCACTTGCATTACTTACTGTAAAGAAAGGATCCAGGTCTGTTTCTTGAAAGTGAAGCATGGAAAGACTTATAGATAGTACATGGGAAAATTATTAGTACAGAAGAAAAGAAAAAGGCATGGAGGGACAAGAATAATTTTGAAAAATGGGAGGAAGGTCAAAATGCCAACTACCATGCTGAGCACATATTAACTGAATCGTAGAAAGGAATGAAGAAGCAGACATGCATTAAACAGCAGAAAGGGAAGATGGGAAAACAGAATAGGAAAGAGTTTTCTTTAGTCTTCCTATTGGGACAGTTCCATGGCCATTGTCCCCTGTAGAGGACTGCCCACTTTTTGCTTTTACCTGCATTCCTGAATTAGAAGCATACAGGATCAGGAATGGTAAGAAGCTAGGGGGTTATGGTGTGAAGTACATGCTTGTTTAGATGCTTCTTTTAAGTCCCAGCTTCTTGATTTCCCTGTAATGAGCAAAAACAAACAACAAAAAGGGGTTGAGCAATGGCCGAGTCCTGGTCCAAGTGGATTACTAATATCCTGTCTTTTATCAGCAGCATCTAGTACCCAGACCCTGAGGCTGAGGGTCTTCCATCTGGGAACCAGGATGGGGATTAGTGGGAGGGGCCATTGGTGTCATTGCTAACTTACTCCTTTTGTTTCCAGAAATCAGACTTCTAAAATTTTCAGTGCCTTTGTGCTGAGGAATGCTTAATTCTGTTGAACCATACTGGTGGATAACAGAGAAAGGAAACAGACTGTTTAAAAAATGTGTGTGCAGAAGCCGTTCCTCAGCAGCAATGTCCGGACCTGGGGGTCGATTTTCAGAGCTCCTGCCCATGAGTGTCCCAGTTTTCCAGTACTGGAGAGGGCAAGAAGTTAAGTCTCCTGTGAATGAAAAATTAATACCACAATTTACTGAGTACTTACTATGTACTAAGCTTTGTGCTAGCCAGGTAATTCCTTGTCTCATTGAAGTCATACATTTCTGTGAAGTATTGTTTTCTCTGATTTTATAGTAGAAGACACATAGGAAAAAGTTATATCTGTTGTTGGCTGAAAAGTGGCAGAGCCAAGACGAGCATCCAGGACTGCCTGACTTTTAATAAGAACTGTGGTCTTATTCGGGGGTTATCTGGCCCAGTGTCCGTAGGAGCCGGAAGGAAGCGTCCGGTCATGAAAACTACAACTACCTCAAGAGATTTAAAAACACCCTGGGAGACAAACACAACTCCAAGGACTGGATTTGGCCCACAAGGCCCTCTTGGTGTCTTCTGCATGCTGCTTGTCTTCTGGCTGGGTCTCTGGCCTGCACAGGACGTTTTCCAGAGCTTTGCAGTGCTGGCTTTGAGTTGACAGCACGTGTGCCTTCCAGGAATGGCGTTCTGACACAGGAGTGTGGGCGACCCCTTGACTGTTGGGAACTGCTTAGGGAGAGTCTGTCCTCATTTCTTTGCTCTCCCATGTGTACTGTCCAATATGGTAGCCTCTAGCTGAGCACTTGAAATGTGGCCAGTCTGAATTGAGATGTGCTCTAGCTGTGAAATATACCCCAAAATTCATTCTTAGTAAAAAAAGAGAATGTAAAAATGTTTCAGTAATTTTTTATATTGATTATGTATTGAAATGGTATTGTGGATATATTGTGATAATACAATTATATCACTAAAATTAATTTTATCTGTTTTTACCTTTTGAATATGGCTGCCAGAAAACATTAAATTACACACATGGCTCATGTTATATTGCTATGTTTCAGAGCCTCTGGGGTTCTAATCGTAGGCTGTCCTTTCTCCCTCAGAACCTACCCCTGAACTCTAACTGTACCTGTTGTCACATTTCTTCTTTGAATCCTGAGACCACCCTGGAGAGGGGAATGGAAGTCAGAGGAAAAGTGGGGAAAGGTTCATCCCCTGACCCTCCTGGGACTGGCTCCTGCTTGCTATCGCTGGCTATGGGAACGCCTCAGTGTGCCCCAGCTCCCTGGTGTGCACTTGTGGGCTATAGTCGTGCGGGTGGTGGAGCCCCTGCAGGGGTGTGTGCCAGGCACTGCCTACTTCTGCCCTTTAGTGTTTGTCCATGTTGTGATCCATCAAGATACTTTAAGTTAATGAATTCATACTAGGTGTGTGTGTGTATGTGTCTCATATTTTCCATATGCATAAAAATGCAGCCATGAGTATGATAACTGAAGTTTGTGGGTGTTAAGAAGAGTCTTCATATTCCCAAATGCAGAGATCTCCAAAAGCAAAAGAGAAGCCGTGCTGGCAGGAGAGAAAACTTTAAAAATGTAACCTCCCTCCCCATGACTCCCTGTGGTGGGCATAAAGACCCATTTGTCTTTCTGTTCAGCTTAATGGCCTAGGCCCAGGGCCTACTGCCTCTCCCCAAGAAGAGCCACTGGGATTTACCGGAAACCTAATGAGCCAGTAATCCAGGCTTTGTTAGGTACTTTAATGTAACCGGAATTTACCATCAACGAGAGGCCTTGTACCGCAGCCACTTCTTGAACTGTGTGTGGTGTCAAATGGACCAGGAAGAAGAGGAGCATGAAGAGGAGAAGCACGGCCCTATTCCTTGTCTCTGCTTCTCTCTTCCATGGGAGCAAAAATCCCTACTCTTTCCAGAGGAATCTAGACACCATCTGCTATGGAAGAAAAGGGGATATATTTAGTGTGAAGCAAATCCTCGGCAGTGATGTAGAATCAGAACCAGTCAGAGCTATTTGGGACTTAGAGACAATGGCTTTCCCCTCAAGGTCACTTTAGTCAGGGAGCTCCTGTGTCTCTGATTTAGAGTTAGATTTTGTTTAAGTAAATCCCATCCAACAAAAGGGGTCTTAAAAATCGAACTAGTTCACAAGTGATGTTTTACAGACAAGCAGAGATTTGGAAAGCTGGAAACTTAGGCCTGAGAAGATACATCCAGTGAGTGGCAGTGGAGGGAACGTGAATTCATGTCTCTCTTTAAATCAACTCTACTAGGCGTAGTTTGATATGTTTTGACAGATGTAGACATCCCTGTAACCACCACTTCAATTAAGATGTACAACAGTTCCATCACTCTGGAGAGTTCTCTCAGCGACTGTATGGTCAATCCCCCATGTGCCCGCCCCAGACTATCATCTTATTTTGATCACTGGAGGTTACTTTTGTCACTGATCCCGCCTCCTAGCTTGCACTTGGTGTTTTGACTGTGCCTCTTTTCACTCCCTGGCTGACTTTAATATCAGAGTGTCCGATGTGGAGGAGGGAAGCCCCTTGTTATGTGTTTCTGTGTTCCTGGGACCAGTGGCAGGGGCCACAAGCCAAGGAATGTGGGCGGCCTCTAGAAGCTGGAAAAGGTAAGGAAATGGATTCCTCCCTAGAGCCTCCGGAAGGAATGTAGCTCTGCTGACACCTTGATTTTATCCTCAGGGAGACCCATTTCTGAATTCTGACCTCCAGACCTCTAAGAAAAAATTTGTTTTGTTTTAAGCCACTAAATTTGTGGTGATCTGTTCCAGCAGGAATGGACAACTACTACAGTGGAATATTCCTGCAGTGGAAAACCACACAGCAGTGAGAACAATCTACAATTACATGTAACAATATGGCTGAGGACACATAAAAAGTACATAGTGCATGATTTCACTTATATAAGTACAAAAATGGACAAGACTATGCTATTAAAATATCGGAGCAGGTCAGGGGACGTCCTGAGGATACTTCCTGCAGGTAGTGCTTAGAACAGGGTATATAATGGAGGGGGGTTGGGGTGCTGTGGAGGAGCAGTGGACACTTGGGGGCCCAGAGTTCAGTCATTCCATGTGTATTTATTGGGCTGGTGATGTTTAATGGGGAGTCCTTGGGGATATCAGAGTCATTTCATCAGGGTAGGTGAAAAGAAGGTGCTAAGTGGTCCGGGAAGGTAGTACTGACAAAAGGGTGGAGTTTAGATGAGAGGCAAAGGGGGAAATTGAGGCTCTGGGGAGAATGGACAGGGTGGGTGGAGTGTGTTCTGGGAGACCCAGGCCACATTTGAGGCATTGTTCCCCAAAATGACTTTTAGGTGGTACTTCAGATGAACTGTTCAAATTTTAATAGTGTTTGTTTTAATATACAACAGGAAAATATAACTTGTATATTGAGTTTGAATTTATAGATTCTTTAGGACCATGCTGAAGTGTATATTTAGATTAGTGTCAAATTAAAAAAATGTTGAGCAAAGAATATAAGAGTGGCCCTGCCTATGTGACAAAGCATTGAAGATTTGCTATGAATGAGGTTTGCTCAGCATTATGGTAGGTGTAGTGAAAAGAAAGCGTATAGAATAGTTTTAAGCACTGAGAGAATTTCTCCACAATAGAGTAGGGAGTCGCTGGATGGAGGGGTGGTGGGGAGAAGGCAGAACTTGACAGCAGGAAGTTGAGAGGAATGGGCCTGGCAGCTGAGTCATGGCTTTATGGAGTGGTGGTTATAAATTTCACCATGCATCAGAATCACCTGGAGGATGTGTTGCAACACTGCTGCCCTGTTTCAGTTGGTCCAAGCCCCAAGAATTTGCATTTCTAAGAAGTTCCCAGGTGATGCTGATACTACTGGTCCAGGGACCATGCTGAGAAACACTGGTGCAGAGGTGGCAGTGAGTAAGCAGTTTGTGCCCAGTCATGGATGTGGAGGGACAGGGGACAGCTCACTGTGGGAAAGGGGAGGAGCAGGTGTGTGGTCTGGGAGACACTCAGGCAGAAAGGCAGATTCGGCCTTTTCTGACAGTGCAGAGTGAGCTGGTGCCTGGTACTGGGAGCAGAATGGGTATCAAGTGGGGGTACCTAGGAGGGCCACAGCTAGAGCTGGTCCTCCCCAATTAGGAAGGCCGATCACCTGGCCAGGTCACCTGCAGCTTAGCAATAACTTGAAAAAGGGAAGTAAATCAAGACCCTCTGCCAGTGCCTCTAGTTTCCCTGCCATTTTGATCAGCTCATTTTGATCAGAAGGGAAACCAGGTTCTAGCAAGCACCCACTGTGTCTCAGGAATTTTATATGCCTTATCACATTTAATCATCATAATCCTATGATTTAGGTATCGTTAGTCTATTTTAAGGATGAGTAAACTAAGGCCCTAAGAAGTGAAGGAACTTGCTCATTGTTACCTAGATAAACCTGTGATGCAGTCAGCTTTGGAGTCATCTTATGTAATTAAATCTCTCCGCTACTCTCTCCCCTCCTTCCAAATATTATCATTCCAACATGTAATCAATATAAAATTAGTATGTAATCACTGTAAATGTTTTTTAGATATTTTATTGTCTTCCACATTACGGCTTCAAGATCTAGTGTTTCTTTTTACACCTACAAGCCACATTTCAAGGGCTCAATAACCATAGGGGTGAGGAAGTCCATGTACACATATCTGTAATCATCATTTCTGCCACTAGATGGTGCAGGTGACCTTTCCCCCAATTAATATGTCAAGAGTTAAGAGATTGGGTAGGGACCGCTCTTAAAATTCCTTGTCTATTTGTTTAAATTGCAGCCAGAAGTGAGCTTGAAAGATTTCCAACCATTATAAACTTACTCTAAAAATAAACACTAGTAGCTGGTTCGGTGTGTGTCTGGGGCCAGTTGTATAATTGGGATATCTCCAAGTTTATATCCATGCAAAATATAATATTTATTAAAAGATAAATAATGAAAATGTGCTAATTTAAATATACACACATATATTGTTAAAACTTAGCTTGTGCATATACTATTAAAACAATAGTGGTAGAAATTGTTTATAATTTTGGCAAACAAGACTTGTTTGGTGAGGAGTATTCTCTCACTGACTTTTTTTTAGAATTGCAGGCATATAATGATAATAGAAAGCATATTATTAGTTGATTACTCAAAAATCTCCATAGACAACTGACTCTCTTATTGCCTGCACCCAAGGGGAATGAGTCCAACCACCCAATGCTTGGTCTATCACTGGTACTACCCTGGGGCTTCTGTTCTGGTTTAAGGATGGGGAGATTGAGCCTCATGAGGCAACTGGCCTCTATTCACATCGCTTGGGTGCTGATGGCCAACCTAGAGTGCTAGGGACTTCTTATCTAGTGCTCTTTTTGCCATGTCATTCTGTTTGCGAGGTGGTGGCATTTGCATCCGTCTTGTTTCACATGTCTCTGTGTACAAAAACCTTGAGCTTGACATGGTGGCCAAGAGCCCAGCTCCTGCTCTGCCATTTACAGGCTGAGCATAAGGCTGGGCCCAGAGGGTCTCAGAAAACTGTCGAGTGAAAGAGGAAAGGAAGGGAAAAAAAATGCCCTCCAGATATTTTAGAAGCTTACCATTCTCAGAGTTGGGGGACCAGTCAGCCAGCCAGCCATCTGGTGGCAGATTGATTACACTGGACCTCTTCCATCATGACAGGGAGGGCATCGATTTGGTCTTCTTTGGAACACACACTTTCTTATTCTGGATATATATTTCTCACTCCTTCCTGAAATACTTCTGTTAGCCTGACCATCTGTGTGTTCATGGAATACCTCATTCACTGTCCTGGTATTCCACACAATATTGCTTCTGATCAGGGAGAGCAATGTAAGTGCATCAACGGATCTGTGCTCACGGGGATTCACCAGTCTTACTGCATGCCCTGTAACCTAGAAGCAGTCGCCCTGATAGAATGGTGGGTGGGATGGCCTACTGAGGACTTGCTTATGATACCAGCTGGCCTGAAAGGTTGGGGTTCTGTCTTACAGGGTATGCTATGTGCTTTGAATCTGCAACTGTTTCTCTCATAGTAATCAAGGGGTGGAAATGGGAGGATCTCCTCTCACTATTACATTGGATAACTTATCTGCACAATATTTCCCCCTGTCTGTGTAACTTTCAGCTCATCTTGCTCAGGTGTAGAATGCCTCCACGGGGGATGCTATAATGATTCCATTGACTGGAGACTGCTGCCAGGCCACATGTGCTCCATATTTCTCTGAAACAAGGGGAAAATTGGGTTGCTACTATACAATGTGGCAGAAGAACTATATTTGCAAGTTTGGGGGCACATCTTAGTACTTTCATGTAAACAGTAAAAAAGTTAATGGAAAACTATAGCAACCAACAAAAGATGAGGCCACTTAGGATTCAGATTTTTCAACAATGAATGTTTAGGCCACTCCATCAAGTAAAAGTCTCTGACTAGCTGAGATATTTTAATTTTACAAATTATATACATTTAAATTATTTAAATTTTTAATATATCTTGGAGTCCATTTCATATTAGTACACAGAGAGATACCTATTCTTTTTAATATCTGAATGATAGTCCATTGTGTGGCTACATCATGTGTTTGGCTGAATAATGGCCCTCTAAAAAATGTCCACATCCTAATCCTTGAAATCTGTGAATGTTAATTTTATGGCAAAAAAGATTATAGGATATGATTAAATTAAGGATTTTGAGATGTGGAGATTGTCCTGGATTATAAATGTGGGCCATGAATGCAATCATATTTGTTCTTATATGAGGGAGACAGAAGATCTGACACAGAAGAAGAGGGGAAGGCAACGTGACCACAGAGGTAGAGATTGACATTCCTGGCAATCCAAGGAATGCTAGCAGCCACCAGCAGTTGGAAGAAGCAAGGAAAAGATTCTCTCTTAGAGTCTGAGGAGGAATCACAGTTCTGCCTGTTTCTTGATTTTGGTGATACTGGTTTCAGACTTCTGGCCTCCAGAACTGTGAGAGAATAAATTTCTGTTGTGTTAAGCCACCGAGTTTATAGTAATTTGTTAGAACAGCCACAGGAAACGAATACAACCATCTTGATGGATATTTAGATTATTTTTAATCTTTTGCTTTGCAAACAGTGTTGTAGTACATTTCCTTGAAGATGTCATTCATTTCATATATGAGTGAATAAATGTATAAGTTAAATTATAGAAGAGGAATTGCAGAATCAAAGAAATACAAAGCACTCGTTTTCTACCTATGTTTGTAATTTAGTTCTGCTGCTTGTGTCCATAGAGCATTAATTCATGTTGGATCCATGGACAATTTCCCCTACCTTGACTTTTCATTTAAGCCTCAGCTCAAAAGATACCTTTCCCAAGAAAACTTCTCTCATCTAGGCAGAGCTCTCTGTGCTGCTGGCTGAATTCCCATAACAAGTGAATACATCTCTCCTGGAGCCCTGATCACATTGTACCATGTTTATATGACTGTCTCTCTCAGAGATGGTGAGCTCTTCAGCACAGGGCCTGGGTCTTATTCACCTTTGCATCTCCCTGGCTTGGCACAGTGTCTAAAGCATAGCAAAGACTCAGTAAATGGATGGAAGGCATGGCAGAAGGAAAGCTGCTTCTTTTGGAGACTGAGGATAGAAGGCTGTATGAACTATAAGATCAACCTTACTGGGTCAGGTTTGTTTAGAGTGATTAAGAAAGATTCAAAGAGTCTGAAAAAAACTGGAAGGGGAGAGTGCCTGTTGGACTGTGCCTGCCACACTTGTTCAGTGAGGTGTCCTGACCACGTTGCACAGTGCCTGGCACATAGTAGGTGCTCAATAAGTACTCACTGAACACGTGACTATGTGCAGTGAGCCCTCTGCACTAGCTGGCAGAGTAGAGTAGATGGAGGAGGTTCTTGGGTGGAGGAAGTGTCTTCAGATGACTGTGGCTGTGTGTCTTTCCCCTCACAGGTTTGGGGATGGTGTGGGGACCTGCAGTGGAGGTTTTGGCTCAGTAGGGAACAGTCTCAATTCAGGTCTACTCCAGTTGGCATGGGTGTTCTGAAGAGCAGGCAGGAGGACCAAAGGAAGGGGAGCAGGTAGACAGAAGTGATATGGTTTATATAGGAGGGCCCTAAGGGCTACAGAAGGTGCAGGCTCCTTTGGGCCACAGCATGTAAGTGGCAGAAACAAGCTCCATTTTCCTCTAATATTTAGTTCATCCTGTGTATCTTCATTGAGCACCTGTGATGTGCCAGGCCAGGCATGTGTTAAGTGCAGGAGTTATAATGGTGAGTAACGCAGGCATGTCCCCGACCCTCTTGGAGCTTATAGTCTAGTGGAAGAGGTAGATATCAATCAGATAATCGCAGAGGTAAATTTAAATGGTGACTATGGTAGTGACAAGGAGGAGAGGTGTGTGGTACAGCCCCAGGGAACACCCCTCGCAAAGCATCAGGATGGGGTGAGGGGGAGGGTGGTAGGAAGATGGAGACAAGTCAATGACCCCACCTCATTTCAGAGGTGAAGTTAATTTGTCATGATGATGGGTCAGCAGTGAGGTGAGGAAGAGGGAGGGGGAAAGGGCGCTGCTTAGGTTTCTGGCTCATCTAACTGGGTAGTCAGGAGGGCGTTCAGAGAGATGGAAAACACTAGAAGAGGATCAGGGTTGTTGGGGGAGAGCTCATGAACTGGGTTTTAGTCATGTTGAGTTTGAGATGTCAAGCAGGCAATTGGATGAAGGATCTTGGAAACAACAGACTCCTCAGGTTGTCCCCAAGCCTGGGACACAGGGTGTCATTAGCAGAGACCTGTCCCTCATCCCTGATTTTCCTCTCTGCTCATATGAACCTGGGGCTGTGTCCTTAAATGACGTAATAGTAAGTACTGATTTCTTACCCTTAGCCAGGCTCTCTTTTTAAAGATTTTACATATTTCAGCTTGTTGAGGCCCTGTAACAACTCAATGAAATAAATGATGTTACGACCCACACTTTACACATGGGGAAATAGAGGCCCAGAAATTTTAAGCAGCCTGTTGCCCCAGATCAGAGGGTGAAGCCCAGCTTTGAACCCAGGCAGCCTGAACCAGAAGCTGTGATCTTCACCACCTAGTCCACAGCGACCTCCCCTGTGGGCTAGGGGTCCTGTTTATGTAAGCATCGGGGTGTCAGTGTTGGGACCCTCATCATCACAGACTGACAGAAAGGTGTTGCAATCCTGACCCTGTGACAGCACGTTATGGTGGCATAAGATTTTAGCAGAATTCGCATTACAGGGTTGGAGAACCAGAAATGAAATTTGACAGCTGACAACAACAGCAACGGAGCCTTATTTTCTGCTCACATGTGGGTGAGACCCTGGCTTGTCACGCTGAGTAGTCCTGTTGTCCTCTGTGACCCCCGCAGAGCTCAGCTGTTTTAGCTCTGTGAGAATGTCCCCGGGGGTAGAGGCAGGCTGTGTGCAGGACCTGGGGTTCAAATGGAGGGGAAGACTTGGTGAAACACGGGGGTTTGCCAAAGTACTCCGTAAGGCAGAGGTGAGGTAGGCCCAGCTGCGGGCTACCTTGCTCCCCAATGCTCTTCTGTTAATTCAGGTGAAATGGTTGTTTTGCCAGAATATGTTGGCTGAAAGTCAGGATTGCAGCAGCTTTCTTTTCAGGTTATTTAAAAAACTTTTAAATTATATTTAAAACGGATACAGAAAATTGCAGAAGGTAAATGTATAGCATTATGAACTATTATAAGGTGACCACTCTGGTAAATTACCACCTAGGTCAAGAAATGCAGCTCCAAAAGCTCCTCTGGTTCCTGTCTCTAACACAGTTTCTTCTCTCTCTCCACAACTAGCTCCCATCCTGACTTTTATGGTAATTACGTTCCTGCATTTCTATATAATTTTATTACCCAAGCGCCTTTTTACACTTACCATTTAGTCTTACCCACTTGTAAAATTCTATGAAAAAAAATGTAATAATAATAAAAAACACATAACATAAAATTCACCATCTTAACCTTTTATAAATGTGCAGTTCAGTAGTGTTAAGAATTTGCACATTGTTGTGCAACACTTCTCTAGAACTTTTTCATTTTGAAAAACAAACTCTGTACCTATTAAACGGCAATCCCCCATTCCCCCTCCCCGAGCCATGGTGACCTCCGTTCTGCTTTCTGTCTCTATGAATTCGAGTGTTCCAGGTACCTCATACAAGGGAGTCATACAGTATTCATCTTTCCATGGCTGACTTCTTTCATTTAGCACTGTGTTCTCCAGGTTCATCCACATTGTAGTATATGTCAGAATTTCTTTCCTTTTAAGACTGAATGATATTCCATTGTGTATTTATACCATATTTTGTTTATCCACTCATCCATCGGTAGGTATTTGAGTTGCTTCCACCTCTTGGCTATTGTGAATAATGCTGTTATGCACAGGGGTGTGCACTTACCCACTTTTTAATTTGATATGTCTTTTAAGTCTCTTTTAATCTAAAGAGTCTCCTTCCATCCCCTTTTCCTCACTCTTCTATATGTTGAAGGACCCAGGGTATTCTACCAGTAGACCTTCCCTAGTCTGTTTTGCCCACTGCCTACTGATGGTATACTTGTGTATACAGAAAGGAATGCTAATTGTTTTTGTCTCACAGCAAACTGGCAGGAGTGCTGGATTGACAATGGTTCTGAAGCTGAGTTTCATGAAAGGAGTATGGTGATTAATAGCAATGCCTGCCATGGGCAAAGGAGGGGAAAGAGGCAGTATGCCTCCCATGTACTTGTCATCTCTGATAGAAACGTTTTTTTCCTTTTTTTTTTAAAAATGGGGTATAACTTTTATAAAGTACATTGATTTTAAGTGTACAACTCGGTGCATTTGACACACACACACACACACACACACACACACACACACACACACTCTCCCACCACCTAGATCAAAATACAAAATATTTCTAGAAGCCCATAAGAATTCCCATGTGTCCTTTTCCTGTCACTACTGGCTTTAACACAGCCGTTATTTTGACTTCTATCACTATAGATTAGTTTTGCTTGTGTTTAACTTTATATAGATTTAATTAAACAATATGTGCTCTTGTGTCTATCTTCTCTCACTCAGCATAATGCCTGTGAGTCATTCATGTTGTTGGGGTTTGTTCTTGTTCATTAATCAGTTGTATGAATACACCACAATTAGTTTATCCATTCTTCTGTGGATGAACATTTGAGTTATTTCCAAGTGTGGGCTATTATGAATGAGGCTGCTATAAATATTCTTGTACATGTCTTTTGGTGAACTAAGCCCATCATTTCTGTTGGGTATTATTATGGACTGATTGCAATTCATATGTTGAAGTCCTAACACTCAGTGTGATGGTATTAAGAAGCAGGGTCTTTGAGAGGTGATGATTAGGTTTGGAGAAGGCCATGAAGGTAGAGCCCCATGATAGGATTAGTTATTATTCCTTATAAGAAGAGAAAGAAACATCAGACCTTCCTCTCCTTGCCATGTGAGGATATGGCAAGAAAGCAGCTAACTGCAAGTTGCAACAGGGCTCTCTCCCCAAGAACCTGATCTTAGACTTCCCGGTCTCCAGAGCTTGAGAAATAGATGTCTGTTGTTTAAGCCATTCAGTCTACCCAGTGTATGGTATGGTATTTTGTTATAGCAGCTGGAACTAAGACAGCTACTTTCTCTCTCTCTCTCTCTCTCTGATCGTTATCAGCATTATCATCTCTATCATCTATATCTATCTATCTATCTATCTATCTATCTATCTATCTATCTATCTATCTAATCATCTGTCATCTGTCATCTACCATCATCTATCCATCCATCCATCCATCCATCTATTTCTATCTAATCTATCTAATATATCATCTATCATCTATCTCCAGGAGAGGACTTGCTGGGTTGTAGGGAAGATGAATATTTAGCTGGATTTCTACTCACAAAGCACTGAATTGCATTCACCTCAAACACAGTGCTGGGCTGCAGGTCCACACTGAGCTGTTGAACTCAGACTCACATTCTGAGATATTATATCAACTTAGAGTAAGACTTAAAGAAAAGCAAAAACCTCTACAACTAGGTGACTCATCCTCTAACCTTTGACTATTTTAATATTTTTGCAATATTTCATATTTTCAATTCTTAATTGAACTTTGGTTGTCTGCAGCCTCGAGTTCCTTCTAATTCTTTCTGACTTTCCAGGGTCTAGTCTAGGCTTGTTTTGCCTGATGCCAAATCTTCAGCTTTCTGTAGTTGTCCTAGAGTGGATCTTGTCTGTATTTGCTGGAAAAAGGTTTTCGATACCTCTACAGCCCACCCATCAGTTCCATATGCCTGGAAATTGTTGTTTTTTCCATCCAGAAAGGAAAATTTCTCCAAAAAATGACCTCTTTTAATCTTAGTTCTTTGCTTTTTGAAATAATAGCTGCTGTATGTACAGTTTGCATTGAATGTTTATGTTTGCTCACTAGATACTTCAGGCTGTAGAAACTTGCTTATAAACTTGCTTATAAACTTGCTTCTAATTTTAACAAGGATCCCACTTCTTGTTTCAGCAATACAGGGCTTTTGTTCATGGTGAATACACAGTAAATATTTATTGAATGAACTTAATGAAAATCATTTAAGAAAACATTACATAGACTGTAGCTAGAGGCTATGGAAGATTCCTTCCAGCTCTAAGATTTTAAGGCAAAGCCCTTGGACAATTCCTCAGCCTAAGCCACTGGGGTGGGCTATTGATGAGTGAGAGAGCCCCTCTTATTTTCACTGCAGAAGGCGTGGAGCTGCATAGGCAGCTGCCTAGGGTCCCTGTATTGCGCCTATTTATTCAGACTCCAGTTGCCCTGGCTCTGAACAACTGTCATTTTTCCTGGATCTCCAAATTCTGTCTTACTTAAAGATTGAAGACCTGAGTTTTCTGCTCTCATCCCAGTTCATTTTGGTTTCACACACATTTATTGATCATCTACTAGGTTCCAGATATTGGGCTACATGCTAGACTGCAAACACGAACAGCACCCAAGCTGATAGAGAGCTAATCAGCTCTGTGACCTTGGAGCAGTTACTTGTCCTCTAGGGGCTCCATTTACTTGTCTGTAAAATGGGGGCGGGGGATTGCAATGCTTATTTCTGAAGAAGCATTCAGCTGTGCTATGCTGGGGCTCTATGCATCTATCCTCACTGAGAAAAACTGAGGACAGGGTGGCCAGACAACTGGATTGGTCACAGAGCTGGACCAAGTCGGTGTTTCCTGGGATGCAAGTATGTCTGTCATCTACCCCTCACAGATAGTGGCTGAAACCTCTCAGAGGGTCTTGGTGCTGCACCCACCCCCATTTGTTCAGAGGCACAGTTCTGATTGATCCAACAAAGGTGAGTGGTTTTGTTTCCCAGGAGCCCCTCTTAGCAGAAGGCCCCCCACACCCGGTGGGGGTCCAGATGGCTCCACCCCACCCTCCCAGTTTGGCACTGCCATCACCCCCTCTCTGTCTCCTGGGAACCCACAGCAGCGCCCCATCCATGTTCCACCAGGCAGAGCCTGTGGTGGGCAAATGTCCTCAAACCCACCATGACCCTGGGTTCTGGGCCACTGCCCTGGCAGGCCCAGGCCAGTGGATGAATGTTCATTGAAGAGGATAAGACTCTCCAAGTACCCAAAGTGTCTTGGTGGAAGCCCAGAGCATCCTAACAATAGATTTAAAAAATTCTCCCTGCCTTCTGCAGTCCATCACTTACACCTTGTGTGGCCTTGCAGGCGCCAGGCCTGAGTGTGAGAATGGAGCTTTGCCCTCTACTAGTGGGTAACCTGCAGGCAGTTCATGCTGAGCCTCAGATTTCTGTTTGTTAATAGGACAACAGCACTTAGTTGCGGGGTCATCTACAGAAGATTCACATCATACGGGAAATCTACAGCAAACAGTTCTATTGTTGTGAAGTACACTGATGGTTAAAGGTGTGACAGCTGGAGTCAGACTGCATAGGTTCAAATCCCCTGTCTGTCCGTGGGCCATGACAAGCAAGTTATTTACCTCTGGGCAGTCACTTATTGTGAGTGATCACTACTGTGTTCATCATTTATGGGCTGCAGCCTGGATGGCTGGAGACAAAGACCAGTTGAGAGGATGGCATTCCTGGTCACATCTTTTCCCTTCACTAAACCTTCACTTATTATTGCTATTTTTTATTGTGGTATATATATATATATATATATATACACACACACACGTATGTGTATGTATGTGTGCATGTGTGTGTGTGTGTGTGTGTGTGTATAATTTGCCATTTTAACAATTTTAAGTATGTAATTCAGTAGCATTAATTATATCCACAGTGTTGTATAACTATCACACCTATTTCTAACACTTTTCATCACTCCAAACAGAAACTCTGTACCCATGAACCAGTTAACTACCCATTCTCCTTTCCTTCCACCCTGGTAACCTCTAATCTACTTTCTGTTTCTCTGAATTTGCCTGTTTCTAGATAAATATTTCATAAAAGCTATCGCTTATTTTTAAAGCTCCCTTTGTATAGCTATAGCAGCTCTGTCAATGCAGGAATGTAAAATGTGTTATTTAGCATTTAGTTTGCTCATAAAATTATTAAATTTGATGGTAATTTTATTCAGGCAATAGCTATAGATTTAGTAATTACATTTTAATTTCTAAAATAGTGTTTTAATTTCTTATGTTATAGCTTGTTTATTGTAGAGAATATGGAAAACATAGAAGAGCATAAAAAAAGAGATTAAAGTTACCTGTAACCAATAAAGTTAACATTTTTTTTTTTAAGAAATTAGATCTATAATTAAATGTATTTAATGGTTTTAGGCTATGAGCTGCTGAGCTTAGGTTTTTGTAAGTTTGAGAAAGACCCCTACATTTGAGGTTAGAAGACCCCACCTGCAGTCTAGAAGGCAAGGCAAGATCTAAGAACATCTGGGCTTTGTGTCAGTGACATTGCCAAGTAGATGCAGAAAGCATTCATTTGTGGAAGAAGCTATGAAAAAAGAAAAAGGAATCCTCCGAAATGAATCATACATTTGTTTAAAGAAATTTTTTTAGACAGACCTTTTTCCTTAATCTAAAACTCTTACCAGTTTTTTTTTCAAATGAACACACTTATCACTTGCCAGTACAGCATAAAGTTTTTTCATATGTAGTACTATTCATTCATTCCCACACCCTCCCTAGGAGGTAAGTTTTATCCTCTTTTTACATCCTGGCTCTGAGACCCACATGCTATGTGACCTTGGATAAGTTACTAAACCTCTCTGGGGTTTCAGCTCCTCATTTATAAAAATATTACCTACCTCATAGGTTGTAAAGCCCTTGAAATAGAACAAGCCCTTAGAATTTATAGGCACAATGGAAGTGTTTTTGTTAGCTGTTAGGATTATTCTTTATAGATGAGGTCCCTGAAACTTGAGGGGACTAATGGGCTCCCTGATGCCAATTTTTGTCACCTTGGGTTTTGGAGGACTGCAGGCTGGCTCAGATGGAGAAGGAGGAGTCCTTCTCACATGTGGGTTTTGGGTATATGATATGCTTCCAGACAGGGCCTTCTCCCTCCCACAGGAGGCAGAAGGGGCTGAATCAAAGGAGAAGTCAAGGAGAGAAAATTGATCACATCTCACTCTTCACCTTAAATCCCCAAAGGCTTCCCAATCCCCTCAGGATTCAGCCCAACTCCTTAACAAATTTACTCAGCCCTTCAGGATCTTCCCTTCCCTTGTCAGTACTCCAGTCTCATCTTCCTCCTAAAATCCTTCTCCCAGTCACGCTAAAAGGCCCTGTGCCTCTGCTTGCTTCTGGGCCTTGTCCTACTCTTCCCTCTGTCTGGAACACTATTCCCTCACTCTTGCTCCACTGACTAATCCCTAATCATTCTTTAGGTCCTAAGCTTATCTTCACTCTTGCCTTCCCTGGTTTCTTGGGTTAGCTGCCCCTCCTGTGGACTCCCCTGGCCCCTATACTGCCTGTAAATGCTATTTGTACCCTGTGATGAATTGTCTGGATCTGCCTTCAGGAATGTGCCCCAGCTGTTTGAAGAGCTGACCAAGGATGGCCCTTAGCTGGTGGCCCTCACTGGGGGTTGCCCTTAGCTGAGGAAAATGGCCTCACTCAAGGTTATGGCTCCTTCCAAAGGCAGCCCTCACCCAGTGACTGTTCAGTGCCACAGGAAAAAGGCCCAGAACTCTTGCCATACTTAGAACAGCTCCAAAGGGCCATCTTGTCTTCAGTACTTCCTGTAGAGGTGATGGAGTCTGCCATGGAAACAGCATTGCAGCCCAGCAT
This sequence comes from Macroglossus sobrinus, assembly GCA_004027375.1. Lineage (NCBI taxonomy): Eukaryota > Metazoa > Chordata > Mammalia > Chiroptera > Pteropodidae > Macroglossus > Macroglossus sobrinus. Next base: position 145,475 of record PVKZ01000368.1, read on the forward strand.
CGCCCTCTGTCTCACTCCGCCTTACCTCCCTCCCAAGACAGTGATCCTGAGAGCGTTTTCTAATACATGCTCTGTAAGCTCTCCTCTATCCCAGAAGCTCTTCCCAGGAACCCATGCTGTGCCATGTGCTGACTGTGGCTCATTAATGCCCCTGGGATAACATTCAAGGCTCTCAGACCGACATCCAGGTTTCTCAGTATCTGACTACCTTCCCCCACATCCTAACCTCACTGTTCCCTGGGGAAATTCTCTTACTAGTCATATGTGGCTCTTCATTGCTCTAACTTTGACAGGAGGCCTGTCTTTTCTGCACCTTTATTCTCAAGATTCCTCCTCCCTTGAATGACCTCCCTATGCTTCAGTTAAAAATATTTATTTAGCATTTTGATGTGCCCTGGAATAGGCATTAGAGAACAAGACAGATGTAAACCATTCTCCATGGTGTTTCAGCCTAGGAGGGAGGAGAGACAGCAGATAAACGAGTAATTCTGTGACAATGTCAGTACTCTAAGGAGATGCACAGGGAAGCAGGAGGTCACACGACAAGGGAGGGGGCTGACCTAACTCCTTGTCAGGGAAGACTTTTCTGAGGAGGTGCTGTTTAGGATGAGGAGGTCTAGGCCAGGCTGAGGATGGTGGGAAGAGCATGATTGCCCAGGGACTGCCATACTCAAAGAGCGTGAGGTGCTTCATAAACTGAGAGAAGGCCCGTGCGGCTGAGACCCCCTCCTCACTGGCCAGTTTCAGGGCACTTGTCAGCATCAAGTGACTGTTTGCTTGACTCTCTCTCCCCAGCACACTGGGAGTGTTTAAAGGATGCAGAGTTGCTAAAAATCTTTTACAAACTTCTATTTCTGTCCAAGATGTAGTAATAGGTCAAGTTTACTATCCTACCTTGAACAACTAAAAGGCCAGGAAAAAATATAAAACAACTGTTTTCAGACATTGGACAACTGGTAATGAGAGATGATGATTCCTTCCAGAGGGAAAACAAGTGTGGTGAGCACTGTAATTGCCTAGCTTATAGCCTGGAGAGGGTTTCAAGGCCAGTAGGGCACCGGGCTGGAACCAAGCATGAAGTTGAGTTGTGGGGCTGAAGCTGAGAGTTTGGAAGGCCAAAGTGGCTAGTGTTCTCATGGGAGAGGACATGGCTGCAGAAAAAGTAGGGTCATGGGGAGAGAGAGAGATCAGGAGCAAGAGAAAGAGATAGGGAGAGAAAGAGAGCAAGTGCTGGCAGCCAGGGCTTTGCAGATGCTTCCTCCCTACGGTGCCCCATCCCACTGTCTTCACCTGAGCGTGGATCAAGGCATACTGTAAAGTATCTGAGGCCAGTAAAGTTCCATCGAAAAGGAGCAGGCAGAACAACCCTTGGCGCTCCCACAGAGTTGGGAAGAGTTGATGTTCACACCAGCTAGAGTAGAAAACCCCTGAATACGCTTGGGATTGGGTAGAATATTCAGAAGGGTGTTGCCTTAGAAGTGGGGAAATCAGCTCTAGGTTAAAGGCTACTCTGGTCTTATCTAAGAAAGCTTAAAAGAAAGCTGCAAAAGAATTGTATTGTTTCCAAGTAACTTGACTCTGTTCCAGAACAAAGTCCAAGATTGTTTTTTAAAACTACAAGAATATCCAGCATCCAGCCAGGTAAAATTCATAATGTCTGGCATTCATTCTACAATTACCAAAATGTGAAGTAGTAGGAAAACATGACCTGTAATGAAGAGAAAAAGCCATCAATCAAAACTGACCCAGAAACAATACAGCTAATAGAATTTGTAGATATAGTTATTACAACTATATTTCATATGTACGAGAAAGTAAAGGGAAACACAAGTATGTAAAGAAGATACATGGGAGATTAAAAAAAAAGACCTAAATAGATTTTCTAGAGATGAAGACCACAATGTCTGAGATAAAAATTGCACTGGATGGGCTAAACAGCAGATTAGTCACTGCAGAAGAAAAGATAATGAATAGAAACTCAACAAGATAAAACAGAGAAAAATAAGATTTGAAAAAAAATGAACAGAGCATCAGTGAGCTCTGGGACAACTTCAGGTGGCCTAATATATGTGTCAGTGGGGTTCCCAAAGGAGAGGAAAGAGAAGAGGGGACAAAAAATTTTGAAGAAATAGTGGTTGAAAACTTTTCAAATTTGAGGAAAACTATAAACAAGATACAAGAAACTCAATGGACCCCAAGCAAAAATATATTCTCTTATATTCCCAATGCCTGGTTCACAGTTGGCGTACAATTAATGCTTGATAAATGAATGAGCAAACTGCTGCCTGCACAGACTCTCTCATCCTGCTGTCTCCCTTTCATCTCCTTTCTTCTTGTCCCCTTTGCTCCTCTCTTGCTCCAAGTGCTTCTCATCTGACAGAGCTGTCCTGGATGCATATGGTGGCCTCTATAAAAGCCACTTGATCTTAAGTCTAGGAACTAGTCCCTGCTTCAGGCTTTGTTATGAGAGTCTCAAGTGGTCCAGCCTTTTCAATTTGAGAACATCAAGGGGTTTAGAGATTAAAGTTAAACTATCCCGAGTCTTGCCGACATGACCTCCCAGGGACTCCCGGTTTCTCAGTGCCTGTGAGGGTGGTAGGCCCACGGTGGATTGGATATTGTGTTCTACCCAGGTGTGTGCCTAGTGGAGCAAGATCCAGACTCAGTTGTGTCTCACCTTAGCAACTCCTTTGCCATGTGAAGTTGGGCTGGTTGCTTCACTTCTGTGGGCCACCAACCACACAGAGGTATTTGGATTCCATCACTTCTTAATCTAATCCCTTTCTGGCTCTGACATTTTGTGATTGAAGCTACCATGCAGCAGTGTCACATGGCTCTGTCCCCACGCTCCCAGTCCTCCTCCACTTCCCGTGGCTATATTTCTCTTTGTGTGTATTATCCTTGCTAACAGCATGTAAAAACTGGGGAAGAGTGAGGCAGTCAGGCCTCAGAGCCTTTGTCCCTGCCAGGTCCCTCCTTCAATGGCTCCCCAGAGTTTTGAGGTCCAAGTTCAAACTCATTAACTCAGCATACCAGGCCTTGCTTCTTAGAGCATGGTCTCTGAAACCACTGGCAACAGAATCACACCACCCCCAGCCCGCTAAGAGTGAAGATTCTGATTAAGAAGGTCTTGGGTGGGTCCTAGGAACTGGCATTTATAATAAGCACCCCAGGAGATTTAAAAAGATGTATTGGTGGTAAAGGGGTTAGGTCATACCACATAGGTAAAGAAATCCAAACAGTAGGAAGAAAGCATATGTTGAAACTGTCCCTTCCCTGGAAAACACCACTGTCATTGGTTCTGGGGATACTGCATTGTAAGTACATACATACATAGGCATGTGTTTAAGCATAGGCATAAGCCATGGGATTCTGTAAAGTTAGAGAACTGCTACATCAGGGCATCTGGGATGCATTGCACCCTCATCACCTCTCAGACCTTTGCCTGCACTGCCCACCTGAACCCCTGCCTACCCCAGCCTTGCTGACCTTGTCGCAGCTCAGGTACTGAGGATGCTGCTGCTGTCTGTGTGCCTTACCTCATGTACCTCTCTGCCCAGAAAACCTTTTTCCCCATTTTACTCCCCAGCCAATGCCTATTTATCCTTCAAGACTCAGTGTTTCCTCTTTCAGGGAGCCTTCCAGCCCCTGGGTTCACTACAATTCCACATTCTCTTTTAACAAAAATAACTGTGTTGAGTGGGCTTTCCTATATTTGTTCCCCTGCTGGACTGTGAGCTCACTGTGGGCCAAGTATGGTTTTTGAGTTGCCGAGTCTTAGTACAGTGTACATAATACATAAATATTCAATAAATGGTGTTGAACAAATGTTCAGATAGCAGGCATTTTGTCTCGTTCTGGCCTTTTGCAGTTTGGAAATCCAAACCACAGTGTTCTATAGCCTCACCCAGGCTCTTTGCCTTTCATGGTGCTTCAGAAGGGGATGGTGGGGATGGAAGAGAGGCCCCTGAGCAGAAAGGAGGCTGAAAGGAGGGCTCTGTTTCTGAGTCACAGGCAGGAGGTGGCCCTCAACTCCTGAGCATTCATAGCTGAGAGGACTCAGAGGAGGCTCATACAACTGGATGCAGAGAGGAAGTCCCAAGTTTTCCTCCGTGGGTTTGCCTGCTGGTGGCCAGTGGGCAGAGTGGAGCTTGGTGGAACATTCCTGGCAGAAGCAGTGTGACAGGCCTGCCTCCTCCCTCCCTGTGCAGAAGGAGCAGGTGGCCTGATTGTAGGGAGGGGGGTAGGGAGACCCAACAGAGGGAGGGGCTTGGGAGAGGAAACTGAACAGGCCAAGGCGGGGTGGTGGTCGGGGTATGTGGCTGGCCAGGCAGTTGTTTAAGGAGTAAATGTGCTGGGAACGCTAATGAGTTGCATTCATTCATGGAGAGCTGCCTCTCGAATTGGGGAGCTGGCCAGGTCCTGGGGTGGAGGAACTGGGGATAGGAGCCAAGTTGGGGAGGTGCCTGGCTGCTGAGGCCAGGCCTCTTGTGATGGACTGGCGGGGGCGGGGTCTTTGTCCTGACTCTGAGGGGGCCCTCCTTTCTTCCCCACTTTAAAGCAAAGGCTAGGCCTTGCCAGGTGGTAACGACTTGATTTAAAACTGCTTTGGATTCACTTTCCATGCTAGTCTGAAAGCTTCCAGGGCAGTGGCGGGCTCCTGGGAGCCACAGGCAGGGCTGATCATGCTGCCCCCTGCCCATCCCATCTCTCCTCCCACCCCTTCACCATGCTTCTCTAAAGCCCCTAGGGCATGTTGCTGGTTAATCAACACTCTTCCTCTTCCCCACATGGATCCTGGCTTCAAGGAACCCTCTGAGGTCATGGGGCCAGGGAGGCACCACTGGAGCAGGAGGTTGGAGACCAGACATCTTCAACAATCTGAATGCTGTCTGTGACAGGCCTACTAAGTGCCAGGTGCTGGGTTAAGTGCCAAAATGAGGAAGTGAGGAATCCATGGGGTGGGGGCAGCCTCTGCCCCAGGAGGGGTGTCAAGGAAGGAGCCACATGTGTAAACAGAGCCCTAGCTAAGAGGGGATAAACAAAGCAGCAGGCTCAAAGGAATGAGGATTTAACTTGCCTGGCCCCAGGCAGCTGGGAGAGCAGGGGGGGATGAATGTCCTGAGTAGGACTTTGTGAGGGAGAAGGGGAGGAGGCTCTTACAGAATTGATTTGTGGAAAGGTTCTCTAAGACCACACCACATGGGGCCCTTGAGAAAGTCCCTCCCCATCCTCCCAGTTGTCACTGAATTGATGCTCTAGGACCTACAGCCCTGGATGGAGGTCAAGTACGGAAGTGTGTGAAAACTTTCAAAAGATCCCATAAAATCAGTCACATTAGTTTCAACATACTGGCCACATTTATGTCTGTGCTATGACAGTAGAGATACTGCAAAATTTTCATCAAGATGGAAATGAAAACAGAAAACACTGAGCCTGTACTTGGTGGATGATAAGGTTTAATCTCATGGAGCCCATCAATATCACATCACCCACCTCTGATGAGCTGTGTTTACCCCTGGCACCTCTTGGACCTGCCATTTCTTTCTGGTTTCTCCCAGGAGAAAACCCAGGGAAGCCAACTCCTGTGAGAGGAGCTATTTCTTGGGCTGCTCAGCTGTTTCTTCTTCCCAGGGTGCCTGGAAGCAGGGACCCTGACTGATGATGGACAAAAGATGTCTGGGTCCTATGGAGCACCAGCAAACCACAGCTGTCCTTGATACTGGAAGGGTCCTTATCTTTTTGGCTTGAAGATAATTCTCTCCCCGCCTGGATTTCCTGTTCACACCCATATGCACACCTGCCTTAGAGTGAAAAAAGTCCCTGCCCAAAGAAGTGTAAGGTCTGGAGTCTGACATGGGTAGCCTGTGGTCCTTCTCTCCCAAGCAGGCTGCCTAGCTTTACTCCAGCCCTCTCTGCGATCCTTTGAAGACAAGACTGAATATTTGTTTTCACCTGTCAGAAATGGAAGAAGGTTGGTATGAGAGGAGGAAGACATATGCTGGATCTCTAATCCCCACTGATAGTCTACTTCCCAGTGCCTGGCAAGCCAGCACAGGGGATGGACAGCACCAATAAGTCTGCAGCTGTGCAATGTCCAAATCAAGGTCATTCTCATTCTGGGTGCAGCTAGCTTCGGGTTCCACTAGGAGAAATGGGGTTTCTGCTATCTTGGTGGAGAATGTGTTGAGGGAGGGGAGAAGACTTTCTTTGGCTTAGGGCTTTTGTGTCACCACCCTCCCCGCCTTCCCCCACCCCTTTTTTCCCAGGCTCGACCCTCATGGTCTCACGCTAAGCAAGGTAGGTGGCTTGGAGATGGCCACCTGGGGCACGGGGCTTCCTTTCATTATGAATTGACAAAGCAATTCTGACGGGGCCAGGGAGCAGTTTCTGCCGTCGAGTAAATGATGTCTGTGGCCCAGGAGAATATTACCTCCCCTTTCTGGACCAGCAGCTGGGGCTGCGGGTGCTGGGTGCGGGCGTCTAAGTGTGCTCATCCTCCGTGTGTGTGTGTGTGTGTGTGTGTGTGTGTGTGTGTGTGTATGTGTGTGTGTGTGTGTGTAGCGCCAGTGAGGGTCGGGACCCGCAAGTCGAATCGTGGGCTTCCTCCCCTCCCCGCAGCCCCCTGCCCGCTCACGGCGCCTTGTAGGTTCCACCTTTGAAACTGTACGCTGCTGGCAGCAGCGGAGTGGTGGTCGGGAGGCGGAGGCGGGGGCGGGGAGGGTGTGTGCGGGGGAGGGCGGGGAGGAGTCTGGCCTTGGATGTATGCTTTTCGATTGATGGATGACTGCCGGGTGGGAGCGAGCGTGCGGGTGTGAGAGTGTGTGATTGTGTGTGTGTGTGTGTGTGTGTGTGTGTGTGTGTGTGTGTGCGCGCTCCGGGCCTGCCCATTTTCCTCCTCGCAGCAGTCAGTTGGGAGCTGGAGGGAGGGAGGGAGAGGCAGCCAGCAAGAAACCGGAGAGGAGAGGAGCGCCCTCCGCCCAAGGCTTCCTCCTTCCGTCCGCGCACAGGCGCCGTCGCTTGGAGGAGCAAGGTGCCTCCCAGCCCACAAGGGCGCAGAGCACCAGCCAGCGGTCTCTTCGGTGGTTCTGACCCGGGACCGCACCTGGAGGGCGCCCCGGACGGGGATGGTAAGCGGCTGCTGCCGTCTGGCGCATCAGAGGGACGCGGTGAGGGCACCATGGCGCTGATGCCCCAGATGGGGTCCTCCGCGGGGCTCGTCCGGCCGGAGCTCTGGCTGCTGCTGTGGGCAGCCGCGTGGCGCCTGGGTACCACGGCGTGCCCCGCCCTCTGCACCTGCACCGACACTACGGTGGATTGTCACGGCACGGGGCTGCAGACCATACCCAAGAACATCCCGCGGAACACCGAGCGCCTGTGAGTATGGCCCCATCCTTAGCCCAGGGGGAGCCCCGAGGTTGCCCTCCCACCAAGACACAATTCAGGGCTGGGGGTGGGAGCTGGATCTTTGGAACCTGGCTCAGCATCCAGTAGAGGAGTCGATGCCTGCCAGGGTCTTTCTCGAGCCAGGAGCCAGAAGCTCCACTGTTTTCCTTTCCCGGGATTCGAAGGGCCCTCAGTGGGGCTGTCACCTCCCATCCTCACACCTGCATCCTGTGCTCTGCACTGGCAGGCCCTTCCCACTGCGCCAGCACTTTATTCCTCCAGGGTGCCTGTGAATTGGTGCCAGAAAGCCTTCCTGGCACCCAGGAGGGAAGCTCCTCACACTGGCAAGAAACCATGTCTCCTTTTGGGCACATGGGGCTTGGGCTGTGTTCTGAGTCATGTGTGTGGATGTGGGTTCCGAGGGCTTGCAGGCTGGTGATGGGTAGCAAGATGGGAAGGAGTTGAAGTTTTTCGTCTTTCCCTTCCTCTCCATTGTTTGCCCCAGAACCTTAAGAATTCCCTTGCAGGTGTCAGGCATTGGTCTCCCACCTCACTTACAGCCATTCCCCAACCCAGGCAGACAATGGCTCGTGAGGGATTTGACTTTGGGGCTTGTTACATTCAGCACCCAGGGAGAGATATGTGTGACCTGGATGGAGAGCCCCGTAAACAGTGCTGAGAGGTCAGAAGCTTTGAATGAGAGACACAAGGTTAAAGACACTGACCATGACAAGTCATAAAACACCATTTCTCCTCTCGTTTCTCTTACTTCTAAATTCTTAAGGAAACTCAGCTCTTTCTAGACCTGCTGAGCTTTGTAGGGTGCGTGTGCACACGTGCATGTGTGGATGATTAGTGTGTGTATGTATGCATATTTACAGACCTATATAATTTGTTTTTTCAGATTCCCTGCAGAATGTGTGTATGTATGAATTCCTTGTGTAGTGATATCACCTCAGTATGAGGCTGTGAGAGTCCCTGTATGCTGTGTGTGTACATTTCGGTCACATGCAGGGCCTTTGTGCTGCTTGCAGAGGTGATAGCCTTGGGAGATTTTTGAACTGGACTTTGGCAAAGGCTGCCGCTCTTTTGAAACCTGCTGACTCCTTCTTCCCACACTCCTGGGCTACTGCTCTGGCTCTCAGGAAAGGAGTACACATTTCAATAACTTTTGAGCACATTTTCATGGCTCCCAGCTGGTCAGAGGCAGAAACCTGACCCTGGAGAGAGCTGTCTCCTGGATCAAAGTCTGTACTAAGGTCAGCAATTAGTAAGCATACTTTCCCCCAGACTCTTCTTGGTTAAAAATTCTTGAGGTGGTTTCAGAGAATTTGCAATCTAGATGCAGTTTAGATAGGAATCAATGTGTGTTTGAGAGTGTATGGGGGCTGGAGAAAGATGCTGGCATGGGAAGAGGGTGGACCAGACCGTTTGCTTGGGGCAACTGTGCATTATCTTATGGGGCCCTGGGGAAGGACTGAAGGTCAGAAATCTGTCCAGAGGACCATTGAGATTGCAAGGTCACCCTCAATACCTCTGGACCTACTCTCTGTTCTTTGGCCTTGCCCATGGGGTATTTCTCCTGCTACCATGACTCTGGTAGCAGCCACGGTTTGAGACACATTAGCCCGTCTTCTTTGCCTTTGGAACTGAATCTTGAAATCATCTCATTCCTTGCTCTCTCTTCCTCTTCAGTTTTGAGGAAAGCATTTGTTTTGACTTTCATGAACTCTTGAGCTCTTTTGTGATTAAAAGGGATGTGTGCTAAACTTCCTAGTGCAGAGGACAGTTGGAGCTCTGTTCGCCTAGATTGGAGCCCTGCAGCTGTCAGTTATTTGCTGTGTGACCTTGGGCAAGTTACTTGGAAAGTTCTCTTAGTTTCCCATCAGGAAAATGGGGCTGCTGGTACATAAGATCTCTGGTTCTTGTAAGGACTGAAGATAATGTGTGGGAAGTGCCTGGTACATTATGATTCTTGCTAAGTGAGAGCCATTTTTATGATAGGCTCAAGGGAAGACTTTTGTAATTTAATTCAGCAGATGTTTACAGGGCCAGGAATTGCTCTATGTGCTGAAGCTCCAGCAGGGAGTAAGTCCTTGCCATCAGATGATATATAGTCAAGAAGTCTGGGCAGTAGATACTTAAATGTAAGCTCTTGGGAGAGGGCCAGGCTGGCAGTGTGATGAAGCTGTTGGGGAAAGCATTGGGGTGAGAAGTCCTTTTCTGGGGTGTATGAGCTTCTCAGATGATGAACCATTTTATCATGGCACTTTGGGACCCAATAGGGGTTGGGTGTTGATTTTGTTAAGCAGAGAGGGCAGGCAACTAGAGAGAGGGACCAGCTTTTCCCCAGGGCTGAAACATGCTGTGTCCAGGGGGATATGATGGAACTTGAGGCTGGGAAGGCCAGGAAGAGTGAGGAAAGCCTTTCTCTACCTGGGTTTTTCTTTTGGGGACTTCACTGTTGGAATCCAGGAGTGGGATGAGATCTGATCTTTGCTGTGGGCAAAACTTGGATTGGGGAAGGATGTAGAAAGCAGAGGAAGCCTGCCTCTTCAACATGCAGGCTGTGAAAGAGCTATTTGAGGAGGAAAAGAACACCCTGAGAAGAGGCCTAGGGGGAGCCTCAGTGGACTCAAAATAATGAGCAAATGCTCTCTCTAATCAATATGAATATTATGTAGTTTTGGAGCCTGAAATGGCAGCTTCTTCTAAGGCTGTGAAATTTGTACAGACTGCAGCTGTGCATTTGCCTTTTGTCCGCTGCGCAGTTTCTACAGCAGCCTGAAAGGTCCAGCAACTTTGTGATCATATAGTCTATAACTCTGAGTCCAGGCCTGTTCCCCCAGGGGGAAGAAATTGTCATTGGTTTGCTGCGGGGACTTCTGGGAAGAGGCTGTGCAAGCCCGAGAGCTGTTGTGGGCCAAGTGGGGAAGGAGTCCTGAATAATTCACTGTGAATTATTCAGTTAGGGGCGTACTAGAGGACTAGATGCTTCCTCTCTTTGCAGGACTCAGGCTCAGAGAGACCCAGCCATGGCTACTATTGATTGTCTTTTCTTCCACTGAAGGACCTTGACTTTCAGTGGATTTTTTTTTTAATTAAAAAAAGTCTTTTGGGCTAGAATGTTCAGGAGAGTGCGATAAGAGATTATGTGTGGACACTGCTTTTCCTCTTCACCCCAGGCACTTGTATTCTAGGCTCACCACAGAGCCCCCTATGGGTGCAGGGTGCAGAGAGGGAAGAGGCCCATGGATGGAGAGGTGGGGAAGGGCCCTGGGAAGGCCTGCTGACTTCCATTTTTCCCCAAGCCCAGCACATTTTGCTGCTCTTCATTCCATGCAGACCTGCTCTCCTTTTTTCCTCCGTATGTTCCTTTGCATCCTGGATAGTTTGTTCACTGCCCTAGCTTCCTGCCTGCTGTAGAGGCCTGGATGGCCCATGCCTTCTCTCAGCTTGATCCCGAATCTAGAAACCCCATTCAACTGGACTGGGTGGTCATGCCCAAGGAAGACTGTCCAGGGCACCCCTAGGCTGATTATCTGGGAGCCTGTTTAGAATTCTAAATAATGACTGGATGGTGGCTGTGGTGAGAGGGGTCAGGAGGCCAGATTAAAGCCATGTCTTCCACCAGGGCCTGGCGGGCCTGGGCTCTCTGAGCTGGGCTCTGTGATCTGTTCCAGCGGAAACCCACACAGTGCAGGGTACTTGCCTCCTTGTGGAACTCTCGTCTCCAGTGACAGGTGCCCTGGGCTTATTGCTGGGCTCTCAATAACTAGTGGCGGGGCCCCAGTTCTGTCACTCTATCCTCTCTGAGACCCAGTTTCCCCATATGTAAAAGGAGATGATGATAGCTTTGCAGATTGATGGTGAGGATTAAGTAAGCGAATACATGGAGAGGGCCTGGCAACATGCTTGGCACATGGCTGGTGTTCCACTGCCCCTCATCCTCTGGGAAGGGTGACACCTACTACCATATAGGGCTTTGCCAAGATTCACTCATGCTATGTGGGTGAACTGCTTTGTGATTCAATTAGGTGATTTTATTATTTTTATTATCTAGGAATCTCATGCTAAAGGTTTGAGGGTTAGGTTGGGACAGGAGAGAGCTTGGGAAGTAAGCATTTGAGAGTCAGCCATGCTGCAGACTGCTCTTCTGCAGTCTGGCTGCTCAGAGTGCTCCTTTGCTGTACCAGGGCGCTTTGCCTCCATCCCCCAGGATTTTGGGACAGGGATCAGGGCAGTGCCATACAGGGACTTTGTAGGGTGGACGACATGATAGTATGGCTCTGGAGCCAGCCTGCCTGGGTTTTTAGCCTCTCTGCCACTCAGCAGCTGGGGGACCTGGGGCAAGTTACAGGGTTTAATTCGTTCATTCAACAGATATCTATCTATTACATGTCTGCATCACGCCGAGTGAATAGTGCTAGACAAAAACCAACACCGCCCTTCCCTCCAAGTTTTAGTCCAGCAGGGAGATAGAGATGAAAGACATAATATAAGAATAAACACGCAATTGCAAACTGTGATAAGTGCTCTGGAGAAAAGTGACTTCTCAGACTTCCATTTCCTGGCCCGTAAAGTGGGGATGATGAAAGGACCTGCTTCAAATGGTGGTCGTGAACATTAACTGCAGTAATGCTCGGAGAAGCACTTTGCACCAGGCCTGGCACACAGCAAGTGTTCGATAAATGGTATTATTATTGTTATTAAGGTGACAGAATTGCAGGGATGTGAAAGGAACCTGGGTGCCACTCAGTCCTGGATCCCAGCACGGCCCTGCTCACCTGTCCCTCAACAGGCAGTCAGTCACTGGGCGCTCTGGGCTCTGGATCCCCTGGGAACCTTGGAGCATGTAGAGACAGGGCCACCTTTTCCTCAGGGGCCCCTCTCCGAGGGAAGAGGCCGGCTGGAGTGGCCCAGGCTGCCCTAAGCTGCCAGCAGGGGCGGCCGTGCTCTTTTGGGGCCAGGGGAGGGGTGGCGGGACAGGCAGCTCCTGCATTATTGGGAGCAGACGGGAGCTTGGCGGAGTTGCCACCTCCAGTTCTGTGCCGGCATTAGCAACTCGGCAGGGCTTCTTGCTTAATGGGATTTTCTTCCCAAATGCTGTAATTATCGCCATACAAATACTTATTACCCAGAGCAGATGACGGCCGGGCCTTGGGCAGTAGCCAGGGAACTGGGCTGTGCTGGGGGGGTGTGGAGAATTGGCTCTTCTTTTTGATGGAGCTTGCAACCCACCCCCCTACCCCCTTTCTGGAACCCAGCCTATGGTGCACAAACAGCTGTTGGGCACCTGCCGTGTACAGTGTCTAGAGAGGTCCAGGATGTGGACCCGCTTCTCGGGGATCTTGTGGCCTGGTGGGGGAAATGATCTGTCTGTGAAAGAAGAAATGCATAAGGAAGTCCACAGGGACATAAAGCACAGTGGCTACCAGTACAGGCTTTGATGTGAGACTGGCCGGGTTTGAATCCCGCCTCAGTCAACTACCTGGCAGCTCACTCGTGACTTGAGTTTCTCATCTATAAAATGGAGCCAACCATAGCACTTACTTCGTAGGGCTGTGAGTTCAAATGAAACACTCCATGTAAAGTGGTTAGACTAACGTTGGCACCTAGAAAAGACTCTGTCATTATTAGAAATGAGATGGGAGTGAGAGATCAAAGGAAGACTTGGATCCCTGCAGTGACAAGGACATGGGATTGGGCAGGACCCAGGTAAGCAGGGAGAGGTTAAGCAAGAGCAAGGGAATCTGAAGGCATTCAGAACGTGTGTGCCGTATATTTGGAAAGGAGAGTGAGCAGCTGACCCAGCTGATGGGGTGAACATTTGTGTTGGTGTGCTCTGAGGAGGAGAGTAAAGTAATGGGCGGGTACCAGGCCATGGGGCTGAGAAATGGGGAGCCATCAGAGGGGATGAATGTAAGACTTGATTAAAACGTTTTTTTTTTTTTTTTACTATTCAATGATTTTTAATTAATCTACAGAGTTGTGCACACATCACCACAATCCAATTTCAGAATACTTTCATCACCCCGAAATACTCTTTGTTCTCATTGTAACTTTTTATTTTGTGATAATTTCAAACTTACAAAAAGGTTATAACAAAAGTATAGGGAACATCTACATATCTGTTATCAAGATTCAGTTGTTTATATTTTGCCCCATTTGCTTTATCATACCACACACATGCACATACACACTCACACACACGCACACACATTTTTTTCTGAACCATTTCGGAATAGGTTGGAGACATTGTTTCCTTTTTCCTCTAAATACTTTAGTGTGTATTTTCTGAAAACAATAAGGCTATCAAAATCAGAAAATTTAACATTGATAGAATTCTGTTATCTACTCATGTATACTCATGAGCTAACACACATGAGTTCATGTATTTCATCAGTTGTCCCAATAATCTTTTATGGCTATATTTTTTTACAGGTCCAGGATTCTGTCCAGATCAAACAGGACATTTACTCGTCATGGCTCTTTAGTGTCTTTTAATTTGGACTAGTTTCTCAGCCTTTCTTTGTTTTTCTTATATTTTTGAGGAAAACAGGCCCGTTATTTTGTAGAATGTGTCCCTCAATTTGATTTCATCTGCTCTTTCCTTACGATCACATTCAGATTATGCATTTTTGGCAAGATAAATAAGTGATGTTGTGCCTGTCTCAGTGGGTCTTGTCAGAAGACACATGATGTCAGCTTGTCCCAATATTGGTGATTTTAGCTTTAATCACTCGGCAAATTGGTGTCTGCCAGGCTTTTCTACTGAGAAGTTACTGTTCCCCTTCGTTATTAATAGGTAATTTGTGAGAGATACTTTGAAGCTATATAACTATTTCATTCCTCATCAAACTGTCTTTGCCATTTATTCTCTATTGGTTGGCATTCAACTATAAGAAAAACTTTCCCTCTCCTCCATCAGTTTGTTTGTCTGTTTATAACTGTGTAAATTTGTGCATTATTATTTTATCCTTTGGGTTATAATTTGATGCTCAGTGTGTCCCATATTTGGCTAGTTGGAGCCCCTTTATGCTGCTTTTGACAAAACTCTTGGAGCACTTGCCCCACCCCCCGCCCCAGAGGTTTTGAGTGGAGAGTGACAAGTGCAAAAAGGTGTTTGAAGATATTCTGTTGTCTTGCTTTGGTGTGGAGAATAAATGGCGGGAGAGACCACCTGGCCATGGGGAGACCAGTTGGTTATGATGACTGTGGTTCCTAGCTTTTTTATGACAGTGGTTTTGTTGTCATTGCTGTATATTATTATTCTTTTAAAAATTAAAAAAAACTTTTATTTAAAAATAATTTTAGGTTTACAGAAAAGTTGCAAAAATAGTACAGAGAGAGTCCTATACTACCTTTACCTAGCTTCCCCTAATATCAGCATCTTTCTTAACCAGAGTACAATGACCAAAACTAAGAAATTAACATTGGTAGAATACTAAGCTAAGCTACAGACTTTATTTGAATTTCACCAGTTTTTTCACAAATGTCCTTTTTTTTATTCCAGGATCCAACCCAGGATTCCACATCGTATTTAATTGTTATTTCTTCTAAATCTCTTTCAATCTGTGACAGTTTCTTGTTTTATTATATTTATTTTTTGCTTTTTGTGACGTTGGCACTTTTGAAAAGTACTGGTCAGTTATCTTGTAGAATGTTCCTGAGTTTGGGTTTGTCTGGTGTATTTTCATGATTGGATTGAGGTTATGTATTTTGGGCAAGAATGTCACAGAGGTGATGTGCCTTTTTCACAGCATCCTATTGGGGTGGATAACACAGCGATATCTCTCATCGCTGGTGATTTTAACCTTGATCTCTTGGTTAAAATGATGTCTGCCAGTTTTTGCTACTGTAACATTACTATCTTTCCATTTGTAATTAATAAATATTTGGGGGTAGATATTTTGAGACTATGTAAGATCCTTCTTTGTTTTCAAATTCTTACTTACTAATTTTAGTATCCATTAATGGATCTTGCCTGCAACCATTATTATCCAATTTTGATTTTGCTATTTCTCTCATTCCTTGTACGTTCATTAATTGGAATTCTTCTGTAGAAAAGAGAATTTTATTCCCTTTTAAGAAGGTGATTTGTTTGATGGGCACCTTGGGTTTTGAGTTTCCTGAGGGCAGGGACTGTGTCTTATATATCTTTGTATCCCCTCAACTGGTGAATAGTAGGTGCTCAAAAAAGTATGTTTGATGCGTTTCTTTTTCTTATAAACTTTTGATAAGACATTTTATGGTTCTAATCTTTGATTTTGAAAACATGATCCTTGTGGTGAGGTGATTAATGGTCCCCAGAGATGTCCTTGTCCTAATTCCTGGAGCCTGTGAATATGTGATCCTACAGGGTAAAGGGGACTTTGCAGATGTGATTAATTTAAGAATTTTGAGATGGCTGATGATCCTGGAGTATCAGGGTGGGCCCAACATGAACACAAGGCTTTCTGTAAGAGGGAGACGGGAGAGTCAGAGTCATCAGTAGAAAGTGTGACAATGGAAGCAGGAGGTTGGAGTGATGTTAGGGAGTAGCCACAAGCCTGGGAATGCAGATGACCTCTAGAAGCTGAAAAAGACAAGGAAATGGATTCTCTCCCAGAGCCTCTAGAAAGGAATGCAGCCTTACCAACACCTTGACTTTAATCCAGTGAGACTGATTTTGGATCTCTGGCCCCCAGAATTGCAAGATAATAAATGTGTGTTGTTTTAAAACATTAAGTATGTGGTAATTTGGTGTAGCAGCAGTAGGTAACTACTACAGTTCTCGAATAATTAGGAGGCTGTTGCAGAGACCAAGGTATGAGAGGAAGCAGGTCTTGCCTGAGGCAGAGAGAGCAAATGGGTAGGTCATGAGGGACTCTAAAACTCAAGTCTGGGGGAGTGATCTTGCAAGCAGAGTAAGGTTGGGAAAGGTGGCTGATACTGGAGAGGCCATGCAGTTGGTCTCTGCCTCTTTTGCTTGAATTGCTAATAAATAGCTATATGAAAAAGATGAACCTAGAGGTAGGGGATAGTTACTCTGTAGAGTGTTCAGGCTGAAGAGACAGTTGGGAGAGCCTCCTGGGGAAGCAGTAGGACCTTCGGCAGTGGAAGAGAAACTTCAGTGGGAATAAGAATCTCCTGGGAAGCTGGTGTAAAATACAGACTCCCAGGCCCATCCTAGAGACGCTGATCTAGCAGGTCTTTGGCAATTGTGATTCAGATGATTCAGATGCAGGAGGTGCCCAGACCACAGTTTGAGAGACACTGCTTGGTGCTGGGGCTTCTTGGTGAGGAAGGTCTGTCTTTCGAAAACTCATGCGGCCTGCCTTTGGCATCAGTCCACATGAAGAGGGCGAGAGGAAGGGAATGCAACCGGGGAGGAGTGGTGGGGAAGCAGGAGGTGCCTGTGTCTTGTGTGTGACATGGGAGAATGCTGGCTGAACACTTGTAGATTCAAACCTGGATAATGTGTAGCTATTGCCAAACCAAGAAAGTGTTTGGAGATGGTGAGGAGGGCTGACTGTGTGGAAAGCAGCCAGTCTGTCTGAGGATGAGGGCCAAGGAAAGCTCTAGGATCTTGGATGGGGTCACTACAAAACCTGGCAGAATGGCTTCCTTGGAGAAGTGGAAGTCAGAAGTAGGTGGTGAGGAAGTTTGCGGGACGAGTAACAAGAGCATGAGCTCCAAGGGAGAGTCGTTTGTAGCATCGGGGTAGGTGGACTGGAGTCTGCTGTGGGCAGAGGGCAGGAGCATGGTGGAGAGTGGTTGTGGGAAGGAGGAGCCAGAGCCCTTGGGATGGAGAGTGGGAGAGAGGGACCTGTCAGAGAAAAACTGGAGAGAGGTGAAGAGGGAGTGGCGATGGTGTTGGTGATCACTAGTTAGAGCCCCTCTCTTGTGCCAGGCTCAGAGAAAGATCCTTTACCCAAATCTGCCCTTTTACTCCTCATAAGTGTCCTGTGAGAAAGGTACCTCCGCTGCTTTGCAGGTGAGGAGAAGGTTTAGAGAGGTGGCGCCATCTGCCCAGTACCACAGATGGCTGGTAAGTAGTGCGCCCAGGGCCCCTGAGTCTTGTATTTTGTTGTTTTTAAATTTGACTATCGCTCCACGCATCTTCAGAAGGCCTGGCTTCATTCATTCATTCCTTCATTAATCCATTTATTCATTCATTCATCAGACATTCATTCAACTCCAACAAAAACCCTGTCTTAGCACTGGGACTTAGCACTGGGGCTTAAAGGCAAATTTGCCATGACCGATTCCTGCCTGTGCATGTGTCGGGGGTAGACTCAAGTTTCAGGCTGGTATAGCGAGGGGGTGTTCAACCTGCGGGTAGTGGGTGGTGAGCAGAGTTGGGAGATGCAGGGGGATAGGTGTAACAGTCAGAGGTCAGTGTCAGGGAGTTAGTTAGCAGGTGGCCTCTCAGGAGCCTGGGGTGGGCAGTGAGTGGGAAGCAGCTGGCAGGCATGCACATGGAAGCCTGGTGGCTGGCAATGTGGGCCATGCAGGGTTGTGGTTTGGGGTCAGTCTCACTCAGACTTGGGAAAGGGATCGGCAAGAGTAAGGCTGGGCCTCAGTAGTGAAGGGACTGGGTGCATTTTGGGCCTCAGACAGAACATACCATGGGGTTGGGATTAAGAGCTGGACCCTGATCACTTTACACCCATTAGGATGGCTATTATAAACACACACACACACACACACACACACATACACACACAACAACAACAACAACAAAAACAAAAAACCCAAAAATAACAAGTGGTGGTGAGGAAGTGGAGAAATTGGGACACTTGTGCACTGACAGTGGGAATATAAAATGGTATAGTTACTATGGGAAGTATGATGAGTCTTCAAAAAATTAAACATAGAATTACCATGTGATCCAGCAAATCCAATTTTGGGTATATACCTAAAAGAATTGAAAGCAACGTCTCAAAAATATTTTTATACTCATGTTTATAGCAGTATTAGTTACAAGGCTAAAGAGTAGAAGCAACCCAAGTATCCGCTGATGGTTGAGTAGATAAACAAAATGTGGTATAACATACAACGGAATACCATTCAGAGTTAAAAAGGAAAGAAATTCTGACACATGCTACAACATGGATGAACCTTGGGGACATTATGCTGAGTAAAATAAACCGGTCATAAAAAGACAAATACTACACGATTTCACTTATCTGAGGTACCCAGAGTAGTAAAATTCATAGATACAGGAGTAGAAATGTGGTTGCCAGGGGCTGCGGGGCAGGAGGAATGAGGAATTAGTGTTTAATTGGTACAGAATTTTGGTTTTTCAATAAAAAAAAGTCCTGGAAATCTGTTGTACAATAGCATGACTATACTTAACACTACTGAACTGTGCACTTAGAAAACAGTTCAAGTGGTAAGTTTTGTTATGTGTATTTCCCCACTGGTAAATATGAGAGGAAAGTCGGGGGAGAGAAAAAGAGACGGGGAGAGGGCATGCACACTAGGCCCGAAGTCAGACATACCAGGGTTTAAGTCTTGCCTCCTTAACCTGCTTCCATTATGAGGCTTCAGGGGGCTGGCTTGGTTGTGACAGTGTAGGTATTGCTAGTAGCCAAGCCAGGGAAACAGGGGGGTCCCCAGGAGCTGGGGCAGAATGTGACGGGTTGAACGTTTGCCCTGGTACGGGCCTCTGATCACTCAGCCCTGGGGTCTTGTAACTGTCCCACGGTGGAGGACTGTCCCAGTGCTGGGGTTGGTGGAGAAGGCCTGTGGGCTTCGCTGGGGGGCTGGAGAAGAAGCCTCTTGATCATTACCTGCCGAGGCCTGAGGACTGAGGGGACAGCTCCATCAGCTGATGGGAGCATGTCAGGCATGGACCACCATGTGCCAGAAGGAGCCAGCTTGGTCGGCAGAATTGCTCATTCAGCCTATTTTCACTATATTTTGTGAATACCTACTATGTGCCAGGTGGCAGGTGATACTGACACGAGAGCATGCCCTTCATGTGCCAGGTGGCCTTGCAGGTGCTGGTCATACAGCAGTGAGCAAAACAGATGTAGCCTCTGCCTCTCACAGCCTGGCAGGGGAGACTGGCCTTTAACAAAGGACCTCATACTGAACATATCTCCAAATTGCAATCTGGAGAAGGAGCTAAGTGGACACCGCGGGGAGGCTGGTTTAGAGGAGGGGACATTTAAATTGAGGCCTGATGGATGTTAACAGTGAGCCAGGTATATGTGCTGATGGCCAGGTGACAGGAAGAGGGCTGTTCTGGGTTGTTCCAGGCTGTTCTGGGCTGAGGGAGCAGGATGGGCAAAGGCCCCGAGGCAGAAGCACTGCTCTGTGAAGGAGAGGAGCAGAGCTGCTGAAGCCCTGGGGGCTGGTATTTTCTTGTGAATAGAATTCAGAAAAAAATAAATCTTTTAACCTGAGGGCCCTGGGAGGTTGTTGGTAACTCAGTAGTGTCACGTGTGTGTTAAGCTTTTCTTGGCTGATGTCTCTTTGGGAGAACATTTCTTAATTAGTGTTCTTTTTTTTTTCTTTTTTTTTGAGTGGGGGAGCAGGGAAACATGGAAAATCCACTCAACCCAGTGCTATTTGGACTACATCAATTTTAATGCTAATTTATTCATGCATTTCAGAAACGTTGATCAGGTGCCATGAGCTGTGTTAGGCCCTGGAAATATAATACTGAGAAAAAACTGACAGTCTATGTCCTCAAGAAGCTTATAATCTTATTCAGGGGCTGAAACATCAGTCAAGGAAGCCCCCAAATCCATGTAAAATTGCCCTTGATTTGTGCAGCAGAGGAGAGGGTTGGGGTGCTTATGGGACTGGGACAGGGTGGTCTGACCAATTGGAAGGAAAAGTTGGAAAGAGTTAGGTAAAGAGGAAGAAGGAGGTGTTCCGGGCAGAGGGAATGGTGAGTTCAGAGGCTCTGTTCCAGGAGAGAGCTTATCAGAACTGGGTGTGGGGTGGGCCTGTGGCCTTCCCTTGTGTTCACATTAAGATTTTTGTCTTGATTCCAAGAGTGATGGGTATTCATAGAAGGGCTTAAGTGGGGAGTGACATGATCAGATTTGCATCTTGAAAAGGTCACTCTGGCTGTGGCTTGGGGAACAGATTGGAGGGGAGCCAGAGGGAATGTGGGGAGCCTGGGTAGGGGCTCTTTGCTGCTCCAGGCACCATGACAGAGGCGTAGGCACACAGTAGTCTGCAGATTAGAGTGTTTGGCCTTGTCTGTGAGACTGGCTGAGTAGGGAAATTCTTCCTTCCCTCAGTTCTCCCGTCTGACTCTGCAGGCATTGAGTACTGTGGATTTGGTTAGGCTAAGATTTCAAAGGACAGAGTCGGGGTATACAATATCATCATCCCCCTTACCTCCAACTCTGTCACAAGCAGAATGTGTGTGTTTATTTTTTGGAGACCCAGCAGGAAGGGATTTGGAGGGCAGCCTAAGCTTCTCCATCACCATTGTAGGCCTGTGCCTGGGCTGCCAAGGGAGTGTGCTGGTCCCTCAGGGAACCAGCACCTAGAGTTTCTGGAGCTCCAGGGCAAGAAATGCTTGTGAGGCATGGAGGGGGGGCCTCCAGAACACCCTGCAAGGGGCCATGGGTATTTATTTCTACAGCTCTAGGAAATACAAGGGTTTCTTTTGGTTTATCACGAGCATTCAGCTGCTGGGGATGAGATTCTTGTTTCCTGAGAGGATTCAAGAAATCCTGTGTGTTTTTGTTTTTCCCAGTAACTTTGCTTCAGAGGATTTTCTGCAAAATATTTTACCACCAAGGTTTTCTTTTCAGGTTAGGACCACACAGGAACTGATAGAAATCAGGGCCACTTGCCACCCGAGTGTATCTCCTCTTAGAGGACAAGGACAGGTACAAACCCATCATCCCTTTTGGAAGAGAGAGAATCATCTTAGGGTGTCTTCCCCGGGTCTTGGCTTCCTGGGCTCTGCAGGGCCTGAGTAGCTGGCTTCTCCGACCCTGCTCGGCATGGCCCTGCCAGTCCAGCACCAGCCCAAGCTGAGCCGAGAGCCCCACCCTCCTGGTACAGCCATGGTCCTCGAGGACGATGACGACAACAACAACAACAACAACACTAGTAGTGAAAATGATTGCAGCAGGTGAGACTGACACGAGAGCATGCCCTTCGTGCTTTAGGAGTATTAAGTCATTTAAACCTCATCACATCTCTAAGAGGCGGGTACTCTCATTATCCTCATTTTACAAATGGAGAAACTGAGGTACAGAGAAGTAAAGCTAAGCATGCCTAAGGGTCGCACAGCCAGTAATGATGGAGCAGGAATTTGAATCCCGGACAGTTTGGCTCCAAAGCTCTTATCCACTGGGAACACGCTTAACTCAGCTGAGTGGGGAGCTCCGCTGATCCGGCGGCTGACGCAGAGCACATGGTCTTGTTACAGGGCCCCAGAGTTTTCTATCCAAAGCATCCGACTTGTTTCTCAGCTCACGTCCATCAACATAAGGCATCATGAGGCAGGAAAAGGAACATGGAGTCACACTGGCCTGGGTGGCATTGAGCCCGGCCCCACCACTTATTATTAGCTGTGTGGCACTGGGAAAATTGCTTCATCAATCTGTGTTTTAGTGTCCTCATTAGCAAGATGGAGAGAACATGACTCACCTCATAGGTTACTGTGAGGGCGAAATGAGATGAAGCATGCTTGGTGTTAGGGTCAGAGCCTGCCCACAGGAGGTGCCCAGTCAGGAGAAGTGGTAGATGTGGGCTCTGACAGCGAGAGCCCGGGTAGCTCTGGATCCGAGGTACTGCCTGAGAAACAGGCCAGGAATGGCCCCAGAGGGCTCACCCCACTTGGCTATTCTGGCTGTGAAGGTTTTAAGGTCACAGCAGGTTTCTCCTGTTTTTTCCAGGCGGCTTCTTGGGGAGTGGGGTTCTCCATGGCAAAACTCAAGGACCACCTGTCGGAGGAATCAGGCGCTGGAGAAAAATGACCTTCCTGCCTCATTCCAGCAGCCTCTGCTGAGGGTTCTTGGGGAAGTGGCTGGCGCAGGTTGGAAACTTGATCCTGCAGAGGGGGAGAGGGCCGGCTACCCAGTCAAAGTCATTTTCTCAGCCTAAGTGGCGATAATGCCTCCTTAAGCAGCAGTCCTCAGACCTGGGAGCAGGAAGAGAGCTGCCTTTGCCTCGCAGGCTGTCTTCTGGAGGGCTCTCCCCCGAGAGCAGGCACTCAGCTCCTGGGTTAGAGGGCAAGGCTGATGAGGGGAGGCTTGGGGGGCTTGGGCCTCCGTGGACGTTTTTGCTCAGAAGCCACCAGCAGGGTCTCCTGAGAGAGGCTGTATTTGCTTTGCTGGCTGTACATTGCCCTTTTCTGCCTGCCTCTCTTGGGCCTTTTCTTGAGTGGGGTGGAGTGGGGTGCAGGAGATGAGAAGAGGTTGGAATCAGCTGATGTTGGGTTAAGGAGTACGTCCTGGAATCTGCACAGTGGGGACTGGTGCAAAAGGGTAGAAAGAGAGGCATGTAAACGCGAAATGTCATCAGAAGTCCCTGTGACCTCTCCACCTGACCCCTGCCCTCCTGATGGGGATCCCGTCGTCATGACTTCCTGAGTGCCTTGTTGGGCCCTGCTTCATTCATACAAGTCTTAGTGTTTGTCTTTACCTCAGTTTTGCCATATGTGAAATGAATAATTATTGTAGTCAAATGCCTTATAAACCATGGTGCCATGAAAGGAATGAGCCAATGATTATAAAACCCGTCAGTTTTTTTCATGACTTTTAACTAAGTAATTGCATTTCTAAGAATATATTTCTCTCAAATGCCCACCAAGTTTTATGCAGTGTTGTTTAATTGAACAATATCAAAGCAGCCCAGGCGTTCCAGTACCAGGGGACATGGGAACACCCCAGGAACTTGATCTATCCACAAAAAGGGACACTTCATGGCCAGTCAAAACCGTGAGTGGGGAACGTACAGGGTTGACACTGTAGGAGGGCATACCACTTATATCTCGTGCATCCTCTTGTCTCCAAACCTTGCAGAATGCTTTGCAAATAGTACATCTTCAATAAATACTTATAGAATTATTCCAACTGTATAAAAATTGTATCCAAAGGAAACAGGCGGAGGAGAGATTATCCCAGAATGTTAATGGAGGTTACTTCTGGGTGATGAGTTTATGTGTTAATTTTATTTTATTTTTTTATTCTTCAGGAAATGGCAAAAATTTAGTAATGTGCATATATTACTTATTTTTAAAAGCAATAATGAATATTAATGTCAGCTTATACAAATATAGATGTCTTTTAAAAGAGTCAAACAATGCAGGAAAGTATAAGAAAGAAACTGAAGTCACCCCAAGTCCCACCATATAGCAGCTACAGGCCTTAATTTACGTGGTACAGAGCCTACAGGGAGCTCATTCCGTGCATATCTCTGTGCTGATGTGTGTGTGAGTTTTTACAGAAGGAGTATCATAGAATACAAGTGTCTTGCGACCCTTTTTCCACATTCTGCATCATGGACAGCTTTCCTTGTCGATACAAACTGATCTGCACCATTTTAAATGGCTGCATAGGATTCGGTTTCACAGATGCACTGAACGTCAGCTAAGCATTGCTCTGTCGATGTTCATTTAAATTGAGCATTCTGCTCTTAGAATCAGTGCTGACATACTTTTTTAATCAAAAAGTTAAAACAACCAAAAAGTCCTTGCGGTTTTGCGTTTGGGGGTGAAAATTTCAGTAGGACAGCTTTAGTCATGTTGTGGAAGGAGTGGATTGAGGTGCATGCAGCACAAGCAAGGTCAGAGGTGGCTATTTCGGGGAAGAATGTTTAGTTCAGTAAAAAAAGACCTTTAGTTTGAAAAGAGCACATCTCACAGGGAGAAGCCATTCTCTCAGCATTTAGGACGGGAAGTGGCTCAGTCTAGAGCTCTTACCAAAGGCCTCGTTACCTTAGAGAGGCCTCCAGCCTCTCTGGGAGATATTGTTAGAAAGCATATGAGGAGCAAGGAATGAGTTTAAGAGTCAAGAGCCAGGTACAGGGGAAGGGCAGAGAGAGTGATGAGCTGAATGAGTTATGGCTTGTCAACTTGGAGAGGCAGGCTGGCCTGGTAGAAGCAGCCTGCGAACAGACATCCAGATCCCTGCTCTGTCATTTACCAGCTGGTGACCTCAGGAAGGTACCTAACTTCTTTGAGACACCCTTCCTTCATCTGTAAGATGGGCGCAATGACTGCTTTCCATCCTGGCAGGAGGATGTGTGCAAAAAGCCCAGTTTCTGGAGTGTATGGAAACTAATAACATGTTGTTCTTAGTGGGTGCAATTCTAGAACATCATCTAGGCCAAACACACATCATAAACACTTTCAGGGACGAGAACTTGCTGTTTTTCAAAGCAGCTTGGATTTGGTAATGAGGAGACTAGGCTGCGTGTGAACATGGGGTGTGTGTGCATGTATGTGTGTGTGTGTGTGTGTGTGAGCGAGAGATGGGGACAGTTAGATTGTTGCCAAACATACAGGTGACTGTGATGGTGGCAAGAAAGAGGAGGAAGCATAGTGGCTGTGAACTTAGAGCTGCCACAGGAGACAGGTAAGACGTGGAGGTGACAGCTGGGTTTGCAGCGAGGCCTAAGTGAGATTCTGCTGCATGTGGCTCAGTGGAAGAACTTTCTAGGGAGTGCAGATGCCTAGAAAGAGCATGGCCCTGTTGCTCCCTGTGAAGGGGAGTCACCAGGCAAAGCCAAGTGAGCTTCCTTGGGAGGCTGGTGAGCAGATGGGGCCAGATTGCTTATAAGGTGGGGCCAGGTCTGGAGGTGTCACTGGCTTCCTGCTTGTCTTTGCTTTCTCAGACTCTCTGTGATCAGACCCACCTTCTCCCAACCTTGTTTACTCCTGGCTCCCCGCAACTCTCAGCCTATCTCCTCTCCTGTGCCCCAGATACTCAGGTGTCCTTCCCTGGAATGTCACTCAGTCCCTCTCACTGTGCAGATCTGTCTGTTAGGCCCCAGCTTGAGCCCCACTCCTCAGTCCCGTAAATGGTATAGCCCACCCTACTCTCTTCTATTCAGAATATGGACAGCTCATAAGAAGCGGCGCCACCATATGGTGTGATAACATTAGTGTCCCCAAAGGGGCCCTTTCCAGCCATGGGCCATGCTCTTTACCTATTTATGCCTCGTGTGAACCGTATGAGGTGAACACAGTGATAGTCCCCACTTTATAGATGAGGAAACTGAGGATCCATGAGGATTCTACCAAAATAGCCTCTAATTGGCTAGTTTCCAACTCTTCAACCAGATGAAACTCATTCAGGGCTGAGGCCACGTGTTGGTTTTGTGGCACTCTCAGCAGTGAGCTGTGCCCCATGCATTCCTGCTGGTCGGACGTCTGTTGCAAAGAGGCCCCAGCTTGCTGGGCCTCCACATGGGCTGGTGGGTCCTGGAGCTTGGTTGGGAAGCACCCGCCCATTGATCAGATGACGGGCTTGAGTTGAGGCAGAGCCCGGAGCTGAGCCCCTGGTCTGGGGTCCCGCCCTGCACATCTCACCAGTTCCTTTTCTCTTTTCCTCCACCAGGGAACTCAACGGCAACAACATCACTCGCATACATAAGAACGACTTTGCAGGGCTCAAGCAGCTGCGGGTGCTGTGAGTATGGGGTGCTACCCCCTCCCCACTCATAACCTTTTTCCCACCCCCACCTTTGGCAATGGATTGTGGGTCCTAGGCAGAGCCCTGGCTGTGGGTTTTAGGGTTGCAGGGTTGTAGGGTTGTAGGCTGGCTGGGCCACTCCCTGTGGGCACCCTGAGATGGGTGGGGTGGAAGTGAGGGTGAGTCCTGACCCAGAGCAGCCACTGTGTCCCACATGGCTGAAAAACTGAGCATGGCCCAGTCACCAGTGGTTACTGCCTGATAGGGCCTAGGCTGGGCAGATGGGGCTGTGTTGTCCATTGGTTCTCTTCTGGGGTGAGGGATTACCAAGTGACCATGAAGGATCTTTAGGTCTCTGTCTTAATTTGTTCAGGCTGCCATAAACCTTTGAAAAGGCTAGGGATCTTGTGGCTGATCTACTCTGGGGTCATAACTGTCCATTGCTGGGCAGGGGTCTCTGCTGCTCCAGAACCCACTGACCTTTGGCTCTTTCCCAGACTCCAGTAATCTTTTCTGAGCCTGAGGAAGCCTCCCCGAGGCACGTCCCCCCTTCCCCACCCAGGTCTCCAGTGGAAGCTCCTCAATAATATAGGCTTTTGGAAACAAAGTGGAAGAAAAGGAGTATGTGGTGGCAGCTTCTGGCCCCTGCCCTGTCCCAGACCTCATCTGAGGTCCATGTGGGAACACATAAGCCACCTGCTCGAGAGCAGAACAGGGAAAATGCAGGGAGAAAAACAGTCTCAAAAAATTACCATGCAACAGGCGATCTGTTGGTGAAAACTTCTGCCTGCCAGCTGGATGCTCTAGGTTTCAGGGTGCGTTGGCGGTGAGGAGATGCAGAGTCCCACAGAACCAGGTGGTTTAATTGGCAGCCGATGGGGCCAGGCGGAGTCGGGTACAGGCAGAGGGGGTGTCGTCTGCCAACTGCAGAGTATGTTTGCTGCATGTGTGGGCTTTGCCCAATTGGCACAGGCTGCCCTGCCCTCCGCCCCCCTGCTGCCGCTGGCCCATCCTCCCTGCTCTGCTTCTTGGAAACACACCCTCTGGGCCAAAGAGGGCACGCGTGCCAGAAGCCCAGAGCCAGCCCCTGCTGCCTGCTGCCTGGGTCTGGGCTTCCCCAAGCATGCATTTGGAATGATGACCTGGTGCTTTGGTGCCCTGTGGCTTTCTGCCATGCAGGTGGCTTCAGGGGGATCGGCATGGGACTGGGGCTGGAACTGAATCTTGCTGTCATGCTGGGTGTGCAAAGGAGCCCCTGGCAGGAATTTGCAAAGTAGTGAGGAAATTTGGTTGGCTCAGACCAGGACTTGGGTCTTCATGCTTCTTGGGCACTGCTCCTATTTCACTCTCTGTGCCAGCTGTTTCTAGGCGTCCTTGTCCAACATCCAGTAGCGTCCTTGTCTCTTTGTTTCCCCAGGCAGCTGATGGAGAACCAGATTGGAGTGGTGGAACGGGGGGCTTTTGATGACATGAAGGAGCTGGAGCGGCTGTAAGTATCACTGGGGGCAGTTTAGGAAGGCAGTGGGGGCCGACCCTGAGGGGACACAAGCAGGTTGAGCCTGGCGGCAAGGAGAGGGTGCTCAGGGACATGACTGCATGCCCAGACTGCCTCCTGCCGGCTGAGGGGAGCCAGGGGCTACTGCAGCCATGGAAGTGGTCATAGCATCATCATGACATCTGGAGAGTGTCCTCACCCCATCTTCTAAATATGGCTATCTTTGATGTTTTTCTTTGAAAATACATTATGGCAAAAAATCCACACAGAACAGAGAAAGTGAGATTTTTTTCTACGAACTCATACCCCAGGCATAGCCACCATTCATTGAATTGTGTGACCTTAAGGAAGCAATAACGTGCTGAGGGGACTGTCAGGAGAGCCCCAAGGACCACCGAAGGAGCTATGTTTTGGGTGCTCAGGGCCACGGCATAGAAACCGGAAGGAGGAGATGTTTCTAATTTGCATGTTTCGTTCTTTACAGGATTTTTAAGTTTAGAATGGGTCTTGATCAGTTTTTGCATTTCAGGTTGGCAATAATGAAAAAAAAAGGCATGTGGTATGGGGGTGGTGGGCTGGGCACGCACTTTCAGGGTGGTCACCAGTCTCACTTTTCTGCAAAGCGATTTGGCTGTAGGTGTCAAGGGTCCTTAAATTTAGTTCATGCCATTTGAACTCAGAAATAATCAGAGACGTGGCTAAAAATTTATGTCAGGATATTCACTGCACATTATTTAAATACAATAAAAAACTGGGAACGGCCATTCTGGTGGAGACATAAGATAAAATCACACTTTGGAAGAACAATTAAGGCCATCGGAATGAACTCACAGTATAATGTTAAGTGGAAAAGGCAGGAAGTGACTTTTGTGTCAATAAAATCAACTTGTATGTGTACAGAATAGAGGAGGAGAAAAATAATTCAGAGTATTAACTCTCATTGCCTTAAGTGGTGGGATAACAGGTACTTTAATTTTATTCTTTATGCTTTTATTTTTTAATGGATTTTCTTACAATGAGTTTATAATTATAATTATAGCTATTATTGATTGTTTTACCCTATGCCAGGCACCAAGATAAGCCTTTTATCCCATCCCACCAATATCTCATTTAATCTTTAAAACAACACTGGGTCAGTGGTATCTTATAGATGAGAAACAGATGTGCAGAAGTTAAGGCACTTGTCTTATTAAGTGATTATTAAGTGATTACATGGAGGAGAGAAGATTAGAACTGGACCATTTTGCCTCCAAAGCCTGAGCTCTTAATAACTATGCCCCAATACCTCACTTTTCTCTTTTATATCAAAGAAAATCAGAAATTAAATAAAAGGAAAAGGATATGGTAGTCTCATTGCCTTGTCCCAGCCTGGAGGAAAATCAAGGTGATCTTTCTTTGGCCTTTCTCATCCAGGCCTAAAACAGAACGATAAGAAGCCCACAGCTAAACAGATGTTTAGTCCTGTGTTTGTTTTCTTTAAAAGGCTCAGAACAAAATACAAACTCATGACCTGGCTTTGAGGGGCTGATCTGGACCTAACCCATTCCAGCGTCAGCTCTGCTGCTGCCATGCCCTGGAAGAGGAGGAAAGGTGGGCAGGTGATCCAGATATCACCCAGTGGCCCACATCATACCTGCTGCTGCCACCCAAAGCTAGGCAGGGCCCTCCTTTTTGAGACACGACTTATCACTGTAGACTTTGTCCCTTCTACCCTCTTCCAGTTCCTTTTTCTGTGATTGCTCTGTCCTTGGTGGCATCCGTGTACTGACACCCTCTCCCCTGACCTGTCAGGACCAGTGGTGGATCAGTTAATGATAAAAGTTGGATCAAGTGGGGAGTCATAAATAGCACACATACTCTAAACATTTCGTTTTAAATTAAAACATATAAATGTGCATTTATTGACCCTGTTCCTCCTTCCCCACTTTTTTTTTTTGCCAAGGCCTTTCTTTTTATTATGAGATGCTAATTGGAGTTCTGTATTGTTTTTCTTGCCTAAACCACACACTTTTACTTTGCTTATGATTTTTGGTTTCGGGTTCTTAAAGGTGGAGTGAGATTTTTAAAAGGCCCTTGGAAGCAATCTGGGTGGAGAATTCTGAGTTTCTTTTATGACCCTCTTGCCCCCAGTCTTTATGTAATCCAACAGCCCTTTGAGTAGCAGCTTTTCCTTTTATTGACTCTTTCTAAAGCATTCAGCATAGTTTTCATAGAAATGACTCTTTTTACAGTGGTATTTTGTTCATTTATGTAACAGTTAATTAAATTATATAATTGTAATTATAAGTACTTCTGGCTAAACAGGTTTGGGAACAGACATAACTGGTTCTTGTAAGCAGTTAATAACTCGAGTGCAGAAGCAGGAGTGTGTGGTCTGCCCCGCCGTTAGGATTGGTGTGCCACGGGCGTCAGTCGGTCTGCCCTTGGTGGGCGGCAGTGCTCAGTCACCCTCAGCTGGCTGAGTTGGGGTCGGTGTGTAATGTGGAGGCAGCCAGGATAGGGAGCTGGGGAAAGGCAGGCTTCAGAACCCCACTTCTACCACTTGGAGGTGATTTTGGTGAATCAGTCACCTCTGGACAACCTAGTTCCCCCAGGTATTAAAGAGACAATGTAACAGACATGTCCTGAGCACCCATTAAGAGCCAAGCCAACTGGTGAACTGGTGGTGGTGAAACCTTTCCCAAGGGGTTGTTGCAAGGAGGGGCTGGGAGGGTATGTGCATGGATATAAGGCTTTGTTATACTCCAGAGAAAGAAACCCCTTTTTTATTATGCTTTGCCTCCAATGGTGAGGCAATGCCTATGAAACATTTGTCTTGATGCCTGACACATAGTGAGGGCTGCTAAGGACTGCTGGCCACTATTGCTCTTATTATTCTTAGCTACCTACAAGCCCCTCACCATGTGAGTCCCTCCTTTGGCGCCCTTTGATTTTCCACTTTAAGCTAGCTATTGAATCCCTTTATTTATTAAGTGTTTTTCAGAAATTGAAGCCAGAAAAATGAGAGAGTCTTGGGAGAAACAAAACAAAACAAAGATCAATGATTACCAGGCAGTGTAAATACAGAATTAATTTATTGGATGAGGTTAAGGAACGTGGAGCGACCTGATATCTACTCCTGTTGCTTTAAGGATTCTGTTGGTGGTCCTTTTTTTTTTTTCCCAAGGCAGTGATGTGTTTCCCTAGAAGCTGGCCCTTTAGAGTACACTTCTTCCAGCTGGTCTACAGTTGCAGCTCTAATTGTCTGTACATTGCTGGAATATGGTACCTTTCTCACGTAGTAGATAAAGGGTGACCTCCTAGGAGGTAACTGAAGACAGTTAGTGCTGGCCACATAGAACTGCGTTTCTTCCTGCCTCTCAGCAAAAGAAAGCTTTTGCATAGTTGGTTTATCATTGTTTAGAACAATTAAAGGAGATGGTTGTGTGAAAGTCAAACTGTGCTGTAGACTGGAGGGCAGGGGCTGCATTTACACTGGTGCTTCTCCAACCTTGACGAACACACAGATTGCTTGGGTATTTTGTTGAAATGCAGATTCTGATTTAACAAGTCTGGGGTAGAGTCTGGGATATTGTAACTCTTGCCAATTCTCAGGTGATGGCCCTGCCAGGTGGTCCTGTGGACCACAGCGTGAATGCCAAGATTCCATAGTTTATAGGTATCACACCCCTCAACAGGCCAGAGTCTTACACTCCCATGTCGGAAAAATTGTTGCCTAATAGTTACAGGGATGTAAAGTACAACATAGGGAATATAGTCCATAATAGATAGTAACTGTGTATGGTGTTTAGTAGCTACTAAATGTATCACTTTTTAAGTTAAATAAACATCTAACACTATACTGTACACCTGAAACTAATATAATATTGAATGCCAATTGGTCAAGTTCAGTTTCTTTCTGCATTATGTCTTCTCATCAGGCCACATTCCAGAACCAGAGTTCCCACTCTTGACTGTGTTTACAATACTGAAAGTTTGTCCGTTCACCAATAGAGGAATTAAAAATGATGAACATACTATTTAGTCACTGACAATAAATGGGTTATTCTCTATTATTTGACATGGAAAGACATAGACAAAATGTTGAGTCAGAAAAATGCTGGTAGCCAAATACTTTTTCTTCTATTATTTAAGACTTTTTTTTTTAAAGCATGCATTTTCATAAATAATAAAAAAATCAATAAAGCTATTTTCATTTTGAAAAAAGACCTAAAGCAGACAATAAAAGATAAATCATCACTGAGCCAAATGTGGGTAAAAGCAATAAAGAATCAGAACCACATGGCCTGTCCTATTCCATTAGGATAGATCTCATATTTCAAGTGTAGTCAGATAATTCAACTCACAAACTGAGATATTTGATCAGTGCCTTGTAAATTACAAAGCGTCTTGCAAATGCAAAATGATGAGGAATATGGGAGGAGATAATGAGAGGAAAGATATTCTATTTATTGCCTGCCCACTCTATGTCAGGTCCCTGGTGAGGGTCTTTCACAGATATTCTGCTCCTATTCTACCCAGGTGTTGGATGGCAGAATTCCACTTTATAAATGGAGAATCTGAGGCCCAGAGGAGGCTATTTCTCTCAGGTTACACAGTAACCCTGTTAGGATTTGAACCCTGGGCCTTCTAAGTCTGAATCCAATGCTTTCTGAAAAGTCCTTTGGATTTCCTGGACAGCTAGGGAATTTCCAACTCTTCCTCTCTTCTGTTTTGTAGACGACTGAACCGGAACCAGCTGCACATGTTACCAGAACTGCTGTTCCAGAATAACCAGGCTCTGTCGAGGCTGTGAGTGACACTCTATATCCAGAAAGCTCTCTCTCTGCTCTTTTCATTTACCCTGTGGGTCAGTGGGGTCTGGATAACCTGTAACCATGACTCCCATGCTCCTCATCTGGCAGGAATTGCTCAGGGTATGAAAGGCCAGGCCCTTTCTGTGGGAAGGTGCTGTACAGGGCATTTCTCCATGGCAAGAGCTTGACAGAAACCACAGTTCATCCAGCTTCGTGTGCTGTCTCTGACAGTGCCTGTGCAAGGATGCCTTGCAAGTGGGCACGCTGGTCAACTGTGAGGCCTAATGTTACGGAGAGGATCAGTTATTCACATCTCCTACTGCCTTTGGTAACCTGCCTTGGGTCGAATTTTTACTCATTCAACAAAGGTTAAATAGGTTCAATAGGTCCTTCTTGAACCTATTTCTATTTTTAGCTTGGGTAATGAGGACTATAAGCTTATTAACTGCAGTGTAATGTCATATTTTTATTTGTTGTAAATGTACTTCTTTCAAATTTTAAAGTTAGTGGCTAATTTTGCTGCTCCATGATTTGCCAAATGTGTCTGTAATTGTTCTACTATATATCTTATTCTGTGGGATCTTGGGTTGGACAGGACCTTAGAGATTAAGAAATCTCTTCTTCAGCCCCTTAGCAAATGGTCCTTCAGTCTTTGATTGGCTACCTCTAGTGATGAGGAGTTTCTTACCTCCCTGGCAATTGATTCCATTATTAGACAGGTCTGAATGTTAGAAACATTTTTTTAAATTTCAAGCTATAAATCTACTTTCTAATATTTATGTTTTCCCCAGGTTTGATTTCTGTATGTACCTAAGATGATCGTGTATTCTTGTTAGAGTTTTGAAGGGTCATCAGATTTTTTAATTTTGAGTTGGGAGGATTTTCTTCTGCCCACTTGGCAGTTGTTATTAACAACCTGAAAAGCCACTGCATGCCCAGCAAAGCACTATGTGAGATGCTGGGGCTGCCGCTTCTTTCCTGAAGAAGGCTGTGAGAGTACCTAGGTGGAGGAAGAAGCAGTAAGTGATGCCAGTAAGACTGAGGGGTGGGGGTTGGGTGGGAGATGGTACCCTGTGGCTACCTGAGTGCTGAGGGGCCAGTTCTTTCCACCTCTGTCATGATCTCAGACCTCTTCATAAGCCCAGTGGTCTCCAGATAGCTACACAATTTGTCACCGATCCTGCCTTCAAGTTTCTGTCTTTTAGATGGAACTCTAATTTTTAGTGTGTTCAAATGGTCTCTCCAGTCACTGCCTGTGTTTTCCTCCTCCTGCCCTGGAGGCCTCTCCACAGTAACAACCCTCAGTGATGATCCTTTCTGCTGGTCATTGCACCCTTGGGCTGGAGCTGGGCCTTCTCCTTCAGTCTGCCTGTAACCTGGTTCCAGGCACACACAATGAGTGCTTTTATTTACTTGATTGCTGAAGGCATAAGACCCTTTCCAATAGGGGCATCTACCTTGACATCTCTTTAAACCGTGGTCCATGTGCTGGCCCACGAGGTCCATGCTGTTACTGGTCACATGCAGGCAGCCAGCCTTGCCCTGACTTGGCCCCAGCAGCTCCTGTGTTCTCCCCTATCCTTTCTCACAGCTAGTACTTGCAGGGGTTATCACAGCTCTTCAAAATTCATCCTGAAAGTCTCTTCTCTTGGTCTCCTTCTGTCTTTTTCTTTTTCCTTCTCCTAACCCTTCTTAGCCTTTTAAGCCGTCCTCACTTTCCCGGCATTATTTGCCTGCTTGGGTTCCCTTTCCCTCAGCCATACTAATCCACTTCCCTGTATCATCCAGGGTTCAGAGCATGTGCATAGTGGATGGCTGCCAAACTCTGGGTGCCTGCTTCGACCTTCCTCATTTATTTTATTTTGTTTAAAATTTATTTATTTAAAATTTTAACTCTATTAAGATATAATTGACAAATAAAATTGTAAGCTATTTAAAGTGTACTTTGTAGTGATTTGATACATGTATACATAGTGAAATCTAGTTAATTAACACATTAATTCATCATTTCACATGTTTATCTTTTTTTTTTGGTGAGAACATTTAAGTTTTACTCTCTTAGCAAACTTCAATTATATAAATACAGTGTTATCAACCATAGTTACCACATTATAGATCCTCAGACCTTATTCATCTTAGAGCTGAAAGTTTGTACCCTTTTACCAACTTCTCCCTATTTCCCCTAGCCTCCTCATCTCTTACGATTTCACATATAAGTGAAACCATGCAGTATTTATCTTTCTCTGTTTGGCTTATTTCACTTAGCATAATGCCCTCAAGGTCCATCTATGTTGTCACAAATGGCAGGATTTTTTTCTTTCTCATGAATAATATTTTATTGTACAGTATATGTGTATGTTAATTAACTAGGTTTCACACACACACATACACACACACACACACCCCACATCTTCTTTATCTATTTATCTTTACCCCACCTCCACCCCCATTCTATTGACCTGAGTATCTGGCATTCCAAAATATCTCTGTTAATTCTCCAAGTTTGTCTGGCTGCAGAGCACCTGGGTGCTCTTGGTTGTAGATACAGAACCCCCACAAAGGCTGGTGACAGTAAGGGTGGGGTGGGGAGATGGTAAAGGCAGAACCAGCAGACTCACAGGCTCCCCAGGATAGGAAGTAAGGGTACAGCTGGGACAGGGAGTGTGAAGGATGTTTCTAACTCTTCCTGAATATCTCCTTTACTGCTCCATTTCTCCCTGCAAACCAGTGTCCTGGGCTTATAGGCAACATCTCAGTTCAACCGTGACTTTAGTTGGCCACAGTGCTGATTCCCGTCCTACTTTCTGTGACCTTGGATCTCAGATCCCCACAGTGTCTCAAGTCCAATTCCAGATTTCTAGAGAAAGAATCTGCTTGCCCTATCTTAGGTCACCCCGGGGCCAATGAGTTGTGTTGGGGGATTGTAGGATCACTTGGTGCAGTCACACTATGGAGCCCACCCTTCCTCCAGGAGCTGGAGGTTCCTAAAGAATCCACATTCCCATAGGAGGTGGGGTAAGAGGGACGGCAGCGTCTGGCTTTTCTGGTCTGTTACTTCTTGACCTTCCTTCTGCTTTGAGGGATCTGTTACTAATCCTTTTCATCTGGAGCAAATCATGGACTTCCCTGCAGAGGCTGTTATGCTAAATCAGCATGAAAACGAGTTTGTGAGAGACCAAATGTGCAGGGTAAGGTGTGGTCACAAAGTATGTCAGGTGGTGTGGTCTGCGTTTTAGGTGTTTTTGTCTGTGTAGCTTTCAGTAGTTAAAGTCCTATAACTGGTTATTCTTCACTAATATTTCCCCTGGTTTGGGTTAGTCTGTCCATTTCTTTCCTTATGCGGGACCTGTGGCCCAGAGAGGTGATTTGCCTTGGACCACAGAGCAGTTTGGTGATAGGGTTGGAATTAGATGCTTGACCTTCAAAGGTCCATAAAGAGCCTGAAAATTGGCTTAAACCTTGAGCTAGAAATCTCATGTTTGGAAAGCTATCCTGGGAAATAAGAAAACATGAGCACAAACCTGTTCTCTGTGGCATTATTTAGAATATTATAATAAATAATATTTCTATATTGAAATATCAAATATTAAAAAGAATATAGAAATAACCCACATGTCCAGCCTCTGGGGAATGGTTAAGTAAATTATGGTATATTAACTTGATGGAATATTTATATAATCATCATAAGTGGCCTTTATGAAAGACATAAATTAATGCAGATAAATGTCTGTGATACAAAGGCCAGGATGCAAAATTGCACTGACAATATGATCGCTAAATAAATCACTCTAAATAATGCACAGTAAATGACTACAAAATGCCAACAAGGATTGTCTCTGGGCAACTTCTTCTTTTGTATAACCAGATGTTCTATAAAGAACATGTATTATTTTTATGTTAGGAGACCTCCCATTTTTTCTAAGCCAAGAAAAGCCTCTGTAGTCTGAGTTAGAGTGAGTGCTAGACACATGATGCTGGAGCTTCCTTGAACCCCAAGGAGTATTGTTCGCTCTTCTATCAGATAAAGATTATGTCTACTTCACAGGCTGTTGTGGAGATTAAAGAGAGATGTAACCTGCTTTTGTGTCAGGTGTAAACTGTGGCACATAGTAGGTGCTGAGGAAATGTTAGGTGAATCCATATGAGAATTGCTTCAGAGGGCAGCAAACCCGATTCAAGAGGTGGCGCCACAGCCCCTACGTTGACCCCATACTCTCACTCTGAGCATTTATCCGCTGTCAGTGTCTGAGCCACCACCCTGTGTGGTGGTTCACCCTCACCTCTCTTAACTCAGAACCACCCCCTCACTTTGCAAGGACCTCCCCCAAAAGATTTCCCCCTCCCTGCCGTGAGAGGCTTAGGTGTACCTTTGGGGGCACCTGAGGAGGGTGGAAAGTGGCTGGTTTGTGTGCAAGCAGCAACTGGAGTGTGACTTGGGCTGACTCTTGCACAGGCTCAGGAGGCTGACGAAGGAATCTGCCAAGCCCAGAAGGTTTGACATGCTCAAGGGACTGAGCCAAATTTGAACCTTGGTCTGTCTCAGGCTAATGCTTATCCTTCCAGAGCATCCATCCACCCCACTACTCACCATCCATCTACCTCCTGTACCTTCTACCTCCTCATCCACTTATCCATCTACCTAACCCTCATCCCCACCTACCTGCCTATCACCTCTCCTGCCTTCCACTCATCTATGTTCCCACTTACCCATCTACTAATCCAACAATCAATCCACCTATATCCCTCTGTCCCCCATTTCCTCCCACTCACCCATTGGCTTGCCCACTCACTCTTCTACTCATTTACCCACCAACCCCTCACCTACCCAGCTCCCCACCCATTTGCCCTGCCCTTATTTATCTATCAACCCACCTATATGCCTACTGTATACCCAACTCTCCCCCAACTCCACACTCATCCTTCCACCTCCATTCTTTCACCTTCATTCCCTTCCCCACAGCCAACCTCCCCCCGCAACCTTTTGTCTGCCTACCCACCACCCACCCCTTCAGCCAGCAGTTACCCCGAGCTTCATTTGGGCACTGTTCTAAGTGCTGAGAACACTTGGGATGACGGCTGTGTGAGAGAGACTGGTGGGGCACTGCCTCTCTGGGAGGTGATGGTTTGAGAGCTCTTTGAGGAGTGCTCTTTGACAGGTGTCTGCCATTTGACCTATCAGCAGGTTGGAATGGGAGGAGGGGAAGGATGCTTGACTGGCTGGACCTTGGTCTCCTAGTGGGGGCAGTTATACCCTGATGGCAGGTAACCTGGGTTTGGGGTTAGTTAGCCTCATCACCTGAGGATGTGGAGATGATGTTTTATGGATGGCCGAAGGGGTCAGGCATGTTTGTACCTCTTCTCTTACAGCAGCAAAACCCAGTCTTCACTCAAGTTCAGATGTGGAGCACAGGAAGTGTCAGCCCCCAATGCTCTGTCCTCCCAGGTGTGGGAGAAGGCTCTTCCTCTGCCTTGTGACCCCGCCTCTTGCTGGTTGCCTTCTCTTCCTCATCCAGAGCTGCTTCTGGAAGCCCAGTTTCTCTGGACTTCTTTTTAGCCTTGAAACTAATATCTGTCCTGACAAGATCAAGCCTTTGTGTCTGTGCTGGGCCTGAAAGGGGTGCGGGTGAGTGATTAAGGGCAGCCCAGGGCATTCATTTCCCCTTATTTATATCCCTGCGGGAAGGACCAGGATAACTCATTAACGGGGTCTTGGTGGCCGGAGAGAGGCCCGGGTGTGATATTCCGCAGGAGCCCTGTTGAAGAATGCCTGACCCTGCCGACCTCTTCTCGAGCTGGGTTTAATTAAACTGTCAGCACTGGTCAGAAGAACAAAGCCTTCCTTCCTGTCCTGGTCCCCAGCCCCCATCAGAGGCAGGAGGGCATTCTGTGCTGAAATGAAGAGCTGTTGAAAATGGATGTTTTACCTCCAAGGGAAATTACCTGAAGCAGGAAGGTGACCTCGATATTGTGACACATCCACCCCTGGCAGCAGATCTGCGGAACCGAACCAGCTGAGGACCCTGAACAAGAGGGATGGGGTGCTTCGTGGCCACCCCTCTCTCTGTCTGCGTCTCTTTCCTGCCAGAATTGCCGCCTTAAGATGCTTCTCTCACCCTTTTCCCAGAAAGGAATTTCACAAGCTTTGTCTCATGAGATTTTAAGTCTATGAGATGTTTCTGGCATTAATAATAGAAAAAAGCTCCCTTGGTTAGCTAGTTTGGAGAAGTGCTGGGTCAAACAGGCTTCTTTGTAGGGGGACTTTGCAACTCCTTTAATCTGCTCTTGTGCATTATAAAACTCCCAGAGGACATGAAGGGTGTTGCATTGTCCGAACTGATTTTACCTAAAAATCTCAAAAATTTTTTTAAGGATTACCTTGATCTTGTGGGTCTAGTATCAGGTAACTTCCTGGGGTCTCAGACAATAAGAGACTCGAACCCAGGTCCTGGACCCCAGACCCATCCATCCACCCCTAAACCATCAGTACTCAAATTAGTAAGTGCCAGAATCAACTGGGGAGTTTATTAAAATTCAGATTCCAAAGCACCATCTTCTGAGCTTCTGAGTGAGCTGGTGTGAAGGGCCCAAGAATCTGAATTATTATCGAGCCCCTCTTAATCTAATTCACACTTTGAGAAGCCGTGCTCCTCAGCATGCTTAATGAGTCTCAAGTGAGGACCCCTCTTCAGGGAGAGCCCTTGTTTGTCTCTGCCCAGCCTGGTTCTGGTGTGAGAGCCACATGAACAAAGACCTTTCCAAGGGCAGAAACTTCCCCTCCCACAGAGGCGCAGAGAACAATTTGAGGATTATGAGTTGGCAATTATGGAGCACTCTGGATTCTCAAAGTGCTTTCCAATCATTACATCTGTGTCTGCTGTCAAGGCTTGAGTGAAAAAGGCTAGCGTCCCACTGGGCCGGCCTGGTTGTGGAAGAGGGTAGCCAGCCCAAGATTGACACTCTGCATGCCAGAGTGGGCTGACACGCCCAGCATGGATTAATGTCCTAACTGTGGTCCCTGCCCTTCACTCAGCCTCTGGCCGCCTCAGAATCACTGAGGTCTTCACAAATGTGGACAGCCAAGGGAACCCAGGGCCTGGAGGGCCCTGGAGGGCAGAATAGTCATTGGGTCACCCCCAGAGAATGTGCCCTACTGGGGACCTTTTATAGAGGCTCAAAGGAATGAAAAGCATCCAGTTGTGTCCTACAGCATTACAAAACTCAGTATGGAACAAACTGAATTCATAAGTGTCAAGAAGATTTTGAACAGAGAGGAGTGCGTGCAGGAGGGGGCTGTTGTGAATAACTTTAAGGGGAGTGAGGATTTCTTAAAAACCATTCCACAAATTATCTCAATAATTTTGCTGTGATATCAAACACTTGGAAAATAGAGAAAATCAAAGAAAAATAAGGCGATTGCCAGGATCCAGCACAGACCCTCAAAACCCTGAGCCCAGAAATCAGAGAAGGGACAGAGAACCTGGTGACCCCAGGAGAAGAACAGAAACTGTTTACTCTCCTCCCAGGGACAGTGTCTGCCACCAGGAAGACATGTTCGCTGGCACTGCCAAACCCACTTGTGCTGGGGAAACAAAGATGGGTAGGCCTGGGTCCCTGCCCAGCCTGGTAGGGGAACAGAGAAAAGGGTTATGAGAAGTGTTGGAGGGTGGCTCCCCATCTCTAGATGCTTAACGTCATCACATCTGCAAAGGCCCTTTCGCTATGTAAGGTAACGGTCACGGGTTCTTGGGATTAGGAGGAGGATATCTCTGGGCATCATTACTCTGCCTACCACACTGTGTCTTCCCTTTGGAGGACAATAACCCTCAGTGACCAGAAGCCCTGCCCTGCCCGGCCCCACTCTGCCTGGGCTCATGGAGTTATGCACCCACACCGTCTTGGCTCCAGGAACCCACCCAAGACCAGTGCCTCTGGGCAGCTCGCCTAGCTCTTTTGGATTATAGAATCTTTCCAGCTCCTTGGCATGGAGTCTTCTCTTCTCCTACGATGAGTACTGATTAGCTGTGAGACTCTGGGCATGTTATTTAACCTCTCTGTATCTATTTCCTCATCTGTAAAATTGGGGGAGGCTATTCTTTGGATTAGGAGTGATTTGTATGGAGCACCAAGACAGGTGCTATGAATATCATTGTCAACCAAAGCATCATACTGGGAGCGATGGAGTGGGTGGGTGAGCATGCCCCATCTAGCTGGTATTCCTTGGATGGATAGGACAATCTGCTGTCCTAGAAGTCTTTAGGGGTTGCCCCAGGTTGATGGGCTTCTCTGGCTCCCGTTCCCTCACAGCCTCAGCAGGAGGTTCTAGGCTAGGGGAGGGAGTGAGGGTCCTGGTCGCCTCCTTGTCTCTGAGTAGGGCGAGTAGGGCATCGCTTCAGTCTTCTCTGTGGGAGACAGAGCTTCTTATCTCCTTTTGCATCTTGCCTCAGCTCACTGGGTTTGGCAGGTAGTTTAGCCTTTTGCCTGAGAGTTTTGCTCACGCAGTCTCCTCTTTCTTTGGTTTTATAGATGAAAAATAAGGTAGCAATTTCATATGAATGGAAGAATTTCTACGCATCTTTCTCTGAATGCGTTCCTTAGGAGTTGACTATAATGTAGGAGACTCTATTAGATTAACTTGGCGTGAACATTAACATGAATTACCAGTCATTATATTTGTGATTTATAAGTGTAAGATTTAAAGAAAGGAACACTCGGATATGACACATTACCTTCTTCGTTAATTCTTAACTGATATTGATCTCTGCTTAATCTAAACTTTAACATTGAGCCTCTTAGCACTGAAAATCCTTCACAGAACATCCACATGGTTGTATTACTTTGGGATTTCAGGTTATCTTGGCATCAGAAGTCCATAGCTGCAGCAGATGTTGTCGTTATTTTGCAACTTAAGTTCCCATTCGTCTTTCCCAGTTTTATAGGCTGTCCTGCCACTTGTCAGTAATGGCTTTTTAAAAATTGTGATTAAAAACACATCACATGAAATTTACCATCTTAACCATTTTTAAATATACAGTTCAGTAGCATTAAGTATATTTACATTGTGAAACATCTCCAGAATGTTTTCATTTTACATGTTAAAAAACTCTCTATTTTCCCCTCTCCACTCCTGCCCTGTTACCATCATTCTATTTTTTTTCTATGAATTAGACTACTCTAGATACTTCATATAAGTGAAATCATACATTATTTTTCTTTTTGTGACTGACTCTTTTCATTTATGTTATGTATGAGGTTCTCAGAGTTCATTCATGTTGTAGCATGTGTTAGAATTTTCTTCCTTTTTAAGGCTGAATAATTATACATGTATACCACACTTTGTTTATCCATTTGTCCATTAATGAACATTTGGGTTGCTTCTACCCCTTGGCTAATTCTGAATAATGCTGCTATGAATATGGATATGCAAATATCTCTTTCAGATCCTGCTTTCAGTTTTTTTTTTAGAAGTATCCCCAGAAGTGGAATTATTGGATCATATGGTAGTTCTATTTTAAATTTTTTAGGTTTTAAGGAATCATCATACTATTTTCCATAGTGGTTGTACCATTTCACCAACACTTGTTGTTTTCAGTGTTTTTGTTTGTTTGTTTGTTTTTAAATAGTAATCATCTTAATGGGTGTGAAGTGACTTGTCATCATGGTTTTGATGGGCATTTCTCTGATGATTAGTGATATTGAGCATCTTTTCATATACTTGTTAGCCTTTTGTGTATCATCTTTGGAGAAATGCCCATTCAAGTCCATTGTCAATTTTCAAATCAGGTTATTTAATTTTTGTTTTTGGTGTTGTTGAGTTGTAGGAGTTCTTTATATATTCTAGGCATTAACTCCTTATCAGATATATGATTTGCAATATTTTCTCCCATTCCGTGGGTTGACTTTTCATTCTTCTGTGGGTGACTTATCATTCTGTTGTGTCCTTTGATGCTCAGCATTTTTAAGTTTGATATGATCTCATTTGTTTATTTTTGCTTTTGTTGTCTGTGTTATATCTAAGAAATTTTTGCCAACTCCAATCTCATGAAGTTTCCCCTATGTTTCCTTCTAAGAGTTTTATAGTTTTGGGTCTTATGTTTAGATCTTTGATCTGTTTTGAGTTAATTTTTAAATATGATGTAAGCTAAAGTCTAGCTTCATTCTTTTGCATGTGGATATATAGTTTTCTGAACATCCATCAGTTACTGAAGAGACTGTATTTTCACTATTGCCTAGTCTTGGGACCTTGTCAAAGATCATTTGACCATCTAAGTGAGGGTTTATTTCTGGGCTTTCTATTCTGTTCCTTTGGTGTATTTGTCTTTATGCTAGTACCACACTGTTTTGATTACTATATTTTTATAATATGTTTTAGAATCAAGAAGTGTGAGTCTTCCAACTTTGTTC
Source organism: Macroglossus sobrinus (assembly GCA_004027375.1). Taxonomy (NCBI): domain Eukaryota; kingdom Metazoa; phylum Chordata; class Mammalia; order Chiroptera; family Pteropodidae; genus Macroglossus; species Macroglossus sobrinus. The sequence goes on from PVKZ01000368.1 coordinate 188,158, forward strand.
TCCTTTTTCAACATTATTTTGGCTATTTGGGATCCTGTGATGGTTTTTTACTTATAAGCACAAGGGACCTGTTAGTATTAGGAATCCTCATACTAACCTGAACCTGTTTTCCTGGCATGTTTACCCAGTGATCTTGGTGTTGCTCTCTAGAGTTCTACTCAGAGCAAGGATATGTGCTAAGGTCAGCCCTTTAACTGGTCATTATCTTTGACAGATTGTTCAAGGGACCATGTCTTCAAGGACAGATCTGCAACCCTTGTTTGTAAGAAGCCATAGGGCTGAAGCTATCTTTAAGCTTAGATTCTTTCTAAGGTTCAGCACTCTCTCCATTGTTCTATCCCATGTATCCCATGCAGCTTGCCCACGAACTCTTCATTCTCCTACCCCTGTTTGGCCTGGTCTGCTGGGTGCGCTACTCCAGAGGCTCCCTTTGGAAGCAAAGAGCTATAGCTGCAGAAAGTTGCTATGATTTGACAAGCTAGGATCCTTTAGCCAGGAGCTAGCTTTCTAGTCATCCTCCCAGGAATCCAGCCCTTATCAGATTTCCCTGTCTATACTCACGGCCTCTCCGGATGAACCAGTAAGGAGGTGGGGGTGTTAGAGGGCTAGGGAGAGAGCAGTCTGAGGGGCCTTAGGGGGCTTTTTGGCAGAGTGTAAAGGAAATGAGCATTGAGAACCAGGACACTTGTGTTCTAAATTTGGCTCTGTCTTCATCTGGCTGTGATACCTTGGACGAGTCATTAGTATCTTTGGACCCTGTTCTTTCATTTTATTAATGAATTGGATGAACATACAGCAAGGATACTTAGCACAAAACTGCAATGGGATGACCATTATACCCAAAACGACAGAAGTTAAGATTGAAAAAGATCTCCATGAATTGGGCTGGAATCAATGAGGTGAAATTAAATACTGATAAATATGAAGCTGATTTTGATAGAACTGAATGGAGGAGACCTGGTCTGGCAGCACTTGTCATGAAAAGGGCCTGTGATTTCAAGCTGAGGATAAGTCGAGTATGGTAAGTTGGCAGAAGGAGTGAATATAGCTTTAAGCTGAATTAAATAGAGGCAAGTTATCCTCTCCAGGGGAAGGGACTGACCTGTTCTAGTCTGTGCTGATTTGAGCACATCAGAAAACAGTGTTCAGTACCAGGGTCTGTGTTTTGTGCTGGAGATGCTTGGGGAGCCTGGGTTTGATGGCTCCTGGGTGCTTTTAGGTGAAAAGTTGTCTAATCAGGGACACTCAGGACTTGTGAGCAGGGGAAAGGCCTGGTCCAAATGGTATTTGGGATGGACAATCAGCTTATAGACACATGAAACTGGCAGACAATGGTGGGAGCCTGGAAGGCTCCTAGCCCCATTGTTGGAAGCCATCATTGACAGCAAAGTGCTTCCAGCAAACTGTGTAACAAAATATTTACCAGACCCTGAATTCTGGCCCACATTTTGGAGTCAAATTTGGAACAATAAAAATCAATGAATAGCTGATTTGTGTCTGATCTGTAAGAAGACACAAAATGTTTGTCTTCAGGAAGAGTCTGGTCCTAGGGATGCTCAGAGGAGCCACTCTCCCTGACTCCCACCATATGGATGAGCAATGACTCATTTCTCCTTTGAAGTCAAGGCTCTGTCTTCAGAGCCTGGTGTTTGCACCCTCTGCTCTTTTAACAAAGGCCCTTCTGTGGGTAGATCTAGGAGGCCAGCAGGGAAGGGTCAGAAAAGGAAGGTATTGACTGAATACCAATAAGAAGGGGAAGTGTGTTCACGAAGGATGAGGGGTGCCAGGCAACTGGGGGCCCACTCGTGCTGTGCAAACAGGGTGGAGAATGCCCTTTGGCGGGTGTGTTTTACTAAAGGCTCTGGGGCCCTGGAGGAGGTGGGAAGGAGGGAACAGAGAAAGAGTGGAAATATTTCACAATGCAGAATTTAAGCTCAGCCCCTTGCTGGGGAGGGGCTGGTCCAAGAGCTGCAGGGTAACAAAGAGGCAGTGTGGGCTGGTGACAGTTAGGGAAAAACACATGGCAACTATTGGTGCCGTAATGGGTGGGGAGGAAACCTGGGAAAAGCTGGTACAAGAGAGCTGGCACATAAATTCTGGTGGCATGACATCCCCCTTGGCAGGGGGACAGGAGCCACTCTTTCACTCTCCCCAAAGCCAACGACAGAGATGTTCCCGCTCCCAGGGCTGAGGCCAATGAGGGATGACTGAAAGGGGAAAAGCCCCGCAGGGCTGAGCAGAGGACTGAAAGGAGGATAGCGTTCTATGCGTAAGTCAGAGCCGCAGATACACCTCGCGCATGGCGCATGCGTAGTGGAGGGGCGCTGCGGCGCCGCAGGACGCGGTGGTTGGTACCACCCCAGGGCACTCACCTGTGAGAGGCTTTGCACCCAGGGCCATCTCGCGGGAGTCCCCAGCGGGTCATTGGAGCCGAGGGCCCAATGTTCCTTGTGCACACGGAGACCGACTCTGGTCCCTCCGCTGTGCAAGGAGGAGACTCCAAGACCCCAGGGTTTCTTTTCACTGGTCCCGGAACTCTGTCCAGCACTTCTCGAAGAACCCAGAGACATGTCAGGTCTCAAAAAGAACAGTATTTACTTACTACCTGGGGGCTTTTGGAGGAAGCCATTTAGCAGTATTTGGACTTTACGTCTTCCATGAGGTTCCTAAACAATCAGGAGCATTCCAGAGCCCAGAATGGTGACTTATACGTCGAAGTTTTAATTTTCTGTCAAAGGCCAATTATTTTTGGTCAAGTAAATACTCTTTTATTAGAAAACAAATCAAAATAGCAAAACGACTTTTTATATATTTGTGTGTGTGTGTGTGTGTGTCGGTCCAGTTCTCCTCTTCATAGGAAATATTTATGAAAAAAGAAAGGGGGCATATCTGTTCCCCCCCCAGGTGCAGATCTACATTGTTATTAAAGGGTTGTCACATCTGATGACACATTGGGAGCCTCTCCTCCCAGCCTTCCGCTGTGGGCAGAGCTCTTAATCCGATTCCTGGTTGATGTTTGCAAAGCAGCAGCTGGTCTTAGGCTCCTGAGTACTTGTAGTTTCCCATGGTGAGTGTCCCTCTTGAAGGAGACAAGAATTCCTGAGGTGGTCCTAGTCTTGCTGCCTGGCTGAAAGGCAGCCCTCCTTTTGAATATCACTTTATCCAGTTTGGTGGTGGGGACCTGGGGACCCTACTCTGAATGGGCAGAAAGATGGATTCATTCACCCAACCAACTTATTACAAGCCTGACTCGTGCAGTGATTTATTGGGCATGGGGACTATTCAGGATGAATTAGATAAGGTATAAGGCTTGGCTTGAGTGTTGACTGGTGGTTCTGTGGCTGCTGATTTCTCAAGTGGGTTTTGGGCCTAAGCTGTAGGAATTGGATGGCTGGTTTGTAGCCAGGTTTTTTCCTTCCCAGTGCCTATGGGAAAAAAATGTGAAAGAAAATGAATAGAATTGAAAAATCATATTCCACAGGAACAAATGCACATATATCAATTACACAGCTGTTCAAACATAAACTACCCCATGCTATTCATCTTCTGTCTCAAATATATTGAAATGGGGTCACTACACCTGGGCATCTGAATGTGTTATTCCTCTAAAGGCAACTGGAAAAAATAAACCAGTTTCCTACAAGTCATTAATTCCATTGATGGGAAACAAAGGACAAGAAATCATTTTCACCCGATCCTTACAGTAAACTGTATGAGCATAGGCTGGAACTCATTTATTGATGATTTTTAATAGCATCTTTCACAGCCAGCTGGATGTGCCATGAGACCTCAGTTGTTCCTCTGGGAAGACTGTGGACAACTGATCATTTGAACATGGACCAAATACTGCAAATGGCTCTGTCCCGTCTGCTCCCTACAGGAGAGTGTCCCGTGCTGAGAAGTGCCATCTGTTGATGGTGGAGATGCATGCAGTTGTCAGTTGTGCATTTCTGAAGGTTCAGGTGACTCAGAGTTCTCTAGTGGGGTGGGGGTGGGGGGGAGCCACTGTGCAGTATCCATTTGGACTTTCTATGTACCCTCTGATGCTGTTGAAATAACTAGAGCTGAAGTTCAGGCATAACATGGAAGTTAAGAGTTTGGATTCTGGAATCCAATGACTCAGGTACTTACTCTTTAGTTGTCCTGGGCAAGTTGCTTAATCCTGCTTACACTCAGTTTTCTCATCTGGAAAAAAACATAATAAGGAATGACCTCAAGTTGTTGAGCAGGGACAACTGACTCACATTTTGTGTGGGGTAAACCATCAAGGAACATTAAGCCTATATTTTTCTTTCATAGCTAAGTCCTAGTCTCTCTAACAGTAGGAAATGCAGGGAACAACAATAGCTACAAACCAGTTGCATTTCCATTACCCAGTATCCAGCATCTTATCCTCATTCTGTAATTAGACTATTTTAGAGCAAAATTTTCCAAAGGTGATTTTTTGATGATTTGTAGTTTGATTTTTTGTTGTCATTGTTTCAAACAAAGGTAATTGGGCAACCAAATGTTGCTGGCATTCTGGAAATTCAGTCTGGATGGCAAACAATGTTAAGAGTTCTTTCTTGCAAGAGAAGTGAGCCATAAAGACATAGTGCTTCAGTTAATACCTGATGTTTCCTGACAGAGAGGTTCCGTAAAAAATTCCCTTTATTATTTAGGAGGAGGAAAATATTATTTTCAAAGAAATATGAATGTGTTTGTTTTTAAGGCTGACCAAGGGGACTGGAGCTTAGTCAGCAAAAAGGTTCCTTTTTCTCTTTTTTGACTTTACTGGGCATCCACTTCATCTAGGTTAGAAGGATGCTGGTCTTTACAGCTCATTTAACTCGGATAGCATCAGGCTTTGTTAAGGCTTTGACAGTTATCGGTTTTGACTCTAACAGGAGGACTTGGCCCTATTCAATCTATTCCAATCCCTGACCCCCTTGTGAATATCAGCTCACACGGGGTGAGATATCTCCCTTGGCCACTGCCCCCAGGCATGTCACATCATGCCCTGAGGATGTAGTGTTGCTTTTTATACACCAAGATCGTGCCTCCAAATCTTGGGAGCTTGAAATCAGGGTCTTTGTTAACATAGGAACATTACTCCTTTCTGTTCATTTTGCAGCTTTAGCAGCCCTTCAGGGTGAGCAAATCCTGTCTGCCAGCATTCAGCAAAAGTCCAGCTGAGAAGGTTTGTTTTGAATTTTCACTTAGGGAGATAGGTTGTTTTATTAGTGTGTCCTCATTCTTTATTTGTTACAATTGCCAAATGCAGATGCTGACACCTCAGGCTAGCCAGTCCAAGAGTCCCACCTGACATTAAATCTCATGATCAACCCCCAAGAACCCTAGAAATTCAGAAGCCCATCTAGGGGTCTGGTGTGTCTCACCAGCCATCATCCCTTTACTCCTACCTGGGACATAGCATGTCAGTTCATGGTTTTGTTTGTTTGTTTGTTTGTTTTTTACCTTCAGGGCAGACAAAATAAGATTCTGTCTTAAGATGCCTAAGGGATATATTTTTAGCTGAAGACCAACCCCGTCTCAGTCATTGCTGTTTTCAGAAACAGGAGGCAGGGTGCGTCAGTGGTATTTAAATGTGCTTCTGCAGCTCTTCCTCCACTTGGGTGAGTGGCCCCTCTGGGGCAGACAGAGCCCATCAGCGTGAGGCAGGAGCACACCATGCAGTGAGTGCTGCCAAGAGGCAGAAGGTGCTCCTGAGCTGAGGTACTGCTTGTGTCCCGCCTGGACGTACCTCCACTCCAGTTTCAGGTTTGCAATCTTTTGCTTTGCAAAGCCTTTCTGCCCAGCAAGAAACTGCTGCCCCCTTGGCATCCTCACTGGGGCTCTGGTTCCTGAGGCATCAAAGTTGCCCCTGGCCTCCCGTTGCTGATTCCAGTTTGTCATGGGTTTTCTGCTTTTCACTCTCTACCTCCTAAGGGAATCCTACATGTAAGGGCAGTGCTTTGGGGTTGCGAGATAGGGCTTTGGGATCAAGTTCTGCTGCTGCCATTTCTAGCCACATGACTGTGGACCAGCAATGTAACCCTCTGAACCGATTTTCTCATCTGTAAAATGGGGATAATAACAGGCCTCTGTTGTGGGTTGGAAGTGAGCATTAAGGGAGGCAGTGCCTGGGTCTCTGTCAATGTCAGCTCCATTATGAGCAGTGGCTGTTCTGTTGCTATAGCCCTTCAGGTCCACTGCTGTCTTTAAATGGCTTACTTTCTTGGGAGGAGGATGGGATCTTGTGGTCCCTCCTATACGCTCAGGGAGAAGCTGATGGGGTTATACAGCACATGCACATTGCCTCAGTATTTCAGAGCCACATGTTAACTGGCTGACCTATTATCAGCAGATGAAGATAAGCATGCACTCAAGGGATGGGGAAGGGAAAGAGATCCTGAGCAAGTTATTTAGACCTGCTCCCAGGATGCTTTGCCATCTGCAATGGGTGCCATTCAAGTTCATGCCTGTAAGTCTGTGGACACAGGGCTCTCCCTCAGGCCGCTGTTGGCCTCTGATCTTTAATCTTCCATTTGTAATACACTCAACAAATATTATTGTGCTTGCTTCACACCAATCTCTGGGGGTACAGCAATGAGAAAAAAGGATGTGAGCTCTGCTTTCCAGAGTTGATAGTCCTATTGGTGATGGGAGTTCACATGAGCTAGAGAAAAAGAGTTTTATTTAAAACTTCAAATGGCTGATGGTGCAGGACTTAACTGCATCACGAAGGGCAGAAACAGAAAGCGAGCAGTGCAGCACTTTAATCAATAATGAAGCAGCGATGAGTGCTAGGAAGGAAAGAACTGCGGCTCTCTGGGATCTATAGCAGAGGCATGACAGCTGGGGTGGGGCAGGGCTGGACAGAGGTGCCAGGAGGCCTCTGAGGCACAGATGCTTGAGCCTAGCTCTCTACCTTCCTGTTCACTAGAGCTGTTCTGTCTGATTCTGTGTCTGCCCGTCCAGCATTGGGAGGTCAGATCTGTGACAGCTGAGGTTTTGTCCCACCTTCACCAGTACCTCAGGGAACCCGCAGCCCTCCTACTTTGCTATATCTGTGGCTGTGGTGTCTTCGGACTGTAGTGCTGTGGCTGCCCATCTTCTTCCTTGTCTATGAGATTAGGAACTAGGCTTGTGCCTCTGGACCGGCCACCCACTCTTCCTTTAACCTGTGCTCTGAGCTCCTGCCTCTGCTCCTGGGACCTTCTGCCAACAAGATGGCTGTGCTGTGTGTGCATGGATGCCTCCTGGTCCCAGCTGTGACATTAACCCTCTGTAATGCTGCTGGCCTTGAGTCTCCTGTACTCGAATATGCCATCTGTTAAATAGGTCACAACCCTTTTTCTCTTCCTGTCCTCATGGAGATGGGATGTAGCACAGAGTCCCAAGAACAAAAACCCAAAAGGGAAAAAGAACATTACTCAAAACTTGGTTGATGTTGCAGGAGTTACCTTGTGGGTTTCAGGCAGAAGGAATTTTTCAGATGATTAGGATTGGAGTGAATTAAAAAAAATGTGATCTTTTCCTAGCCTGTGGGCAAGAGTTATTTCACAAATAGCAGCCTTTACAACACACTAGTATTCAAAGGAGAGTTCCTGGTTTTGAGAGGTTTCTGAGATTCTCTTGAGTTACCTTGTGCTGTGGGGATCTGAGGGCCATGATTCCGCATCCATGAAGTTCAGCCCTCCTGGATGTCTGCGGTTTGAGGAGCATACGATGAAGGGCCCAAGTCAGCCTGGGGACCTCCTCAGTCTTTTTCAGGTCACTGTGGTTCTTCCCTTTTTGGAAGGGAAAAAGGTGACACTCCAGAATCCAGAAAGCGGTTTTGATAACAGTAGCTATGTATTAAGTACTTGCTGTGCACATGTGCACTTGTTAATCCTCCCAACACCTTTTCAGAGTGTTTAGAGGAGAAAGAGAATATCACATCTGCAGGCAAAAGGTGACCACAGCGGATGTATGTGTGTGTGTGTGTGTGTGTGTGTGTGTGTGTGTGTGTGTGTGTGTGTGTTGGGGGGGGCGGTCACTGGAACGGAGGTCTGAATGTCTGTCTGAGTCAGCTCCTGAATGAAGGACAACTCAGGCTTTCAGTGGAGGGGTGTAGAGAGAAATGAGGGGTAGTCAGTCTCCTCGAAGGGGCTTTCGTCCGTTAAGAAACACTTAATAAAGCCCCAGGTAAGTGAGCTCTAGTTTGCCTGAGAGACTTCCTGCAGCTCAGGGTTAGGGTGGGAAGGTGGGTATGAGAGGCCCCAATACCCTCATGGCTTGAATTTCCCTCCAGACTCTTCCTACAGAAGTGGAGCTTCTCCATCCTACCCAGGGGCGCAGAGAAAAAAAAAGGCTGCCCTTTCCCAAACTGTGTGTGCTTTTCCCAGGGGCCATTGTTCCCTGTTGCCAGGAAACCGGGGCCTTCAGGTGTCACCCGGGAGACTGGGGCCTGGGTATTTGGGTTTAGGTCAGGCACAATAACGCCTGCAGAATGAAATGGCATCCCCAGGACCTCCTCAGTCATTTGTCACGCAACTGCTGTTCCCAATGACAGTGGAGACACGGGGACTTGGGGGAGGAGATGGCAGGGGCAGGCTAATGCCCCCCCACCCCCCCCCCCCCAGAGCAGAGCAAACACACCCTTTGGTGAAAGGAAGTGAGGCCGCCTAGCCTCTCAGGGACTTCAGAAGGCCCGTGAGAGGTCTTTGGGGAAAGGAAGTGAGGCCGCCTAGCCTCTCAGGGACTTCAGAAGGCCCGTGAGAGGTCTGATCAAGGTTCAGGACCGCCCGCCGGGACCTGGGGGCCTGCCAGGCCTCAGGCCTGTTAATACTCTAGGAAATGCTCAACAACTTAATGGGATGTCTGCTGCCAGGCCAAATAGCCCAAGGGCACAGAGCAAAGAGACTGTCCAAATCTAATATAAGAAGGACACTGGGCTGTCCAAAAATGACAGCAAATAAGAGTGACTCAGGGTACTCAGGTAGCAGTCAGTGGGTGGTGGGGAGTTGGAGGGGACAGGGAAATTAGGGGCAGAGTGGAGATGTCACTTTATAATCAGGTCTATGACATATCCAGATCCTTCTCTCCCCAAACCCAGAAGCACAGCTTCTTATAAATGCAATTTAGAGTGGATAGAGAGAAGATATTGTGCAATCTCCTTGCAAAAAAACCCTCTTCCACTTTCACTCTATTTTTTTTAGCTTTTTAATTGTGGTAAAATACACACAACAAAACCTACCACCTTAATCATTCTAAAAAAAAATTTATCTAAACTTTTGTTTATTTTATAGCAATTGTCATGATTAGAGAAGTAAATAACACATTAATCATTCTTAAACTACAGTTAAGCGTAATAGTCTTGAGTATATCACACTATTTTGCAACCAGTCTTCTCCAGAACTTTTACATCTTGTAAAACTGAAACTCTGTACCCATTAAACAACTCCCCATTTCCCCTTTCCTCAAGCCCCTGCCAAGCACCATTCTGTTTTCTGTGGCCATAAATTTGACTACTCATGTCCTACTCTAGGTACCACATATGAATGGAATCATGCAGCATTTGTCCTTTTGTGACTGACTGACTTCACTTAACATAATATACTCAAAGTTCATCCATGTTATAGCATATGTCACAATTTTCTTCCTTTTTAAGGCAGAATAATATTCCACCCAAGTATACACCACATTTTGTTTATCTTTTCATCTGTTGATAAGTTGCTACCATCTTTTGAGTATTATGAATACAACTGCTATAAACACGCCTCTCCCCACTTTTGAGGCTTATTCTGACATCCTTTTTGACTTGGAGAAATGAACTGGTAACTGGTTTTTTTGTTCCTTAGCTAAACTCTCAAGGCCTCCTGGAAGTGAGACTGTCAGTGATTCCTTTCATGCCCTCCATAGATGTTCATCTTTGGCTGTTTCCTTCTGTCTGACACTGTGACCATTCTGTCTTAATTCAGGCAAGGAAGGAAGGCGGGCTAAGAGCCAAGAGCATTGGCTCAGCAGATGCCAGGGTGTAGGCAGGCTGACAAGATGCAGCCTCTCAGAAACACAGGACTCTAGCACATTTTGGCAGGTACTGGTAAGCCCAGTGGTAACTGGACCTCCATCAGGTAGGGGAGTACACAGTTAAAAATTGGGATATGTGACCTTTGGAAATACAGTGAGGGAACATTTGGTATTTTTGATTCTAGCCAATCAAAGCTTGGAGTTTAAGGATAGGACCCAGGACTTGGACAGGGGAGGGTGAAATGGCCTGGCTACTGCTTTGGTAGCCTGGGGTGGGAGCCAAGGTGGAGCTTAGAAGGACAATTCAGGTACAAGTTCTTGGCTGTAGGACTATGGCACAGGATCCTGTTCTATGGGTGCAGCTCTGGAGATAGCCTGAGGCTCAGGAAACCAAGGGGACTTTCAGAGGTCTGGGCATGGAAGGCATCCTGGGGAAATGAAGTGGGCTACAATCCTAAATTTGTTCATCATAAAGGGAAGGGGAGGGACTGAGACTGCAGGGGTACCTCAAGTCGGCATCTGGGTACTGGGGTTACCTGAGCCTGCGGAGTGGCCAGACTGGAGCTTGCAGAGGGCAGAGTCTGGGAACTCAGAGGAGGGGGATGTGGTTGGCAGAGGGGACCTTAGGTCATAGTACCTAGAACCTGAGCTTTGAATCATTGGATGCCCTGGGGGCCAGGTCAGTGAGCCAGTCTGGGCATGCAGCTACAAGGCTAACGGGGGCAATCTTCCCGGTGTTTTAAGCCTTACTTAAAAATTTAGTGGGGTGGGGAATAGACAGTTAAATGATTAAAAGAGTTTTGTATGTTACATTTATATAGCAGTTAATGGAGTTATTTGGGAGCCAGGCTGGGTTCCTGATCCCAGCTCTGCCATTTGCAAAATATGTAACCTCTCTGTCTCAGTTTCTTCATCTTAACATGAAGGTACTAATAAGACCTACCTTATTGGCTTGTTATAGCAAATGAAGTCATTATATATATATAGCTCAGAACAATGCCTGAAACAAGGCCAGTTAGTTGCTGTTATTATCATGACTGTTGGTAAAACAGAAAATGGGACATTAAAGAGGATGCATAATAGACTAGAATGTTTAAGATTAGAGACCTCCTAGAAGTTCTGTTCTTCGAGTGGCTGTCCTCTGCCTTTAGGGTACTTTGGAGCTGTTTTGGATGCAGAACTGGCATCCGTTGTTTGTGGAAGGTCTTCAATGCCTAGCCCATAGTGGGCTTACCATAAATGCTTGTAAAATGTGGCGAATTCGTGGGTGGCCCATGCCAGCACGACTGGCAGAGGCATGGCCTGCCCGCCCAGAGTGCTGCTGCTCACCCCTCCTGCCCAGCCAGGGCTGGGCGGGTGTGGCCTGAAGAGAGGCCATGTTTGCATCCACCAGAGGCTGTCAGGGTCCAGGTGGAGTTTGTATGAATTAGCTGCTTGAATGGGCCTGTTTGTGACAAGAGTGTGTGCAGTGAGAAATGTTGGCAGAATCTGAAAAGGGCATTAGGAGGCGTCTCCTGGGCCCTGGATGGACAGAAGCACAGGAAGTGACAGGCTGTTTCTGACTGAGCAGACTTTTGGGGCAGAAGGCAGTGGCTTGCTTTGGTGCTGACCAGCGGGCAAGGTCGCGATCATCCACAAGGCCCCCACAATCATCCACAAGGTTGTTCCACGCTGTAATCCTTACCCGCCATGGTCTACTTGAACTCCACAGACCCCAATCAACGTCCTGGCCACTCATATTTTTTGGTGACCAAGACTGAGTTTGTACATGAGGCTGAGGTCCTACCCACTCAGGAACTTGGGGTCCTTGAGGAGTCCAGTCAACAGGACATGTCCTCTGAGCAGTCCTGGTAAGAAGGAAGAAAGAATGACCTTAAGCCATCCAGACTCTGATAGAATGGCCATGACACCACCATCGCCACCAACCATAGCAACCGTGCTGATGTGCTGTTTCCATGGGCCCCACATTGTTCTACATGTTTACATATGAAATAAGTGCAGTTATTCTTATTTTACAGGTGGAGAAACTGAAGCACAGAGAGGTAAAGTAAGTTGCCCAAGGTCATGTAGTTAAAAAGTAGAAGAACCAGGATTTGAACCCAGGCAGTGTTCCTCCAGAGTTCATGCTCTTTACCATGACATTATGTTTTCTCTCATGATTCCTTTAATCTTCTTAACACTTCCATGGAGCTAGGATCATTATTCTAAGTTTTTCTAGTGAGAACATGCAGCCTACAGAGTAACTAATCGATGAGGTCACCTGGCTGGGGATTTGAGCCCCCGCATGGGCTCTTTCTATTGGATGTTTGGAGCCCTGTTTGCATCAGACCTCCTGGTGGCACCCACGCCCTGGCACCCATGCCACCTGCTCAGTGAATGATCGGTGATCTCCCCTGCTTCCTTGTCTTGCCTGTCAGCTGCCAAGGATGTAGGCTTCTTGGCTGAAGCCACTCAGGGGGATGTGAGACTTGGGGATGGGGCACTCTGTGAGCTTCATTCAAAGGCCGTTCCCTGGAAGTTTCCATTTCACGGGGGACAACTCGTTCTTTCAGGTTTTCTGTGATGCTCCCAAATGTTGTTATTTCAGTCTTTTCAAGGAGGATACTGCGCTAAGTGGGTGGCTAAATGTAATTATGTTGGAAATCTTTGCCAGGCTATTTTTTGTGTGTGTGTATGTGAGGAGATTATGTATATATATCGTAAAATTTACCCTTTTAACCATTTTAAGTGTATAGTCCAATGATATTAAATAGATTTCCATTATTGTGTAACCATCAGCACCTTCCATCTCTAGAACTTTTTCATTTTCCCAAACAGAAGCTCTATACCCATTAAGTAACAATTCCCCATTTACTGCATAACCCTAGCTCCTGGCAACCACCATCTTCCCTTCTGTTGAATTGGACTTCCTCATATAACTGAAATCCTATAGTATTTGTTTTTCATATCTGGCTAATTTCACTCAGCATAATGTCCTCAAGGTTTACCTGCGTTGCAGAATGTGACAGGATTTTCTTTCTTTTAAAGGTTGAATAATATTCCATTGTATGTAAAACCACATTTTTTAAATCTCTTCATCTGTCGATGGACACTTGGGCTGTTTCTACCTTTTAGCTATTGTGCATAATGCTGCTACAAACATAGGAGTACAAATATCTGTTTAAATCCCTGCTTTCAGTTCTTTTGTATATATACTCAAATTAGTATTGTTGGATCAAATGGTAATTCTATGTTTAATTTTTTGAGGAATCATCATATTGTACCTAACTTTTTATGTAATAAATTCATGCATCTGAGCACATGCCTGATCTAGGATTTAGAAGCTTTGCTCATTTGCCCGCTCAGGATGCTGTGCCAAAACTCTCCCTTTCCCCATGCCCTCTTTTCCAGACCTGTCTCTTGCCTTACTGGGAGAGTTTATTTTCAACTCAGAGTCTTCAGACCTGCTTTGGGTCTTAGGGACCAAGCCAGGGCCAGACAAGGTATGTGGACTGATCGTAGGGCCTGGGTGATAAGAGGTTCTGGGGTTTAAGGATGGGGTGGCCTTAGTTCTGGCTGAGGATCTGCCTGGAGGACTGGAGGTGGGGGCTGAGTCTGAATCTGGCTATAAAGGGACATGTGTGGGCTTCATCAGTAGTCAGCCTGGGGCTGCAGAGCAGGGCTGTGTACTGTTGTTCTTGTGCCATGCCCAGGGCCTGATGTGGTGCCAGCTGAGAGGGACCTGTGTGCTGGATGAGGGGCAGAGCAGCTGAGGTGACAACAGTGGTTCAGGGTTACCTTCTTGCAAGGCTGAGGAGATGAGTTACTACATCTCTCAGGGGAGGAGAGAGAGGAGAGTCAGCCACAGGACTCCTGGTTTGGACCATTTGGCAGCTCAGAGTCCTCATCTTAGAATAAGGAGCCCTGGACAATCTAGCTCTGACAACACATGTTTAGCAAAAGTGAATATCTGGGCGTCCTAACAGAAACAGGCACTGTGCTAAGTACTTTTCTGGACTGAATCCTTGTAACACTCTACTAGGAACTTCTATTAGCTCCATTTTACTTAAGTGAAAAATGAGATACAGTTGGGTTAAAGCAGGAGTCCTCAACCTTTTTGGCACCAGGGATCGGTGCTCCTATGAGAATCTAATGCCTGATGGTCTTAGGTGGAGCTAAGGCAGTGATGCTGGGGGAGCAGCTGTAAATACAGATGAAGCTTGGCTCACTTGCCCACCTCTCACCTCCTGCTGTGCAACCTAACAGGCCACGAACCAGTACTGGTCTGCAGCCTGGGGATTGGGAACCTCTGGGTTAAATGATTTGCCCAAAGAGACATAGCAGTAAACAGAGAAGCTAGGATTGGATGGAGACTGTCTGAGCCCATAGATTGGACTTGAACTTCTCTTCTACAACATGGCACGTTACAAAATAGAATAGCTAACTTTTATTCTCCCTGAGAATTTTCTTTTGGCTTAGTTTCTCAGAGCATATATTTAAGGAATAGGGAAAGAATGGGACTTATAGCATCTTCTGCTGCCAGAAAACTGGAGAGACTGAACATCATTGCATATAATCCTAAGTGACATCTTTTCTCCCTTCCGCAGGATCTGGTGGAGGTTGAAATTCATCACAGCAAACACATCCTCTCCTTTTCTCTTCATCTTGCTCTTGCACAAACAAGAAATCTCAGTCACGATTCCAGCTGGGCATCCTCTGTCTCTTAGCAACGGCCATCAGCCCTGGGCTTTGGGCTCCAGGCTCCAGGCGTGCTTTTCTTTGCTATAATACTTTCTGTGAATTCTACACACACAATGCAGGTTGTGGGCTCTGAAGTGAAGGGGGTGTGCTAACCTTGAGCTCCTGAGTAAGAGGGAGGAGGGGAGAGCTTGAGGTGAGGTGAGCTGATGGGTGCACACGCTTTGCTGAAGGAGAGTGGGATTTGGAGAGCGCACATGAGGATGTGTGTGTGTGTGTGTGTGTGTGTGTGTGTGTGTGTGTAGCCATAGTGGGCATAAGCTGCCTGAGGCAGGCATTGTGCCATGTGAGAGATGAACACTCTTGGTTATCCTGCTGGGCCCATCTTTACAATTACATGATTGTTCAAAAGGCTTGTTTCTCAAATGCGATGAAGAGCCCCCTGGGACTCTGGCTCAGGCTTTGCGTGGAAGGGGAAGAGCGGGTCCCTGAGTCTGTAGAGACTTGCTGAGAGAGGGCAGTGTGGACTGAGAATTGAAAGACAGAGCAAGGGCTGAGGCTGGCTCTACTTGTGAGAGGCAGTGGGACAGTGAGGCCTGATGGATGCAAAGTGGGAAGAAGGTGCCAACTGGAAGCCTGAGCGCAGGGTGGTCCAGAGCACACGGCTCTTCCTGACACTTCATGGTGGGTTCCTAGGGCCTTCTTTGGCTTGTTTGATGCCAGTGTGGGAGCAGGTCTGTCCAGAGATGTTGATTGTCTGTTCACTGAAAATTTTTGCCTTTGGAATCCACCTCTCATCCCCTAGGAATTATTGCTTTAGTCTTATGTGAGCTGGAAATAACCTGAGAGAGGTTCTAAGATATATTCTGACTTTATAGAGGAGGAAACTGAGGTCCAGAGAGGTGGCAGGACTTACCTAGAGTCTCCCAGCTGAGTGGAAGCATAGCAGGGATCACCTGGACCCTTGATTTCCACTGTGGCACATGGTTCTTTATAAAGTGGTACTTGCATACATAGAAGTGAGCCAACAGAGCCTGCTAGGCTCATCTTTGTCCCCGGAGGACACAGTTTCGGAAGTGACCCTTACAGGGCTGCTTCTGTACATCTGGAGTGATCTGGCCTCACTGGAGAGATGTATTGAGTCCATCCGCTCAGCCGACAGTGAGCTGCACCCTCCTGGCATCCGGTAGGGGCTGGATAGACGTTGCCTAATGAATGTGCGTCTCATAGCAGCAATAGGCTTTTCCTTTCTCTTCCTTTTTTTTTTTTTTTTTAAATTACAAGGCTCAGTTGAAGGCTCTGGTGGGTATGGATGCTTTACAAAAATGTCAGACTGGAGACCAACTTGGAAAAGCCTTTAAAGCCTGAGAACGGTGGCGATGGGAGGAGTGTTCAGCAGTGCGTTGGATCCAAAACGTGACTTCTGTGTGCACTCTGGGCAGGAAGCACGCAGCGAGGGTTACAGGTCTTGTGATGGAGTCTTGCCTCTGTCCCTTCTTGCTGTGGGCCTTGAGCAAGTGACAACTGTACGTGGGGCTCAGGGGCTTTCAGAAAGTCCTTCCAGATCTAACGGTCTGCGAGCTCCTAGGCAAGTTGCCCATCCACAGCCAATCATTCATCCATTCCACAGATGTCGTCTGAGTGTGTCTCAAGCTGGGTATTAGGGAGATAGAAGACAATGCTCACTCCAGCTGTAAGTTGGTGCTCACCGACAGTCCAGTGTTGGCATCTATCAGTGGGTCGGACTTAGGCCTGCTCTTTGAAAGCTAGCCTCTGGCCATGAAGTGAGTTCATGAGATAAAATATCTATGAAGATGTATTAGTTCCCTACCCCACCCTGGACCTCTTAGGCCAGTTTGGACCTTACCATATTCAGGGGCTCCTGAAATACCTTAGAATGAATGTGGTATGAGCACTAGGAAGCAGAGAACATTCCATTCCAATTTACTGTTCACCCAGACTTGCAGGTGTTTTTCTTCTTCTCTGAGAAACACCCACATTGCAGGTGGGAATTCGTACGTGTGTGCAAACTAACAGCAGTTTGCAAGTGCGTGATTCATTATAGTTTATAAAACGCTCTCACATCAACTGCATTTAATTTTCATACAGGCAGGATGTTTCCCATCTTAGCAAAATAAAACCCTAGTGTCTTAAAATTATTGAAAATTTAATACCTGGTTTAAAAATTTAATTAGATAGAACAAAAGCCTATAAAATGAAAAGAAACCTCTGTCACATTCCAGAGCTCCTGGTCTCCTCAGATGCAGCTTCTGAGACAGCTTCACCAGGAGATTTTCAGAAATCTCTGCACATAAAAACGTGGATATACTCCTGTCTACTCTCTCTTTCTCCTGCTCTTTCCACTTAGTATAAGCATATCTAGAATAGTTTCTTAGCACCATGGGCTGTCACTGCATGTTTCATCGGGGGTCGTTTAATTGTTTTTAGTCTTTTTAAATCATTGCTACAAAGAAATACCCTTTCTTTGTATTTCTTTATATCTAACTCTTGCACGTATATCAATTTGTCTATGTAACGAACTCCTAGAGATGGAGGTGCTAAGTCAAATGCATTTTGTTTTGTGATGGTTGGTGATGGCTATTGCCAAATTACTCTACAGAAAGGCTGGACTATCTTCATAGTATATGAAAACCCCTGTTTTTCCACACTTTTTTCAGTTTGGGGCATTATTACCATTTTCATTTTTGCCAATTCGATGGGCTAAAAAAAGTATCTTGTTTTCGCTTGTTTTTCTTTAATTCTGAGTGTGATTTAGCATCCCCTTTTTATTACGTTTAAGGCTTTTTTTGTTGTTGTTAACTTGCCTCTTTGAGCCTTTTGTCCATTTTTCTTTGCATCTCCATTTTATATAGGAGTATGCAGAAACTCAGAGAGGTTAAGTCACTTATCTTAGGTTGCACAGAAAGCATGCGACTGAGCTGAGACTAGAACTCACTCTTCTAATTCCCAGTCTAGTAATCCTTCTAGGACCTATGCTACCTCCCTGTCTGTATCTAGTATTCCTGGTGGGTAAATGAACCCCATGCTGGATAGTCCTGGGAATCTCATTGGCCCTGAAAGGAACTTGGGGGCCTTTGAGAGTTCTTCCAAAGCTGAGCCTTCTCAGGCTGGACCTTGATTCTTAAAGTGCTTCTAGGTCTTGTCTTTCTCTGGTAGCCTGGGTGGCACATGTTTGCTTCTAGATGGTTAGAGGTTTATTCCACCAGCCTAATCAGAGGCCTTTGCCCTACCCACAGAGGCTATCCAGCTGGCATTATTTTTCGTGCCTGTGAATTGTTGATAAGGCATGAAATGGCCTCAACCTTGGAATAGCAGAGCTCGAGGGAGGGCAGCACAGGACTGGAAGGCCCCCACCATCCCCAGGCCCACGGTCCCTTTTGAATGTCACAATGCTTCATCGATCTCCTCTCCACTGCCCTCCCAGGTCATGATTGGACTTTTGAGCATGCATCCCTTCAGAAAATATTCAGAGACAAAGCTACCATGAATTTAATACCATTTTATTAAGATTATTAAACAATTTATGAAGGTTATGCATATTCTTTATAAAAACTCAAATATCCCAGAACTCTATTATGTAGAAAGTGAAATCCTGTGTGGTCTCACCCTGAGGCTTTCATTTCAGTAATGCTTTCAAGCGAATTTGTTTCTTACTTATCCCCCAGAGTCGATATACGCGTGAGAGGTGTACTGTTTATTCAGGCGACAATGTTTTAGGGAGGGATTCCGAAGACTCCTTGGAATACGGCCTATACTGCCTGAGGGTTGTCGAAACTGTGGTTGAGAACTGACACTTTGGGACTATGCTTTGGCACTGAAGTATTTTTTGTGTTTCAGTTAACTACTGTTAATAGCTGTTAACTCCCCCTGAACAGAGACCCTGAAATAGGTTTCGCCTGGAACTGGGCTTGGCACATAGTAGTTTCTTTTTTCTGGACTCTCTGGGAATAGTCCAGACGTTCTGGAGAAATCTGTCTAGTCACCCCACAGGTTACGTTCTTTGCAAAAAAAACCTAGTCACTCTATTTCCCCTTTGTTGGGTGGCTCACACTTTTACATTCCACCGAACTTTTGAAGGAAGCTCTTTGTTTTGCTGAAATGCAGCGTGCTGATAAAGGATGTCGGGTTTTTAGGGGGCAGCTGCTCATTGTGACTTCTGGCAGTCCCTTCAGGGAGGATAGGAGTTGACTTCTGAGGTTCATTTCTTTGGTAAGAGGGAGCAGGGAATGATAGGAAGAGCATGACCAGCTCTGTGATGTGGGACAAATGTTACACAGGTCTCTGAGCCTGTTTCTTCATCTGTAAAATGGGGATAATAACAGAACATACAGGGATTTTTTTTGTGTGTTCAATGAAGGGTGTTTGAAGACTCTTGGTGCAGAGCTGGCTTCACATACATTAACTCCATTCCCTTCCTGGCATCAATGGCAATTGCATCTGTTGACAAGGACCACAGAGGGTGCTGGAGGAGGTGACCCTCGAGATAGAGACAGATGAAGTAAGTAGATGTCAGGGAGAGCTGGTGAGCAGGTGAGGCACAGACTCGGAGACTGTCCAAGGAACCCAAGCAGCTCCAGGGCTGACCTCCAAAGCTGGACCAAGTTTCCTGGCCTAGCCAAGCTGCTACCAGACAAGGAAATTCCAGAGAGCGCCCCGGGCTGTCAGCAAATGCTTGTTGAATGAGTGAATGAATGAATGAGCTCCCCTGCTGCTTTCTAGGTGGTACCAGCCTCTCTAAGTTCCTCAGATGTGGCATCTTCATGTTCATCTCTAGGCTTACACATGTTGTTTTCTTAGTCTGGAACAGATACCTCCCTGGAAAGATGCACATGTGTGTGTATCTGCATGTGTACTCACACATGTACACATCATTGGGACAATTTCTGTCATCCTCTGGGTCTCAGCAGAGACTTGCTTCCTCAGTGAAGTGGTCTCTCATCACCTCATGGGCTGGATGGAGCTCCTCTGCTCTGTGCCCGCTCTATGCCCTTGACTTCATGTCTTTGTAACCTACATCAGGCCTTGACACTTATAATTATCTGTCCAGAGTCTGTGGCCCCTGAAGGACTGGGGTGCACATCTGTTGTGTTCAGAGTCTCCAACACCTGGCATGGCCTTTGCTATCTAGTGGTTGTTCAGTAAATATTTGTCGAATGAGTGTTCTAAGAATCGTCTTCTTGACTGATTATTTTCGCTAGAAAACAGGGTTTCCCTGAATGGAGTTATGAGAGTCTGTCTGCACCCACCTTATGACATGTTAGACCCATTTTCCTTATGGTCAGCAGCCCTGTGTGTGTAGCAGCCTCTGCGAAATGTAGTTGGCTCTTTCTTCATGGGGGAGGGCGGCATGAGACTCTGGAGTCAGTCTGGTTTCGAGTCTTGGTTCTGTGAATTACTAACTGGGTAACCAAGGGCAGTGGCTCAATTTCTCTACATCTTTGTCTCTCTTCTGTAAAGTGGGTGTGATCACTCTCATAGTTACCTGTCTTGTTGTAGCACATATAGAGTGTCATGTGGGTTAAATGAGATAATCCAGGCATTTAGCAATTATCACATAGTGAGTGCTCAGTATTATTATATTACATATTACATAATGTAATATCTTCATATTATTTCACATATGTCCTCCCTTGCTAGTATGGTATTGCTGTAAAGCGATGAAGATGAGATAGACTGTAGGTGATTAGGCAGGAATGGGTGGAGGTAATAGGGCTCAGGTCAGGACTATGTGTCTGAGAGGTCCTATAGTGGAAAACAGGAGGGAGATTGGATTTAGCAAAAAGGCAGGGAGTGGGCTTGCAGGATCTACTACATTCAGCCTGAGGCTTTTCTGGTGTGGACTTAGGACTTGAGTTCAAATCTTGATCCCACTTGAAAATTATGCATTATTTTGGGCAAGTTGCTTTATCTGTCTGAGCCACAGTTTCCTCATTTACAAATGAGTTCATGATAGTAGCCTCACAGAGCCACTACAGGCTTACATAAGAGAATGTATAAATAGCACCTACACTAGATCTGGCATGTAGTATGGGTTTAATAAATGTTTAAGAAGAGAAAGATGGTGGGGGCTCCACACGTTTGAAAGGAAGGCAGCTCTAAGACCAGGGTGGACAAATGCACTTGTCTTGTGAGTCTGAAGGAAGGAGGGGTAAGCCGAGCGTGTTGAGCATGGCTTCGCAGGGTGACACCACTTATTGTGTAATTATGGAACAACTTGCATAAAATGAAAATATGGGTCCAGATGGCAGGCCTTCCATGCTGTTGAGAGGCACAGCTAATGAACTTAACAAATCACTGATAATTAATTTTCAAAAGCCGAAGGAAACCAGGGAGCGATGAATAGGTCTACAGAAGGAGAGAATGCAGAGTGGTGCCAACTGTCAGCCTACAGAGAGGTGTGAGATGCTGGCACTTCCAGGCCAGTGAGACGGACCTGATGTCTGTGGTCATGGAGTGAAGGACACTCGGAGAGAAGGCTTACAGGTGATGTACTAATCAGGACAATATTGGCCAACTTTGACTGAGCTCCTCTGTGTGCCAGGGCCTATGTCAAGCATTTTATTTGGATCCACTCACATTTCAGATAGGCAGCTTCCCCCAGAGGGTGGGGATTGGGGGGTGAGGAGGGAGTTGATGGGGTCCAGGGGTTGATGGGGCCTTTATCTGAGTACCATGGAGCAATGAGGTGAACAGTGCTAATAATTAACATTTACAGAGCACCCTGCCAGGCACTTCTATAGGTGTTGTCTACTTAGATCACAAACATCCTAGACAGGACACACTTGTTTCATGCTCTTAGCAGGATGCAAAGCCTGCCAAAACCTAGTGCCAGGAAGGACTGCATCTCTGTTTGGGGCCACCCACTGAACAAGGTGTGAAGCATGCGTGGGTGGGGTCAGGAAACCTGGTAAGCACCTTCCCAAACTTTTGGTTCTTTGACTTTGACTTTGAATCAGCAGGGCACAGGTTTTGCAAGCAGCAGACTGTTTATTCAGAATCAATCTCACTGAGATCCAGGGACATAAAACAGACATGGAAGGGGAGGGTGTGGGGACCTGTCCAATCTCTCACTGCCCCTAGGCATCGAGTCTGCCTCCAGAGCTGTGTGGGATACACTTGGAAGGCTGCCGACAATCTCTAGGGCTTCCTTGGCCATAATCACCAAAAATTTTGTGACTGCAACACTCCCTCCTCCCAACAGCCAAGTTGCAATGGTTGTAGAGAGGGGTAGGAGGAAGGCGAGGTGTGGAATGTGTTGACAGGGGACTTGGTACACACTCCTTATTTGTCTGACTCTAGGCTGGAGTGTGGTTCTGCCCTTGCTAGCTGTGCAATTCTAGTTAACTAGCTTAATCTCTCTGGGCCTTGTTGTGCTCAGCTGTAAAAGCTGAAGTGTGAAGATTAAATGTCATAATATATGTAAAGCTCCTAGCTCTATGCATGGTGCCTAGTAAGAGGTAACTATAATAATGGTCTACTGATAAATGATTCTTAAATGGATAAGTATTTGTGTGTGTTTGTGTGTGTGTGTGTACACATATTCCATCCCGCCCCTCCCGACTTCCGCACCTCCCCCCCCCCGCATCAGCCCCTGGACCCGCCGCCCGCTGAGACTATGTGAAGCAGATTCAAAGCCAGGAAAATGTAACAGTGTGCCAGCCCACTGAGCCAGGTGGGAACGAAACAACCGATCTGGTTGATGGGGCTGAAATGTTTGGGTCCCTTTGTCTTCCTAGCTTACTGCCAATGCAGAATGGGCATCAGCTGTGCCCCTCCCAGCTGCTGCTGGACCACCCCCTGCCTGTCCTCTGGGGGTCAGATGACAAAGCGAGGGAAGGATGAGTGAACTTAAGGCGCCATCTCTGAGTCCTCCTGGACACTCCCGGTGACCTCCACGCATGGCCTGCCATATACCACCTTCTGTTCACGCCCGTCAGCAGGCTTTCTCCCTGACTGCGCTCAGATTTGAGCCTTTGTCAATTCATGTTTCCAGATTAATTAGCGAGGCCCCATGTCAGATGCTAACTGAAACCCAGATGTCGGCTTGGTTCCTCTCATCAGTCGTTTTGTACCAGTAATTGAAGAACACAGAGGCAGTAGTTAGGTTGGCCAGGAAGAGCTCTCCCCCTCCCCTTCCCATCCCCCCAGGTGGTGGCGGGGAGGGGGATCAGGAAAGGGATTTGCCTGCCCTCCTGTGTAGTAATAAAGATGGTGATGGGCTGATGTCTTGATCTTGATGTTGAAGGTGTAGTTCCAAAAGAAGTTTCCTGTGGGTATACAAGACCATGGGAAGGGGAACTCTTTCTGGTTTTAACTTTAGGCAGAAACCCTTTTCTGTCAGAAAACTGGCCCTGTTGGAGAACAGATGGGAGTCTAGCAGTGTGCCTGTCCTTAACAGCCCACATTGTTGTTGGATATGTGGAACCTTCTGGCTTCTGGGTGATCCTATGGGTGTCTGAGTAAATGGACAGGTCAGAGCAGGGATCTATTTCCATTTCTCTCTAAGCCATATGTGGTGAATATCTATGAGCATGTTTTTTTAAAGCTACCATTTATTGAGCACGTATGATATCACAATCATTAAGGTTAACACTTTACATATATCATCTCATTTAATTTTCACAGCAACCCTATGAAATGACGATTTTTTTAATTTCCCATTTTTCCAATGAGGAAACCTTGGCTCAGAGAGGTTAAGTAACTTGTCCAAGGTTACACAGCCAGTGTGTGACAGAGCCGGGTTGGAATCATTAAGCATTTTGCTTCTGTCTGTTAAGTGAAAGTAGTAGCTGCAGGAAGGACCAGCCACCTTTTTTTTTTTTCCTCCTGGAGAAATATATGCTCTCCTGGGCAGATGAGATGAGCACAGCTTTTGGTTATAATCTTGCCTTTCTTGGTTAAGTGTCAAAACCCACAATGACCATTTTGGAGTTAGAGGAGTGCTTTGATGGATGACACAGATGCTCAACTTCTGTTAGCTTGGGCTGGAGTTTGAAATACGTCCCACAAGGCTAAAGAAAGCCCTTGAGAGCTGGGAGCTGGCCTTGAACTGCATTGCTTGGTGGGAATCCCAGTCCCGATGCATTGAGAAGTAGAGGATGGAGTCGGGAAGGCTCCGGGTTCCTTGGGAAGTGGATGGTCATTCCAAAGATGAGGGTTCAGACCCAGCTCCAGCTCACTCAGCCTGTGACCCTGGGCTGCTCATGTCACTTCTTTGAGCCTCAGTTTTCTCATCAGCTAAATAGACCTAAAACCTTCTTATACCATGGGGTCCTTATGAAGCTGCATCAGGTGTTGTGTGATATTCAGGATGTCAGGAAATGTTAGTCTGTGATGGACCCAGACATCTCAAATTTTCTAGATTGAATAAAGCAGTACATAAGGACTTGGAATAGCAATTCTCAAACAATAGAGAGTTAAGAAACTGCTTGGTAAAAATGTGGATTTCAGAGTCCTACTCCAGACATTCTAATTTAGAATCTGAGGCCGGAACCAGAAATATGCATTTTGACAGACTCCCCAGGGGTTTTGAAATACATTGAAAGAAATTTCGAATGTCCGAGCCAGGATCGACCTATTTTTTAGGTCCCTTCCCTTCATTTTGTAGAGAAGGACCTGAGGCTCAGGTTGCAACTCAGAAATGAGTTGCTCTCAAGGACAACTGAGAATGGACCTTAGTTTACCGATTTTTCAAAATAGTTTCTGGTAGCTGAAGAGGAGTGACTTGCATATGGGTGATATGACCAAAGCCTCATGGATTTTTTCAGATTCAGCAACCCAAGAGATGTAGAATTCTATCCCTTCAATTTAGGCACACTGTCACCAGGTGGCAGTAGTGTGCTACAGAGCCGCAAGGGTTAAATTCCTGGACATTCACACCCTCATGGATTTATACATTGTGTAGTCATATCCTTTTTTTTCTCAAAGATATATCAGTTGATTAAACTAGCTAAATGAAGCAAAAGCCAACAAATATTGAAGTAGAGAGTGTATTTACAGCAAATGTTATAAGCAAGTAAATTATTAGAAACAAGAAGCTATCTTTCTTTATGATTTTTAAATAGATATGATTCTTTGTCCTCCCCGTATTTAATTAATAAGTATATATATATGTGTATATGTGTGTGTGTGTATAGATATAGATATATACAGATATAGATATATGTATATGCAACTTTTTGCACTTTCCCATCACGTGCTTTCTTCTCAGACCTCCTAGGGCAGGGTTCCTCCATGTTGGAGCCTCTAACTTTTTTGTATGTCAAGTGTTGTTCTTTCAGGTCTGTCTGTCTGTCTCCTAGAAGCACAGAGATGAAATTGCTTTTATGTGTGTATTTCTGATTCTATCTTTTTCTCTCTGTTAAACAAGGCGCTGGCACATTTCTGCAATTCCCTCAAATAGTGATGGGAAAGGAAGAGAGAAAAACAGCTTGTTATTGGGTACTGTGTGTGGACCAAGTTCCAAGTCATGTGCTTTCTTTCATGTTACCTTGTGATGATGTGGGGCAGAGTGTGTTGTCATTTTACAAATAGGAGAAATGGGGCTGGCAATGACTTTTGGGTATTTCTAGTTCCAGAGCTCACCCGTGGTGTGCATGCAGGTCACAGAAGGGGACGTGGCTTGCCAGTTACTTCCTACCCCTGTAGAGGAAGCCCAGATGCCCTGGGGTGGAGCTCAGGCCTGGTGGCAGGCCTTCTGCACGTACCCCACCTCCCCCACTCCTTTGCAGCCCCCCGGCCCTCCCCCAGCCTGCACCAGAGAGGAGGCAGGAACACCTGGGCCCCTCTCCCTGGGGAGTCTGACTGCCACCACAGCTGCTCTGCTGGCATTCTTGAGAGTGTTAATTGGGCAAGGCGCCCAGCCCCTAGGCTCACTGTCTCCAGAAATGAGCTAGGCCAGGGAGAGAAACCTCAATGCCTGCCATGCATAAGGGAGCTAGGGCAGGTTCCTGGTCAGCAGTGCTGGGGAGAGGGTCCAGAAGATCAGGGCTGACTTGTGAGCAGTGACCACTCCTTGTCAGCAGCCTCCACTCACAGCTTCTGTGAGGGGTGGTGACCATAGGCATCAGGACAGCTCATAGGAAGGAGGAACCTGGAATGCTTGTAATAGGTTACTAACAGTTCAGGAGCTGTCCTCTTTAGTGGGGTGGTGGGGGAAGGAAAAAAGGGTGTGGTGCGGTGATGAATTATTATTTCTCCTCCTCCTCCTTGTTCATCAGCATCATTATAATTGAAGACTATTATTTAATACCTTTCCTGACCCAGGCCAGCTAATGACGCTCCATACATTATTTTATTGTATTCTTACAGTAGCCCTGTGGGGTGTGTTTAGTTGATTCTCCTTTAACATTAAAGCTCAGAGAGGTCAGGCAACTTGCCCAAGGTCACACAGCAGGCAAGTTGACAGAGCCAAGGCCTTGACAGCAGGTTTGATTCCGGAGCCCATACTTGTCCACTCAGCTGGTGCCTCCTGCACTCAGCCTGACAAGCACAGAGCCCCCTGACCTAATGGGAAAGTTCTCTTTTTTCCAGCTGTTCCTTAGTCCTTGTGGGAGGAGTATCTGTTTCCTGAGTTTTGGAATCTGACACAGGCTTCCTCTCTGAGCCTTGGCTCCTTGGAGGGAAGGGAAGAAAAATATTGTTTCCACAGCACCATGAGAGGTTGGGTGGTTCACAGCTGGAGCTGAGATTTCCAGGGGAGAAGACCCTAGGACACCCAGGTGCTTGTGATGGGGCTTGCTTATTGGCCCTCCCCTCAGCAATGACCCAAGTGACAGAAGATCCCCCACACTCACAGAAGGATGGGAGAGACTCAGGGGTCAGGATTCCCAAAGGTCTTCCAGGCCTGGGACTAGGGTCAGGGACAGCCAGCAGGGGAGCTGAGGGGAGCCGAGGACTGCCGAGGACAAGTTCCAGCAACGTGCTGCCGGGCTCCACGCTCTTTGACTAGAGAGAAATTTTGCCAAACCCATGAGCACCCAGAATTAGTTTCCACACCTGTGAGGGGTCAAAGAAGAAACTGGAGAGGTTTCAGCCCATGGAAGAGAAGGCTGTGGGGTGGTCCTCAGAGCTGCTGAGAGCATGTGAAGGAATGGATGCCAGACGAGGGGAGGAATGGCTTTCTCCATGTTCTCTAGAAGTAGGATCAGAGCTGGCAGGTGGGCTTTAGGTCAAGTCTAAGGAAGAGTAGCCTGACTGCACGCTGGGCCTCCGGCCATAGTGAGTGCTTTGGCTCTGGGCATGTACAAGCCCAGACCACCAACCTCAAAGGTAAGCCAGGAAGGGGCTCCTGAGCTGGGCCAGAACCCTCGCTCCATGATATATAACATGTCCTCTCAACCCAAGTGGCCTCTGACATCCTGATGATTCACTCAGTCAACTGCTGTTTGCTGAGCACCTGCTCTGTGACCAGGCATCCAGTGGTGACTGGATGGGCATTGTCCTGGTTCACACAGCACGCAGAGCCATCAGACAGTAGGAGATGCCATTTATTAGGCGCCTCCTGTGCACCAACGGGTTTATCTACTTTATTGTCCTTACGAGGTTGGATTTACTGTTATCTCCGTTTTATAGAAGAGAAGACTTAGGTTCAGAGTAGCTCAGGGTTTGCCTAAGATCCCACAGCAATGAGGCCCTGAGGAGGCTGGGAAGAGGAGCCTCTCTGGGACTTTTGCTGAGGTGAGGCATGCCTCCAGGGTCGGGACACCGTACTCCCAGAGCCTTCGATGTCCTTATTGGAAAGATTCAAAAGTGTACAAAAAAAGATAGGGTCACTTGGGTCCCTTTTAGGCTGGGTGGCCTCCTTGGGTAGGCTCCAGAGTTGGTGCTTCTGAGGTGGATACCCATGACCTCCTTATCCTAATGTACTCTGTGCCCAACCCCATTCATTCTGTGGGGGGCTTGAGGCCTCCTTCATTGCCCCCATAACTGGCCCCAAGGGCTGGGGTGAGTTGTTGGTCACCTGGCTTATATCGTTGCCACCATGGACAGTCACGCTGTGGAGATGTGGTCAGGACCTGGGTAGATGGTGCTCCTTTGAGTGGTCACCTGTCCTCACCTCCTGCTTTGCTAGGAAGGTCCCCAAGTGTCGTGAAGTCCTGGGAGAGATGGAAGTGGCCTTGGGCAGCACCAAGGGCCTAGCAGGCTGGGTGGGATGGGTACTGTCCTCCCTGTCACTGCCTCACTCATGCTCCTCTGTCTGGGGTGCCAGTGAGACACTTCTTCATGTGTCTGTGGGCAGGTCTTTGTACCAGGTCAGGCCACCTTTGGGGCAACCCATAAAATCCAGCTCAGAAGTCCTCAAAGGAAAATTTTCAGGAAAGCTGATTTAGCTGGAAAATTCTTTGAAATCGCAAAGTACTATACAAAATCTAAGGTGCTGCCATTAGTGAATCTTGGTAGATGATTAAAAAACAACCATTAAAAGTTGTTATTGCTTCCCAAGATACTTTTTAGGTCTAATATCCTCAGATTTCCAGATTCTGAGGGCACTTACTTGCTTATTGAAAAAAATTAATCACAGATCATGGGCTTTGGAGTCTGACAAGCCTGCGTGACGGGCTGCGTGGTTTGGTTCCCATCACTGGGCTTTTCTAAAGCTCAGTTTCCTCATCTGTGTAAAGGGGATAGCAGTACCTTGTGGGGTGGTCATGAGGATTAAGTTAGATGATGCTGTCAAGGCTGGCGCAGGCACGTGAACGTGGACTGTCTGTCTGTCCCATCGTCTCACATGGCCCTGGGACATCTAGCTCAGGTGATAACATGCGTTTATTCTTGGTGAGCATTGAATTCATGTCTCCCCAGCCTACGGTCTGAGATGCAGAAACAGCAGCTCAGGTCTGTGGGGAAGAAAGACAAGAAAACGCAGAGCTGGTGTGGAGGGATGAATGCCAGCAGGCGTTTGTGTGGGAGTGATGTGCGCCCAGCAGTGAGGCTCAGGGAGCTCTCTGGAGGAGGAGGCACCACCACTGGGCTCTGAGGGTGCAGTAGGCATTAGCCAGGCCAGGAGAGAGGTGAAAAGGGGTTGGGCAGAGGGAACAGCCTGCGCAAGGGCAGGTGGCAAGAGGGAGCACAATGTATTCGAGAACCTTCTGGTAGAGGCAAGCCTTCTGGTCAGAGTGTGAGTGTGAGCTGTGAGTGGGAAGGAGTGAGTTCAGAGAGTTTGGTCAGGACATGCCATTCTGCTGAGGAGTTTGAATTTCATCCCCCAAAACGGTGGGGAGCCTCTGGCTGATTTTAGACAGCAGAGAAGCATGGATTCCCTCATAAACACAGCACCCTGCAGTCCTTGAGCACCCGGTCTTATTTTCATGGTGTGTTAAGTTTATGAGGATGAGTAACGGGCGGTGGACCATCTGGGTACAGATGTGAGCGCAGACATAAGCGTGTGTTCATGGAAACGAGCGAACGTTCCCAGGTGAGCTGCCGCCTGCTCCCGCAGAACAAGCCAGGTTTGTCTGATGACAGGCACTTCAGAGAATAGGCTTTATCAAAGCAAAACATTTGGTTATAAATATTTATAAATATGCGTTGGATTGAATTGCGCTTTGGTTCATTCACCATTTATGTCTATAAATATTTGAAAGGCTGCTTGGCATCGTGGAATGATACAGTCTTTGCCGGCGGACATACGGGGCGCATTTGGTTTCTCTCTTAATGGCAGGGCCAGCTTGGTGACTCTGGCCTTGTCACTTCACCTCTCAGAGCTGTATTCTCCACGGAGATAATGACACCCACAGTGTCTTGCACAGATAAGAATTAGAATCATCTATGTAAACAGTCTAGCATGCGCTGATGACTTGATGGGCACTTAGTAGAGGCAGCTTTAATTATTGTTTGTTTTTCTCTGTGGTTTTTAATAACCTGAACCCTCAGCTCACAAGACATTAGCAGTTGTCCAGTTCGGCTTCAGTATTCCTCAGAATTCCAGCCCCTTTTTGCCTTTACAAGTCCCTACCAATGTTATTGTTGTCCCTCTTTTGAAAATAATTTTTTAAGTGAATTTTTGATAATACAAAAGAATATTTATGACGTGTTATAAATATTGTATATGCTAGTGGCACAGCATAATAATAAAACGAGTATCTATGTATTCACCACCTAACTTAAGCAAAAGAGCATTACGGTGCTGTTGGAAGGCCCCCCTGCCCCTCCCCAGTGCCATCCCCCGACCCCCACCTTACCAACAGAGGGAACCACTGCTCTGATTTGTGTTTGTAATTTCCTTAATTTTCTTTGTAGTATTACCACAGGTATCTGTACATATACGCTTTAGTTGAAGTTTTGCTTATTCTCTTTTTATAAAAGGAAACAAACTGTACATTCTTTTGCAATATGTTTTATTTTTTTAAACTCAGCATTATGTTTCTGAAATTCATCCATGATGGTGTGGGTGGCTGTGGCTGACGCGTTTTCACCATTGGGTGGAACTCCCACGATGCATCCATTCTTGCCGGTGTGTATTTGGATTGTTTCTAAGTTTCTCGGCTGCAACATCCTCACACGCGCTTCAGGGTGCTCACTGGGGAGAGTTTCTTAGGCGAATACCTGGGATTGGAATTGCTAGGTCATGGGCATGGGCATCGTCAGCTTTGCTTGTGGCAGATTGTGTTACAAAATGGTCATACCAGTCTGTCCGTCCACTTTCCCCCTGTGCCATTCTCAAGGCTCTGTGGAGCATCTCTGTCACCATGACTGTTTTGATTGCGTTGAGTGAGGGGCTGGCTGGCACCTTGGTATGGTCGTGGGCCATGGAATTGTCCCTCTGCCTTCTCCCCAGGTGTGATTCTGACAGGCAGAGAATGAGCCCACAGATAATTCACATGTGAAATCTAATTTCAGTGGTTGTCGAATCGATACTGGGTCAATGAATAAGGGATTGATGCTTTTGTGTGCTTTGTTGGAGCCTGCCTAGGAGGTCAGTAGCTTGTATGAACTAATGGCTGCTTGGATGGGTATCTGAGTATACTGGGCTGAATGCAATGTTCTCTCCTTTCAAATTCTGGCCCATCGAGTCTGCCGGAGGTCTGAAAGAAGAGAGGAGGCCAAAGGTTTCTCCATCTCTTCCTGAGCACTTTGGACAGGGCTGTGTTTGAACGCTAGCTCAGCCTGGCTGGCACAGGTTTGTCAGCGATGTTTCTCTTTAATGTACCGCGGGAGGAAAATGAGAGATGACTGAGCAGGCACACAAGCTACATGGATCACACACGTGGCAGATCTGCCCCTCGGCCCTCCTCTGTGCTGGGGCTCCCGCACACACATCAGTGAGGAAGCTCAAGGCGGGCTCCTCCAATATTGACTTTGAAATGTTAATTTCCAGGCTTCATCCTTTCATGCCTCCCTCTCCCGGTGGTGACAAGGCTAACAGTGTGAGGAGGGAAGATGGCAGAATTAGAGAGAGAAGAGATGCAGAGAACAGCAGGGGCGCACAGCTTCTCTCTGGGAAGGGTCCCTGCCAGGATGTTTCCAGAACTTTCTTCTGATCAAGGTTCTGAGGAGGAAGGCACTTCTTCTCCCCCAGCATCTCAGAGGCAGTCTTGTTCTGCTTTCTTCCTTTAAGTACCTCTTGAGAGAGTGGCTGTGGCTGCAAATGGCCTCAGGGTACTCCCTGTTCATTACTGATGGCAATGCCAGCGTTATTATTACTGAAAACGACAGAACCTGCTACATTTATGTAGACTTAACTATGCCAGGTACTGTGCTAAGCTCTTTAGAAACATCCTCTCATTTATTCTTTATGATTACCCTGCGAGGGTGTCATTTTTATCTCAGATTTAGAGATGAAGAAACTGAGGCTCAGAGAAGTAAAAGGACTTGTCTTTAGTCACTGTGCCTCGACCCTGAACCCAGGACTGCCGAGTGCAGAGCGGGGCTCTTAGCCATCGCCCATATCGCTCACTTCCTGTCACACCTTTCCTGGTGGCCCCACTGGGGAGGTGGGTTTGGGTGTGTGCTGGTACACGGACAGGGGTGACGTAAAGCCTGGGCCCCTGAGGCACTCTTGATTCTGTGGAGGAAAAGTTAAAAATGTGGAAACTTATTACATGTATTGCACAAGTCAAATGCTTTCCATGAATGATTTTATTTAACCTCCAGTACCATTCTTCCCTCTGTTTTATAGGCGAGAAAACTGAGGCACAGGGAGGTTAAGCGACTTAGTTAAAGTGACAAAGTGGCAGAGCTGCGATGTGAACCCAGGCAGCCAAGGAGGGCTCACCCTCTTACCATACATAACATCCTTTCTCTGCTTCTTACCTTCTAGAAGGTGCTTCACACAGGTACTTATAGGGTGCTGATGTAGCTCCAGGGGAGGGCACGTCCAACTCTGCTGTGGAGGGGCAGGGGTGGGTGGAGAGAGGAGAAGGGTGGGAGGCACGGAGGACTTCCCAAAGGAGGGATCTCCTGGGCGGATGCGGGGAGGAGGCAGTGCCCTGAGGCAAGAAAGAGCTGGCTTCAAGTAGGATTCTTGTTTCCCTGAGACCAGAGCCTCCCCCTTTGATCTCTCTTCATACTGTGGCCTCATCTAGTGACTCCTCTTCTGGGTGGGTGAAATGGGCACGGAGTATGGGTGGAAGGAACAAGGGCCCCTCTGCAGAGAGCTGGCGCCTTACTGCCCCCAGCCTGGCTCCTGCTTCATCCTGAGTGCTGGCCCTGCCTGTGGGCTCCCCATCCTCCATCAGCCCACCTTGTTCTTAGCAGGAATGGCAGCACGTGGGGTGGGGCAGGGTCTTTCAGGCTTTTCGGGGAGGGACTCAGTAGGGTGGGGAGCTGGAGCTTTCCCAGCCAGACCTCGGAGGAGGCTGCTTGTGCTATTTCCTTTGTTTTCTTCTTTAGCACTTCGTGCCGTCTTCAAATATTTCTCTCTGGGCAGTTAGGAGAGACAGAAGGGGGTCCATCACCAAAGGGCTTGACTGTCCAGGGGAATCAGCAGACCTTGGAGACCGTGTGGTACAGTTAGAATGTGAGACATCCAGAGAGGAGGGAGACCAGGGATGAAGGGCATCCTAAGCAGGCTGCCCTGTCCTCCCTGGGGAGAGACCAGGGCTTTATTTTAACAAAGGAGATGGAGTCTTCACAGAGGTAAAATAACACCACTGCTTCACATTCTACAACATACTGGTGTTGTCAAAACACAGAGCCATTGGTATTTCCTTCACCTTCACAGTGTGAGCCCCCGGGGCAGGTAAGCACCTCTCCAGGAGCAGCAGGTGCTTTCCAGTGTAACATGTTTTGTCTTCTGTTTCTGACACCTTCTTGGTGTTGTCACCCCTTTGTGCCTTTTCTAGCTTTGGGCTGGTGTCCTTGACAATCACCCTGAAGGACTCTTGGGGCTCCCTCTTGAATTATAACTGATGGCTCAAAGTCCCCGCTGTTCAAAGGTTTAGATTGTTGGATGAGCCAGGATGGCTGCGTGTGGTGACATTTCTCAGCTCCTCCTCTGCTGGTTTCTGCAGCCCTGAGTGATGTTTCTGAAGCACGTCCCGGCAGATGTGGCATTTCTCTCACAAAGAGCTTTATGCCCGTTCGTCCCTCGAGCAGATGTTTCACTGGCAGCCCTCCTCGGCTCAGTTATCAAAATGTGAGCTCACTTGGGGCACAGCCCTCTCTGGAGCTTGGCCCATTTGCCTAGGGGTAGAGGGACACAGCACAATGATCAGAGCCTTGGGGTGGTCCTTGGTTGTGGTTTCACTACTTGTGAATTGGCTGGCCTGGGCCAGTTATAAAACCTCTTTAACTTCAGTTTCCTTATTTATAAAGATAAGTGGAAAATAAAGCCTTACAGGATTATTGTGGGGATTAAATGCAATAACATTTGCACTGTGTCCAGCAGTAAACACTCAATACTCATTAACTTCCTTCCTTCCTTTGCAGTCAGACAGACTTGAATTTGAATCAGATAAGGCCTGACCAGGGGCTCAAATGACACCAGGGCCCAAATCCATCCATCCATCTTCCCTTTGTTTCCCTCCCTCCCTCCCCTAATCTTTTCTACATTTGCCTAGTTCTCAGCACTTTCTTCATTCATGTTCCAAGGAGGCTCCAGCAGCTCCAGCCCAATATCCCCTTAGCTCCAAACCAACCAGGAAGGAAAGTTAGCTTCTGTCCCAAAGTCACACCATCATATTAGCTTTTATGAGATTCTGTGCTTATCTTGAACTAGCCGCCATGGCCAGAGAAATGATGGGGCAGCCGTGGAGCTGGGAGTGGAGTCATCTCTACCTGACCATAAGAACAGAGTGGGGAAGGGATAGATCCCCGAATAAAAAATTGGGTTATCACTGGGAAGAAGGGTGACTAGATGCTGCAGACAAAACCAAAATAGAAGAAAACCATTGGCTGTTTATTATAGGTTCCATTTGTGGACCTGGGATCCAATTAGAAGCCTGAGCCTCCCCAAGAGACCCAGGTAGCAACAGTTCACATGTCCTGGCCCCATTTTCACTTTGAGTTCCTTATTTCAGACCCTGCAGAGGCTTCTCTGTGGTCTGTGATTTATTTGCCTCTGGTTAGGAGTCATCTAGAAGATTCTGACCCTTGTTTGATCTGGCATCTTTTCTACCATCTTTTCTACATCTTTTGGGTGTTCAGCACTCTTTAATATGTTTTCTGTAAAGATGGGTGGTGATTAACGCCCCACCCTCATCGCACTGTGGTCGTTGGGGGCCTCTGTGACGTGTCTGGAGCGTTCCCCGCTGACGTGTCAGGGACAGCCTCAGGTTCCTTTCCATGTGGTCCTTGCCTGGAAGCTACCTCAGGGCCTCCCGGACGTATGACAGATGCCCTTTCTCCAGGTGTGAAGCTTGAATGTGGCCATGCAGCCATGCAACCATGCTAGGCCTTTATTTTTTTGGTGGTGGTGGGCAGGTTTTTGATTTTCTTCCTCTTTTATATGTTACGGTTTTGCATGTTAAGGAGTAAGGATGTCCCCCTGACCTCCACACACACACTTCCCATTTATAATTATACCAGCCCCTCAGACAGGCCAGGAGAGGCCAACTCTGCCCCCATCACGGCTTGGTTGAGTCTAGATCAGGTCTCTCACAAGTGAATGGAGGCAAACGGGTCGTGCATTTATCGTGTTATTCTGTTAAATTTTCTAATGGCTATTCAGTGCCTCAGCTAAGCGCTGCAGAGTTGCTTAGTTGGTCACTATTTCATGTGCGGTGGCAAGAGCCAGAGGCAAGGTTCGGTGGGGGAATGAGACCAGCACTGAGGATGAAAAGGTCCATGAGTGGCATGACATGCTTGTCTAATGGTGGAGACATGACATCATCTGGGGATGCATGAAGGAAGCCTTCATGGAGAGGTGGCCTTTGAGATGAGTGTGACATTAGGTAGGTCGTGAGGCCTTAAGAAGGACTCAAACTGCATAGGTAAAAGCAAAGATGAGGGAAGATGTGCAGGGCTTGGGAGAGCAAGTCTGTAGCTGGGCACGTGTATTGGGGTTGTGGCTGGAAGTGTGCATTGGGCCTTATGATAGAGGAGCTTAACCCCAGGTGGAAGGATCTGGGACACCTCAGTAAGTAGAGGTGTGCTATTGAAGGGCTTTGAGTGGTATGAGCATCTACACATGTGGGGGTTGACCAGACAGAAATTCAGGAGTGATGTATAACAACAGCTGATGTAAACGGAACACTTACTATGTGCAAGGTACTGTTTCTAGTGCTGTAAGTGCATCGTCTTCTATATCTAGGTTGCTCTTCTATTCGGGACCCTCTGATGGCTTTCTGCTTCCTTCCGAGTGATATCCAGAGCCTGTGCCCTCCTGCCACTCACCCCCCTTCTCGCCCCAGCCACCCTGACCTACTTGCTTTTCGTTGAACATCATGCATACTCCTGCCTCAGGAGTTCCTTTTCTTCCAGATACCCACCTGGCTGGTCCCCTCGCTTCCTTCAGCAACCAAGAATGACCAGAGCCTACCTGCCTCTGAGCCGTCTGCATAACCTCCACTGTGCGCTCCCTCTTCATTGGTTGTGACTGAGTGACAAACACTTAGGGCCCTTGTGAGGTTTTTTTTGGCTTTGTTTTTAATGGTGTCTTTGTCGGAAGAAACTTTGTTCCCAGAGGGTTCATTAATCGTGGGCGTTGCACTTTGTAAAGAAATCGCTGTCTAACTAGGTTTGGAAATCGCACTGTGTTCTGTTCAGATGCACTCAAATGAATGTTTAGAGGAGAAAAAGAAGAGTATGACTGTTGTAAAAATTAAGCAGTTTGGTGAGAGAGCTGGGAGCTTGTTAAGATCATTATGAAGGGGCCTTGGAAGTGGTTACTAAGGAGGCCAGTCATGCCTCCCTTGTTGGTTACCTGGTGGGAGTCGCCTGGAAGCTGCTCACTCCAGGTTATAATCGTAGCTGTTACTACTCAAGAACACCTACCTATCAGGGGCCAAGCCAGTGCCAGCTGTTTATATGCAAGATCTCCTCGAATCTTTATGTCACAGTGGAGATGTGGAAACGAGTCCCAGAGACCTTTCAGGACTTGTGGCAGGTTCCAGAGCTGCTGGACTAAGAGAGGGCATGCAGACCTTGGTCTAGGGGACCCCAGAGCCCAAACTTCCCAGATGTTGTGTAGAGCAGGTTTCCTAGCTTTGGTGGCTGGTGGCACCATGGCATCTCACATTGGAGCATACTGAGCTTGCCATCCTCTGAAATGCAGAACCTCTCCACCTGAGCTGTTGCAGAGCTGGTCATTCTCATCCTCCTCTGTGCGTGAGTAGAGATGGTGGCACCATGTCACATATACTCTGAGATGGACAGCCTCTGATGGTTGCTGGTGGTCTGCGGAGTGTTGGCCTGTCTCCAAAGTCATCACCTTCAGGTGCCCCCACAATGCCCCAGAAGAGTGCTTCCCAAGCTCTAATGTGCATCAAAGTCACCTGGGGGTCTGTGTCAATGGAGAGCTTGATTCAGTAGGTCCAGGAGGGGCTTGATTTTCTGCTTTTCCCAGCAGCATGGCGTGCGGGGGATGGAATGAGCATTGTCTAAGCAGCTGGGTGACTCTGGAGAAGTCACTAGACATCTCTGGGCTTTTTTACATCTGTTGGAAGAAAGAGTTAAACTAGGTCATGTTTAAATTCTCTTCCAGGTCTTATTCCTTTAAATGTATGCTCTCTGTCTGGGGTTTCACTGGCTTCCAAAAGTGGGGATGGACATAAAACCTGGTGCTCTGCGAGGTCCCGGGGGTGAGGAAGAAGGGAGCCCCCCACAAACATCAAGAGGGACACGGAAGCCTCCCTCTCTGCTGTTTTCTCCAGATGCTCCATTTGTGTCCCAACCCAGAATGCCCATGACTCTCTCCCTCTGAATCTGCTCTCCTTTTGGAGACTCTGTTTGTCCATACCCTCCTGCCGATGCACTGTATGGCCCTGCGGCCCACCTGGGGACCCTGGTGACACTATGGCCACTGATGTCCGTAGGATGGAGTGCAGTCTTGCCCCTGATAGGTAGGTGTTCTTGAGTAGTAACATGCAGAGGTCACCTCTTTATTGTTTCCTGCTCCCGAAGGGTGAGCAGAGCATACCCAGGGAGCCAAACCCAGCTTGTGTCTGTCTGTCCCTTTAAACATGCAGCATGCCTTTCTTTTCCTCCCTCTAAATTTTTTTTCCTCCGCGGTCTCCTCTTCCCTCTGGAACAGCCCTGTGACTTCCAGGCAACAGCATGGGAGAGAGGGGCCAGCGGGAGCCTCTTTCTTAGCAGAAAGCAATGTTTTATTATTGATATTCTTTAGAGTTGTCTGTGCATGATGGTAATGAAGACTGGACTGACTTTTGTTATGACTTTTCTTCTTATTAATAAATAAATATTTTATTATTAGTTTTATTTTTTATTATTTTAAACATTTTAATTTTGCTCTACAGACACTATGCCCCTTTTGGCTGCTCTCAGGTGAACTGCTCCCACTGTCCCTCCTTGTACCCCACTAGGCCAAGGGTCCCCCGACCCACTCCTTGCCTGCCTGGTTCCATCTCAGTGGTTTGTGCAAAGACATATTTATGTCGAGTATGTTTCTGAGTTGGAGTTTCTGTGTGCATCAATCCAAGAGCCTGGAGGAAGAGTCCCACTGATGCTGGAACACTCCCAGTCCAAGTCACGTGACATAGTTGTCACTTATTGTCAGTGGGCTAGATGCCTGGATTCAAATATTGTGTCTTATAGGGAGATAGAAGTGATAAAATTGGTTCTCTGGCCACACTCTAAGTATATATTGCCAGAGGAATTTAAATACAGATAAGACACTTAATTATTAAATGGCTTTTCAACACAAGGCTCAAATGGAGCTTTCTAATTAGCTGTCAGTTCTGTCAGAGCCATGCCAGGGGTGTCCTGGCTGCTTCTCTCCTGATTTCCATGTATGAATTCTACTTTGTGGCAACCAGACACTGCTGCAGGGGTCTGGGTCTATTGTCCCCAACCCCCAGCCCGCCCAGGCAAGAAGTCACCACAGTTTTTCTTTCCTTCTGGAACTGCTTTTTCCTGCTCCTGGGTCAGGGCAGCCACCCAAGAACCATCGTACTGGATTGGCTTGAAAAGGAAGCCAAAGAAAGGACTGGAAGCGCCCCCTCCCTGCA
This sequence comes from Macroglossus sobrinus, assembly GCA_004027375.1. Lineage (NCBI taxonomy): Eukaryota > Metazoa > Chordata > Mammalia > Chiroptera > Pteropodidae > Macroglossus > Macroglossus sobrinus. Next base: position 226,416 of record PVKZ01000368.1, read on the forward strand.
CACCTAACACACATGTTTGTATGTGTGTAGACAGGGGCCAGGGCCAGGCTGCAGGCTGAGCTGGAAACGGATGAGCCAGTGGCCGGGAAGACAGACAGAAGGACTCACGACCAGATGCACAGCAGATCCAGTAACTTCTGGCCTCTGCCCCTGGAGTCTAATTCCCTTGGTGCAGCTTTTGCTTTTGGGAACTCCCAGGTGGCAACGGCCCCACCCTGTTACTCTCCGACCCTCCGAGGACTTCATCCTTCTCTTTCCCCTGGTGACTCCCAACTCAAGACTGCTCACTCTGATTCCACTCCTTAGCCACGTCTCACACTCCTCGTTGCCTGATGGAGGTGCAGTCCCGGCACCTCCCAGGACGTCCCTGCTAGCTTCTCCGTTTCTGCTGTTAGTTATAACTGCTGACGATGACCGGGTGGTACTGCATGTGAGCCAGGAGCTGTGCTAAGCACTTTGCACGCATGAGTTTATCCAGTCCTTCAGCAGCCCTAAGTGGGGATCTAGAATATGCCTGTTTCCCTGCTTTGTAGACTGGGGACAAGCAGGGCTAAGTATCCTGCCCTGGGCCACGCAGCTAAGCTAACCCCGGAGCTCGTGCACGTAGCCCGGTTGATAATCTTCCCAGACATTTTCACATCTGGGAGAAGAAGCCAGGTCCTCCTGGTTGGGAGCCCACCACTAGTGCCTGAAGGACTATTGTGGCTGCCCAAGTGGCCCCACCTCCCCTCCTCTGCCCTTCTTCTTTTCCAGCCATCTTTTCCGAGTACCAGACACCATCTTTCTAAGGTATCACTCGAAATGGTCACTCTTGTTTTAAAAAATCTTTAGGGGTCCTCACAGCTGTTAGCTCAAGTTTGCCTTTCTCACACTGGCTTTCAAGGGCCCCTGGGCCCCAGGCCCCTTCCAGGCTTGCTTCTCTCCACACATACTCAGGCAGCTAGGCCTTTCAGCTCTGCCCCCAGCACATGCTCAGCACTGTGGGCGCAGTTCTTCCTCTGCCTTTTCAAATGCTTGCTCTCCCCTCAGGAGCCCTCACCTCACATCCTGAAGTTCTCCCAGGCCACTTCTGTTCTGGAGTTTTCTTCCCTCTGACTTGCCCTTCGTCGTCAGTTTGTGAGCACTGAGTGGCTGCTAAGCGCTTACTCAGAGTCCTGTCTCTCTCAGTGTTTGAAGTGGTAGACATGACATATCATCATTACGACTTAGGTTCTGGAGTTGGAATATCAGAGTTGAAAACCCAGCCTCTGCCTCCTCGCTGTGTGGCTTTGTCCAAGTCACCACCCCCCTGAGACTCTCTCCTTCCCCATCTCTGAGTGGGGATACTAAAAGTACTGAACCGCAGGGCTTTTGTAAAGATGAAATGTGATGGTTAGCTATTGGGATCCTTTCTGTTACTATTTTCTCAGTGCCAGGCTTTGAGCTTCATGACGGCAAGGTTTGTGCCTGAGTGAATGTTACATCCCTTACACAATCTGGCCACTGTTTTTTATATGGAAAGCACTTGGGGAGGAGTTGTTCTGGCTGTGACAGTTCAAGACTACTGGTTTGCCAGACACTTGATAGCTGGCAGTGTATCAGAATTTTGCAAATTGAACTAAAACCAGGCTTCCTGATTCACTTGGAATGATAGTATTAATAAAATCGTTAGGCCAGTGATTGCAGCTGTGTATGTGGAAATGGAAGGCTGTGCTTTGAACAAGCCAAATGCAGCTTACCACCTTTCTTCACAAAGAATGGCAGAGAAGGACAAGGCCAATCACTGCCCAGTCTATGGCTGGAAAATGTCTCCTGAAATTTAATGTTTTGCATGAGGTGCAGTGGATGGCAGAGCAGACCATATAGCCACGTGCTGCAAGATTACAAAGTAATTGCGAATGAACAGAGTGTGATAAATCAAGAAAGACTTCCTGAAGGGGGCCTCCTTGAGACTGATGAGGCTTTTAATTGTTTTTAAGATCTCCATTATCAAAAATTTTAGATTGTTTGCTTTAGTATTAGTATCCATATAGGTGAAGCAAGGCATCTTTTATAAACAAACAAACAAACAAGGAAGCAATCTAAGTGGTGAGTATCCTTTCTCTACTTCTAACAGTGAATTTCTCCTCCTAAAAGAAGTATCACTATAACCCTGGTTCTTACCTCTAAACCCCACCCACCCCCACCATTTTAATGAACAGACATTTTAGTGCCTTAAATCAGAAATGCTTTCTCTGTAAAAATTATTGCCTCCATGATCCAGCAGTAAATTATTTAGCGGTCTCTGAGACCTACAACTGGAGTTTCAAAATGAGTCTGATATATCCCGGTGAACTCTGACCTTGCTGAGCCGACATAAAATACGACCATGAATTTCTTCAGAGACAGCGAAGCCTCAAGGTGCTCCTTGTTCTCACGTGGATGAGATGTGGTTGTAGTGTTTGATGTCTGATGTGTAGGATGAAGAGGACTTCCTTGGGGAGAGGCCAGCTGTGGAAGGCGTGGCGCCTGGAGCCTGGCTACCTCTCCTCCTTTCATCCTCCCAGTTACCCTATGAGGACAGAATGACTATCCTGCCTTTAGAGATGAGAAAAATGGGCTTTAGATCTTCCAGAACTCAAGAGAGGAATAGGAAGGCTGTCAATTTGGCAGAGTCGATGGCTGGGCGATTTACATTTGTCTTAATGAGTATAAAGCTGCCCAGAAGGGACTTGTTGGTGGCTCTCATTAAATATACAACTAAATGGGATTTAATTTTTCTGCCCCTATGAGTCTTTTCACATCCATGCATTTCTAAATCACACCACGTGTCCTGATTCTTGAGAGAGAAAATGTGGTCACTGGAACAAGAAACTGCTGGCTGCTGGGCACTAGGCTGGTGGCTGGGTGGGGAGGGGTGCGGGGTGTCTCAGCCTCCTCCAAAGCCGGATCAGGCTGGGGCCACTGGGCTATGCTTTGGGCAGGTGGTGGGACAACTCCTGGAGAGGCAGGAGTGCGGAGCTGCTGACATTTCGTTCCTGGCCCCTCCCGTTCTGCGAAGCCTTTTTAGCTTGGCTGCTGGAAGCTCTGAGCTGATAATGATGAGGGAGTGTAAATGTCAGCGGGATCCCAGCTTCAATCTGAGCTGTTAAAAATAATCCTGGCAAGCCGACTCTGCCAGAGGTGAGCTCAGAGAGTGGCAGGGAGGGCAGGAGGAGTTGTGGAGACCTTGTCAGAAGAAGGGTGATGGTGTGGGGGTGGGGAGGAAGATGACAGGAAGATATCAAGGCTAGTTTTTGGCCATTGGGAGTGGGAAGCAGAGATGGATATGGAGGAAATACTTGTTTTCTTAGCTGTTCTGTGATTTTTAAAAAAGTGATATCTCAAATTTTGTTTGGAAAGGGAAAAGCAGAAGGCAGCTGGCTGTTTTGTCTGCTGGGCTGAAGTTCTAACAGGCGCCAGGGTAGAGGCAGGAGAGGGGCCAGCTGCCAACTCCACTCAGGGCGAGGGATTCTTTCTCTGCTTGACTACTGGGAATAAGGCAAAGCATCAGAAATGCAGACTCTCCGGCCTGTCCCAAATCTCGAGTCAGAACCTGCAGGTGCACAAGGCCCCAGGGAACTTGTGTGCATGTTATAGCTTGAGAAGCACTGCTATAGAGATGATAGTCAGGGCCTTCATTTTGCAGGTAGGGGGATACTGAGGCCCAGAGGAGAGGAGGGATTCGCCGGAGATCACACAGCTAGTGCAGGAAACAAAGCCTCTGAGTCAGGGTCCAGAGCATTCCTCCCTGTCAGCTTCATGTCCACTGTAATACCCAGCACAAATGTAGGTTCGACAAGAATGGTTGTTACCTCTCTTCCTGCCACAGTGCTTCCCTCTGCCCTGGGAACTAGTTTCAGGAACTGATCAGCACCGATAGGTGAACTCTAGTTCTCATTAAGACTCTCTGGTACTTGAGTCAGTCCCTTTACCTGGGACATGCTTATTTCTCCTCTCATCCCAGAGTTGGCATCTGAAGGTGTGAGTTGGTGCAAGGGGCCACAGGGGTATGGAGGGCCTGGGGATCCCCAAGCAGAGTCTTTCCACAGGAAATAGTGGTTGGTTTGCAAGAACAGCATTAAGATGTGGTGAGGTTGACAGCTGGGCGCTGGCTGGAAAGCATGGACAGTTTAATTATTTTTTTTTCTTTTTGGCAGATGGGACAGGGGTGGGTAATTAAGGTTAGAATAATTTATGGAGATATACATATTTGCATTTATTTACTTAAAATAATTCCATAAATTGTAAAAGTTCTTCCTTCTCTCCAAAAAAAAATAAATAAATAAACCAATAAAATGGCATAAAGTAACTTTAACTAATTATATTAAAATTCAGATATATTTATGCTCCCATTCATTTTGTCATACATCGATGCAGTCCATAAATACTTACTAGACTCTGATTTCTCCCGAGGTACTGTGCTTGGTGTTTATGACACTTGTGGACAGGAGATATGGTAACTTCTGGTCTTAGTGTAACTACCACTTGTTCCACACATTTTCCTTATGAATGACATTTAACCCAAGTGATGAAACTTGACATTGCATCTGTTTTAAAGGTGGAAATCTCCTGCCTTCTTAATGAGGGTCCACGCAGCTTCATGTAATTGTCACTCAATAAGGCTGGGATATCCTTAGGAGCATGGCACTCAGATAGTCCTGGAGCCACACAGTCTATGAAGGTGAGGTGGGACCAGATAGACATGCAAAGTCACTGTGTACAGTTGTGTAGACTGTGCACTGTCCAGGAGTGTCATCTTTAAGGGACACCTTTCACATCATAGGTGTAAATTTGTATATTTTCTTTGACAACTTTCAAATAAATGAAAGTGTCTTGAAGAAGGAGCACCTTTTTAAAATTCCTGCAGTGGTCCCTGGAGCCTGGAAGTGGTCCTGAAGGTTCTAGCTCCAGCACTAGCCCTGGAATTGTCACCTAAAATGATTCCCAGAGGTCAACATGCTTTGGGGGCCTTCATCTTTATTCTAGATGTGATAAAGAGGATCCTCCAGGGTGTTGTAACCCAGCGGCCCTTCTGCAAAGTGAACGGCAGTCTCGGCACTGGAAAAGTCTTCTCCCCGGTGGTTTTTTGTCACCTTCTGAAAATCTTCTTCTTTGTAGTCATCAACTTCTCTGGCGTTCACTTTCATTTTAACATCGCTTTTTGGTTGCGTCCTCCTACCTTCCCTTGTCCCCTGCCTTACGAGAAAGTCTGGGATATAAGAGACATATTCCCTTCTTCTCAGGACTTTGCTTCTTTGCTGTGGTCGGGCCCACTGTCAAGGCCTGCAGATCCCCCAATGCCTAGGCAAGATGATGTTTCTACAGATAGATGATATTTCTGCAGATGTCACACTGGGTGCTACACTGCTCTACTGGTCTCAAAGTTGATTTCTATGCCAGTTGAGAGGACTGGGTTTGGCTTTATATAACAGAAAACTTAAAAAAAAAAAAGGAAAAGATGGCTCAAACTAGATGTAGGAGTTTTTCTCTCAAGTAAAAATATGGCAGCTCCACAGTCACACAGCTGGTAAGAGACAGAGCCAAGATCCAAACCTGGATGATCCAGAGTCTCTGCCCTTAACTTACATGTAAAGTATTAGCTGGATTTGTGATGTGCAAGAGGGAGCATGAACCATGCACCCAGCACACCCTACTCCCCAGTGACCCCACCCCTCCATGATGATAGCCTGTCCCTACTGGTCTTGTCCCCTAGTCTATAGTTAGCCTACAGGTGCTTCTGACTGCAAAAGCCTTCCCTCCCCAGCTACGAATGAAGATAGGATCCCTCTTCCCTCAATACACACAGACATATGCAGGGATTTGACTCATCTGGAAAGAGGCTGGAGTGGCCAGAACTCCATTCCCACCTCTGCCTAGTGATAAGTCACATAGGCCTTGTCCCCACGGGCAAGACACCTGCAGGCTTCACACTCATCATCAAAGCCTGACACCTCCAGCCATGGGCAAATTATCCCCTGTCCTCTCGGCCTGGCTGAGAATGCCTGGGGATTGCAGAGCCCAGCGCCCAGAGTGGACGGCCCCAACAGACTCACACACTGAGCTCTTTTCATTTGCACCTTTGCTGGCTGTCAGGCGTGACATGGCACGGACACGCTGCTGCCTCTCACTGCTCTGAAAAGCCAAGTTCTTCTTTCTCTCCGCTCAGAGCCTTATCCCTAGTCCCGGGGGTCTTGGTCTCTCCCTCTTTTTGTCTGCCTCTCTTTGTCTTTTCCTCTCATTTAGCTTCTCTTCATTATTCTCTTTGGTTATTTCTCTTCATTGGTCTCTCATCTCCATTGCTATCCTTGCCTTCCCACTAGGTGTCTTTGCCAAGTACTCTGAGCCAGGGAGTTGGCTGCTGCTCTCACAAGGCTGCAGCCTATCGCTTTCCTACAGTTTCTCCCTTCAGGGTGCTACCAGGTGCTCTGGTGGGCTTGGCACATGTAGCCTGGATTCTGGCTTCTGTTCAGGCCTCCACTGCTCATCTGATAAATAAGCTGAGTCCTGCCTTTACTGTCCCTTGGTCTCCAGATCCTCCCATGGCAGCTTGTGAAGATTAGGGGTGTGTATTTGTATAGGGAAATAGCAACCAGAGCTACCATGTAGGTGTGGAAGATGTGGCACATTGTTACTTTCATGGAAATGATCACCTGATCTTGCCACATTGTTGGCTTTCAGCCCCTGATCCTGGCTTCTAAGGTGGCCTTTTACTCTCTCTTTTTCTTCTTTCCTCTTTCTACCAAAAATGGCCTGGGGCAGCTCAATATCAGTAGGAGACTGAAAGTTGGGCACACGCACATAGATAAATATGCAGGTGTCTTTGCTCAACAGTCTAAATTTAGTAGCAAATTTTCATTCATGCTATAACTCTTTTCCTATATAGTAAGTTTGGCTGAATAGAAAAGACTCATTTCAAGGTAACCAGGAAGGCCTTCTCTGCCCAAAGAATTTTGTTTACATTCCTCAAACTGATCAGATGCCACCAATGATAAAGGCTGAGTCAAGGATCCTCCTCTTTTTAAAATGTACATACGTCATAAAAATCGGGGCTGTCAGTCATTCACCCTCTAATGTGAAGTAGTCTTTCCGGCCCACTTCATTAACACCCAATTAGCATCAGTCATCCTGGAGAGTGGAAATACTGAGAGAGAGAAAGGGTTGGTGAAGGAAGCAGAACCATGAGGGGAGTACTGGGTGGGGAAGGACAAGAAGAGGGGCCTGAGGGGCAGAGATGACAGAGTTAAGGTCCAAATATGTAGAATAAGTATTCTCCATCAGAGCTGCACATTGGAACCTTTAGGGAGCTTTGAAAAATCCCAGCCCCAGGCTCCATACCCAGCCAATGAAATCAAAATCTCTAAGTTTCTGAGGCATCAGTGTTTTTTAACGCTCCCCAAGTGGTTGTAACGTGTGGCCACGTTTGAGAACCACTACCCTATCCAGCACTTCACAACTTGAATCACCTTATTAAATGCAGATTGTGATTCCAGAGGTCCAAATGGGGCCTGAGAGTCTGTGTTTCTATCAGTGCTGTTACTGGACATCTTCTGATCACACTCTAAGTAGCAAAGTTGTGGTTTATGCTGCTTGTTTTTCAACCTGGCTCTGTTCTCACGCAGTGAAAGGTGAGAAATGGGAAATATTGACCTGACTGATCGACACGCAACTCTCCCAGTGCAGAGTTCTGGTAAACCTGAGCTAGAGCACAAGTTTTGGTCAGAGGCTCAGGCTCCCCATGTTGGAATCGGATCTGTATTTTACCACGTCCTGGCTAAATGCTCCGTACAGGAACCGAAAGCCATGACTAGTAAGCTCAAGCAAGAGTGAGGGGAACAAAGAGAGGGGTGCTTTTGTGTGCCTTCTGTTCCATTTTTGTGTGGCTGTGTCCATTTACAGATGTGGCCCAGGTGATAGCCTGTCCCCTCATGTTAGCGTACCTTCCTCCAGGAAGCAGGCAGAGGGCAGGTGTATCCTTCTCAACAGCTGTGCTGTCATTGTTATCAGGAGGCGAACGACTCACAGACATTCAGTGTGACAAGTACAGTGATGGAGGGAGTGGAGGGTATTGTGGTAGAAAGGGTGGAACAGCACGGTGGGCCAGGGGCATGGCAAGAGAGGAGTGTGGGGAGGATATTCAGCTTTCATTCCTAAGAGCTGTGCCCTTCCCACCCAACACTGTCTCAAAGGCAGTTTGGATCCAGCTCAGAGCTTTTAGTCTCTGCTGGAGAACAGGGTAAAAGCTCTGTGTGTCGGGAGGTCACAGGCAGGGGGTCTCATACCCCTATCCCATCAGTCCTGAGGGGATCTGTTTTTAATGTCAAAATGTCACAGACTCCCTCCCAAATGCTAGTTTGATCTTTTGAGTAGCCAAAATAACATCAAATATTTAGTGAGTCCCGTCCTTTTGCTAGATATGCAGTAAACACACATGGCCCTTGCCTCATGGAATGCATGATTTAATCGACGAGGTAAACATTAATTAAATAATTCCATGAATAATTGATTGATTTAAACCATGATAGGTACTAAGAAGAAAAAAGCACGACTACAATTATTAGATGAGTGAAAATTCATGTTTTTGAAGAAGGCCTTCTAAATCTAGCAGTGCTTTTAATTGACTCTGTATCTTATTTATGACAACATCTACACCCACCTGGGAAGAATAAGAAGAAATGCAGCAGTAGTAGCTTTCATTATTGGGCCTTAAGCTGCCAACTCACCTATTTAATCCTCATGGCACCTCTCTGAGATAATGACTCTTACTATACCACTTTATGGATATGAAAAACAAGGCTCAGAGAGATGAAGCCCAAGGTCCTAACTAATTCATTCAGTCTGCAGACAATGCTAGGGATGCATGAGGATGCCCAGGTGTTGTAACAACTGTATGACCCTCAAAGCTCTGCAGCCCACAGGTGGGTGTGCCCATAGGTCTGGGATGTTGAGGGGATGAAGTGGGACAGCAGGGTGCCTGGCAGCCCTAGCCATTCCTTGGGGGAGGGCAGACCTGCTAGAGCCAGCCTCCTAAAAGCTTCAGAATGCTTCCTTCTATTCTAGAGAATCAGAAATTGGGCCACCTTTGATGCTCAGATAAAAGCTCCTGCACCTGAACATCAGTTTCTAATATCCATACTAGTGGTTGAAGCCCCTGGCTCCCTGCCACCTGCCCCGCTACACTCTGCCCATCTCTCCCAGAAGCTGACCAAAATCATCACACCAGGAAATCTGGGTGCCCTTGGTGCTCCAAGTTTTGCAGAGCTAGCCTTATTTCCACACATGAAGGCTGAGAGCAGGAGTCATGATGGTCATTTATTCTGCTAAGAGCTCTTGAATGGTGTGCCAGAGATGCTGTGAGAAGTCAGTGGCTAATGGCCTTGGATCCTCCTTTCAGGCTGCTCCCACCAGGACCCCTTCATTCTTAGAGGCCCAGAGGATGCTGCCAGTCTATATTGACTTGTGATTGAAGCTGCTCAGCACAGATTTCAAAGCTCACTTCTTTATCTTTCAAACCTATGTGGGGCTGGAAAGAGTGATGGCTCCTGAGATACCTTTAGGAATCCATGTGCAAAGAGAAGTCCTTGGATAATGCTTATCCTAGGCAAGGGCTGGCATTCCTCTCTCCCCAGAACATGGCTGCTCAGGGAAAACATGTGAACTTCATGCCATTTTTTTATGAGACTATGTCTAAAATTTATTATACAATTTTCCAAGTTCTTAAACAGAGGATTCTGAACATAATTTAATTTTTTCTTGATGACTCAATATCAACATTATGAATGTTCATTATCAAACTCTGCTTTTTAGGTTTTCACCTCCTCTCTCCAAGTTCATCTATCAAATGTCACTGCTGACATATGTATGCTTCTAAATGCCTCTTCACCCACCTGCCCATCACTTTGATAATTCTGATGTGGTGAGCCAGTGTACCATAGTGGGTTAGCTATAGTTTCTGCAGTCAGATAGCCTGGAAAAGTTACTGTGCCTGAATTACATTATCTGGCAATGTAATGGAAATGTATGGGAAATAAGGCTCAGAGAGATTAATTTTATTTTTAAATTGATTTCATTTTTTAGAGAAGTATTAGGTTCACAGCAAAATTGAATAGAAAATATGGAGGGGTCCCGTATACTTTCTAGCCCCCACACATGTCCAACCTCCCTCACTGTCAACATCCACACCAGGGTGGTGGGAATGTTTATCTCAGAAGGTTGTTTTAAGGATTAAATGAGATTATGTATACAAAACATAAAATACCTAGTACAGTGCCAGGCATATAGTAAATCTCAGTATGTCTATCTATCTATCTATCTATCTATCATCATCATCATCATCATCATCATCATCATCATCAGTAATAATAATAGTTGTGTGCAATACACAATTATTAGTGATGATAATTAAGTTCTAAGGATTAAAGTGAGGGTCTGGGGAAAGCTATTTGGGTCAGGGCCAGATGACTTCTCAGCACCTCTGTGCTTGGGTCTGTGTCCAGACAGTGAGATGTCTGATTTCTGTAGAAACGAGGCAAGATCAAGCTTCACCTCTACGTAGGTGTAGCTTAGTAATGTGAATTGTGCTCAGCACATGCCTCTCCTGAGTCTGAGGTATGTAACTTGAGGCTCATAATGGTGCTCTCCTGACCCCCTGTGTGTATGTTATAAGCCAGACTCTCTGTGAGCTTATGAAAAAAAAACTGAACAGACAAGGACTGGTGTGTGGGTCAGATGAGTAAGGTTGAAGGTGGTTAGGATCCAAGATGTGTCTTCAGCTCTGACCAGAGGAAGAGCTGTAGAGAGGGTTCAGCACCATGGACAGCTCCCCAGTGTATCTTCATGGCTCCTCTGGGCGTTCCTTGCTGTAGCCACCTGCAGATCACACTCAGCCAACTAGAAACCTTCCTTGCCCCATACCACGGCAGGACTCTGTATTTCTGCCTGCATCTGAGGTATCTGGGGGTCTTATGCCTTTTGGGCATCCCTGTGTGCGTGCATGGAGGGGACATGAGGGGCAGTAGAGGTGCTCTTGTCATTCCAATCCCTTAAGCTCCACTTTCCTCCTGGGAAACTCTAAAGAACAAGGCTTGGACAGGGCTTGGACTTCTCTGCAGGAGATGGGGAGACAATAGGGGTGGTCTTTGGTAAAAGAAATAGGCCCCATTTTCCCTTTTGAGGTCAGAGAAGAGAGGACTAGAGATGCCCCAGAGATTTCGTGATTTTCTGTTAGCCTCTTCAGTGGACCACTCCTGCCACGGGCTTCAATCAGATAGATGTCTGTTCTGGCATTAGCTGCCCTGTGCATTGGCTAGGGTCCCCTGCTTCTCTGTGGGGAACCAGAGACTGGCAACTTGGTTGCTTACCCTGAGTGAAGCCCCCTCCCCCAGCACAGATTGGATTCTACTTGCCCCACCCCGTTGCCTCCTCCTTGGTTCTCTCTCTTCCTAAACCACATTAATCCTGTCTATTTCACTCCTGTTCCTCATCAGAGAAAACCCAGAGTCTGCCCTCAGATCCTAGATGAGTTTAACTGAGAAAAACAATATGTATGAAGGATGGCCTGCATGCTGTGCAATGCATGTATTCCCCCCACACACAATATTTTAAAATCCACTCTGTCTTAAGAGAGTCCAATGAAGAGCAGTGTGGGGTTGACCTGTCTGCAGAATGGCTCCTCCTGAGCTCTGGAACCTGGCCATGAGTGTATAACTAACTGCCCTGTGAAACACATTGCTGTGTCAGAAGCAGACCAATTTACCAAATGCCACTTTGCTAAAAGCCATTTTTCTAAAAGTCAATTCACTGAATGGCCAATTTGTCAAATGACAAATTAATCAAATTGACTTACTTCCTTTAACTATTTGGTGTGAGTCGACTGGTTTGCATTTTGTCTTTATTACAGCATTTTAAAGACTGTTCATTTATATTGCCCCTGTTCCTGGTATTTGAACTATGGTGAACCCCCCAGTGTCTTCTTGTTACTGCAGTGAGATGGGGCTGGGACAACCTGACCAACCCTAAAAGGCCATTGTGAAAAAAACTAAAACCAAATTGGTAAGGAAAATAAATAAATTTAGCAAGTTAACCTTTGGAGAACTATCTGGTCTATGACTTGGTTTCTGGGGAAGTGATTCTGAAGGGAGTCACCTAGGGTTTTTGGGCCTCCTTTGGGGATGCTTTTGAGGGTCTTGCTTTTATATCCTATGGATGCCTCTTTATGGGCACCCATGGGAAGCTGCATGCTTGGTTTTAGAACCAGGAAAAGCTACTCCTCTCCCAAACTTGTTCTCATATATGGTCTTGGTAAATTGTAGCACATCAGTCTCTACATCCCCCAGTGGGAGGAAGAAGGCCAGGGTTCGTTTGTAGCAGATGCAAAGGCTTTCATAGGATGTGCAGATGTTTCTACTCATTTTTTTTTTTACTCTCCTCTGGTTCCTGTTAATTTATTTCATTTTATAATGTATCCTTTAAACTGCCTTAATTCCTTCCTGAAACAAGACAGAAAAGGAATCTAGACCTGCTCGGAAGGCTGTTCTGTTGGCCCATTTCCTATACTCCTGCCCTGGGTTTCCCAAGGTCCTCGCCCTTCCAGCACCAGCATCTCAGTCCACCCACTTGACCCTGAGGTCTTGTCCTGGAGCAAGGCATGCACCCACTCTCCAGGGAGACGTGGAACCCAAACATTCACTGCTGTGTTAGAGACGAACACCATTCTACCTGGGAGATGCATGTTTGCTGGCACAATCAAAATACTCGTGTGGCCCACAGTGCCTGCTCTCCCGCCTCTGCAGCTGTTTGAAGTCGATCCCCAGTCCTTCCCCACTTCGGGTTGGTGTCGTTTCTACCATGCTGTTCTCTGTGCACTTTCTTCTCAGCCTGGGTGTTTCCTCACTGCTTAGAATTGTGAGCCTCAAATCTTCTGGTATTTGTCACCTTGAAAGGTTTCCCACCCATTTATCTTCTTCAGTGGGGACTGAGGAGGGAGGGCACTAGCTGTTGTTACCTCCCTACGAAGCACCACACACTGAAATCGGTGCTTTATATGTCATTTAAAAAAAGCATTTCATCGTAGTATAACATACATACATACATACATACATACATACATACATACATACATATATATATATGTATGTATATATCTCACAACTTTTCTGTATATGTGTCATGTATTTTCATATATAGAACTCACTAAATTTTTACAAAGCGAATACTCCCATGGAACCAGTACCAGATCAAGAAGTAAAACATCACTAGTAATCAGAAGTCCCCTGTGCCTCCTTCTGGTCATGAAGTCCCCTACCCCAGGTTAACCACAATCCTGACTTCTAACTATAGATTAGTTTTGCTTGTTTTCATGCTTTATATAAATGACACATGTGGTATTTAATCCTTACCAAAACCCAGGAAGAGAGAGCTGTGATTAGCCCTCCTTTACACATGAGCAACCAGGCTCAGAGAGGCTGAGTAACTTGCCCAAGGTCACAGAGGCAATAAACAGTGGAGCTTGGAGTCAAACCCAGGACTGTCTGGCTCCAAAACTCATTTTCTCTCTACATCTTGATTCTTTCTCCTGCTGCCCCCCATTCCTTGCCCCCACCACTGTGTCTGCTAGAAATTTCTGAGGTCATGGATCCTCACAACTCAGGGGTGTTCAGGACAAGAGCCTCGTCTCCCGCACGGCCTCCCTGCTCAGGACCCAGGAGAATGCTTGGAGCTTCCTGGGGGCTTGGTGCATGGTGGTGGTTGAGTACAGTGAAGGCCTTGTCTGGCACACTTAAATTGAGAGAGGCCTGCATTCCCCTGCCTTCTTCACCCACCCTATTGTCATTACTGTTTTCTTGCTGTGGTGGCTGGGACCCGTGTCTGCTGGTTATGTTTTCTGTTTGTCCTCGAACCACTCACTGCTGCCTCTGAGCAGCTTTTCCTTGGCAGGGCTCTGTGGTTGCTTTGTGGGGTATGTGCCTCTCATCCGATATCTCTATCGTGGGAATTGATTACAATGATGCTCGGTAGCTGAAAAAAACAAAAACAAAAACAGCCTGATTGGAGGAAATGTTACCCACGATGGTTTTATAGAGCTGCCATCCAAGATTGCTTGATGCCTCTTCCTAATGAGGTTTCTGCAACATTAACTCTAGTGAGCTGAAGGGAGGGGGCGGCCACAGGAGGATGCAGGGCTTTGGGGAGTATAGCGAGCAGAGGGGGAGGGCATCTCTCCAGCCAACAGAGCCTGGCACACACTGGATGCTCAGACCCCACCATCCATGGTGTTGGTCTCCAAAACCACCTATGAGAGTTTGAACATAAGGAGTTCCCTGGGAAAAGGTTGGATATGCAACCTTTAAAAAAGATCTCAAGACCTCACAGAGCATGTGTAAGCTTTAATTCCATGAATCTTATAACCATCTTAGGAGGGGGAGAGGTGGTGAAGGAAAGGGGACAGAGCTGGACTGCCCAGCAGTTAGTAGGGGTAGTTTGAAGACTTGCTTGCAATATAATTGATTGTCACCTGTGTGCCAGACAGTCAGATACTTGCACACACCTTCGTATATTTACTCCTTTTATAAACTTATGTTACAAATGGTGAAATTGAGGCTCAACCAGGCAGCCAGTGGGGCTGAGCTTGCTTTTGAACCCAAGTCACCTAGCTTCCTAGACCAGCTACTACCTGGCCAGCACCTTGTCTTCACTTGGGTCCCCTTTGAGGATGCTGACTTATCTGATGGCCTTGCCATTTATTCCAGCTGGCTTGACTCTGTCAGTGGAATAGAGGAGAGGGGGTCAGGAGGGCACACAAAGACCAGCAAGGAGAACTCCTTAAAAGAGCAGCCAGACTCCAGGAGGAGGAGGAAGCAAAGGCAGCTGCTGGGGTCTATCCTTTGCTGTGACAACAACAGGAGATCTGGAGCCCAATACCAAAGGAAATTAGGCCACCAATCTCCCTTCACCCCACCAGTGTGTTCCTTTGGCACTACTCCCTGGTCTCTTGTGAACCCTCCTCCTTCCTCCTGTCCAAACTTGACTTCTTGAGACAATGTAACAAACTCATTCACTTGAGAATCACACCGAGAATCAGCCACTATAAGCTATCAGTTTGCATCTCCTGGGAGCACCTGAGATTTATGAGTGGACAAAGCCCCAGTCCCTGCATTGAGATTGGAGTTTGAGGCTGCATGGTTCAGGTCCCAAAAGCTCTCAAGAACCAGCCTTGAAGGTCACCTGATAACAGGTGCACACACATGAAATCTGCCCACACAAGGTAGATCTAGGGCCCCTGAATATTGTCCCATGGACTGGGGAGAGCAGGGCAGGGGGAGAAATTGCAGAATTAATTTCCTTCCTGGGTGAGAAGGAAGGCTTGAAGGTAGGCTGAGATGAGGTGGAGGGGCAAGTCCTGCCAGATCCCAGAAGCACCTCAGAGGGTGTGAACCCCAGCATCCCACCCCGGCATTGCCAGCCTCTCCCCTGAAAGTGCATCCTAAAGCAGGGACCTGTGGTACAGAGCAGCCCTAGACCTGGGTCTCCCAGCTGCTGGCCTGGAGCAGTGACTTCTGACCTCCTCACAGGAGCTGGTTACCTCAGCCTGGTTCTCACCAACACCGGCTTAGGCAGTGTCCTCCTGCCCCCAGCCCCAGCAATAATGCAGGGAAGTCGGTGGGGCCAAGGTAGTGGCCACATTGCTACCCCGTCCTGTGAAGGCCGCCTCTGTTCCCTGTGACGGTGGGCAATGGCAAGTGATGCATCAGAGGCTGCTCTTCCCTTTCTCTACCCACTAGGGGGTGGGGTTTGTGTCCAAATCTCTCCTTACCCCACTCCCCCAAAGCATAGTAGTTGAGGCTGCAATCCAGTTCGACTTAGCCCTTGCTGGGGATGTGAAAACATTTGTAAACTTTCTTCTTATGCAGCACCGCTCACACCATAATATGTGTGTGAATCACTGAAGATCTTGCTAAAACGAAGATTCTGATTCAGTAGGGAGACCAGAAAGTCTGCATTTCTGACCAACCCCCAGGTGACTCCGCAGCTGCTGATCCAAGTGCCAGAGACATGGGTGCTGAGTCACCAACTGTGGGACCCTGGGCAGTGCTCACTAGCAGCAGCAGTGTCAGGCTGCCCCTTGGTGGGTGCCCAAGTGTGACGCACACTGAGTGTAATTTAATCCTCCTGACCTCACTGGGGTGTCATTGTTGTTGGAAGGGGAGACTGAGGTGCCAGGAACCAACTGTAGGTCGTGTCCAACAGCATGGAGTGGGCCAGTGGCAGAGCCAGCCTCGAGCTGCAGCCTCCTGATCCCAATTCTGGCTTCTTCAGCCCTGACTGCCCACCAACGCCCCCCTCCCTCTCACCCCCCTGCCCAAACACAGCTCATAGCCCCATAAAGACAATTATAAGACACGAGCAATGAGCAACGAGCAACAAAGGCAGCCGACTCACCAGCCGTGCTGAGAGTGCCACACAGAGCCTCAGTTAAGGCCCCCGATTGCAAGATGATGCCCACTCACGGAGGAGGAGACTGAGGCATGAGGCGTCCTGGTGGTACGTGGCCAGCTTTGTTTGCTCCAGGGCCCAGGTCCTTAATTTGACCATCTCATGACAAGGAAGTCCCAGGTGATATGGTCTGGAAGAGTCAGGCTGCTGTGGTTCCCTCCTGGCTCGGTCCCATGTTGGGGCTCAGGATAACCAGTCAGGACACAGGAGGATGAGGGGCCAGTCCAGGCTGCCCAGAGCCTTCGTGTGGCTTGGAGCAGCCCCAGCAGGCCTGGAGCTCTGCCGTGGGGCAGCCGAGCAGGCGGCAGAAACCCAGGGACAATTCTGGCTTTGGCTGGTACCCAGCGCCCTGGCTGAGTCTCCCACTGATCCCCTTAGATGCTGGTCTGCCAGCAGAGCCCAATCTAGTTAGAGCGTGAAGGGGGATTAGCAGCTAGAACATGGGGTTTCGACCTCGACTTCCCAGCCCCTGCCTCCTCTAGGCCTGGCAGAGACTGGAGGGATTGACAGAGTGTGCGGGAGGAGGGGCAGCAGGAGCAGGGGTTCCTGAGATGGTGCCCAAGTCATGGTGTGGGCCTGGCTGTCCCCATCCCTTCATGGGAAGGGGCCCGTCTGGGTCTCTGGGATGTCCCTAGACCCGGGGTGCTGCTACCGACAGCAGCTTATCTCTCCGGGCTTTTGATTTTGGAAGCTGGGGTTCAAGCTGGGATTTTTGTCTGCAGGACTCTTACCCTGTGTACCTGCCCAACTAAGTGGACTCTCTGGACCTCCAGGTCCCTCTCTTCCCAGGAGAGTTGCTCACTTTCCTCAGGGGCTGCCCACACATCCCTGTGGATACTGCTGGTGCCACCTTGGAACCGCCCGAGGATGTCCGACTATTAATGCTCCTGAAGGATGAGTGAAGAACAGGGCAGGGCTGTTTATATCATTGGCAGCAAGTGCTTCTCCAGCGTTTCCCTCCCCCGCAGAGCCCTCATTTCTTAGGCCTGCACCCAAGTAGACAGAGTGGGTACAAGTGTCCCCAGTGCACGGGTGAGGAAGCTTGGTCTCTTACAACGATGACACAGAGCCTGTCCTGCTTCGAGCCCCTGCCTTCCACTCTCAGCCACAAGGCCTGTCCACTCCATGGCTCAGCCCTCTGCTTGCCTCTGGCCAGGACCAGGCCATTAGTTGCTATCTTTCTAGTTCTAGATCCATCCCTCCTCTAGGATGACCTCTCTCAGCATATCCCTGACCATGCTCCTTTAGGACCCGTGACAAGATCAGCATGGAAGGAGAGTGGAGGCAAAAATAACTAAGTTTGAAGGAGATCCAGGAGGCTAAGGGACTGGGAAAATGTAATGGGGAAAGATGAAGGTGGTACTTTTTGGTTTTACATGCCAACTGGGTGAAAATGGAGATGAGAAACTTTATTTCAAATAGTTTAGGAAACACAAGACAATTGTTGACAAGGTGGGAGGTCAACCGGGGCAACAAACAAACAAACAAACAAACGAAAAAGAGAATTGCTTTGTTTTTGGTTGTATAGCTGGCAGAGAGGGCATCCAAATCCAAGGAAGGCTTCTGGCGCCCCCTACAGGTATATCTGGAAACAACAGTCAGAACCTAAGTTGAGTGGACATTTTTAGGGTGGGACAAAAGTCAGCATTTCTTAAATATTGCCAAATGGAGGTACTAGAACAGAAGCTTAAATACATGAACTCAATCTTCTCCAAAGCCCTGTGTGGTAGATACTTTCATCCCCATTTTACAAATAGGGAAACTTAAGCTCTCAGGTGCATAATTTCCCATGGTTCACGGCTGGTAAATGGTAGAAGCAGAAATTAAACCTAGATCCTTCTCATTGCAGAGTTCAGGTTCTTTCCACCATCCCCTCTGCTGCCAGCATGCTGAGTTTCCCTCAGACTTCCAAGGCTCACTTATTTTCTTCTGTTCCAGACGCTGGCCTCTTCTAGAGTCTCAAATTCAGTTTCCTTTACTCATTTAAACAATGTGAGCTGCTCACTGTTCTGGGCTGGCTTGGGACTGGGCCTAAGGTCCCGAGATCAGCTCAGCTCTGCTCCACCCCTGGATCCTCACCTCTTGGACTATCGCTTGTCTGCCTGGGGATAGCATTTTCCTTCTGTAAGCTTTGGTGCCCCAGAGCTATGTCTAAAAGACCCTCTCTGGTCTAAGCTGCCACCTTCTCTGGCCTGCAAGGATTTTTCTTGCCAGCACCTCCTCCCCAGTACCTACTGCTCCAGGCAAACCCAGCTACTCCTGGATCATGCCGGGGTCCATCATGCTTCCTGCCTTTCCACAGATTGTTTCTACCCCTCCCTTCCCACTTAGCTCCTGGTGTGAGTCCTTATAGAATTGCTTTTCCTGAACTGTACTTTGATGCGATGCTATTATAAGAAGCAGACACTTGAAACCCATTTATTATAAGGATCTAGTGTTATTGATTAGGCCACGCTGTTATTTTTTATAAAGACCCCTGAAGATAGTCTTGTTTCATCTTAGTGCCCCAAATAGCTATACTCCAGAAAAACTAGTCTTTTTAAGTGTATACATATATTGGGGATGCTATTAACTGACCACTTTCCCCTTTTCACACTGGCTTTCAGGAAGCCTAGAGCCCATGCTCGGCCCAAATCTGACAGATGTGTGAGTCACCTGCTGCTTCATTCTTGGTTTCCACCATTGATTTTTCTTCTCTTTGTCCCACTTTTCACTCTTGCTCTCTTGCTGTTTTATAAATCCCTGTAAGACACCTCAAAGCCTTTATGGAACAAGCTTGGCCTAAATCAATAAACTAATCAATACTAACAGAAAACCTTCCTTGCAAGATTGTGGTGAGGATTAAACAGAATAATGGATGTGAATTCCAGCCCAGAGATTCCTCCCAGGCCAAAGGGCAGCCTGCTGGCTGGGGCCAAGAGGTGGGTCTGTTGGGGGTTCCCAGCCCCTGTGCGGCCTTCAGCTTCCTGACTCTGTAGAAGCCCTAGGCCACTGACCCCTGTGCTTGTCTTACCCTCACCACACGTGCTCAGATCTCCCTGAGTCCCTGTGGGTAAGAGCAGGGGGTAGCTATGTCTGTCCTCTCTCATCCCACTCGCCTCTGATGACCTACTTTCCCTCGCTCCTCCCTGGGATCTCAAATGCTCTGAGAGCCAAGCGCCTCACTTGCTATGTCTTGGAGATGTCGGCATGTGGTGGGCACACAATGGGAGGGAGACTAAGAGTTCATATGGTCCAGCCCACGCATTTGACAAAGGAGGAAGCTGAGGCCTAAAGAGGTCAATGTTGGAGCCAAGTCCATTGCATATTTCGGCTCATTCATGTTAAGTCTAACTGTGGCCCCGTCTTCCTCAAAGGCTCTCAGGGGGTCCTCACGCCCTAAGAGCCAGGACCATGCTCTCTAGCACAGCTTCCAAAACTCTCCTCTCTTGGACCATTCTTGCAAAGCACCCTGTTTTAGCCCATTATTTTGAAACGTAGTGGCCTAAAAGAATAATAAACATTTATTATCTTCTAGTTTCGGTAGGTGCCTGGGTGGTTCTGTCCTGGGTCTTTCATGAGATTGCAGTCAAGGTGTCAGCCGCGGCACTGTCAGTCTGTTAGGGCTGCTATCACAAAAATAACATAAGTTGGGTAGCTCATGAACAACGAATACTTACTTCTCATAGTTCTGGAGGCTGGGAAGTCCAGGATCCAGGTGCCAGCAGACTCAGTGTTTAGTGATGGCCTGCCTCCTGGCTCATAGCTGTGTCCTCGCATGGCAGAAGGGGCAGTGGTGCTCTCTCAGAACTCTTTCATAAGGGCTCCAATTCCAGTCATGAGGGCTCCACTTTCATGACCTAAGTGCCTACCGAAGGCCCCACATCCTAATATTATCACACTGGGCATTAGGATTTCAACATCTGAATTTGGGGGAGACACAGACATTGAGGCCATAGCAGGGCTGCATCATCTGAAAACTCGATTGGAACTGGAGAATCTATTTCCATGATGACTGGCTCACATTGCTGGCTGTGGGCGGAGGCCTCAGTTCCTCCCCATGTGGGCCTCTCCGGAGAGCTGCTTGAGTGTCCTTATGACATGGCACTGGTTTCTACCAGAGAGAGTAATCTGAGAGAGAGTAAGGAGGAGGTTACAGTGTCTTTTGTGCTCTAGTTTCAGAAGTTATCCACTGTCACTTCTGTCATACTCTTTTCTTTAGAAGTGAGTTACGAAACCCCACCCACAATCAAGGGGATAATTAAACTCCATATTTTGAAGGGAAGAATGTCAAAGAATTTGTGGACATACTTTAAAACCACCTCAAGCTCCTATGGATACACCCCAGCCATAGCAAACGGTGATATTCCCCCAGCCTGCCTGCCTCGCTCCTTCCCGCCTCTGGGCTTTTGTACATGCTGTTCCCACTGCCTACAATGTGCTTCCCTCATTTCCCTTTTCTGTCGGGTAAGCTCTGACTTACTTTTCAGGATCCATTTCAGAGTTCATCTCCTCCCCGTCGGGTAGACTTGGTCACTCACAGAGTGCTCACATCTCTTTGGAGCTAGTGCTCTTCCAGGGATTATTGTAAACTGGCGTGTCTTTGTGGTATCCCCAGCAGGTAGTCAGCTCTCAGCACAGACTTGCAGGACAAAGAATGGAGATTTCGTTCACTGGTTTCCCATGTGTCCTTCTGAGTGCTCTAGGGTATTCTGTGCATCTGTGGTTACTTCTGCATGCATGAGCCTTGCTGTCACCAGGGCATGTAGGTGCTCCATTAAGGTGTATTTGGATCCATGTGGGGCTCCCACGTTTGCCTTGGCTCCTAGTTACTGAGGAAGTCATGACCGTGAGCCTCTGAGTATGGGCCATCTCTTATTTGCCTGTGTGGCCTGCATAGCCATTGCTCCCTAACCAGTAATTTACCTGTCAGGTGACCCTGCCCAGTGTCGACATCCCATTGAAGAAGGAGAGACCCAGTCCACAGACCAAGGGAACAATAGAGTCAGTATGGGCTATATAGCCATGGTAGCAATTACTTGCATAACACAGAGAAATTGGGTTGACTTACAAATGCACAGCCAGGAGATGGGGAAGCTGGGACTTGAAACAGCCTTTCTGAGTTCAGGGCCCTGTGCACTCTGCTGCAGTGCTTCTGTTTTGTTGTCTCAGCAGGAAAACTTAGACAGAGGGAAGGGAGTCCCCACAGCTCAGGGGACAGTACATAGGGGGCCCTGTGGTCCACGTTCTTGGGGCTCGCAGTAAATGGTTGATGGGAAGGAGATGGTCAAGCCTCAAAAGGCCTGGCCCAGGAGAAGGGACTGGGGGTCTGTGGGACAACCCGATGTTGCATCCCACATCAGGACAGTCAGCTCCAGGCTGTTTGAGGTGTCTGATGCAGGGCCCTCCAGCAGACCACCTGGGTCCCCACCCTGGTCCAGTGTTGGGTGAGATACTTAACTTCTTGGAGCTCAGTTCCCTCCTCTGAAAAATGGGCAAAGTAACAGTCCCTACTCCAGTTCCCACTCCCAGGACTGCTGAACAAGGGGAGGCTCTTGGACCTGACTTCCTGGGTTCAAATCCTGGAGCCAGCACCTGCCAGCTGTGTTCCCTTGAAGAATCTGCTGAACTTCTCTGAGCCTCCCTGTCCTCCTCATGAAATAGCATTTACCTCACAGTCAGTGTGAGGGTCAGGCGCGTTTATGCACGTGAAGTGCTAGGCAGTGCAGCCAGGGAGACATGCTTAGAACACGGCAGCAGTTGGCACTACCGCTGTGGGAGGGAAAAGCTACCCCGATAGACAGGTACTAGAAGCCCAGACTTGCCAGAGGATCTGGGGGAAGGGTCCAGGAGCTGTCCCTCATGTAAGGACACTACTAATGGAGAGGTGATGAAGTCCTGAGTGGTCCCTGACCTCCAAGCCACAGGGCAGGGATGTGGCACTGCACCCCCTAGCCCAGTCCCCTGTGTGCGCCAGGCTCTCAGTGGCAGCTCTGCTGCCTGTAGTCCTGAGAGCAAGGGGTCTGGAGTCAGACCCAGCTTGAAGTTCAGGACCTGGGTCAGCTACCTACTAGCTGGTTACCTGGGAGCCATGGCGTTTTCTTCCAGAGACTGGGCTGTAGTGCACTCCTCACAAGCCACAGGGTGCGTAGGAGCCTGTTAGGAAGCCCCTTCCTCTTTTGCCTGTTCCTTTGCAGCCCTGGACAATGCACCTGGGGTGGAGGTAGGAGGTTCTGGCAGAGCTGACCTCTGTGGGTCCGGCTGGCAGGGTTAAGATCTGGCAGAGCTGATCACTGCTGCCCCCGAATTCTCCCTCCAGAGAATGGGAGGTGGCTGGGCATTGAACTCCAGCTCATTCATTCATTCATTCATTCATTCATTGGGCCAAGCACTGTCCCAGGTGCTGGGATGCAGCAGTGACTGGCCTGGGCTCTGTTGGGCCTGCCCCACCTCCCTGGCTCATCAGGACCCTCTGGAGAAATCTCTTCTGAACAGTGTGCTTCTCCTTCTGGCTTGCTCTCACAGGGACCTGAGTGAAAACACCATCCAGGCCATCCCCCGAAAGGCTTTTCGTGGAGCTACAGACCTCAAAAATTTGTGAGTACGGGCCTGGGATGAAGAGGGGCTGGGGGCTGCAGGGCCACCCCTGGCAGTGTCCTCTTGGGTCTCCCCAAGCCCCGTGGTCTAGGCAGCCAAAGAGCTGGTCTGGGTTCTGAGGTGTCTGGTGCCAGCATGGTCTTCTGGAACCATCTGGGGTCAGAGGAAACAGGCAGCCTTTGGGGTTGAAGGGAGTTTCATGAACGTGGGGTGCTTAGGGGAGGTTCTTGGTCCATGGAAATAGTTTCCATGACCTTGCCCTCCAGTGGATTGAGAGAGCTAGGTTTGAATCTTCTCTTTCAGGCACTTATTACATAAGCTGCAGCAATTTTGTGAAGTTCCCTGAGCCTTAATATATTGTTCTGTAAAATGGGGATATCACATTTCCCTCATAGGCTTGTTCTGAGGTTTAAATGAGATATGGAAATAAATACATTTGTCAAATGCTATTTAATTGTAGTTTATTCCTATTATTCAAATGTATTCTGATCCAGGCTTACCACCTCCTCAAGGTCTGACTACAGCAGGGTTGGCAAATGCCAGGCACACCTGTCACTCCCCAGTCCCTACACCTGTAACAGACATTGATAATTAATCACTGCATTCTTCCCAAGTTTCCCAAACCACAGCCTCAGTGCATTCTTAGAGCAGTGGTCCAGGTAGTTGCCGCTAGGTGATCTCACTTGGCACCCAGCCCGGCATCTGACTGCCAGTTCTAGCTGCCACTGCTTCTGCGATAGACTCATTTTAAAGCTGCCAATGCCCTCTAGGTCATCCCCAAAATGAGAGGAGACGTGCCTGCTCCCCGGGAGATATGCAAGGTTAGGAAGAAGAATATAACTTTAATTTACATTTATTGCTTTAACTAAAAATAAGAAATAATTTAAGTTCTTATTATTTACCATTTGGATTGACACATTTGTACTGAACAAATGATTGGGGTTAGGCCTCTTTATTTTTTAATGAGTGGAGTGCTTGACAAAAACGTTTGGACACCTCTGTTCTTGGCAATGTGCCTCCTCTCTAGAATCTTCCTTTGCTTCACAGACAGCTGGACAAGAACCAGATCAGCTGCATCGAGGAAGGGGCCTTCCGGGCTCTGCGAGGGCTGGAAGTGCTGTAAGTGAAATGTGGGAAGGCAAGCAGAGGTGTGGAGGGTCCAGCTCACACAGGTGCTGGGGCCCGGGCAGTTGGAGCTGGGGCCTGGGAGCAGCACAGGAGAAGACTTGGGAGGCAGGTTCTGGGCCCAGGGCAGAGGCCCTGCTCTCTGCTAGTCTAGATTTGCTACGGAGGGTGGGAGGACACACACTCAAGGAGTCACGCCCGCAACAGCGTGACCCAGGCTTACCGTGTTTATGATGACACCCAGGGCGAGTGGCTATATCTTCCAAGGGTTTCTGACACATGGGGAAGGACATACTCGCCCTTCTCTTTTTGTCTAAATGCTCCCCTTTCTTCCAAGCCAGCCCAAGCCTGCATGTGTAC
Source organism: Macroglossus sobrinus (assembly GCA_004027375.1). Classification (NCBI taxonomy): domain Eukaryota; kingdom Metazoa; phylum Chordata; class Mammalia; order Chiroptera; family Pteropodidae; genus Macroglossus; species Macroglossus sobrinus. The sequence continues at coordinate 250,965 of PVKZ01000368.1, forward strand.
TCTCGGTTTCCTTGCTCCTTCTCCCTTGTTCTACCAGACTCAGAGTCTGGTGCATCTGCCTTGTACCTACTGTTCCAGCTCGGGGCTTTCCCTGAGGGTGGCTCTGTGTCTCGTGCTCTTCGGCGTAGTTCCCCGGGTCCAGCTTAAGGGCAGATCATGGAACATAGCGTGAGAGTCTTCCCGTTTGTCAGAGAGCAGCCTGCTCTCCCTCTCAAGTAAGCTTCTGTTGGGCAGACGCTAACTGATCCTGGTTTTCTTGTCAGGACCCTAAACAACAACAACATCACCACCATCCCCGTATCCAGCTTCAACCACATGCCCAAGCTACGGACCTTGTGAGTCAGCCTGATGTCGGGAGCATAGCACCAAGCATGGCTGGTGCTGGGGCAATGGGGAAAGGGGGCCAAGGCTCCCGCAGGTGGGGTGTGTGGGGTGGGGGCTTCTCTTTCTCTGCACCCCCAGTGGCCAGCCAGGGTTGGGTGATTGGACATGGAGTCAGGGAGATGATCTAAAATGGAAGAATGTTGAACGTCATTTATATTTGATTTTCCTTAAAAAGCAAATGATCTCTTTTTGTGTCTGAAAATGACTTATGTGATTCGGGGCAGTGGGTCTGTGTGAGCTCAGGGAGGTGAATTGCTGGGCAACATCCAGTTGAAGGGGTGCCCCGAGCACTTTGGGAGGGAAAGAGCAGCCGCTAGGAAGTTCCCCGCTGCTGGATGATCCCCAAGCTGGAGCTGCTGCGGGCTGACTGTGCGTAGACTATGCTTGGGCCTAGGGTAAAGGGGTTCCCACTCTTTGGCTAGGGGCCAGGTGGGTTATGAGCCTTCCTGTCCCCCTGCAGCCGCCTGCACTCCAATCACCTGTTCTGTGACTGCCACCTGGCCTGGCTGTCACAGTGGCTGAGGCAGCGACCCACCATCGGGCTCTTCACCCAGTGCTCGGGTCCCGCCAGCCTGCGTGGACTCAATGTGGCTGAGGTCCAGAAAAGCGAGTTCAGCTGCTCAGGTGGGTATAGGTTCAGCTGGGGCTCTTGACTGCCCATCTTGACTGTCTATCACCTGCCTCCTGTCGCCTCCCTCCCCCATCTTGTTTCCTTCCATTACCTCCTGTCACCACGCATTAATGTCTGGCCCACCCATGACCTCATGTTCTCTCCTATTATCTTCTTTCTCTACGCATCACCTCCTGCCTTATCCATCACCTCCTGGACCACCCACTATCTCCTGTCTTCACTCATTATTTCCTGTTCCCATTCATCACCTCCTGTCCCTACTCATCACATCCTTTCTTTACCCACCACCTCCTTCCTTACCTGTCACCTCCTGTCCCTATTCATCACCTCCTTTACCCACCCATGTACCCCTCTTACCCATCCATTATCTCCTGGTCTCAGCCATCACCTTTGTCTTCACATATCACCTTTTGCCTCTACTCCTTTGTTCCTCCTGCTCCCACTCATCCTCTCTTCCTGTCCTCCCTTTGCCTCTTGCCCTATTGTCCCTTTCTGTCCTACCCCCTTTACTCTTTTTATTTCTACCCAATGTGTCCTCCCATTTCCTCCTGCCCCTCACCTGTTCCCCCAACCTTGCTCCCTCCTATTACCACCTCTCCCCTCCTGCCATTGCTTTACCCCTGTCACATTGAATTGGTTCATCTAGCCTCAGCTCAAGGTGAGGTGAACTCCAGGATCTGCGCCCTCCATCTTCCACTTGGGGCTCTGTGAGAGCCTCCTGACTGCCATCCTACTTCTTCTCTGGCCCCTTTTATCTCCATACTGTAGCCAGAGGGACTTAAAAGGACCCACAAGTCTGGGCAGGTCACCGCTGCCTCATACTCACTGGTCTGCTGGTCTTCCTGGGAGAATCCAAACTGCCCTCAAGCTCTGTAAGGCTGGGGCAGGGTTATCTCAGCCTCTCCCTACCCAGAGGCCTCCCCCAGTAGTCTCCTCACTCCCTGCATCCCAGCTGGCCCCGCTCTGCCCCTTCCTGGAGCAGGTGCTTTCTACCTCAGCCTTCTCACAGGCTGCTCCCCTATTGGCACGCTCGTCTTGCCTTGGTGCTTGCTGATACCTCCTCACCTCGCAGAACCCAGGAGGTCCCCGATGGACTTAAACTCCATGAGCACATGGAATGCATGTGTCATGGTTTCTGGCCATGTCCCCAGCACTTTGCCTGTGCTTGGCACAGAGAGATGCTCAAGAAATGTTTGCTGAGTGAACGAACAGTTCTCAAATTCACAACCAAGGATTAGGAGCTACCCATTTCTCCCTAATCTGTGGCCTCTGAACCTGCCAGCCATGTCGAGTTCTGGGGGAAAAGGGTCCACTGGGCTCGGCTCCCTCTCCTCAGTGTGAGGCTCTAGGGGTGGCTGTCACCTCCTTCACAGCACTGGCAGTGCCTGAGACTGCTCTTGAACACCGCTGTGCTCAGGGAGGCTGTGTGTGTGAGAGAGAGTGTGTGAGCATGTGAGTGTGTCTGTGTGAGTGTATAAATGTGATCGTGTGAATGTCTATGCGGGTGTATGGGAGAGTGTGAGGGTATATGTGGATAGAGTAAGTGTGTGAATATGTATGTGTGAGTGTGCTTGGGGGAGAATGAGTGTGCGAGCATGTGTGCATGCATGGTGTGTACTTGCGTGTGAGGAGAGCCAGGGCTGACACTGCTCCTCTGAGTAGTAGCAGCTGCCCTCAGGCCTTATGACGAGGGATAGGTGATTCACTTGGACAATGCTTATTTCTAAACAAGAATAAGAATACCTTGGAATACCTTGGTTTCTATCTTCAGGCATTTTTTTTTTTCTCCTCTTGGAGTCTGTTCACTCCAGAGACTCCTTCCCTGAGAAGGGTACTCTCAGAATTTGTCAGAAGTCCTCATAGCTTTGTCTCCTTTGATCTTGGTGCCCACCTTTTAGGGGAGCCAAGGCAAAGATCAGAGGTTGAATCCTGGTGAAAGTGTAAATTGTCTCAGAACTGATTAGCAGAATCTACTAGAGCCCAACATATGTCTACCCATGACCATGACCCTACAACTCCACTGCTAGGTATGTATGCTCGGCAAAACTCGCATCCAAGAACATCCAAGGCACCTTTCTTTGAAATAGCCCAGAGTTGAAGACAACCCAGATGTCCATCAAGAGAGTGGATTAACTACTGATGACATATCCACTCAGGAGAATACTAGCCAGTGATAAAAAAAGAGCAAACTGCTGATACACACACAACATGGGCGACTCTCAAAGATTTTATATTGAGCAAAAGAAACCAGACGCAAGGGAACCTCCTGTCTGATTTCGTTCATGCGAAGTCCACAAGCAAGCAGAACATATCTTTGGTGCCCCTTGGAAAAGGGGCATGAGGAAGGCTTCCTGGGTAATAGGAATGTTCCATGTCTGGGGGACAGTTCTGTGGGTATATCCAGAAGTAGAAACCATCCAGCTATACACTTAAGACACTTTATATATAAAGTTATACTACAATTAAAGTAATTTATGAGACATTGGACTTCATCCTGCTTTTAGCACCTATTGGTTTTGTGGTTTTCCACAAATTAATTAACATCGAGGACTCTGTTTTTCTCTTTTGTAAAATGGCCACAATAATATCATACTTCTCCTTGACTGAGCAGCAGAATTAAAGGGGATTCTGAACTATGACATTTAACACAGCATGTGGCACAGAGCTTACATCCTTGGGTGACAGACAAGGAGACTCCAGCTCAAAAGTGCCGAGTGACTTGGACAGGAACATGGAGCTTCAGAATTTAGGCTAAGATTTCTAAGCATATGAATCACAGTTTCATGCAGTACAGTTATGTTCAGATTCAAGTTCAGCAAATGTCTAACAAGTACCTGCTACGTGCAGGCACCCACAGAGTTTCATTAGAACCCTTGGTGATCCTGGTTCAATCTGAGCCAGAGAACACCATGTGTCCCATTCTCTTACATCAGTCTGTACGTCGGGAGGGAGATGCAGACATGGGACACCTGAGGTCACAGCCCACTATTTCCGCAGGCCAGGGGGAGGCAGGGCGTGTGCCCTCTTGCACACTTTCCTCCGGCTCCTGCCCAGCCATGTGCACCTGCAGTAATGGCATTGTGGACTGTCGTGGCAAAGGCCTCACCGCCATCCCTGCCAACCTGCCCGAGGTCATGACGGAGATGTGAGTACAGGGCAGAGCAGCCATGGGGACACAGGCCCTGGGCTGGGCCAGGCTCTGGCGGTCCACCTGAGGCCTTGCACCAAGGCTCTTCTGTGGAAATGGGAGAGACGCAGTTTTCCTTGGCTGGGCAACTCTGGAAGGCTGGGATGGGTGTTTCTCTGAGGTCCACCTGTTGAGCTCAGCTGGGTGACTCTGCTAGAATTGGTTTCTTAGTATTAGCATCATTCGTGGGCCTCTTTCAGCCATGGCAGCCTGGGATAATGGATCTCACGTTACAGCAGCCCCTTTTCTCTGCCTGTGCTGACCCATCTACTCCAGACAGTGCATGGGAGCGGGGCAGGAGGTGCAAAGGGTCTGGTTTGGGTGGGTGAGCCCAGCAGGTGACAGCTGAGACTGGGGTGACCTGACCAGGGGACTCCTCTGTGTTCTCTCTCTGTAGCCGCCTGGAGCTCAATGGGATCAAGTCCATCCCCCCGGGAGCCTTCTCTCCCTACAGAAAGCTTCGGAGGATGTGAGTGCCTCCTGCTGCTTCCTGAGAGTCAGCATGGGGCAGGAGGAAGAGCCTGGACCAGGCATGCCACAGCCCTGGGCAGGTCCTGACTGCCTCCGAAGGCTGAGAGGCCCTGGGCTAGCCACTGCCTGGCCTTCCTGCCCCACAGGTGGCTCATCTATGACGTGGAGATGGCAGTGGTATGACCTCCTCGCAAGGTTGTGCTGAGGCCTAAATGCTGAGCCTGAGTCTGGCATATAACCAGAGCTGACTGTTATCCTCTCATTTCAGCTTGGGCATCAATAGCAGCCATTGTGGATGTGAGAGGGGATGTAGGGGGCCTCTTGGAGGTGGGAAAAAGCTTTGTCAAGGACCAAGACTGAAGTGTCCTGCCCATGCACGACCCTCAGACTGCACAGGGAGAGAGTGGCCATGGGTTTTTCAAATGGATAGGCAAACAAGGCCCTCATTTTTCTGGTGTCAATTTTCTAGTGCCCTCCCCTGTCATCTGGGAGGTAGAGGGGACCAGGCAGGGCTTGGCGTTCCCTGAGGGATTCAGTCACCTTCTCCTCTGTTCACCTTGCAGAGACCTGAGCAACAACCAGATTGCAGAGATTGCACCTGATGCCTTCCAAGGCCTCCGCTCCCTGAACTCACTGTGAGTAGCTGCGCCAAGCTTCTGTGGGAGTCCAGAGTGTCTCCCAAGTTGGCCAGCAGGGCCCAAGGTCCCTCCAGGTGAATGATGGAGGGAGAGCACAGACCCTGCTCATCTGGCTTCAATGAGTCTCCTTTTGGCCACAAAGTCTAGAGTTTCTGTGCCTATCACTCCCTTCCTCATTGGAGGACCTTCTGCTCCTGGAGGGGGAGAAGAGAATCAAGAACTGAGTACATGGAATCTAAGCAGAACAGTTGCCCCTGGCAACTGTGATGCTCTCTCTGCTAAGGTGGGAATTTCCCCAGCATTCTGACTCTGCCCAGCTTTCATGTTCGCCTGCCTCCCCACAGAGGCCCAGCACTCCATGTGCCTGAGCCTACAGGGGCGGCAACCATCAGTTCCAGTTTTAACATCTGCCACACTTGTATCTTTCATTCCCAAAGTGCTCTGATCCCAAGATATATTGGGTGATGCAAAGATAGCATTTTCTTCCACCTCTTCTCAGTATTTTCCTTTCTTCAAGTGTTCATTGGGGTGGGAGATGGGGCAGAGTCTGTCCAACTACAAAACATGCAGCATCAAAAATTCATCTTGGAAATGTTACTTCATCTTTCTTTTTCTAAGAACCCTTGCTTGCACCCCCGTGTTCACCAAGGCCCTCACTCTCTGAGGCCTCCTGGTACTTTGTCTACACCAAGAGTACATTCAGGGTGCCCTCTAGTCAGGCAAGCTCTCCATTGGTAGGGTCCTTTTGTTACCCTTAGGAATAATGTTTTCACCTGTCCCTTATGTGAGACAGCACTGGACACATGCTTCACATAAATTAGGGGCCTAGGAAGTGGAATGAAACGGAACATCTCGGCAAGTGCAGGGGGTAGTCAGGCCATGCCTCTTCTGGAGTAGCGTCGAGGTGGTGGATTCTTGTGAATGGCACCACTTAGGCTGCAGTACAACCTACACAGCTGTACGTGATGGCCTGGTGATGGATCACTGTCACCAACGGAGGAGACCTGATCCCAGAGGTGGACTGCCAAAATACATGGCTCTTCCTCTGAGAAGTGAATGAATCTTCTTCTATGTTGGATATGATGATAACCTATCTAAGTGGGCTTCTTTTGCTCATGGGTACCTGGTCACAGCCACCTCCCCACCATAGGGGAATTTTTGTACTGAGGTCATGCAAATAGATCTCACTGACAGTGTCCATCCACCTTGTCTGGCTCTGACCTTCTCCTTCTGCATCAACTCCTGCTCTCTTCCCTCCATTCTCTGCACAGAAGATTGATGGATCTTTACGAATGCTGGTCATATTCCAGAGGCTTCCTGGTGCTGGATGGCTGAAGTCCAAGCTTCTGTCCCATTTGTTTCCTATACTCCAGTAACTGGGGCTTTTCCTATCGCCAACTCAGATGCCACTGTGGGGACTTTGCTCTTGCACGCCCTCCTCCAGGAAGGATCTGGAAGCCATGTCTGAAGAGACAGCACATACTGTTTTTGCACAAACTGAATATGACCTGCTGGGGATGGGGTGGGGAGGGGTGGAGGGGTGGGGGGATGGGGAGGGGAAGGTGGCTATGGGGGCTGCTTGTGTTATTGAGAATAAAATACACCACACATTTCAAACCCCCTTGACTCTTTCATTGTCTGCCTGAACCCATTCCTGCCTGCATGTCTTTTTTTGAATCTATTTTTTTCTAATACACACATTTGTGCTCAATGTAGAAGACTGAAAATACTAAAGTGTAAAAAACTCACCTGCAATCCCACCACCCAGATCTCAGCGCAGCAGCGCTTTGGTCCGTTTTTCCTGGTGTTTTTACTACGCCAGCAGACTTGGTTGACGTGCTGGAGCTCGTACCACACGTGCTGTCTGGCTGGAGTGTGTTTCCGTAATTCTGTGAAAAAAAAAAGTTAACTATTCCTGCCTATGATACTTTTCTCTTCTTTGAACAGTCTCTTTTTGGATCTCAGACAAGGTTAATTTTCCTCAACGTTCCCCAAAGGGTCCCTTTGCAGGCTTTTGTGGATTCCGTGTGTGAGGACGGGGTGAGGGCTGCACCGGTTGTAATGGAGATCACGGCTGCCTGGAGCCCATAGGATACCTTTGTGCAAACTGGAACAGGTGGCCCTTGTTAAATATACGGTACTGCCATCTGCTGGCAACCGGTTACAGCAAACCTACAGGCTGTGATGTCTTAGCAGTGGTGCCCTTGTGTGGTGCACGACTTGCAGAGCAATGCCTGGCCTGGTGGGCTATCCTTTAACTCTTCCTTTCTGTTCCTTTTTCTCCAGGGTCCTCTATGGGAACAAGATCACAGACCTCCCCCGGGGTGTGTTTGGAGGCCTGTACACCCTACAACTCCTGTAAGGACCCCTCCGAGGGTGTGCTTGGGTGGGGCCCCGGGAAGGAGCAACTATACCTTTGGCCTCTCAGATTGGCCTTTTTGGCCTCTTTGGGGGTGGGAGGCTCATTTGAGGTAAGGAGCCTGGAGGATGTCAGACCTGGTAGAGTAAGAAGCTATGGGACTCTGCAGAGGCAACTCAGAGCTTACAGCAAAGTGCCTGAGCTGAGAAGCTGATGAGATGCATGAGGCCCGTGTCCCTGAGGAGCTCAGCATGGCTGGGAAAAGAGCTGTGTCCTAAGGGGGACACCCAGGCCCAGCTCAGCCTCCTTGAACCGTGAGAGTTCAAGCAAGGGTTCTCTCCTTGCTTCAGATCCAAGAGGCATAGAACCATATGTTCCATCTCAGCTGCCTGGGGAAACCAGCAGAACTCTGGGAAAGAGGAAGAGCCTCCCCAAATGTCTTTGGGAGGTAGCTTTGCTACTGTGCTCTCTGCTTTCTGAGAATCCCATGGGGCACCTCTAGCAGTTCTTTGAAAGAGAGAAGAGTGGGTTGCTAAAATGGTGCCAGTGCATAGAGAAGGCAGTCGGAGGGCTCAGCTCCTCTGTGTGGAGTGGACACCCAGAGTGCCGGATGCCCTAGGAAGGTGCCAAGGCCCGATGCTGTGCCTCTCCCCTTACACCTGGCCCTGGCTCTGTCCACAGGCTCTTGAACGCCAACAAGATCAACTGCATCCGGCCTGACGCCTTCCAGGACCTGCAGAACCTCTCGCTTCTCTCCCTGTACGACAACAAGATCCAGAGTCTCGCCAAGGGCACTTTCACCTCCCTGCGGGCCATCCAGACCCTGTGAGTGCCCTCTGCCCTCTTCTCTCTGTCCCAGAGGGTGGACCTATGGACCTAAGGGAGGTAACAGCCTCCAGGTACAAGTGACTGTCTTGCCCTGTGCCTTTTGCTCTTATGGAAGAAAGAACCACAGTCTCTGGGTTAGATGAACATGAGTTTAAATCCCACTATGCCTCTTATTGGCTGTGTGACCCAGGGTGAGTTAATTTGCTTCTCTAGACCTCAGTTTACTCATTCATAAAATGAGGATATCATCTTCTCCATAAGGCTGTCATGAGATTAAGGGGGATATTAGTACAGAGCTTAGCTCATTGTAAATGCTTCTTAAATGCTGGCTATAGTTATCATTATTATTATTAGATAGATTAAAAACAACTTAAGTGATACATCAACCAATACCAGCTGTTGCTGCTGCTGCTGCTGCTGCTGCTGCTGCTGCTGCTTCTTCTTCTTCTTCTTCTTCTTCTTCTTCTTCTTCTTCTTCTTCTTCTTCTTCTTATATTCTAAGACACATGTTTCCATGTTAACAGCTCTGAAATTGGGATGCATATTATAAACAATGGCATATTTGGTGTCATTTTGTGTTTTCTTGATAATGCATAAAATAATAATGTGTCTTGCAATTGATAATGTCTTAAGTAGGATGAAATCTAGTAATAGCAATGCTGGTTACAAATTAAATATTAGAGAGCAACAGTTTTAGGAATTTGTTTTAATCTTTTATTATAGAATATTAAAAACATATTAAAAGTAGCATAGTGACCCTTCCAGTACTCATCACCCAGCTTTAACTCAAGGCTGGTCTTATTTCATCTACACTGCCTCCTCTCCCATGCCTCCCAGACTATTTTGAGGTAAATCCCAGACATCATTTATCATCTACACAGACCTCATACATATTTATAAAAGTCAAAGATTCTTTCAAGACAGAACCATAACATTATTATTATATCTAAAAATTTAACAGTGAATTCCTTAATATCATCAAGTATCTAATTACTGTTTGAATTTCCAAGTGTCTCATACTTTTTATACAATTTTAAAAATAATTCATTTGAGGCAGAATTTAAATTAGGCCTGTGTAATACAATCGGCTGGTATTGGTTGATGTATCACTTAAGTTGTTTTTAATCTCTAGGTGACCTCTCCATCTCCTACTTCCTTGCAATTTATTAGTTCCCCCCAGCCTGGACTTTCCTGGTTGTGTTCGGGGAATGTGGTGTAGTTTTACACACTCTCCTGTCCTATCTCTGTCCTGCAGTAGAAATGTCAATCTAGGAGCTTGGTTGGGTTCCGATTTTTTTTCTTTCTGTTTTTGGCAAGATGACTTCATAGGTAGGATTGTGTACTTCCATCTGGAGGCACATGATGTCTGGTTGTCTCTTTTTTTGTAATAAACACAGCCATTGATCTCAATGCTTGGACCCATTCATTCATTACGGGTCTGTAAATGGTGATATTTGAATTCTAATGTTCCTTCTTCATTTGATAATGCTGTTGTGGTTACGCTATAAAAAAGAGTCCTTATCTTTTAGCTGGAATGCTTCTGTAGAGGGAAATTTCCTGTCATCTACTATTCGGTTAAACGTAGGCACTTACGTGGTGTCCTTTATTCTACATCTTTAGTTCTGGGACCTGTAGTTGGATTCGATGTTCTAACGTGTGGGTCCTGTGATGTGTCCTTGATGGGCATTTATTATTCATCAGTATTAATATTGTGTCCATTGTTGTTGTTGCCATCCCTGCCACACTGTTTATCCGCTGGGCAGTGCTCTCTTTCAGATAATATCCGCAGAGAGTGCTGGGTTAGGTGCAAAACAGGAGGGGTAGAAGTGCAGCTCCTGCTCCCTGGGGACCGTGCACATCAGCGGGGATGTCAGCCACAAAGACAAACTCATTAAAGCCCACGAACCCGCCTGCAGCTTGCTCCTGCTAATTAATTTACTTATAGTCAGAGAGAGGAAGATGGAGCACCACTGGGAAATCCTGCCAAGTATGTGAAATTGGAGGTTACAGGCAGACATGGGCAAGGTGGGTTCTTTTACCCAACTGGCAGAATATCCGACAGAAACGCACTAAGGAGATTTTAAGGCCAGGGACCCACGCACAGAAAAGCCTGGGGGTGGGGATGGCACTGGGGGTCTCATGTGAGGAGCATATCCCTCTCAAGATGTCCTTTTACCTGGCTGGAATGGATTTCTTAGAGTGCTTCTACCTTCCAGACATGGTACCTGAGATCTTGGCCTCTGCTACCAGGGCAAAGCTGGAGCAGAAGGCTAGAACAGGAAGGTTTCCCATAGGTGGGAAATACTGTATTGAATATTGTATTTAATACTGTATATTAAATATTAAATATACAGTAGCTAATAGTAGCAATACTGATAACAATAGTCACTTACCTCTACTTATTGAGCCCTTGTTAAATGCCAGGCCATTGTTCTTTACATGTATTGTCTTATTTAATACTTAATTGACCTAGGAAGGTGGGTTCTATCATCCCTAACTTTACTTATAAAGAAATTAAGGCAGAAGGAGCTTACATGACTCATCCAAGGTCACACAACATCTAGTAAAGCAGGCATCTCTTCAGCATCACTGAGAAAGTAGTTAGCTTCTTCCACAATGATAAGAATAGACCTCATTATTTAAGGCTGTAAAATGAAACTGAATTTTCATGAATAATTATCAACCTATTAACAAATAAAGTACAGTTTGGAACAAAAATAAAAGAAACACAAATCCAAGTTGCAATCAGATATGCTTGTTTCAGCTTCAGATAATAAAACCCCTGGACTGAATCTTACATCAACCTGAGTAGATTTAAACTGGATCTTGCTTGATTTGTTCATAACTCCAAGACTGACTGCCTTATGTCACAGTACTGATTTTGCTGCAGTTTTACTTGCTCCAAGAGACTAAATAAATTTTTTTTTTTTTATCTTGGAAGCTAAGCAAGGTCGGGCCTGGTTAGTACTTGGATGGGAGACCTCTCCTTAGAGAGCTCTGTAGCCCCAGCAGGTGGAGGGCCTGAGACCAGGTGCTGTAGGCATAAACAATAAAACAATAAGGGATTGTAAGCTGACAAGGTCCTTGCAATCTGTGAGGTCAACCAAGGGTTGCTGTGCTTTAAAAAAAATTTTTTTTTTGGTAGAAGAGGGTAAGAGGGGGGTTCCAAAAAATTGTTAAAACAGCTTTCATGACATAATTTACATACCATAAATGAACCTATTCTAAGTGTACAATTCAATAATTTTTAGACAATTTGCAATTCAGTTCTCACTACAATTCCAACTTTAGAACATCTCCATCACTATTCCAAAATCCCTTGTGCCCACTTACAATCAATCCCTATTTCCAGCTTGCCCCCGGGCAACCAGAAATCTAATTTCTCTTTCTACAGACTTGCCTTTTCTGGACATTTCATAAAAATGGAATTATATGTTATATGATTTCTTTTGCTTAGCATGGTGCTTTTTAGGTCCATTTGCAGTATGTCTCAGTACTTTGTCTCTTTATTGCCAAAATAATTTATCTTTGTATAGATAGACTACATTTTGTTTATCCATTCTAGTTAATGGACATTTGTATTTTACTTGGGACTGTTATGAATAACGCTGCTGTTAGGAATGTTCGCTTACAAATCTTTGTATAGACAAATGTTTTCATTTCTCTTGGAATTTCTGGGTCACATGAGAAATTTACATTTAACTTTTTAAGAAACTACCACTGTTTTCCAAACTGGCTGCACTGTTTTATATTCCCAACAGTAACATATTATGAGGGTTCCAATTTCTCTACATCCTTTCCAATGTGTTGTTTGTCTTTTGATCATAATGGGTCTAAAGTGGTACCTCCAGGTGCGTTTAATTTGACCAACAATGTTGGTCATCTGCTCCCAAAGATTTTTAGTTGTGCTTCTTAATGCATATTCCAAGAGAGACATCGATTATCAATCTTCTCTTACCTTCCACTGTCGTAAATGTTCATGGAGATAGCTGCATGGCCACACGTGCAGCACGTTTCTGGGCGAGATTTAATATGATTAACTTTTCCCAAACAGATTGTGTTTCTTCCTCCTGTGTATTTTCCCTCCCCAGCTCCCTGCACTTTGCAAATTTTGAATTTTGTTTAGAATTTAGGATTTTGTTAAACATTCTAATTTGTGTCAAATACTTAGTTTCTGCAGAGGCCACTTGTCTCTGCGGGTGGTTTGACATAAATAGCCTGTTCTTGAAAGGGATGTATTCTACTCAGCACCCCTGGAACATTTTAATATGTGCCTTAACAACATAATTGAATTAATTTTAAATAGAGTTTTCTACCAAGATTGTGATAAAGGGAAGCAACTAGTTCAGACAGAGGCTAGGCACTAAGGCACAGACGGATGGGCTGCTGGGAGGATCCAGGAGACGTCCCTGAATCCTAGTGCATTTTAAATTAGCTACAAACTCTGACATGTGGAGTTAGCAAACATGTTTTCTCAGTGCAAATTGACAGTCTAAACTGGGAAATAAATGCTGAACTAAATGTAGAAAAGGTGGGAGGGGCCTGGCCCACCTGGTAGAACTGTAAGGAGCCAGGACTCAGGCAGGAAACTGGGGGGCTCTGCAAAGCGGGTGGCAGGGACAGCTGGGCAGGGACGGCTCTGGCCAGAGACCACAGGGCAGAGCCCAGAGAGAGAGAGAGAGCAGTCAAGGTCTGAGCTGAGCTGGGCAGGATTCCTGCCTCTCCTTAGAGAGCTCTGTAGCCCCAGCAGGTGGAGGGCCTGAGGCCAATAAGTAGGTGGCCTAAACTGAAGGTAGTCAACAGAAAGCGGCGATGGCATGGTGAGTCTTCAGAGCTGGCCCCTGGTCTCTCTCCCTGTATTTATGTGCAGAAGCATTGGCTCTCAGGTTCGTGTTGGAATATTCTTCCCTGGCTGTCTCAGACTGGAAAGCAGGGTATGCCTGCAGGGCATGCCCGGTGACCCAGACACAGGTGGGCCAGCCATTTGGCTGCTGGGATGGTACAGATGTGACTGCTTTGAGCCTGCTGGGGCAGTCAGGGCTAATGGCTAAGGCAGCAAACGGGCTCTCAGTTGTCATCACCTGTCCGCTGCCCCTCTCTGCATGTTCCTGCTGGTAACACAGGCAGCCCAGCAGAATTGGAGTGGTTCTCCAACAAGTAGCTGAGAGGTTTAATTGGGGTTAAGAGAAGGCCTATAAAATGGCCAAGGGGCAGAAACCCCTATGGCCTAGGGTGGGAATGGAGATTCCATGTAAAGCTGAGAGGCTGCAGCAGTCACCTTGAGATACTTCCGCCCCAGCTGCAGGCCCAGCCTTGCCACCCCCACCCCCGCCCCCGCCCCTTCCTGAGAGAAGGCTGTGAGACAGAGGCTGCTGCTGCCCCAGGCCATAGGAAGGGAGCAATGATTCACGATGCAGAGGGGTCCCAAGGCCTCTGAGTGCCTTTCTGTCACCTCACCTGTGGAAAGATAGAGGTGCTCTGGGCATTCTCCAGGTCATTTCTGCCTCCACTCATGTTTGTGAAATGTCTCAGGCAAAGGGGGCATAGGTGAGTAGAAGGAGACAGGAAAGCGGGAGGCGTGAAGGGGGAGTGAGACAGAGACAGCTGAAGCTCCAATGCCTTCAGAGCCCCTTCCCTACTGTGGTGCTGTGGCAAGACTCTCTGAAGAAGGTGGGTGCACCTGGGTGGTGCCCCCAGGTGGTGCATTTCTCCCCAGAGCCAGCCCCAGCCTTCAGGCAATGAGCCAGCGGCAAGGCCCTGTCAAGGTGGAGGTCAGCTCAAGTTTGCAGCCCTTGCTCTGACCCAGATTTGCCCCCCTTGGACAGGCATCTGGCCCAGAACCCTTTCATCTGTGACTGTAACCTCAAGTGGCTGGCGGACTTCCTGCGCACCAACCCCATCGAGACCAGTGGGGCCCGCTGTGCCAGCCCCCGGCGCCTTGCCAACAAGCGTATCGGGCAGATCAAGAGCAAGAAGTTCCGGTGCTCAGGTAGCTGTCGGCCCCCTGCCTGTCTGCAGCCTGATCAGGGAGGCTGCGTTGTTTCCTGGATGGCTCCAGCAAGGGTGCCCAAGGCCACGCTGGATCCATGCTGGAGGGTGTCAGCCCCAAATTCTAGACTTGGGTATGAGCAGTGTTCAGTCCCACCCCTTGTGTCACTGAGGCCTGGGGACAGGGAGCTTGCTGAAGGTCTTAAAGGAGAACCGAGATAAAGACCAGGCCCTCTACCCCCAGGCCAGTTCTCTTTTATGCCACCACTTTCAGCCTTTGAAGACACTTGGGAGGCCTGGGACCCCTCTTCAGTGAGACAGGTGCCTCCTCCAGGCTTTGGAGCAGCAAAAACAGCATCTGGCAGGTGCAGCGTGGGTCAGCTTCTGAGCCTGCATCCCACTCAGGGCCTAATGCCTCCCTGCCCCATCCCAATATTGTGCCATTGCACAAGAGAATTCAATGACTCTGGAGCTACCTGAGACATTTAATTGGTGCAGTGCTGCCCCCACCATCGGCCTGGGCAAAGAACATCTGTGCTCTGTGAAGGTCTTCTCCCCTGGGGCTGGGCAGATGGGCTCTGGAGCCTTGATTTGGAACCTCAGCCTCGTTTCTGGGGTGCCTTAAGCTGGGCCATAGGGCTGGGGCCTGGGCTCTTCTTGCAAATCCTACACAATCCCCCCAGCATCATGGCATTTCTGCTTTCCTCCCCAGCCAAAGAACAGTACTTCATTCCAGGTAGGAGAGTGGGGAAATCAAGGCCAGCCTGAGTGGGATGGTGACAGTGGGTGGGCAGGGGCTAGGGTGGCAGGCTGAGGGGGGCTACACAACCCTGGGGGACAAGGCGGCCCCGGGCCCCTCACTCCCTGGCCCCTGGCCTCTCACCGCAGGCACAGAGGATTACCAGCTGAACAGTGAATGCAACAGTGACGTGGTCTGTCCCCACAAGTGTCGCTGTGAGGCCAGCGTGGTGGAGTGCTCCAGCCTGAAGCTCACCAAGATCCCTGAGCGCATCCCCCAGTCCACGGCTGAGCTGTGAGGCCCCCAGACCCTTCACACCCTCACCTGCCCCCTGCTACAGCTAAGCTCCCTGGGCTTCCTCCTGGTTTTTCTCTGGCCTGGCTCTATTTGAAGACCACTGGAGACACCAGCATGGCAGCTGCTGGCTTTGCAGGAAAGAGGCCCCACAGTGCTGGGGCCCCTCTACTTCTGACTCACAGCCATATGTGCCCTTAAAGCAATCTCTGGCACCCAGGGCATGTCGCTGGCCTGAACCAGGGGTGACTTTTCTCAGTCATGCTTTTACCATTTGAGGGGGACATGATTTCATTAGCTCAAGCTGTTTCTTAAACTATTCTTTAACTATTTTTTTCCCCTCTCTAAAACCATAAATTTGTGCATATATATATATCTGTGTGCATGAATACCTGACATATCTATCACTCATATATGTAAATTTTCATGGCATTTTTTCATGTTAAAAATATCCCCATTCATAATTCCCCCTCCTCCCTACTTCGGCACTTGGCCCAGCATTCCTTTAAAATAGGAACGATTCGCTTTGCCAGATAATTTCTTCTGGGAGTCCCCTTTGTTCAAATCCCAAATTATCTCAGTTTGGAAGGTACTTCAATGTCTGCCTCCTATGGATGTGCAAGTTCCCTTCATTGCCTCTTGCAGACGATTAAACAACAATGAGATTTCCATCCTGGAGGCCACTGGGGTGTTTAAGAAACTCCCCCATCTGAAGAAAATGTGAGTTACCCAATGGCAGAAAGGTGTGGTCAAAACGCAGGGATGGAGAAGGGGGGAGATACAGGGTATGGGGGTGGACAGAGCTCTTGTGCATGGGGATTGGGTGCAGGAAGTGGGGCCCTGAGCTTCGTCACCCTTCCACACCTCCTCTCTTAGCAACTTGAGCAACAACAAGGTGTCAGAAATCGAAGACGGGGCCTTCGAGGGCGCGGCCTCTGTGAGCGAGCTGCACCTGACTGCCAACCAGCTGGAGTCCATCCGGAGTGGCATGTTCCGGGGCCTGGATGGCTTGAGGACCCTGTGAGTGTGCGGGTCGGGGAGCAGGGCAAACAGCCAGACTGCAGCAGGCAAAAGCCAGAGTGTAGTATCTGCATTAAAGGGAGAAGAAGAGAGGGTAGGAGACCCCCTATCCCTGGCCCCAGCTTGCAAGAGGAGGGGACAGCTGAGGACCCTGGCTGCAGTGAGCCAAGTAATGAGATGTCGGTAACTGTGATGAGGCCTGCTATCTTGTACCCTGAAGTGTGGGGTCGATGCCTGGTAAGGGGGTAAAGGGAGGCGGGTCCTTCTGGAGGTCCCCTCTCATTGTCCTGTGGTCAGGTCACAAGAACATAGCACATGTGTTCAGTTCAGGAGTGGCTGGCACTACTGTAGGCAGGAAAGGCTGGATGGCCCCATGGTGGGGACACTGCAGAGGTGACTCAAGTGGGTGAAAATGAGGGAGCAGTGGTAGCCCACAAGTTTTGGGATTCTGGGATCCCATGACCCAGAGCTCAGCCAGAGCTAACCAGATATCAGGGCCCAGTGGGACCCTGGGGTCATCACCCCTCGCACATATGCTCAGTGAGCCAGTCTGTGCCCAGGCAGACTGGCTCTTTAGATGGCCATGTAGACTTAGCATGTCTGATAGACTGTGTTGTCCAGACTTCCTGCAGTGAAAGAAATGCCCACGTCTGCGCTGTCCAACGCGATAGCCACACGTGGCTTCAGGGCACTTGACGTTTGGCCAGTGCTAGAGGGGCACTCAGTTTTGAATTCCATTTCATTGTAATTAATTTAAATCTAAATAGCTACATGTGGCTAGCGGTGACAGCTCTGGGAGTCACCTGCCTAGATTTAAAGCCCAGCCCTGCAGTAAGGCTGTGGATTGGCTTCTGAGCATGTATCATGGTATCTGTGTAAGATAAATGAACGTATGAATACTCTGTGGACTTTTGTTTGTCTTACAAAAAGGAGATTTTATTATTTGCTGTGTTTTGCAGCTTGCTTTTTCTCTTGTGAATTGCCTATTCTGTGTCAGGCTTGGTTTCATTTTTGGTTGGGGAAAGGAATTGAGCCTTGTTTTTAAGGTGAACAGAGAGTTTTGCAGATATGAATGAAGAAGAAGGTCATACTAGAAATAAGTCGTCGCTGGAGGAAGATGTGGTGATGCAGGCTCCAGCTGCACACCTGGAGGATAAGGGAGTCTGGGGAGGTGGGAAGGTGCTGGTCTGGGTCTGGGCTGGACGGGCTCCCAAAAGTCATAGCAAAGAGTTTAAACATGATTCTGTGGGCAGTTTGGAAGCCACTGTGGGCTTTAGGCTGGAGAGGAACATGACCGTAGGAAAACCTCTTGGGTGTTGACCCAGAGTGTGGCCGGGAGGCACTGGGCATCCCGGGAGCGAAGGTGGGCCATGTGGGCGGAGGGCCGTGTGGGTGGGAGCCAGAGGAGGGCATCTAGAGGCGGGGAGCCCAGGCGCCAGGGATGCTGGCTGTGCTTCTGCTCCCCGCGGCTCAGCGCCTCTGGGGAAGAATCTGTGAACTGGCCTGCGGTCAAGCACAGATCGGGCAGATGGCGAAGGGCACGGCTTTCTCGTCCTCCCCACTGCTCCCAGCATGCTGAGGAGCAACCGCATCAGCTGCATCCACAACGACAGCTTCGCGGGCCTGCGCAACGTCCGGCTGCTCTCGCTTTACGACAACCAGATCGCCACCATTTCCCCCGGAGCCTTCGACACCCTGCAGGCCCTGTCCACGCTGTAAGTCCGGCTGGCCGTCAGACAGGCGGGGCTGGGACTCTGGCGCCAGCCGTCTGCACCCAGGAACCTCACCCACCTGCGGTGGCCTTCTCAGTGGGGGCTTTAAAGGGAAAACTCGGGGGATGTTTGGGTCCCTATGGTTGGTTGATATGTGGATCCTGCCACGTTGGGACAGTGCCTCCTGCTTGGTTGTCTGGGAGAGTGTTGGCGGTCGTGCAGACAGTACGTGGATGGCAAGAGAACGCTTTGCTGGGACTGCGAGACTAGCAGAGTGTCTTCACGGTCACGCACCCACCTCTTCCAGGAACCTTCTGGCCAACCCTTTCAACTGCAACTGCCAGCTGGCCTGGCTGGGCGACTGGCTGCGGAAGAGGAAGATCGTGACGGGGAACCCGCGCTGCCAGAACCCAGACTTCCTGCGGCAGATTCCCCTGCAGGACGTGGCCTTCCCTGACTTCAGGTGTGAGGAAGGTAACTCGTGACCCACCACTGCCCCCACCCTGGGCAGGAGGGGAGAGGGTGAGTTGGGCCATGCCATGGGCATAGGGAGTAGGCGGGCAGTGCCCTGTGACATGTCCCTGAGGGGAGGGGTCAGTGGGGAGGGCGGCTCTGTTGATGGGGAGGGATCAGGAGCAAGGAGGCCCACCTGGTGGTATCTTTGTGTGATTATAAAAGCAATTATGGGCTTATTGTTTTAAAAAGTAGGAAAATACAGATAAAAAGACATAAATATTACCTATTAGCCTGTCAATCAGAGAAAATCACGATTAACATTGGAGTGTATTTTCTTTATATAAGTTTGTTTAACCCAGAGACCTGCCTCCTGGTTGTTCCTCAGTGCTGCAGACTGAGGGGTTCACCTTGTTCAGAGTATGCAGTGGGTACAAACCCCACATTGCCTCTGACCAGTCTTCTGACTTGAGCAAGTTATTTAAGCTCTCTAGGTCTCAGTAAAACAGAAATCCATTCGCTTAACCGACCTGTTTTGAGGAGTGCTATGTGCCAAGGCCCACTCTAGTTAGTTGAACAAAGAAGAGACACAGGTCTCTATCCTCATGCTGCTTGCATTCTAGGGATGAGAGTGGCGCCCTTACTGCACCATTAAGGAGACTGTGTTTGATACAGTGTCCAACAAATAGTAGGTACTCAAGAAATGGTGTGGCTGCCATCCTTCTCCTCTGCTGTGCCCAGGTCTACTTTGGATCTGTGGCAGAAGAGATTGACCCAAGACCTATGTTAACCTCAGAACAGGTCCAAGGGGCTTTGTCCCTGGTGGGGAAGGGTGTAGCCAAGAGAAGACTTACTAGTGCATGAGGGAGTGTCAGAGAGGGGTGTCTTTTCCTAGGCACTCTGCAGCAGGGCCCTGGCTGCAGGAGGCCCTAAGAAGGCCTGTCCCCTCACTGATACGGCTCCATGCCTTCCTCCCCAGGCCAGGAGGAGGGGGGCTGCCTGCCCCGCCCACAGTGCCCCCAGGAATGCGCCTGCCTGGACACTGTGGTCCGATGCAGCAACAAGCATCTCCAGGCCCTGCCCAAGGGCGTCCCCAAGAATGTCACAGAACTGTGAGTAGCCGAGGCCTGGTGTCAGGAGGAGAAAGTGACCAAAACCAGATATTAGTTGAGTAGCAGCTTGGAGTTAGGGCTTTGCAGGAGACACTGGTGCCAAGGAGGCTTTGAACTTCTCTTTGATCCACCTGATGGTGCGACTCACCCATGGCATGTGCTTCGTCCCTCTAAACTAAACTCTGATTTTAAAATAAGAAATAACATTACTTATTCCACTTCACAACATCTCATGAGCATTCTGCTCTGCAATGAAGACATTCACAAAAGTTATTTTTACTGGCCACATAATATTCCACCACACGAATCTACTGTGAGCTACATAACAAATCCCTTTGTTGGATATTCTAGTTGTTCCCCATTTTTTTACTATCATAAAGAGTGCTGAGGGGCATGTCCCTTCAGTGAAACTGCTAATCAAAGAGCAGTGCATTGTGAGCACCCTGCTGCCTTTTGCCTGGTGGCCTCCTGGAAGAGTTATGTCCTTTGCACTCCTATTAGCCTTGTGTGGAAATGGCCTGCCTGCCCTCCTATCGACACTGGGTTTCATGGTCTATAATCTTTGTTCATTTGGATTTGGTATCTGAACTCATGTGGAGGTATGGACTTAAATGTGTATGACAGACAGAAGGATGGAGAGCTGGGCTTATTTGACAGACGCCTACAAATGAAAGGGTTTGGTCAGCCCCCAACTCTTCCTATCCCTTGGATTGGTCTCCTGGTCTCCACAGCCAAGCTTTTCTTTTTACCTCATTACCAATGAGGTTGGCTATTTCTTCACAAGCCTATCAACCACTGCAGTTTTTGTCCTGTGACTTGCCTAATGTGTCACCTTCCCATTATTTTTGTCACACTGTTTTCTCCTTGGTGCCTCATAGCAACCCTCAGAATAATAGGACAGATGGGACAGCTTGTCTTCTTTGACTGAGGAGGCTGAAAGTTACCTGACTTCTCTAAGCCTCAGTTTCCTCAGCTGTAAAATGGGGCTACTTGGGTGTATTGAAGGGCTGCTGAGAAGATCAAATGAGATGGGTGGGAAGTCACTTTGTACGATGCACAGTGATGGGTCAGGGTGAGTACAGCCCTGATGCTGCTGCTCTCTGGGTCTTTGGGATGTGAAGGAGCCATCCTGAGGGCTCAAGTTGGTGGAGATCCTGTTCAGGGAACCCAGCTGGGACTTTGGTTCCCAGTGCTTGGATTACTGCTTAGCAAGGATGGCGGGTGGGGCGGGGCCAGGGGAAGGGGAGGGCATGTTCACATCTTAAATACCAAGCTCTATCATGTAGACATGGGAAGCCTGGGGAAGTTTTAGGAGAAATTTTGTTGGGCTTGGCTTTAAGGACAATGTCTTGAGTGGCAGTGTGTATAGTGGGTCCCAGAAGGGAGAACAGAGGAGGCTGCATGGGAACCCAGTCAGGGATGATGTGAGAATGGGAGGGATGATGAGACACCAGTGGGTGGGTGAAGCCAGTAGTCACAGGACTG
Source organism: Macroglossus sobrinus (assembly GCA_004027375.1). Lineage (NCBI taxonomy): Eukaryota > Metazoa > Chordata > Mammalia > Chiroptera > Pteropodidae > Macroglossus > Macroglossus sobrinus. The sequence goes on from PVKZ01000368.1 coordinate 272,266, forward strand.
GCTACAAGGGGAGTTGGAGAATCACCATCAGGGCCCGGAGCCTGGATGGTTACGACATGGAGTATGATGCTGACGAGTCAGAGGGAGCCAGTTTGGCTGTGAAAACAGAGAGCTCAGGTTTGGGCATGTTTGAGTCTGGGGCTTGCATGGGATGGACCTCACACACCTTGCCATCAGGCAGAGAGGAGGCCTAGTAGCTGGTGAGGGGCCTGGCAGGTGGTCCTGAGAGGTATTAACATGCAAATCATTTGGCCAGGAAAATTGCAGAGCAGAGAGGAAAGGGGAGGGGGCTCAGGATTCAGACCTGGGTAGAAGGAGAAGGCTGAGAGAGCAAGGCAGGGCAGCAGGAAGGGAGCCAAGGGAGGCTTCATATCTCAGTGGCTTTTACCAAGTTTTTTGGGCGGCACCTATCCAAATAGCCTAAGGAATTAATGCATTTTGTCCTTTGCTTAGCAGTTCTGAGCTATTGTATGGTCTACAGGTAGGAGGGAAATGAGTGAGAAGTCCCTGGCTGCAGGCAGAGAAAGGTTCTCACAGCGCGGGCACTGCCAGAGGCAGTGATGGTGCACTAACTACTATGTTCTCACCTGTAGCTACTTGGATGGAAACCAATTCACCCTGGTTCCGGGACAGCTGTCCACCTTCAAGTACCTGCAGCTCGTGTGAGTATTCAGGCGGCATGAGGATCCCAGACTAGCCTCAGAGGACAGAGGGCCGTTGGCATCTGACTGTTGTGGCTCAAGCTTTCCAGAAATTCTCCACTTAAGGCTGATCCTGGTGGTGTTTCTTTTGTTTGTTTTTTGTTTTTTAATTTCACCCCTTCCCTCATTTGTGCATAGAGCTGTTTTGCCACCTAGTGGCCATGCTTAGGAATTGCACTGTTTCAGGCTCCCTCGGGCTGGCCCCTGCTTCTGCCCACTCCATGTCCCCAAGCCTCCCTCTAGGTTGACAGTTGTTAAAGCAGTCAGCCTTGCAAAGGTTGGATGGTAAGTTAGTCCAACTTTTGCCCCAAAACCAAATATGAAGTAAAGAAGTGTTTCTTTAGGCTAACATCTGCTTTTCTGTTAGTTCCGCCTTTGACCCTTTCCATCTCATGAGCATATATGAAATATGCCTCAGAATAAGTTCAACTCCTCTTATCCCTCCAGCCTAATGAACACCTCACTTCAGTTGTCTTTCTCTGCTCATTGGCCAGGTTCAACCAAAAAGAGGTCCAGAGACTATTCCATCTTAGGGTGGCTTGGAGCAGCACTACTCTAAGTCTGGTCTGTGGACCAACGGCAGCCTGCGAACTGTTTGTGATGGGTCTTCAGTTAGATAAAAAACTTATGCCAGAATGCAAATCAACATGACGGCTTCTTTCATTGAGAAAGTGTTGTTATGAAAAAAAAAGGTTAGCTACAGTAAGTCGTGTGTTTAGTGTCATAGGTGATTGCATTTTGGCATAAGTTCTTTGTGGTGGCAAGTTCAGTTCAAGGACTGGCTACTTTGAGCAGCACTGTCTTACAGAATTTTGAAGCTCCAGTTTATCTGTCTTTGCTAATAATCTAGTAAATATGTTTTGACTGTTCCATGGTGTGTGTGTGTGTGTGTGTGTGTGTGTGTGTGTGTGTGTGTGTGTGGAGTAATTTGGTGGCTGGTGACAGAGTGCCAAAGACAGAGACAGCCTTTCTTTGGTCTGATATGAGGCAGTGCCACTAGCGGCTCAGATACACTTGAGAGGGAAAGGGGGACAAGAGGGCTAATGCCGGGCCACTTCTTACTATGAAATCTTTGGTTGGGGGATTTTGTCTTTTTCAGAGACCTAAGTAACAACAAGATCAGCTCCTTAAGCAATTCCTCCTTCACCAACATGAGCCAGCTGACCACTCTGTGAGTCCCAGTCGGGGGAAGTAGGGGAGGGCACGTGCTGTGGCCAATGAGACTTTCTTCAAGCCTTGGTCCCTGACAAGTATTTCATGCAGACTTCTTCACCTGACAGGAAATTCACCAGGGCCTGCCAGCTAAAAAGACTTTTAAAAAACATTTTTTTTTAAATTGTGAAATATAGCATATGTATGGAAAAGTGCAAAAAATATAAATGTACAGTTTCACAAATCATAAAGATAGCACACATGTGTAGATACCTAAGGCAAAGAATTAGAACACAAATAGTGCCCCCAAAGTCCTTGTCACTTCTTAATCCTTATTCCTTCCTCTCCCATCAAAGGCAGCCCCTCCCCTCACTTTTATGATCACTTTTTCAGCCTTTATAGTGTTGCCATCTACAAATACATTTCTGTACAATGAAGTTTAATTTTTCCTGTTTTTTTTTAACCTTATATAAATTGTATCATACAGAATATATTCTTTTATATCTGGTTTCTTTTCTTTACCATGATGTTTGTGAGATACACTCATGTTGTGTGAAGCTGTATTCTGTTCATTCACTGCTATATAATATTCCTCGTAGGAATTTGCCATGCTTACCTTATCCATTCTACTGTTGATGGATTTTTTTTTTTTTTCCAGTTTGGACTATTGTAAACAGTGACCCTCTGAACACCTTTGTTCCCATATTCTAAGATATTTTAATGATTACTTTAATTATGCTCCAAGAAAGCATTAACAAGCATCCCTTACATTTCCTGGAGTGTATATCTCACTCACCTTCCCAACACCTCATTTTATGGATAATGTGCCAAGAACTTAAGAATTTTTCCCTAGATTCTACTGTAGTCAGAAAATGGGGTCCTGAACCAGTCAGCCCCCAGGAGCAGAATGTGGGCCTGACGCCTTGAAGTGCAGGTTCCACCCACCTGCACTTATCTGCCCCAGAGACTACTGGTCAATGGATTCCTGCTTCAGAGTCTTCCTGAGGCTGTGTGAAGCTGCCACAGTCTAGGCAGCAGTTATCAACCAGGGGCGATTCTTCCCTCCAGGGGACACTTGGCAATCTCTGAAACATTTTTGGTTGTCCTAGCTAGAGGAGGGCAGAGGGAGCTACCAATTTCTGTTACATGGAGGCCAGGGATGCTATTAAACATCCTACAATGCACAGGACAGACCCCGACAAAGAACTGTCAACAATGCAGAGGCTGAGAAATCCTGGTCTAAGCGATCCTGGCAGCTGCAGGGGAAACAGCCCCTTTCTGTGACAGAAGCATCTCCTTTTTCTTGTTATCATTTTAAAAATAGCTTTAGTATAGTACAATTAATGTACAATAAACTGCACATACTTAACATCTACAATTTGATATGTTTTGACTATGTTCACATCGTGGATACATCACCATAATCAAGATAGTGACCACTTCCATCACCCCCTCAGAAGTTTCCTCCCGCCCCTTGATAATCCCCGCCCCAGCCCCTCAGCCCCAGGCAGCCACCAATCTGCCCCCTTCCTTCCTTCCTTTTCTTCCTTCCTGCAGGATCCTCAGCTACAACGCCCTCCAGTGCATCCCTCCTCTGGCCTTCCAGGGGCTGCACTCCCTGCGGCTGCTGTAAGTCTCTGCTCTTCATTCCTCCAGGGTAATCCGCCCCTCTGAGGGCCCTGACAACCACCTGCTGGGCTGCAGTGTCCCCACGTCTGGGATCCCAGCAGGACCAACTGTGTTCAAAGGTGGGAGGTCAGTCCACTCTCATTCAAGCCCCTAACTGAGGCTGAGGAGCGAATGGGAAACTAGCTGATAAATGGGGGTTGCCATCTGCTCCAAGTTGTATTTGCAGTGTGTGTGGTGGGGAGGGGGCATCCAAGGTAAGGTAGCTCCTTATTTGCATGTGAGTCTTCAGTTCAGATGGCAAATGTTACAAGACATTAATGATCCTTTTCTAAAAATTCCTACTGCAAGGTTTTTGCCTTGTGGTCAAAGCCCTCTGTCACACCTGTTATGATGGCCCCTCGTGTATCCATGCATGAACTCTCTGGCAGCAATATCCAACCTGCCCCCCACAAGGTGACATTTTTTATCCCCACACTGGCTTGTGCATTAATTTTCTTACCAAGGAGAAGCCTATGCCTTAGGTTCCTGGCTTCACATGTTCCATATTTGTCAAGTAAATGGAGATAGTGCTTCAGTTCATTTCAACGGCAAAAGAGAGCCCTCCAGGTCTGAGGGGCAGCATGAGCTGCTTGGATCGTTAGGGGCGCCCTCTCCTCTGCCTGTGGCCATTAGGGCAAGGTCTGTCTCTGAGCCAGGGACCACCCCACTCACAGCACTGATGGAGGCATCTGAAGGGTAAGCGCGATGCCCTTCTTCACAGATGCGTGTCCCTCCCTCAGTTCTTGCTTCTCTGCATGGGGCACCGACAGCCTCTTCTCTCCTCAGGTCCCTGCATGGCAATGACATCGCCACCCTTCCAGAGGGCATCTTCACGGACGTGACCTCCCTGTCTCACCTGTAAGTAACTCTGCCCCATCCTTCGAATTTAAACAGAATTTGGATTCTAAGAAAGAGGACCCCACCTCCGGAGACTGTCAGAGTTTGCTGCTTTTACCCTGAAACTGATTTAGTTTGTGAACTTCAAATGCTCTTCCCTCAGACCTACACCTCAGTCTCGACAATGGAATTTGAAACAATTCTTCACAGGCAGTAATAAAAGTAATAATGACCATTTATTGGTTGCTAAGCACTTTGCCTTCATGAGCTAATTTAATTCTCATAGCAATCCTACAATATAGCTTCTGTTGTTCCCATTTTACACATGAGGAAATAGGCCCAGAAAATGTGAGAAACTTACCCAAAGTTGCATAGCTGGTAAGGGCTGAAGTTTGCAATCTTGAAAACCCGTGCTCTTAAGGACTTCAGCATTGTGCCTCTGATGTCACATGGTAAGGAGTAAGCTCCAGAAATTTGCTGCCCCCGAGAAGTGTATAATTGAATGTAGAATCACATCCAAAACCATTTAGCTGGCAGCTCCACGAGAATCCTTAAAAAGCAATGCCCGCGATTCTTCAGAAAACTAAACCTAGAATTATCATATGATCCAACGATTCCATTTCTAAGTATATACCCAATAGAATTGAAAGCAGGGACTCAAAAAGATATCTGTACACCCATGTTCATAGCAGCATTATTCACATAATTGCCAAAAAGCGTAAACAACCCAAGTGTCCATCGGCAGATGGATGGATAAACAAAATGTGGTGTGTGTGTGTGTGTGTGTGTGTGTGTGTGTGTGTATAAAATATCCCATGATATGTGTTTATATGTGTGTGCATATCTATATCTATATCTATATCTATATCTATATCTATATCTATATCTATATCTATATCTATCTATCTATCTATCTATCTATATACACACACACACATACAATAGGATATTATTCAGCCTTAAAAAAGAAAGAAGTTCTGACACATGCTACAACATAGATGAACGTTGAAGACATGCAAAGAGAAATAACTGGGACAGAAAAGGACAAATATTGTATGATTCCACTTATACGCGGTATCCAGAATAGTACAATTCATACCTACAGAAAGGAGAATGGTGGTTGCCAGGTGAGGTGGATAATGGAGAATTTTTGTTTAATGGTAGAGTTTCTGTTTAGGGTGATGAAAAAGTTTTGGAACTAGATAGTGCTGATAGTCGCTCAACATTGTGAATATAATTGATGCCACTGAATTATACACTTAAGATGGTCGAAATGGCAAATTTTATCTTATATGTATTTTACCACAACAAAAGTGAGGAAATGAAAAAAACAGTGGGCTAATTCTGGAGGTGGGGCCAGGTGCAGTGCATTCTCTCCTAGAGCCTCAGCTACAGGCCGAGGCAGTGTTCAGGCCATATGCTCTTAAGCTGGGACCCTGGGTGTCACTGCATTCTCTTGCTCTCTGCCCCACACCCAAGTGCCAGGGCCTGAATGGGCAGGCCCACCCAGGTCAGGGAGTCTTTTGGGGTCCCCAGCAGCTCTACTTGAAGTTCATTCATTTAACAGTCTCATTGGATTTACTCAGTTCTAAGACTTACCTTTTCCACATTTTAATCTCTGAAATTAGAGGGCATGTTACAAATTATCTGTATATTTAATATAGAAATATTTCTCCACTCCTAAAGCTTGGGAAAACAATGGTGCATCTAACAATCTTAGACTTGAAGAAATAATATAGTAACAAGTGCCATTCATGAAGGATCTGCTTGGGACAAATACTTTGCTACATATGAACACTTTTATCTTATTTGTGGCATCTTATTTACTCCATGACCAAAATGAGAATTTGATATTGTGCTGTGCGCCAGCTGAACAAATTTGACAGGGGTTGCCTGGAGCCCACACTGAAGATTTCAGGGCCAGCGTGGACTCAGTGGGGAGAATGCAGTGACTGATTAGCGACATCTGCCTCGGAAGTGGAAGGGGTGAGGGCTCTGTCCTAGGTGGTAGGGTTTATTATTTCCATTTTTCAGTCCCAGTTTCTGAAAAGCTAAGCAGCTTCCCTGGGTCATAAAGGTAAGAAATGACAAAGACAGGATTTGAGCTTAGGTGTGTCTGATTCCAAAGCTCTTTATTTATTCTTTATTGCCTCAATAAATATGTCCTAAGTAACCACAGTGAGTCAAGTGCTGAACAATTTACTAACACAAGGTTTCTGCCCTCTGTGACCATCTGAGATATTATAAAATGAATTCAAAGGCAGCAGCTACTAAGTCTCGAGAGCTCTGAGGAGCGTCACAGAGGAGGTTCCATTTGTGTTGCCATGAGAAAAGGACAAGGAATTTGCCATTTGGAAAAGATGGGGAAGGGCATTCTAGGAAGAAGGAACAGAGTGTGCAAAAGTGTAGAGGCAAGAAAGTAAATGACATATTCATGGATGCTATGCCCTCTAGCATAGGATATAGGGGATTTGGTTGGGTGGAGGAGTGTGAGGTGGGAAGAGCTCAGTTTGGAAATGGACACTGGAATTCCATTGTGAAGGGCCTTTGTTCTATAGATGGAAGGGAACTGTGGAGAAATTAAATTGTAGAACACTCCTGGAAAGCCATGGTGACATGTGGAGGCTGGCTAGGATGCGATGAGGCAGGAGGGAGCCTGGCTGGAGATGGTGACTCTGGAAAAAGGCAAGACAGGGACAGTGTTGTTCGTTGCTCCCGGTGACTCCCATTCACAGGAGCTTGTTTTCATCTGTGTTTGGTGATTTTTGGTTGTGAGCTCATTTTTTCTTTACTGACGTTAGGAGTTCTGAGGACTCAAAGTAGAGATGCTTCTATCCAGAGAGTGTCTGTGCTTGTCTATGCTTGGTGCTCAGTTTTGCTACTGTTCTGAGCCTATGCAGCCTCCTTTGCTTACCCCTGAGCTGTGCCAAGTGTCTGCTTCAGCTCTCTACTTTGCCGGGCAAGGCCGTTTCAAGCATCTGTTCCGACATTTATGCTTTTGGATTCCTCTTTTGTGTATCTTTTATGCTTAGGTTTAAATATACAGTTGACTACCTTTACTTCTTCTCCATGAAAACTGAACAAGAGCCAAGTACTTCTGACCTTGTCTCTCACTAAGAATGTAGAGGCTTTGTTTTTCGAATGAGAGGTGAAAAAACAACATATGTATTGGACAAACTAAAAACCAAAGCTGCAAAAACAAATTTTGGACCCACATCTATCTACAAATTCAGTCTTTCTCAGAAGAACTGTAACATCAGGCCAGAAGCCAGATCCAATTTGTAAGAAATAAACCAATAAGTAAATATTAAGCAGTAATTGAAGAACAGGGCATGGGCATTACTGATTAGATGTGTTTGTTAATTACATCTAAGCCCCATTTGTCTACAAGACGTCTATGTGAAAGAAATCTTCCTTTATTATGAAGCAACCTTTTGAATAAACTATCCTTTATGCTCAGTTTTAAAGGGAACTGGGCAATAGCCTGGGAAATGGATACACACTTGTATTCAGGTGTATACATGCAATACTGATGAAATACATGTTTTTGTGCACACATGTATTCCATAAGGATTTCTGAGCACTTATGAGGTGTCAGTATGACTTCACCATATTCCTTCGGGGCTTCACAGAGGCCACATGCAGTCTGAAGGAAGGGGTGCACTCAAACTCTGTTGCACGTTAGGGGTTGCCCAGGAGTTAGCATCTAGTGTTCCTGTTTCGCTTCCTGGAGATGCCCTCTGTTCTTACTGTGCCTCTGACCTGGATCTCTGTTCTTTACTGGCAGTGTGCATGAGGGGTAGGTGGGCCAAGGGCATGGTTGAGAGTGAGGTCTGCCATTTTAAACCCCTTGAACTCTAGATTAGGAATCAGGACATAGGCATTAGGTCCTTGTTCTCACCTGTACAAAGGTTATTTCTAATGTTCGTTGTGGTTCTAAAATGCCATAATGATTGTGAGTGCTCATCACTGCTCTGGGCTTCAGTACCCTGCATATCTGTCTGCTGCTGTTTACTTTTACATTTACTTTGCAGTTAGCTTATCTGACATCCATTTGTCTGTCCATCTGTCCATCCATCCATTCATCCATCCATCCATCCATCCATCCATCCATCCATCCATCCATCCATAAATATTTACTGTGCACCAGATCCTGTGCCAAGTTCCCTGACATCATTCTTCATTTCTATAGTCTGGCATTTTGTTGCCTCTAATCTGCTGCGCCCTGGAAAGCTAGATTTCTGAATTCATTAAAGATTCGGTGTAAAAAGTAAATATGGAATGAGTAAGTGAATCGTGTCCATATGACAAAATAGCAAGTAGTTGATTATGACAATTAAGGCATTGTAATTTGTTTGATGAAAATACAGAAAAAAGAAGATGGTATACTCTGATTTCAAAGATGTACATATATGAACACAAGAACTGGAAGGGAATGAATGCATGATAATTTAGTTACATTTTATGGGTGATAGTTGATTCTTCTCTTTTTGAATGTCCTTTGCTTTCACACTGAGGTTTGCATTTCTCATGCTTTGGGGCAGGCATTCATTCATTCAGCAAATGTTTACAGTTGCTTGTCACTGTCAGGCCCAGCGGGAGATTTTGTGGTTCCTGCTCTTAAGAAGCTTCAGTCCACTAGAAGGAGTCAGTGATGCACTTGAATAAATTGCCTTGTAGGAGGATGGGCAGAGGAGGTATAGCTCAGGCAAAGGAGTTTTTGAAATTTTAGTATATGCTAAATTCTACAGTTGGCGCCTCTGTAAAACAGCCACAGGAAAGCTATTTGGTCCCAGTTACATTAATAGAAGTTTGGCAGGGTCTTGGCACGGACACACCTAATATCTACTGTTTCACCGAAGGTCAACAACACCGAGTTATTTATACTCTTGTTAGGAACTGAATCCACAGTCCTTTTGGTCTGACAAGTGACCTGGCTACCGTCCCCACCATGGTGCCTGTGGTTCTCTACTCTCCCACAGCAGTTTTTGTTGGAAAAATGGTCCCCAGGTGAATGTGAACTACTAGTACTACTGAAATAGCCACAAGAACTTGTCTTTTGAATAAATTAAAGCTTGAAATATTGATCAGGTGTGGCTCAGAATCTGCTCTATATAGAAACAAGAAAAACATAACAGTCAAGCCAGAATTTAAGAGTTTTGAATAGCTTTTTATTGACTTTGGTAGTTTTCATTATTCTTTATTATTTTTTATATTAAGAGTCGGAAAGAGACACTTATATTTGAGGTGCAACTTTGCGCCATTTATGGGCGAATATATGTGGAATTTGGGAAGTGGGATGGCCCTACGACATGTCAAGGGCCTCCATGTTCCCAGTGGCCACAGATTTAGTCTTTTTGGCATTCTCTGTAAGTGAGCTACAGGACTGAAAAAAGCAGCCATTCTCATAATAAACTTTAAACTTGGGCTCATTAACAGACCACACTCCTGCAGTGTACTACAAAAAATACTTTTAAATAAATTCTGTATTTATTGTATGAATAACATAAGTACATTAACTCTCACTTGTTATTTTTATTATTATTTTTTAACACACTGAGCTTCAGAGATTCAAAGCATCTGACTCACTTTACCTGTGAGAAACCTTTGTTCTCTTCAGTGGCAAGAGGAAAGTGTCTCCTGTCCCATTAGCCGGGATGGATGCTGTCAGCAAATCAGGACAGAAAAATATTAAATACATGTCGAGGTCAGACTGGCTTTCTTTTCCAAGCTGAATTATTCCCTCAGTGCCCATTTTAGGTTAAATGTGCTTGTCTCCCCCTCTTCACCCCAGATTGCAAGCTCTTCATTGAGTCATAAAGTGAGCCCCAGAGACGTAAAGTGAGCTGCTCAGGGTTACCCGGGCAGTGAGCAGCTGTGCTGGGGCCGGAGTCCAAGTCTTGCTCAGCCTGCTTTATAAGATCGCACGGTCATCAGCTGTGCTATTTTGGGGAATTCCTGCTCAGAGTTGCTGCTACTTTCGTCAGACTGCACACATCTCAAGGGGAACCACTTCCTCTGTATCGTCCAGAAACAGGTGGAAAATGGCAGTGCGTCCACGGGTTACATAACGAATGTGTTCATTCTCATGTACCTTATAGGCCTTACATTTCCAAAATAATGTTATTCAAAATAATATAAAAGAAGGTCAGGCACGAGGCTCTGACTCTTGTATTTGCCGGATCAATGAACTCTGCCCGCTTTATGCCCTCAAATCCTTGTCTTGTTCATCTCTAAATCTCTCACTGTGGTTCAGGAGATTATGAGCTTGCGCATTAGATTGGTAAAACATTAAGAGGCTGGATGTGTACAGTCCTGGGGTGGGGATGTGAGGGAGCAGGCGTGGCCTTACACTGCTGGCAAGTGTAAGTTTATACAACCTTTTTTGTTCGGTAGCTGTTCACGTTTTTTTCACATGTGCTTCCTCTATAACCTGAACCCCACTTCTAGGTGTCTGTTCTAGAGAAATGCCCACACCTCACAAAGAGGCACGTACAAGAATGTGGACTGCCATTGGAAATGAGCAGACTGTCTGGCGACAGGGAAACTGCTCGGTAACCTGTGAGGCACCCGTTCTTTGGGATGCCTTGGAGCAGTTTGACAAAGTGAGGTGGATCCACGTAAGCTGCTCTGGAAAGATCCAAGACGGGCTGTTTAGTGACAAAAGGCAAGCTGCTCAGTAACGATGTGTAGTGGATGGACTTGATTTGTGAGGAAGGACCATACATGTAAATATGGGGAAAGACTGGAAGGCCACACACCAAAGCATGGTGACCATATCCTTCTGTGGTTGGCAGTTGCAGTGGGTGTAGGCTTTTTCTTTGTAGCATGTTTGCATCGTAATTTATTTAAACCCCTCCCCATTGATGAACACCGGGGGCTTCCAGTGTTCCAGTGACAAACAATGCTGCCATCAATATGATCGCATGGATGTCTTTATGCACTTCTGCAGGTATATCTGTGAGATAAACTCCCAGAAATGGAATTGCTGGGTCAAAGCGACAGCACTGGCAATTTGATAGAAGCCATGAAATTCCCCTCCATCGGCGTTATTCCATTCTGCATTCCCATCAGTGACATAGGAATGTGCCTTTAAAAAAAATCGAGGTAGAATTCACGTAATGTAAAATTAACCATTTTTATGTGTGCCATTCGGTGGCATTTAGTACCTTCACAATGTCGTGTGAGGGGAAGACTTTGGTCTGCAATGTTTGAAAGTGATGATGAGAATGCATTTATGTGCTCCTTGTTTAATTAAAAGTGAAAAAGAAAAATTAGAGGGTAGGGGCTTCAGAGTTAAACAGTTCTAGGCCTGGACCCAGGGACAGGCCTTCACTAGTTGTGTGACCTCCGGGAAATTACTTATTCCACATGGAGCTCAGTTCCCACATCTTTGAGATGGAGAAAAAAAACCTTACACTGTGGAGCTAATGAGAGGGTTAGATGCACTACCATGGGAAAAGCAGCTGTTCCATCGCAGAGGTAGGTGTTGGTTCCTTTCTCCCCTGTGCACTCTGGAGGTAATGAGTTCACAGGCTCTGGCCTCAACAGCACAAGTTCAAAACCCACTTCCCCCCATTTTCTGTGCCATCCTAGGCAAGTGCCTTCATCTTTTTGAGCCTCAGTTTCAATGTGTAAAATGGAGATAGTAAGGTGTGGTGAGGACTAAGTAAGGTAACAAATATAAAGGGCTTGAAACTGTGCTTGAAACCATAGTACACGCTCTTGAAATGGGGGCTGTTAGGACTTTTGCCAGCCGCTGGCCTAGTGGCCTGCACCCTAGGTGCCCAGTGGTGAAGGACCCCATGAAGCTGTAATGCATGCTTCTCTCTGTTCTCTGACACAGGGCCATTGGTGCCAATCCTCTGTACTGTGACTGCCACCTCCGCTGGCTGTCCAGCTGGGTGAAGACAGGCTACAAGGAGCCAGGTATTGCCCGCTGTGCTGGGCCCCCAGACATGGAGGGCAAGCTGCTCCTGACCACGCCTGCCAAGAAGTTTGAATGCCAAGGTGAGCCCAAGAGCATGAGAGAGGGGTGGCGGATACTGGGTCGCGTCCCCACCTCCCACTGCTGGTGGCCACAAGACCTGCCCAACCCTGGCTGGGCCTTCCAGATGCTCCTGTGTCCCTGTGGTGACCAGCTGGGTAGGGGGTCAGGTGCAGGAATGAGGCACCTGCGGCTTGTTAGCATGGCTGCCTTCTAGTCTTGACATAACATGAATGAAAAAAGCCAGGCAGAAAATCTCAGGCTGTAAGAGCTTTAATCCTTCCCTGGGGTTATATAAGGAAAATAAAAATAGCAGCACCATTGCTGGAAGCTCCGAGCCTCTCAGCAGTGCAAGCACTCAAGCCTTCCTTTAGTGGAATTGTACTCAGCAATTAGCTTAAATCCCTGAGCCACTGGACCCAGCTGCAACTCTCCTGACATTTGCAGAAATATCGGGCGAGTGTGATCGGAGGTTTGTAGTTTGCTCTGAAGGCAGCTCGCCCTGGGCATCTATAAATGCTTGTTCCGGGATTGATTGACTGACTGACGGCCCAAACCCCAGGATCCCTGCTGAGCGGAGAGAGGTGTCTGAGTGGCTGCCCCAGGCCCAGCTTTGTGTGCTGGGTGACAGCTGGAGGAGTGCACTAGAGGCTGTGAGGCGCAGCCTTGCCCTCTACAAGCTCATAGACCACCATCAGAAATAAAACTGACAGCCATAGGTTAATGAGGAGGCCCTGGGCCACCCCGGGCGCAGGATCCTGTCACAGGGACAATGGTTTAGAGGGGCCCGATCTGTGGCTTGGCTATTGGCTGTTGGCTGTTTCAACAATTTAGGTTGAAGCATTTGCTCAGGATTTATTTAATCAGGTGAAATTGGTACTGGTGAGATTTTTTTTTTAACTTTTTATTAAAATACAATGCAAATAACAGAAAAGTACACTGATCATAAGTGAATGGCTCTCTGAATTTTCACAAACTGAACACACCCAAGTAACCAGCACCCGGATCAAGAAGCAGAATTCCACCTGTAACCAAGAAATCCCCTCACACTTCATTTCAGTTATTACCCAAAAGTGTTTCTGTTTCTATTCCTACTCATGCCTCTTCAGCAGAACTGATATTTCTCCACTTAAGGAGTCTTAAGTGGAAAACTGAGTTAGATGGCTGTTCTCACTGTTTATTCTTGTGAGGCCCGAACGTCCCCCAAAGGAGGTGCCTAGGGAGCTTAGCTGCCAGCTTCTTGTCCGCCTCCAAGTTCAGGGAAGGGCCACCAGTGAATCCTGGAGTGGCTGGAGATGGTCATGCTCATAGCCAGAGAGGCGACAGGACAGGTCCTTCCCCGTTCGACCTTGGAGAGAAACAACTTCAAGGCCAATGGGTCTTTTCCTCCTAAGTGTGGCCTCCTTAGAGAGCTGCATCTTCTCTCTGCCAAGGTGGCCACCCTAGTCATTCTGATCAGCAGATGACACGCTGGGGGTAGTTGCCTCAGAAGGGTGTGAGGGGACCAAGAAAAGGTCAGCTGACTTAAGCACTCTCACACCGATAGCCCTGCCCTGACTGCCAGGTGGAAGGCTCCTGATGTGCCAGCTCCAGCCCATTAAGCACTTTTTGCAGATTAGCAAATTTAGTCCCTACAGCTCCATAGGGCAGGGGCTGTTATTAACCCCATTTTACAGAGTAGGTTCTGGAGGCTGCAGAGGGGGACTGTGAAAGGAGGGTGAACATGACCGAGAGGAAATACAGGGAGTGGCAAAGGTCTCCTTGGGGAGAGAGCTTCCCACCACCTGTTTCTGAAGAGCTGGGATGCTGGGGGTAGGGAGGTAAGGGGCTCCTTACCCTGCACCCTCCTCCTTACACTAACACCCCCACTTGCCTCAGGTCCCCCGACCCTGGCTGTTCAGGCCAAGTGTGATCCCTGCTTGTCCAGCCCGTGCCAAAACCAGGGCACCTGTCACAATGACCCCCTCGAGGTGTACAGGTGTGCCTGCCCCAGGGGCTATAAGGTGAGTGGAGGCTGAGATGGGGAGGAGGAGGCTGCTTAAGAGTTCGGTAGGGCAGGGCTGGGTCTGTCTTGTTCCTCACTCTGCCCGCAGTGCCTGAGAACAGTGCCTGTCCCAGAGCAGGCGCTTGAGTGAATGTTTAATCAATGATTCTACATATGAATGAATGAACAAATAACACCTGGGACAGACAAGCCAAGCGACTGAAGGGGCTGGCTGGCTGTTGGCTCACACTAACCCCTGGGTCTCCCTGGGGCCCCTATCACTCGGTGCCTAGGGCCGAGACTGCGAGGTGTCCCTAGACAGCTGTTCCAGTGGCCCCTGTGGAAACGGCGGGACCTGCCACACACAGGAAGATGAAGATGCCGGTTTCACGTGAGTTGCCTGGATGGGCTGGAACCTGGTAGGAGGGGTGCTGATGGGGACCAGCACCCAAGCCTCAGTGCCCTCCTCCTCCAAATGGATGGTCAGCACCACCACCACCACCCTGGCTCTGGGGGAGATGAGGGATGGGCTCAGTGGCAGCAGACAGTCCCCAGAGGCCTCTCCACACCGCTCACTCTGAGCCCCTGTTGTCCAGGGGCAGTGAAAGTAGAGCTATTAGCGGGAGCCAGTCACTCGGCTGGCAGGGTGGGGCTGGGGCTTGGAGCTGAGCTGCCTACTCCTGCCCCTCTTTCTACTCTTGCCAGGTGCCCTGGGGGTCTTTTGATGTCACTCAGACTCCATGGCCAAGGGCATATGCAGTGGCAGTGTCAAGGGGCAGTTTGGGGGGCATTTTAAACCCTTATAACCTGCCCTAACCTGAGGCCTCTAACTGAAGCCAAATGTCTGCTGCTTGTGCCAGTGCTGCTGGCAGGCAGGGCCCTTAGCCAGCTCCTTCCTGTCAAGCCACCACCCAAATCTCCGGAGACAAGGGTGGGGAGGCCTACCCAGAGGTGGGAACAAGTCCTGGTCACAGCCTCCGGGGCCTTTTCGCCCCATCCCCGTCATCTCGTGGGTCACCCTGGTCACACAGGGGCAGCCGCTCGGTGAAGGGCTGGCCCTCACGACGCATCACTCAAGTCCTCCCAAGGTGGACATCACCACGCAAGCCCCACACTGCCCCTGTTTCCCCCAGGACCCCTCAACGAGCCCCCCAATTCCCAGAGCTCTCCCAGGTCCCAAGCTTTTCTGAGAAATACTTGGTATTTAGTTGCTGAAAATAAATTGCCAAACTGGCTCTTCAGAAAATGGTGTTGCACCTCCTGGCAGAAATGGCCAAACCTGTCTCTGCAAACCCAAATTACCAGATGTTAGAAAAGAAAACACTAAATGGCTTCCCAGCCCATTGTCACCTTGGAAACGGTGTCCTCCAGGCTTTGTCCTCCTCTGGGCTTGGGCAGCAGCTCCATCAAAGCCCCTGCTCATTCCCTGGAGTCCTTGGCTGAGGGACATGTCTGTGGAGAGTTAGGGGCTAAGAGGACACCCCGAGAAACTCCCACTGCTGGGCAGAGAGGGGGTGCAGCTAGGGGCAGCCCCTTTCATACTTCGCAACTATAGAGGTTGGGGGCCGTCAGGTAGGCTCTATATGTAGAAAAGGGGAGCGTGCCTTCCTGAGTTACCTCTCAACCCTGAGGCTTACAAGGGCCTCCTCAGTTATTCCCCCCAATCTCCTGGGACTTTCTGAAATACAAATCTAATCTCTCAGCCCGCTTGAGACCCCTCTGTTGTCCCCCACCAGTCTTCATGGGGGAAAATTAAACTCTAGGACATACCCTGCAACGGTGGGCTTTTTGCTCATATACCACCCCCCCAACACAATTTTAAAACTACAGACCCCCTCACACATTCTTAGAGTGAAAAAATTTATCATTGTAAGTTTAATTTTTTTGTTGCAAAGAAGGTAATTTTCGAGATAGTGTAAATATTATTAACATATAAAAAAAATTATCGCTCTTTAAATCACTCCTTTATCATTCTCAGTGGAATCTGAATAGCACAGCAAATTGATACCATTTAAAAATTACATGAATAGGCTCCTCTTTCACAGCTGGAACATTTACCTCCTTCTTCTTTCTTCCTGAACTAGTATTTCCATTTTACTCCCTGTGCTCCCCACTCCCATTTGCCATCTCATGTAATGTTTTCGTGCTAGTCTTTTCTTGAGTACCATGCTGTATTTCTCTGCCACCAATGTGGTTATATAAATTTAAAGTTTTTTTCTTTTTTTTGTGACCATAACCTCTGATTAAAAGTTTCTTTTGTACTGAGTTAGCATTATAATTATCAATAATATACACTCGATCAGAACATTATTGTTACAAAATTTGATTGATAATTAGTACACATAAAAGCAAAATTTTATTAGACCATCTCTTAGAGATAGAGTTTTTTTTTCTTCTCTTAGTTGGTTCATGTGTCCATGAGCAAATCTTACAGAATGAGAGAGGATTCAGCAGCCTCCATATATATGTACACATATATATAGCTATAAATGCCAAAAAAGTTTGTGCACATAAATAAACCAATAGAATTAGGAGTATAGCCATATCACTGAAGTCTTTGAAACTCTTCTGAGTTTATGTGCCAAAAACTTCAGAGTGATCTGTCATCAAAATTATTTTTAATGCTCTATCAGCTGACAATTTCATAAAGTCTTTAATTATTTTTAACACAGGGAACTGGAAACCTCTTGACTTGCAAAAAACACTTTTTTATTCACTCAAAAGATCAATATTCATTATTGTCCCTTTATTTGGATCTGAGGATTTTAGGTCTCAGGTACGTCCTACCTTGGACTTGGGCTGGAGAGGTGTGTATACCTTTCTGGAGGTCTGGGGCAGGTCGGTCTAGAGAAGAGTTTATAGAACTTGATCTGGAAATTAATTTCTCAGACCTCCCTATCCCACATACCCCTTAGAAAAGCCCAGGTGCCCCAGGAGAAGGTGTGCCTGGTTTGAAAATCACTGATGTCCAGAGCCCTCCACAACTTGCCCTTGCTTACCCCTCAGGCCCATTCTCACCCGATCCCTGAAGTCAATGTTCCCAAAGGCCTGTACTATCTGGATGAGTAGGACACCTCCTCCCAGAGGACTCCATCCACAGGTCTCCTCCAGGCTTTTGCCCATGCCTCTGCCCCCACTGTCTTACCTCCCCTTCCTGCTCTCCCCTGTGAGGGTCCTTGACTAACTCATCACCTTCTCCAGGAAGCCTGCCCTGAACACTCCCCACAGGGAAGAGCTAGATGTCTTCTGCCCCTTTGTTCACTCTCTCTGGCCTCAGTACTGCATCATCCCAATAATACTGCCTCTCCTCTGGTCACCTGTCTCCACATCGTCTCTCCCACTTGACTGTATGGGGCAAATCTTCTTGTTCACCTCTAACCTAGCACCTAGCAAGGGCCTGGCCCGAAGTAGGGACCAAAACTCTGGTTGATGATATTGACCAGTGGCCACAGGCTTCCACCAGTATCTCAGGAAGGCTGCTACCCTGGCCCTGGGGGCACCCGCCTGCTCTTCCTCTGCCTCTACAGGTGTTCTTGTCCCACTGGCTTTGAAGGACCAACCTGTCGGGTGAACACAGACGACTGTGTGGAGCACGCATGTGCCAATGGGGGCATCTGTGTGGATGGCGTGGGCAACTACACCTGCCAGTGCCCCCTGCAGTATGCAGGTATGTGGGATTCAATGTCTGCGGGGAGGTGAGGGCCCATTCCTGTGGGCAGAAGGGCTGGGGTCCTACTTCAGTGTCTGCAAGAGGTTTCTGCTGGGTCAACCACCAGGAGCACGGTGGGGGCAGCTTCTCTCCTGCGTCTACCTCGTTCTTTTCCCAGGAAGGACCTGTGAGCGGCTGGTGGACTTCTGCTCCCCAGATCTGAACCCATGTCAGCATGACGGCCAGTGCGTGGGCACCCCGAATGGGCCCAGGTCAGTGTTGCCCATTTCCAGAGCCAGGGAAGGGCACGGCTGCCAGGTCGCCTCCTCTCCACCCCTCCTCCATCCTACCCTATTTCCTCACCTGTCCAGTGGGCTTGGTCTCAGCCATGCAGGGTGAGCTGCCACGTGGGGTTGGCACGTCAGACCAAAGAGCAGTGGCAGATCATGTGGCATGTCCACTCCTCAGAGAGGTTAGGCCTCCAGAAGTGGGATAAAGCGGAGTTGCACACTGTCCCACACACTGTGCTGTGGTTGTTCTGCACACCCAAGGTGAGCACACAGTGGGGCAGGGTGCATGTTCTCTCAACTTCCGGTCTTGGAAGAAAGATGATACCGACAGACACTCAGCTCTGCCTGGTACTCAACCTGGAATCCAACTAGTATTCAGTACATTCACTGAATGAATGAATGAAGAATGCATGCATGAGTGAATGAATGAAAATGAGGAATGGGTGATGGCTTAGCTACTGAAACACTTTTCAGACTGCCACTCAAGACCCAATAGTGTTTTGTATTCAATTTCGTGGGTCAAGATTAGCATTAAAAAAAAAAGATTAGCATTAAAAATAAAACAAAATATCAGAGAGCTTCATGCCATTTTACATTTTAAGGGTAGGTATGACAGCATGAAACTGGTTTCAGGTGTGTGTGTTTGTGTGTGTGTGTGTGTGTGTGTGTGTGTGTGTGTGTGTGTGTGTAAGATAGAAAGGTATTTATTACAGTATGAAAAACACAAGGAATGAGAACAAAAAAAATCCAGGCAAAAGCACCTACCTGCCAGGTTGTGGAGTTTGCAATTTGTAGTTTGTAGTCTGGAAGGGTTTGCTCAGGGCTGGGTAGGGTGTTCACCAGAGGCTTCAAAGAGGAGGGGAGGTCTTGGCCCAGCCGGACCAAGGCAGGGAGAGAAAAGAGGGTATTCCAGAATCAACCAGTGTAAAGGCAGGGAAATGCCCGTAGGGTGGGGGTTGCTGCCAGTAGAGACTGGTCTGACCACATGGTGGATCTGATGTGGCATTTTAGAGAGCATCCTGCAAGGCTGTGAGGGGGTGCAGGCATGTGCCCTGCATTTGACAGTCAAATGGTTGGTCGAAATGGATTTGCAGGTGAGCATTGAGGCACAGTACAAGCTGAGAAGCTGGGGGCTCACAGAGAGGCAGGCACTAGCCTGCCTGGGGCCAGGAGGCTGGGCTGGTGGAGGTGGGAAGGCTGGGGAAGAGGCATGGATGAGCCTCGTGACTCAGGGCTGAGTGCGGGAGAGCAGCTGGGCAGGTCAGGAAGGAGCTGAACTTTGGCCCTGGATGTACTGCTGGTGGTGAGTCTGGGTCCCTGACAAATTCCCACCTCCTCCTGCCGCTAGTGTCCACACTCCCAGCCCAGAGCGCACCCAAGCCCACACAAACTCTTGTCCTAGGAAAGTGTCCCAGGATGGGCTGGTGGCATCTTTATATTGAGGGCTCTGAGCCCTTGGGGAACCCCAGAGACCCACGAGGCCTTGAGGTTCCCTGTCACAAACACAGCTCCTGTGCCCCATGGCTTCCTGGCTGACTGCCTGCCACCCCTGCCTGTTCCCAGGTGTGAGTGCACACCAGGTTACACAGGTGACAACTGCAGTGAGAACCAGGATGACTGCAGAGATCACCGCTGCCAGAATGGTGCCCAGTGTGTGGATGAAGTCAACAGCTACTTCTGCCTCTGTGCTGAGGGCTACAGGTGAGCAGCCCTAGATGCACCTCGAGGGCCTGACTCCTCCTAGCTGTCAGCCTCTGGGCTGGCAGAAGCCCCCCAGGATAGTGGGAGGGAATAAGGGTTATAGCCCAGAAGTTTTGTCCTGGCGTTTTGACTGTGGCTATGCCTGTCACAACTGTGTGGCCTTGGAAAAGTTTCTTAACTTCTCCGAGCATAGGCAGAGGGTCCACCACCTATTTAGTGAAGGGAGTGAGAGGTGAGTCCAGCTTAGTGGGCAGTGCCGCATCACTTACCTGCCCAGGGCACCTCTGAGTACCCATCCTGCCATAAAAGTCATTTACATCCTTATCCTGGCTCTCCTGGGAGGTTGGGAGAGGAGAGTACCTGCTTTCTTTCTGGTTACCTTCCTCCCATGCTGTGCTTAGGTCTTTATTTTTTAAAATAGTTTTATTGAGATATAATTCATATACCATACAATTCATCTAGTTCAAATTTATAATTCAGTGGCTTTTAGTAAATGCCTAAAGTTGTGCATCCATTACCACAATCAATTTTGGAACATTTTCATGACTCCAGAAAGAAATTTCATACTTCTTCTCTGCCACCCTAACTTGTCTCCTTCCCAGCTCTAGAAAACTACTAATATACTAATATCTGTGTCTATAGATTTGCTTATTCTGGATATTTTATATAAATGGAAGCATACAATCTGTGGTCCTTTGTAACTGGCTTTCACTTAGACTTATGTTTTCAGAGTTTATCTATGTGATATCATGTGTCAGAACTTCATTCCTTTTTATGGCTGAATAATATTCCATTGTATGGATATATCACATTTGTTTATCCATTTATCTATTGATAAACATTAGCGTTGTTTCCATGTTTTGGCTATGGTGAATACTGATGCTGCAGATTGTTGTAGCATATATCAGAACTACCTGTTGGTAGTAACGTCCCTCTTTTATTTCTTTACTTTAGTAATACGAGTCTTTTCTCTTTTGCTTATGTCTTCAGTCTAGTTTTGTTTTTTATAAAATGAGACATGAGCAGTGAGTGATTTTTAAACTTTAATGTGCACATGAATCACCTGGCATCTTGTTAAAAATGAGATTCAATAGATTTTCCATTTCTGACAAGTGTCCAGGTAACATTGATGCTGCTGGTCCAGGGATTGCACTTGTCTCTCAGGATCCTTCTGGCTCTTAATTCTCTCAGGAAAAGTGTTCATTAGGGGCATCTTCTGTCGCCTTAATGACCCAGTTTCCCAAGAAGTTTAGTGAGTTTGTCTTTAGGATGTGGCAGGAAGAAGATGACTCCTGGCCCCTTCACCGTGCCCTGTCTGACCTGTGTCCTTTCATTCTCAGTGGGCAGCTCTGTGAGACCCCTCCCCGCCCGCCTGCCCCCAGGAACCCGTGTGAAGGGACCGAGTGCCAGAACGGGGGCACCTGTGTGGACCAGGGCGGCCGTACCGTGTGCCAGTGTCTCCCGGGCTTCGGTGGCCCTGAGTGTGAGAAGTTGCTCAGTGTCGACTTCGTGGATCGGGACACTTACCTGCAGTTCACTGACCTGCAGAACTGGCCACGGGCCAACATCACGCTGCAGGTGTGTACCCAGGGCGCCGGTCGCTGAAGGGGGTCAGACAGCGGGGGACCTTGGTCTCACCTCAGCACATCAAGACTCATCCCTGCCCAGGACAACGGGGAGACCCCTGGGTTGGTCACAACTCTCTGTATGTGGGTGTCACTACCTAGGCTCAAACTAGTTTAAGCATAACTGGAAATGTCATTGGGTCACAAAATCAGTCTCAGAGAAGGGCAGGCGCGGAGATGGTCTTGTGAGTGCCTAGATCCAGAAAAACAAACTTACCAGGATCCTCTCCCACCACCTCTTGTCTCAAATACTCCCTGGCTTCAGCCCCCAGTGCTGCAGACAGGCTTCTCCCTGTGGCTGGGACATGGGCAGCATTAGCTCCGGCCGTATGTCTTGAACCAGAAGTCCCTGCGGTCCCTCATTTATTTTGCAGTTTCATGTCTAGATTCCATCTCAGAAAATCATGTTGAGGGGGAAAAAGCAAGCCCCACTTCAATAACATTGGTGAATAAGACAGAGATTCTGCTAAACACTTCTTGGCTAGGAAGAGGGGAGGAGAGTATGTTTCACGTCACATGATAAAATATTTAAAATATCTCGTTAGTCACCTCTTTTCCTACTTTTTTGTCCCCTTCTCCTTTTTCTCAGAATGCTTCTGCCTCTCAAACACACTCACTCTGCTGTCCTCCCTTTATCACCTCTCCCAAATCCTATCCACTGGCATGGTCCACACAGCAAGACCACAGCTAGCCTAACTGCTCCCCACAAAAAACTAACCCAAAACGTTTCCCGCCATTGCCTCAGGAACATCCTAAAAGAGGTTCAGTTTTCCCCACTATTTCCATTGCTGGCTCTTTCTTGCTTGCCCTAGTTGACAATCTCAGGAAAGACCTCTGATTGACCTGCCTTCAGCCACATGCCCATCCCCGAACCAACCACCAAGTCCAAGACCAGGGGGCAACGTCTTTACCAGAAGAAGAGGGTGGCAGGGAGGGACTGGCAGGAAGAAAGGAGCAGCATCACAGAGGGGTCTCCTGCCCAGGGCACAATGCCAGCTGCTCATGCAGCTACAGCGACAGGCCCTACCTCCTGAGTGGCTCCTTCCAGGTGTGGGTGGCACTGGCCTTCCTGAGAGCCTTCCTGAACTTGTCCTCTCTGTAGTTCCCACCCTAGCCCCCCGGCAGCTCCCTGAGGTCCACAGGGTGGGCTGCCCCTCAGCCAGTTTTACTTTCCTCCCCGGCTAGGTGGGACGAAGGGCTCTTACGTGCCCCTGTTGGCACACGGTTTTCAGGCCTCAGCTGGCCCATCTGCCCTCTGCTGCCCGGCCCTTGGTAGGATTTGGACCAGGAGCCGCCAGCCTCTGTCAGCACTCCCTGGAGGGCATGCCATCCGGGTAGGCAGTGGAGGACCGTTGTGCACACAGAACCTCTCTTCCAATTGTGGGTCCTCCATCGGTTCCACCTCCCAGCCTGTGCTGCTGCCACATGGGATGGGATGGAAGAGAAAGTGCCATTTCCTCTCAGGTCTCTACGGCAGAGGACAACGGGATCCTGCTGTACAATGGGGACAATGACCACATCGCAGTAGAGCTGTACCAGGGCCATGTGCGTGTCAGCTACGACCCGGGCAGCTACCCTAGCTCTGCCATCTACAGGTAGGGCTTCCTCACGTCCACCAGCCACTCTCAGGGATCTCCTGGGCCAAGAGCAGATCATTCTGGGGACCACCAGAACCTGAACTGGCTGAGTGGAAAAGGCATTCGAATCACTGAGTGCAGCCCAGCTTGGGTCTGAGGTTCTCTGAGGCCTGGGCAGTGGTGCTACCCTTCCCCATCTCACCACCACCTCACAGGGGGCTCCTGAGTGGGGAGGGGGAGACTGATTAAGATGGAAAGCCCTGCCCCAAATGTCTCAACTTTCTCCAGGGAGTCCCGTGAAAGGGAGCAGGAAAGACTAGGACATAGGCCACCAAGTCCCCACTGTCCCCACCCTAATAGATGTGATCCCTTGTGAAGCAGCTGCTGGACCAGTGGCCTTTCTGGGAAAGTGTCCAGGTAGAGATGGGCCAAACTGAAGCCCATTCCCTGGGGTGGGGGCACCCCGTCTTCTTCCAGTGCTGAGACGATCAATGATGGGCAGTTCCACACTGTTGAGCTGGTCACCTTTGACCAGATGGTGAATCTCTCCATCGACGGCGGCAGTCCCATGACCATGGACAACTTCGGCAAACACTACACACTAAACAGCGAGGCCCCCCTCTACGTGGGAGGTGAGGACCTGCCCTGCCCCAAGCCTTTCCATCAGGTGATGGTGACAGCCTTTCCAGGTAGGACCTCTGTTGTTCTCTGGCCTGCAGCTTACCAGGAGCACTGGTAGCAAGGCCATTGAAATGTGCGGTACATTCCAGGTGTGGGAGAGGGTCCTAGTGAATGGCCAAACTGCTGGTGGATTGTTCTCCCCTGCCTGGACTCAGGCTGCTGCCCACCCAGCCCAGACTAATGAAGAAGCTGAGTGATAGAGTTGGGCCTGAGGCCTGGCCTTGCAGGGTTGGGGTGGGGCGGGGGGGGGGCAAGGGGTGGGCAGTGGGGGTGAGGTGGGAGCTGGGATTTTCCCAGCCACCTTCTGCACTGTGGGCAACTTTCCTTTTGGTTTTGGGTCAGAAGGGGCTTGTCAATTGTTCAGGGTCCATCCCCAGTCTTGGGTCCTCAGAGGCCCAGAGCCACTACAGGCCCAGGCATGGAGTCCCTGCATTAGCTGGGGACCACCTAGCTGGCCTTACAGACTTTGCTGCTAAATGGTCCTTCCCACCACCTGCAGACATTTCCAGGTCTGGATGAGGCAGGTTCCCAGATGCAGCAGGGCTGTCTCAGCACTGCCTTGACATCGGGCAGATATGAGGGATGGAGAACCCGAGCTGTAAACCCAGCTCTGCTGTTTACTAGTTGTGCAGTTTTGGACAACTAGTTACTCAGTTAACTCAGTTACTGAGCACTGAGCATCTAATGGTGTGTACTGACTCCTACCTGAGAGAGTTGCTATGAAGTGGTGACCACAAAAGCAGGTGACAAAGTGCTGTACACCTGAGTTCTAGGCTCCAGTCCTTTCCTCCATCTGGGGTCTCCTGGAGATAAAAGCTGGAATTCCAGAGGGAAGGAAGGTTGAGGGCAGCCAGACTTGTCCTCAGGGCCTCGCTTGTGAACTGGCTGCTGCCCGGCCCGGCACTCTGGGTTCTGATCACGGAGGAAGCAGCTTTTCCATTTCTTCTGGGAAAGGAGTCTGGACCCTCCGGTGCAGCAGAGGACCTTGTCTCAGGGTTGCAGAGACAGAAGGACAGAGGTCGAGGGCAAGGGGGAACACAGTGGAGATGCCCCACAGTCCTCAGAGGAGTGTGCTGGACACAGTCTGAGCCTGACTCAGCCCAGCTCTGCTCCCCTCCCCACTGCCCCAGGGATGCCGGTGGACGTGAACTCAGCTGCCTTCCGCCTGTGGCAGATCCTCAACGGCACCAGCTTCCATGGTTGCATCCGAAACCTGTACATCAACAACGAGCTGCAGGACTTCACCAAGACGCGGATGAAGCCAGGCGTGGTGCCAGGCTGTGAGCCCTGCCGGAAGCTCTACTGCCTGCATGGCATCTGCCAGCCCAACGCCACCCCGGGGCCTGTGTGCCATTGTGAGGCTGGCTGGGGGGGCCTGCACTGCGACCAGCCAGCTGACGGTCCCTGCCATGGCCACAAGTGAGCTCAGGCCCCGCCCACCTGCAGGCTCCCTTCCCTTCCATGCAATTCCTCTTCCCTGTAGTGAGCAAACCCTACTTTTAAAACCTCCAAATTGGAATATGTGGCCAGATACAGGGTTTTATTATTCTTTTCTGGTTTTCAGTTTTTATTAAGAGGAAGGATCCCTGGGGACAAGCACAGACCCACAGTTTGCTCCCCAGGTTTCAGTCTTGGGAACAGGATACCACCCCATGATGCTAGGGCTGGGAATGTGGGGTGCCCTCGGGTGGGCCTTGGCTTGGCCCTGGCTTGTCCTCACAGGGCTTTTTCTCTGTCCCCTCCAGGTGTGTCCACGGGAGATGCGTGCCCCTCGATGCTCTTTCCTACAACTGCCAGTGCCAGGATGGGTACTCGGGGGCCCTGTGCAGCCAGGCTGGGGCGCCTGCAGACCCGTGTGGGGGCCTGCAGTGCCTGCACGGCCACTGCCAGGCCTTGGCCACTGCGGGGGCACACTGTGTGTGTGACCCTGGTTTTTCAGGCGACCTTTGTGAACAAGGTCAGGGGCCCCCCTCCTGACGTGCCCTCTCCAGGGTCCCTCCCCACAACTGGCTTTAGCAACTTGGCGTTTTCTCCCTCCCAGCCTCAGCAGCCCCTCCGTGACCCTGTCCCACTCCTGCATCCTAGGCCGCTGCTGGGCTTTAGCGCCCCCCACCCCACCCCTCACCCTCTGGATTCTGAGTCCCAGCGCCAGACAGGGCCTTGTCTCTCCCTGGCTCAGCTTTCCTTGCTGCCCCCTATCGGGGTAAGTGCCCCTCTGGCTGGGGTCTCTTCTTGTAGAAGAGACCATCAGGGTACCAACTCCTGCCCAAGCCTCTGCATCTTGGCTCTACCACCTTGGGACCAGGGAGCAGCAGGAGGGTTGCAGACTCCTTCTCAGGCCCTCCCTGGTCCCTGTGACCAAGAAGCTTCTGCTGGAATAGGCACTGCCGAGAGGGGCGGGGGGAAGCCTTGAGAAATCCAGAACACAGCTCCTCTAGCTCCAGGGAGCCCACCTGAGCCCGCAGCCTGTCTGTCCTGTGGGGCCCTGGCAGCTAGAAAGTCTTTGTTCCCCCTGACCTCCCTGTGGGCCCAGGAGGAAGCCTGTGCATGTGCATGTTGGGCAGGGAGGATGCTGGGGATGAAGTGGGGTCCAAGAGCTAGAGGACGCTGTTCCAGGATGCTGCCTCTCCTCTCCCCTCTCCCCCTCCCTCCTCCTCCTGCTGCCCTGGGCAGCACTGACCCATGGGTCTGCCCTGAGGCTTTGTCTTGGTGTCTGTCCCATCCAGAGTCCGAGTGCCGGGGGGACCCTGTCCGGGACTTTCACCAGGTCCAGAGGGGCTATGCCATCTGCCGGACCACGCGCCCACTGTCGTGGGTGGAGTGCCGGGGCCTGTGCCCGGGCCAGGGCTGCTGCCAGGGCCTGCGGCTGAAGCGGAGGAAGTTCACCTTCGAGTGCAGCGACGGGACCTCCTTTGCCGAGGAGGTGGAGAAGCCCACCAAGTGTGGCTGTGCCCTCTGCGCGTAGCGCCCAGTGCCAGCAGGGAGGGCGAGGGCTGGTGAGGGGCGTGGCCACGGGGAGACCTGGACCGGGGTTGGGCCATCGCCAGGGTGGCTCCTGGGACCGGGCAGCCTTTCTAGAGCATATGGCTCACAGCTGGGGGCCGAGAAGGCGGGCGAGGCCTGGGTGCAGACCACTCTCTCCGGAAGTGCCTTGCACAAATAGGCGCTTAATAAATATTTGTTGAATGAATGTTTGCGTGAGGTCAGGCCAAGAAGTGCAGAATGGTGACACTCCCTCCTTGCCTGCTACCTAGGTCTGAAGAAGGGACTGGCCCCTTCCCAAACCAACCTTTCTCTCTTGTCTGAGGTCCATACTGGCCCCAGAGTCCCTTGCCCCCTGCAAATAACCTTGAATGACTCTCAGCCTCCCCTGGGGCAGCCAGCCTGGCTCTCAACTCCTGCCGCCCAGCACCTTCAGGCAGTTGGCCAGGCTGCAGGGGGGAAGGGCCCCCTCCTGCTGGACAGGAAGGGACTGACACTTGCCCCTGGGCTGATTGGCAGCACAACTACTTCTCCCCTGGGGAACAACACTGGGGCTGGAGGTGGGTCCTTGGACCAGACCTCTGAATCCTAAAGTTATGGCATGACCATTGTAGCTTCAAGGAGGGGGCTCATGTGGAGGGAATGGTCACTGTGACTGCTTGCGGGGGGAGGGGGGGACCCCACCAAAGAGGACAGGGGCATTCTTGTTTCCACCTGGATAAATATCACCACCTCCAGCCACCAAAGGGGCATTGGTCCTGCCACCATAAGCTGCTGGCGAGCCACTGGCAGGAGTAGAAGGGCCAGGGCCAGGGCCAGGGTGAGAGCTCCTCCTGAGGAGACAGTGTTCCAGTCCCCTCATGCCGCAGACCAGTGGGGAGCAGTGGCCCGAGCATCAGAAACCTCTGCTGGCTCTGTCGCTCTAGGCAAACTCCTTCCCCATGGGCCTTGGCCTCCTCAGCTGTCAAATGGGGAGGTGGGGTGACTGGGGCAGTGGAGGCCCTCCCACCGTGGCTCCAGGAGGGAGGCTGCGGGAATTGGAACTATTTTCATTAATCACATCAACGAGTATTTATGTGCCTGACTGGGGCTGGGTACTGTGGGTGTTCTGCTCTCACAGACAGATGCCAGCTAATCATAGTGCATCACGGGAATGACCGGGAAGAGTTGAGCCAAGTGACAGCTCCAACTGCAGACACGGCCCCAGGCTGGAGTTGCTCACCCTGGGCGTTTGCAAGGAAGGACTCAGTGTTTGAAGAGTCACCGGACATGTGACTGAGCAACTGCAGATGCCTTTCTTCCACGCAGAATGAAAAAGTAGATTATCTTTGAGCCTAAATAGCGAGCTGGCTGGAAGACAGGCCCCACCCTCCCGTCCCAGATGTTTCCCCAGGAGTGTGCCCCTGGGGGATCCTGCTGGGCAAGCGGGGTGAGCACATCCCTTCTTTGGCTCCTTCCATCTGCAGACAGAAAGCAGGGTTGGGGGAATGTGTGGGGTGGGGTTGGGGTGGCATGGTGCCTGTGTTCTCAGCCACCATAGTGTCACAGGGAGCCCTTGCTGCCGAGTAGTAGAGGGCTGGAGCTTCCTGCGATTCTGGAACCCTGGCATGTCCCCTATGTTGGGACTCAGGCCAGTGAGTTTGCGTCCTGAGACCCCTGTAATGGGAAGAGGAACTGGCCCTATCATCCCAGGGAGGTGCCCTCCTGGCTGAATCTACCCCTTTCCTGGTGCTCTGGGCAAGGCCACAGTGCCCTTGCCCACTGCAGACAGCAGCCTGGGCCTCACCGTGTAGCCTTCCTCTCTTACCTGGAGTTTCTGGACCACTGAGGGACCCTGGAGAGCAGCTAGCAGCAGGCTGGACAGGCAGGAAACCTCAAGTGCAGCTAGTTTGTCCTTTCCGTGGAAGAGGTGTTCTGGGACCCACCAACCCTGAGAAACATACTTTCCCCTGGCCACCACCCTTCCCTGTTGCCCTGGAGAAGCAGCTCCCTGGGCTTGAGGGCCCTGACTGGAGGGGGCCTCTTTACTTTGCAGAAAATGGAAAGGGCACCTATAGACAGGTGATGGCTGCCAAGAGTCCTGCAGCCCCAGGGCTACGGGGTAAGAAGGGCAGAGGATGGGGTGCTCACAGGCAGCACCCTGGCCCTGCTTGCCCCTCCACAATGCCTCGTGTCCTGGCCCAGCTCCACACTCATGCTTGGTTGAGTTGGAAGATCGAGAGCCACCACAGGGTGAGGTCAGCAAGGGGCCAAGGCAGCCAAGTGCCCTGGGACCAACTTTTCCTCAACTTACCACCAAACGTGCAAGTTTGTAAGGACCTGGATTCCCGCTCATCTTGCCTGTTCACGTTTGGCCCCGTTGAGTTCCAGTAGGCTACCGTGAAATCATCTGTTTGAGAAGTCATCACCACACCTCGCCACGCCTTTGGTGAAGACCTTCCTTTCACTTTGATGTCGCCATTGGCTGTTTCCATTAAACACGCACTGAAGAGACACAGGCAGGCGAGTCCTGAGGTTGCTGCTGCTCTGGCAGCACCACCGGCAGCAGTGGCCCGGGATCCCTGTGAAGGAGTAAGGAGATGGAAAAGGCTGGACTTGGTCTCCTCTTTGCCTGCTGTTAGCTTAACCACGAAAGTATCTCTTTATACAGAATACTTAACAGATTCTAATATATATTTGTATTTCATTTTGTTATAGTATTTTTATATGTTAAAGTCAACATCCAGTGTCTCGTTTGATTTTCAGTGGTTGTGACATTCTGTTTGGGGATTTTGTGTAGCCTCGTTTGGGTCACTCTTTAGAGAGACGGTTTAGAACAGGACTGTGAGGGAGACACACTTGCCCTTTGCCTAGAAGAGTTGTTTTAGAACATGTTGGATATTGTCTGTGGTCTTCTATGTGAACACGACATTGATTCACTCAGGTTCTGCCTTCTTGGTCTCTTTTTCTGCACTGAGGAGGAGCCAGGGCTGCCGACGTGCATCCTCCCCAGTTCGAGGGTTTCTGGGTGGCCCACACACCAGCCACCCAGATGCAGCACATGTGGGATGTCCACCCTTGGAACTCTCTGGTCTTCCTGAAGTGGCAAAGGAAGTCTGTTCCTAATGCAGAAGGAAGGGAAGGTCTGGGGGATGGCCTGGTCATAGCTCCCTGGGGGGATGTCCGTGCGAGGACAGAGCCTGGCACTGCACGGCACACACAGAGGGTGCTCATCCTCATCACCCCTCCAGTGTCTGCCATTACACCCAAGTTTTGTAAGTTTGTGTATAGAGTCACATCTATATTTAATCTGGCTCTGAAGGCTTCAGAGCATCAGGATAACATGAGAAACACAGTGAGGCTTCTCAGGCTGTCTCATAAGGTTAACCTGCCTGTCGCCGGAATAGCGGTTCTCAGGGAATCGGTGGAGAAAGGAGGTGAACATACTTCTGCAGTGGTTCTGGTAAGATTTCAGACCATGTACACAATTGCACACAGGAGTTTTGTAGGATGAGCACCTAAGGAAGGCCAGGCCCCTGAGCTAAGGGGCCTTAGCTGGCCTCGCTCTGATGCCAGGACCACAGACTGATTTCCCACTAGAAGACCAGGCTGAGGTGATAGTCGTACAAGCTGCACTTTGTAGCACATGGTCACCTTGAAAGCGAGCAGGGATAAGAACTGCAGTGCTTTTAAGGCAATTAGGGATTTTGGAGGAAATGTAATGAACCAGGTACACAAGAGAAAATGGCTTAGAAGAGGGTTGTAAGCTCAAGTGTGTGGAGTGGCCAATAGGTTACCTAAGAAAGTCAAGAGGACACATGCCCTTCTGGCCCATCATTTGTATTGCTACTTCCAACAAAGCAGCAGGTACAGAGACCTATTTCCCTACTGGAAAAAAAGGGAAGGGTGGAACAAATGGTAACTAACAGGGATAGTAGTGACTCGAAGGGCATGTTTTCCAATTTTCTAAGCTCTAGCTGAATCTTACCATACACAAATTGGGTCAGATCTTCATTATCCTTATATTTATTTTTTATTTTATTATTATTTATGCCTATAGCACCTGGTCTTCCTAGGTGGTCTCCCATCCAAGAACTAACCAGGCCCAACCCTGCCCTGCTTAGCTTCCAAGATCAGACACTGGGCTTGTTCAGGGTGGCATGGCTGTAGACCATGGACCCTAACCCCACTGGGGCGTGAACCCAGGACCTTCTGTGTGTAAAGCAGACGTGCTAACCGCTACACTATGGAACCACGTCTTTTTTTAAAAGAAGCCTGAAATCAACTTTTATGTAAATACTCAGTTTTTAAATATCTATAAAAAACAGAAATGATGGGGCCGCCAGTTTGCAAAGTAAAAGTAAAATAAGTGGCTCATTTCACAGTTAAAAGAAAATCTCCAGCCCAGGGAATGGGCACCGCAGGCCTTGGTTGGGGGGTGGAGGCATTAGAACTGCCCAGGCTTCCACCAGGAATTGCCAAGTTTTCCTGAGATGGGTGATAATGCATCTATCGTCCCTGTAACCCAGGCCCTCAGAACTAATTTTAGAGATTATCCCTCACTCCAGGCCAGTTTGCATCTCTCAGGGCATATTCTAGTTATTCTACCACAGGATGAACATTGGAGGAAAAAAGGTCTATTTTAGGCATGAAAAGTCTTCATCTGAAACAAGGTAATTCTCCAAATTCAAACTGAGAACGGGCGACCTGAGTGCCAGTGGCCAGGTCATTTTCACTGGGAGTAGTTCTGCAGGTTAATGGCTGCTGTCAGAGTAACTTGTTAATGAAATCACTGCTGATTCTATAGGAATCACTGGCCCACTGGGTCCTTAATTAGACCCATCCCAAGTAGAGCTGAAAGAATACAATGAAACAGGTCATGAGTCAAGTGAATGGAAGGATTGCTGGCCACCTTTTGGCCACACCCCAAATGGGCTACAGAGAGCTTAGGGTAGCCTTCCCTGGAGGCTGTGCCTATCACTCCCTTATGTAACTGGCTTACCTGAGGTCGGGAGCATGAAGAATTCAATTTCTCCCTGCCCCTCTGGATGGAGCACTGGCCCCTTTCCACTCTGCCAGAGGAATTCCCCACTGTGGTTTCTTTTTCCTGAAGTTTAAGCATAACCCATAACATGGCCATAGATCCAGCTCCTTTAAGTCCTGATACAGGGGCCGAGGCAGGAGTATTAATAAGTCTTGCTTTTTGATTCCTTCTGGCAACTTATCACCTTCGCTTTAGGCTATGAATTGAATGCTGGGCTTCGATGCATTTGGTACCCTCTCCAGTGACCACACGAACACACTTTAATATCAAAGAAGTTTAATACGCTGCAATAAAATAAGCGCCTAGAAAAAGCTCATGGAATAGATGTCACTGTTAGAGAAATCCCTCCCACACATCCTCTAGCTCCAAACCCCATCCCTCAAAACCAAACAAGATAATCTGAAACAACAAAGGAAATCCTTCAAGCTTGGATTTCAGTGAGCCCCTTTACCAATAACAAGAACAGTTTCCTACAATGGCCTAATAGGAAAGTAAAACACAGAAGCACAAAAAGTCCACAAGATTTCAATATTTAAGAGACTTGGTACATATTCAAAGTTAAAATAACTCCAACTTTTATAGCTATACATATTGTTTTAAAGCAACTTAATATATTTTTAAATTTCATATATACACTCTCAAAGGTTCTTCAGGTGAGGTATGTAAACATTGTCTAATGAAAAAATTTCAATGTTTCAAACCAACAAATTCACAGCATACATTGAATTTTCCATCCATTAACAACACAGTATTTTCCTACACTCACTAACATAGTGGAAATCCAGGCCCAAGAGATACACGCTGATCATTCAATAACCATTTGCAGAATTCCTCATTTCACTGTTTTTGGGAAGACCACCTTCACCCAGGTCAGGGGCACACGCTTGGTGCTAGGAAAGGGCTAGGCCCTTGGAGACACTCTCCTTGGGCATCTGGATCACTGGCTAAGACTCACAAGACAGCAAACAGGAGCACACCTGAACAACTACGAGATTGACCTTGGCAATGACAACACTGGGGGAACCAGAAAGACCTTTAAAGGAACGGTAGAGATTCATCTTAGAGCTTGCCCTAAACTCATTCTGAAGGGTCGTGGCCTAAAAAGAAAAAAAACCCAACATGGCACCTGAGCTTCAGTTAAATTGCATGGGCCTCCTACGACCCCTGGGTCCCTCAGTGGCGTTAACTCCGGCCTAGAGGAAGACCCTGGGCTGTGCTTTTCATACAGGTTGGGGTTGAATTTCTTAATATTATAATGCATACGGGAAAATAATGCCATGAGTTCATAAAGATGACCGATGCCTGCACACAGGCATCGGCCAATGACCTTGGAGGAGCTCGATTTTGAAAACTACTTGTTCCCTGAGGGTAAACAGCAGGCTTCTATAAAGTGAGGCTATAAAAGGATTATTTATTACAAGATAATAAGACTTGGGGCACCTCAGGCCAGAATTCTATTTTACCCCCACATAATCTACAATGCCCCCTCCCCGCCCTCCCACAAGAAGTAGTCACCTTCCCAATGATACAACATAGGCAAATTTCTTTCCTCTTGCTTGCTTTCAGGGTCAGCAATGGAAAGTTTTATCCTAATGCACCCACTTCAATCTAAAAAAACACTAGTGAA
Organism: Macroglossus sobrinus; assembly: GCA_004027375.1. Lineage (NCBI taxonomy): Eukaryota > Metazoa > Chordata > Mammalia > Chiroptera > Pteropodidae > Macroglossus > Macroglossus sobrinus. Next base: position 305,750 of record PVKZ01000368.1, read on the forward strand.
AATTTCCAAACACCATCATAAATACAAAATAGAAGACGTATTCCAAAAGCCTAAAAAACTACATTATTCTGTTAATGGTTATTCGGGTGTGGGGTATTTTTTTTGTGTAAAATTTAGGACGTTCACAAGGAGAGGCTGCTAAACAGCTCAGAAACCTGTTTAACTGGACACGCTGGGAGACTTGGAGTGACTGCCTTCTTTACACTTGGCCTAAATGGTTTAACCCCAGACACGAAGGGGGCTTCAGACATTTCAAACCCAGGCACAGAGCAGGACTCCAGGAAATGGGCTAGCTTTTAAATGTAGGTCAAAGGACTTTAAATTGATCGTTTAATTTTCCTATTTACTCTATACCCAAATGAGCTTTGCCTCAACTAGATTCTGGAAGCCCTAAAAATTCATGTGAAATTTATAACATTTCAATCTCTATGCCCAATTTTGGATGTGTCTGGTGCTGGCAGATTTCACATCCATTGCTAGAGTTCTAAGACTGAAAGGAGCGTGCAGACAAACAGAAGCACAATTTCAAGTACAGCAACCTCTCTGACAAAGGCAAGAGGTCTTAGCAAGAGCTCTTCTACCCCGACCCTATCCTCTGAGACAAGGGCCCCTGTGGAGCCCAGAATAAATGTTATTATCTAGGATCTTATTGCTTATGGGCAACATATCAAAAAGAACATCTGGAAATCTGCTCTGCAGATCTGGGGACTGACCACTGACCAGTTTATCATACACACGCATATATATATATAACATAACCAGATGAGAAGAGGGGCAATTAAAATTAAAGCTTGGATTCGATGTAACATTACAGATCGAATGCTCCAAACAGCTCTCAACCTGCTGGTTTTTGTTCTTTCTCCATGTGTGTTATGAAAGGAATTCCACTGTTCAAAATATATTCTACAATACTACGATGCAAACCAACATCACTCAGAACATGAATCTGTATACATATAATAAATATTTTTTAAAAACTATTTACAACATTATGTCTTGTGAACACTTAGATGAGAGCAAGATTTACTTTCTGTAAAGGTTAAAAAAGTTTTGACTGTCTAGATCAGTGCTAAATTCCCTGGCACCTAGTTACCCATTCACATTTCATCTTAAAATCAAGATTTGCTTACAAATAGTATCTTAGAAAAAACATTCTCCAGCATTACTGTTCAAGTGTCCCCATTTGTTTAGAAAAGACAAAGAGAAGCCACAATATGCAAAGTATGATTCAAATGAATGACAAAAATCCCTGTGTGTCCAGTCCCAAGCTCTCTGAAATCCTGGAGCTGCAGTCCTCAGTTCTGGAAAAATAAGAGTCATGACTCAGACAGGGACGCCTAGGAATGGGGCACAGGGAAGAGGAAAAGGACCATAAAGTGTCAGTCTCATTATATACAGGGGTGCTCAGAATTGCAGACCAGGACTCCTGAGATGTAAAGCTGCACCATCTTAGAACAGATGGTCTTCTTCTGTAACCACGGTTACAGGCAAGGGCTGGCCCACATCTGCATGGATGCTGAGAAAGGTAGGAGGGGGTGAGGCGCTCATGAGTACTGTCAAGGTGTGGAAGGAAACATGCTTATTTCCTGTGGCAATGAGAGTGGGAACAGGTGTCTTTCACAAACATGAGAAAGACTAAAATACAACTTAATGCTTTCCTTAGGCAACCAGTGGTTTCTCCATATCCCACAGGTATGGGTTTGGATTTTCTTGGGGTTACAACTAAGGCTCACTTTCCTGCACAAGCTGCTGAAGTGCACAGGTGAATGTACCAACTGTGTATGCAAAAAGTGGGCTGCTTGAGGCAAGCCCTGACTGATGCCATGCCTGGCATAGCTATGCCGATGGTGAGAGAACCATTTTGTTCTGGGATGGGGAGACAGTAGGGGGATGTGCTCAGGTTCCTAATCCACATGGCATCTGCCCCCAAACAGTGACGGTTTCAATGCCCCACCATTCTGCCTTCACTGTGTTATTTGGGGGTTCAATGGCTGAGCATGGTAGCTGGGGAGGATGGGTGGCTAGAAAGAACACTTTTTTGGAAAGCCCTTTTGAAAGTTTTTCTTGTTAAAATAAATACTTTCTATAGAAGCATTTGAACAGGAAAATATCACCATTTACACAGTGAAATAAATTCCACAGTGATGTATATAAATATGCACTATATATATTATATACATATATTTGAATATATATTCAAATATATATGTATATATATACTTGAAGCCACAGTCATTAACAGTCTTCTAGAACTACTAAGAATGCAGAAACCACTGGTGAAACTAATAACCTTAAGTTATAGTGGCTCTAAAACTAATCCCTACCCGTGGTATAAATATACAAAATTATGCAAATCTTGTTTGTATAGCATCTTTTCCACAAACTAGTTCCCAAATACTATAGCTTTAGCTACAAGACAACATGAGGTGTAGATTATAGAAAACAATAGGGGTGAAAAGGTTGATAAACTGAATATCATTTAGATGCAGTGGCTAAATATCAGAAGAAAAATGTTTCTAATATGCAATATATGTATTCAGTGAAGCACTTGGGAGGTGGGAGACTTCCCAGAGAAGATGCCTCCCGGAGGGGGGCCGGGGGCACAAGCAGAAGAGGCCAGAGGCGGCTCCACAAGATGAGATGGGCCAGGCCTGACCACGGGGCTTCACTAGCCAGGCCAGAGTGTGCAGCACTTCAGGTTAAAGCGACTGGAGTGCCGACAAGGTCCCATTGACATGCTGCTATTTTTAAAAGCTGAGAATGAGTGGTCTGGATTTGAGGTTCTAACAGGCAAAGACCAGCCATTTAGGTTGACGTTGACCAAAGCTTGGGGGGTAATCAACTGGCAAATATACTGCACCTGAAAAAGAGGGTTCCAGGGGGTCAAGCTAACTCGCTCTATGCTGACTGGAAGAATCAAATTCGCCCTGATTCATAAACATGATGAAGATAGTAGTACTTTCAATTAAAAGGACTTCATACTTCAACTACTAATCCTAGTAGATAAGATTGTATGTCCAAGATTCAATGACTATTCAATCAACAAAGGAGGGGATGTATTCTTGTTCTTTAGTGCACAAGCATTACTCATGGATAATGTACAACAGCAGCTGTGGGCTGAAGCGAAGCACAAGATGCCCTAAAAATCAAAAGGAAAGCAATGTTGCAATGCTGGACTATGTAAAGAAATGTTTGTGCCTGTCAATATAATTTGATCTTGAATGACATATTGCAAGGGTCAGTAAACCTTTTCTGTAAAGGGCCGCACAGTCAGTATTTTCTATTTTAGGCTGTATGGGCCACATATGGTCTGTTATTTTTTTTTTACATGACCCTTTTAAAAAAGGTAAAATCCATTCTTCCAACCTCTGACATATTATAAAACCATGAGGACCTTCTTTCTCCCCCGCCCCCGCCAATGGGCAGTCTATACTTTCATGTGGCTTGCCTACTTAGTACCTTGTTAAATGGAATGGTCCCGGGCAGGTGAGGAAGCCTGTGTCACTATGTTCACCAGGTGAGCATAACCATACAATAGCCCCTCTGAAGCACAAAGCAAAGGGTGGCACCTGAGCACCGAGTGTCTAACACCAGCTCTAAAAGGAAGATCAGACAGAAGGGAGATAACAGAAGGAACTGACCAGCTTTGGCTCAATTCCCAAAGCAAAAGCATGAGCAAGTATACCCTCCACCAAGTGCTCAAGGTGGTTTCCTGGGTCCCCAGCACAGCATGACAAAGCCCTGAGCTGGGAGCATCAGAGAGCTCTGGGTTTCAGCCTGAGTATGATTTATCTTTAAAGAGGTTAAACCTGCAAGTCTTGTAATCCACCCACTGTAGAATATAGCAGTTTGTTCTGGAGTTTCAAGGGATGAATTGTATTGAGGTCTGACTCAAAGTCTTCTCATAATTCTGCTTGTTTTAAATACCATAATCTTTTCATTTTCTTTTTTCCCTGAAGACAATTTTGGAGCAAGCACAGGGAGGAAAGAGGACTTACTGCTGGGATGTGAGGACTGCCCTGCTGATGTGATATACATAGGTGTGATTTCATACTTATGGAAAAAAAATTCCAGCATTTCAGTGGGCATCAAGCCATAAGATGACAAAAAAAAAACTTAGAGCTCAGAATTCAAAATAATTATATTTCAAAACAACTGAAACAGTCACTGTTTTGGGGCCACTGGCAAAAAGTTTCTCACCAACATGACATTTAACTTCATCTTGAAAAACAGCACAGAAACATCTTTAAGTTTTAGTGAAAGAAAAAGACCAACACCTTGGAAGCTGACTGAATTTGATCTAAAGCTATAAACCATAACTTCCCAGTCACACTCAGGTTATATAATAGGTCCCAATTTTCTTTATCTTATTCTAAAGCACATCAAGCCCCTATTTTTCATTTGTTGGCTTGCCTTTAATAAATTTTTGAAAGAACATGGGATTGAAAAAATATCAGTGCCAACCATGTTTTATTTTCTTAGAAGCTGGTGAAAAATATTACATAATGAACAATGCTTTGGGTTTCTGATTGGACTTTGTTTCTCCTCTGTGAAGACTTTTTCCATATCTAAATGTGAGGTTCAGAAAAATGAACATCCAACTAAAGTAGTCTCAACTGATTTTGAAAGAAACAAAATCTTGGCTACTTTAGAAACAGATAAGAAGTGAAGCTGGAGTCAGGTCTATGATAAAAACAGTGAAATAAGAGGCCCAGGTTGAATTCCTATTTGCTCACAGGCTCACTCAATTGGCTAAGAGGGCCTCACTTTGGCTACTGTGATGGGTGATTCTAAGGAAGATGTGAGGCTGAGAAAGCTCAAGTTTCAGAGGATAGTATTTGATGTGTTTTAACAACATAGCATACCTCTTTTGAAGCAAGAAGAAATAAAGAAACGTAAAAGGAAGGCCAAAATTGAGGTAAGATAAGGAGGAAGAAGAGGACAGAGAAGAAAAGAGGCAGAAAAAAGAAGAGATGTCAGGGAATATTTGTTCCTGAAAAAGGATTCTTTTCTCAAGCAAGGGTCAGCAAACTTTTCTTTAAAGGTCCAGATAGTAAATATTTTAGGCTTTGTGGGCCATATGGTCTCTGTTGCAACTACTCAAATCTGCTGGAAAGCAGCCATAGACAATCCATAAACAAATGAGCATATATTTGTTCCAACAAACTTTTATTTACAAGACTGACCAGCCCAGTCTATAGACCCTTGACAGATAATTTCTAAGCCAAAAGAGAGCTTGCATGGGCTGATCTAAAACCAAAAGGACCGAGTGTGGCTCCCTGAGCCAGCACCTTGGGAAACTCCGACCCAGTCCCAGATGCGAAGATAAAACATCAGACTTGTTGATGGTGACACGACAACCTCTCCAGCTTGCATCACATAGCATGTTGTCCTTTCCTACTTGGTTCTTAGGTCCACTGATCAACAGGAATGCTGCCCATAAATGCAAGAGACAGCTTCCACCCTCCCCGCAGAATCTATCACAAGGCAGGAAAGAGACCAACCTTTAATTCAAGGTACCTGTCTGAAAGTGTTGTACCGGTGACCTATCTGAACCGTGAGAAATTCACCTGGGCAGTGTGTGATGCGATGACTAAGTTCTATCCATAGTACGACAGAAACTAAGAGGTATAAAACCCAGAGCCCAAGATTATTTTTTTTTTAGGTAAAACTTATGTGTCTTTGATGTAAAACAGATGCAACAGAAGTGGCCTACCTAAGGGATCCAAGGGATGAGTATTGCAGATTCACAGACGTTAAGGACATTCCTATGTAGGAAGCCTCAAGAGTAGAACAAAGGTTCGTGGCCTTTGTGCTATGCTGCAAGACTGCTGCATGTCTGAGCAAGTGCCAGGGGTGAGCCTTTGGACCCGACTCGGGGAGCAGTATCCATGTTGTCCTCCCAAACCCAGGGAGCCTCATGAGACAGAAAACGGGTCTCTTGAAGAGGGCCCAGCTCTGAGCTTCAGTGATTGCTTCCCAGGCATCTTCCAGTTCCTGCAGAGGCTCAGGGATAATGCCAGTGTTCTCTGGTCATGAACCTCCGCTCCAACACTGCGACAGTCACTTCACTGAGCACAGGCCCAGGAGAATTCCTTTCTGATTTGGAATCCAGCCTGTGGGGGAGACTGCTTTACATCTGGTGGCAAGCCATACTGTGGAGATGGCTACAAGAAAGAGGTCTTTGTAAGAGAGGAAAAATAAGGGGAGTCTCAATACCAGGCCTGGGCTTGGAGGTATCTGGGGGACAGCATCTGCTCTAAGTGTAAAAGGGCCTTTCAGAGTTGGCCCTCAAGTTTTTCTTGTTGTTTTCTTTCTTCTATTAGAAAAATTAACCGAATCAGAAAAAAATGAGATTTGACAAATACAAAAATAGTTCTAAATTTTTAATCTCCTAATTATGTAGAATCCCAGCCTATTTAAATGTAGTCAATACTATAAAGTGGAAGTTAATTTTAAAGATTATCCATTGCATTGTTAGGTGTATAAAATAAATACATACACATTGATAACTTTTCTCAAATGCTTTCTAGAATGGGAGAGAAGGGCATTATCTTGAAGCAAGCTTTTACAAATGAAAAAGACCTTAGAAAAGTAATGGAATAAATTATAAACCAGGAACTAAAAAAGTTCCACTCACTCACTGCCTCACACTTCTCCCTAACCTAATGCAAGCACTCTTCCAAGGTCCGCAGCTAAGAGGGCACCTTGAATGTATGTACAGGAATCAGCAAGCCTGACGCTGGCAAACCTTGGCTGTTTAAGTCACTACAAAAACAATATCCAGTGAAAACTATGTGAAAAGATCTTTTTAAACTTTAAAACCACTTTTTAAAGATTCAATGAACCTACCCAAAACATATTAATGCTTCTGTGCAACTTAATGCTGAGAAAGGGTTGCCAGCGTACACACCTAGCAGTGTCATTAATGTAGGTGGCTCTTGAATGGCCACAGTAAAAGATATTAAAAAGAAAAGAGAATTGTAGAATAGAAGAGACATGGAGGGGGGATCAAAGCTTCATTGAAGATAGTAAACTTCGCTATCTATGACATTCAACACAATTCTCAGTTTCCCATGAATCAAATGCTTTTCTCCAGTCCTATCCAATCATGAGAAATTTTCATTGTACATATACAGCAAACCTTCTATAGAATGGGCAGAAAGGCTGTTTTATCATGATCTAAATGAATTGATGCATAAAAAAAGTCTATCAACCTGGGTTTATCTAATTGATCTGAAGCCATCTAAATGGAACACTTTTTAATGGAAAGGACAGAGTAGCAGCTGTCCATACAGCCCTATTTTTGGTGACAGAGCATGCTAGAGGAGCTGGTTGAGGCTTTAACAACCAAGCCTTTTTGTAGAGTGGCCCAATGGAAATGTTGAGTACACATGGTGTTATAATGAAGCAATGTTATAGGCACCAAAGTAAAGCCAATGCCACCCATTTCAAGCTTCACTTGGGAAAGGCAAACATCATCAGTTACAAATACTGCAGCTCTTACTTTTGAGCTATGAAACAGAGACTGACAGGGCAGAGGCAGGAGTGATAACTACAAGCATGAACTATGAACATGGTGATAGTCAATCAGAATGTACACCCACTCCACATGTGTACATCCATGCGAACATCAGCTCTGGGCATAGGGTGTATGGGCCCACTAGGACATGCTGCAGCTGCTTTCTCCAACTGCAAGGATGCTGTGACCTTTACATAACTTTGTTGTTTTGACCTTTCTGTGTCTGATGTTGAAATGGTTTGCAGGATGCTCAGAGACTCTGGGCCACATTTAAACCATCTGTCCTGTGCTAATTACATAGCTCATGAACCCCCTAGCATAGTGCATGGGGAAGAAAGAATTTTACTATAGAACTGGGGCTGGGAGACATTTGTGGCTGACAGCCACAGGCAAATGCAACCAAACAGACATGCAGACACTCGCTCTTAAACTTCTCTATTACTGGAAATAACATTTTCACTTTCTTTGAATATGGAAGTACTCAGAGTAAGAAAGAAAATCAGAAGTTACTCTCATCCTATTGTCAAATTACAGCACAAGAGGGAAAAAAGAATCCCAGATTTCCTCCCCCCCCAAAGTAAGACAAAAACCTTATTAGAATACTAGCAAGGTTGCAAAGCCAAAACCCAAAAAATTGGTAAGAATTGGTAATGGAAATAAATTTTAAAGGTTGTAAACCAATATTAATACCTGATGACACACCTTTTGTCCCATGGGCACATAATTTAAAATCCATTTTTTTTAAATGACAAAAGATGAAAGGTAAGAGGAGTGAATATGATTTAAAAAGGGGTAACAGAAATATTAATCTTTTACAATAATTATAAATTCCCTCTGCATTCTTCACATATCATAAAAATGATTTGGTTTAGCTTTCAAACATTATTTAAACAAACAAGACAGAGAGGGAAGTCCACTGCTGGGGTTTGCAAAGAGGAGCATCTGTTCATGTACAGATACTGCAGGGTGCAGCTGGAAAGCTACTTTTATGTGCATGATGGTGGTCTTCTCGGCTACAGTACAAGTGCTTGTGCATCAAGTATAAAATACAAGCCTTTAATCACATAGATCAGCTTTTTAGCTTTTGTAAATTTAAAAACAAAAAGGATAAATAAGGCACTGTACTTTTAAAAACTAAAACTGCTTGGTTCCAAGTTTAAAACCCAAGGAACAACCAGAATATAATATATAACTTCCCTTACTCAGCCTCAGAGAAAGACTCTGCAAGTTCCCTTCTCCATGTGAGATGCATTTTCTGACATCTTAAATTGTGGTGTTCTCCATTAACTGCAGATTTGAAAGGCTTGATAAGCTTGTAAAAGCAGATTTAGTTAATGCAAAATAAAGAGTTACTTCTACAGAGCAGTTCTGCTCTCGGCTATAGCCCTTCCGATCACTTTGTATCCAGCCGCCTCCGTTTGCTGTGGGAAGAGGCCACCTTTGCCTGCAGCTTCCGCTTTCTCTGGGCAGCACTGTTCTCTGGGGTTTGGGTCAGGGGTCTGGCCCGAGCCTTTCCACTGCTCTGCTTCCTGTTTGTGACTTTTTGTGGCCTTGAAGAGGATTCACCTGACCCTTTTTGCTTTGCAGGTTTCCTCACAGTCTCCGAGGAGGTGGGCTGGGTAGGTCTTCTGTTTGTATTCTCTTTTTCTTTCCTGGAGGGAGGGCAGCTTTTCCCAGAGGACTTTTTAGGGATCTTCACTTTATTCTCTTTCAAAGTTGTCTTTCTGGGCAGTTGGCTGACTCTGTCCCTTGCAGCTGGCTTCTTGGCAGCAGGGGGTTTGGTGGATCCATCAATATGCTTTTCTTTGCTGCCTTTCATCGCAGGCGCCTTGTCCTTCTTGTCCTGAGAGCTGCCGCCTTCGGTTCTCTTGCGTTTATTCTGCACTTCTGCTTTCGGCAAGGTTTCAGACATCTGCTTCCCTTTCTTTCCCTTCATTCCATCGTTACTCCTGGGCTTAACAGGAAATCCATCTGCATCTACTTGCAAGGCAAGCTTGGGAGACATCAGAGGGTTGATGCATACACTCTTGCAACCCTGTTTACCTTCTGCAGCCAGACCAAATGGGCTTTCCATTTTCTCGTTCTTGATCAAGCGCTGCTGGGCTCTGAGCTTTCCTCGAATATTGGAATACTTTCTAAGGATCCGGGTACTGGCTGGAGTAGGTGAGTTTGTGGGAAGATGGATATTTCTACCTTCCTTAACTTCCTCTATGCTGTCTTCAGAATTGGGGCAGAGGCTGGTGTCACTGCCATCCTCTAGTGGCTCCACTTGGTCAGGATTCTCTCGGAATTTAGCCCAGAGCTTCTGTGTTTTCCAGTTGTTCTTAGCAGGAGTAGCCCCAGGAAATTTCTTCAAGTGTTTTTTCAAGCGTTCAGCCTGTAGTGAACTGGGGTACAGGCTGGAAGGGGAGTACTTCTGAAGAGGGTGCTTGACAGGAGGAATATCTCCTGGGAGACGAGTATTGAGCTTCTTCACAATGACCAAGGACCGGGTTTCGGTCGTCTCCAAGAACCATTTACAAATATTAGATAATTTAAAATTCGTCATAAACAGCATCTGAACAGGAGAAAACTTTTGAGCCTCCAATGAACTCCTGCATTTCCGTGACCTTTTCTTGCTTTTCCAAATCTCCTTCAGTTTATCCGACTTGTTCCTTGCTCTTGGTGTCGGCTGAGCTTCTTTTTCCAACTGGATCCAGCCCTTCTGCACTTTCATGTACTGGGCACTGAAGTTGGCGATAAGCTCTTGGTTCTCCTCCTCAGCACACCATTCCATAAACTTTGGCTGGTCGTCGACCACTGCGTCCCCATCATCCTCATCTAAGGAATCTTCACTCTCTGACCCTTCACTGTCCTTTGGTGTTGGGCTTCCTTGTGCTGCTTCCTTTTCGGAAGTTACTTTTGTAGTATCCAAGGAGTCCAGAGAATGAGCATGTCTTAGATTGTAGGTAGAAGAGGTCAGTCTTGTGAGCCTTGGTACCCATTTTGGGGGCCCAGCAGCGTCACCACTTCCGCTACTGGACAATGCAAGTGAGGTGGATGGCACATCACTGTCGTCATCTTTATGCTGGATGTCTGTACTGTCTACCTCATTTACAACCTCCTCCACACCTTGTGCAGATACAGGTCTTGGCCTCTCTTCTAACTGTTCTGAGAAAGTACACGGAACACTTTCTAAGGGGTCATGAGCATGTTTTTCGCCTAACTTAGACTGGACATAGATTTCCAGTCTCTCTCCTGGTAAGGGCTGGCCAACTGTGGTTATAGGATCACTGCTGGGAAAAATATCTTTTTCTCTTTTGACTTCTTTTGCCAACATGTTTTTAAAAGTCTGCCTGGTGATGACCCCACCCCCTTCGCCCTCCTGCTCGGTATCCTTCTCAGAGAGATTTTCAGGGACGTCTGGGTTTTCGGCATCCTCCAGAGCTTTTGCATGGAGACCGTCAGTGAGAAAGCCCTCAGCTGTTGTCTCGCCAGGGTACTCCTCTTTTTTAGAACGTTTTGCACCAGGATTTTTAGAATCCTTGATCTCAGGACTAGTAGAGAAAGAATCAGAACTTTGATTTCTTAGGCACCTATCAGAAGAGGAAGAATCTGAAAGTTGACTTCTTAGGCACCTATCAGAGGCCTCGGGGAATTTTTTACCTTTTTTCTTCCTGTCCGAGCTCTCTTCAGGTGAGTCAATGTCATGTTCGCACATATCTTTTTCTGCAGACTGTTTTACATCACTGCCCTCTCCCTCTGATTCTCCTGTATCACCTGCTGCCTCACCTCCCTCAGTTTCACTGGAGCTTTCCTCAGTAAACGTGCTGCTTTCCTTCAGGAGCGGGTCAGGACCTGGGTCCTGCGTGCCTTCCGTCGCAGCCTCACAACTGATGCTGTGGTCGTCCTCAGCCTTTCCTGGGCACATGGGCGGCTCCGAGCTCACTGGGGGAGTCTGATGTTCTGAGCACAGAGGACTTTCCGCTCTACTGACTGCTTCTGGAGAAGGAAGGGGTCTAGAAACATCTTCACTGCCTCCCTCAGAAAAGCTCTCAGCAGAGGGAACCAGGTGACAGTCTTGGGGTTCACTCATCTCCTTGGTATCCAGCAGTTCAGCTGGCTGTTGGTCTTGCCCAGGAGAAGACACCCTACTTGCTGTGGGAGCTGAGGCCACAGAGCCACCCTCTGGCATGTCCTCTTCGGAAAGGGGAGCAGGGAGTGGCCCCTCCAGGCTGGAGGCTATTGTTTCCTCTGGCCCAGGGGATGGGCTCGAATTCGGTTTATTTGTCAGGGGGCAAACCTCGGGCTCTTGAGATTCCTTTTCAGATAAAGCATCTCCGTCTCCTTCCTTGAGGGAGGATCTTTCTTTATTAGGCTCTTCAGGGTCGTCTTCTCTGGGAAGCTCCCCATCTACTGTAGGTCTCAGGGTAGAAATTACTGGGGTCTGCTTGGGAGTGGCCACTGCCTCTGACACCAGTGCTGAGCAGCTTGCTTTTTCTTGGGAGTATACATTTCTGGCCAGTGTGCGAACGGTTGGCAGTTCACAACAATCACCATTGAAAAAGTATCCTCGAGTACTCTTTCTGGCTGTTTTCCGAGAAGATAATATTGATCTTTGATTCTCATAGTGGTATTCTGTTATTGGCTGACTGATATAAACGACATCACACTGGTTATCATAATCGTTTATCCGCAGCCCTGATGCTCTTTTGCTTTTCCGAGCTGTCTTGATGGAGGATAACATCTTGGTTCGTGAATGTCCATTAGATGCTTTGTGTACAGCAGGCATGGGGCTGGGGGCTAACCAACCATCTTTGGAATGATCAAACTGGGCCTTATCACTGGGATGTAAATGGTAATCCACCTTATTTCTTCCTAGTGAGTGAAGATGGTTCTCTTGCTTTGGCCTTGAATCTTGTTCACTTGCCTCTAAATCCTGGTGCAAAGGTGTTTTTGAGCTACACTGTAAAGTATTCTCTTTGTCAGCAGTTCTAGTTGAATTCCCCACAAACCCTGAGTCCCAAGCCTCTTCTGATAAAGCTCTGAATGAATTTTTTTGAGAAACGATACAGTTGTTGCTCTCTTCACTATTCTCAGCTGCCACTTTTATGGTGATTAGATTTTCTACTAAAGCTGAACTCTGCACATGGTCTTTACCATCCTCACGTGTTTTCACATTTGTGTCTTGCTCCTGTCCAGTGGTTTGCCCCTCCAAGCTCTTAGAGATGTGTAAGCTGAATGAAGGAGAATTACATGTAGTGAGGTATCCCGGAGTGGAGCTATCCACTGAACTCCCAGAATTAGGTTTAGTGGTTGGAAGCTCAGAGGACTCCTTCTGGACAACAGTCAGGGCGTTCTCTCTTCCATCTACAGAATTTGTCTCAGGAAGAGGCTCCTTCAAGGCATTTTCTACCAAGTGTGGAGGGCTCTGAGAGCCTAATGAATCTACTAATGAATCGACAGAAGGAGGAGATTTTGTATCGAGATGTGTAGCATCGTTTTCCTTATGTTTGGTGCCTAGCTGGGCACAGCCAGCTTTGCAGGTGGATGCATCCATTGTTCCAGAATCGGAAGGTCGCGGGTCCTCAGTGCCTGGCTGGGATTCAGTGTACAGGTCGCTGAGAACACGAATGAACTGCTTCTGATGATGAGTGCACAGTTTGACCATGAACTTCTCCAGGGGGGACTTCGACTGATTGTTAGAATCTACTGCTATTGCCTCTGTTGAGTTCTCACTAGACAGACAAAGAGAAAGAAGGAATTAGTATGGTCATTTTCTAAAGAACCATATTTACATTACAAAAATCACCAGATCTTACTCATGCTATAAAGAGAGTAGACACTCTGACCAAAATTGCTTCTAAATGCCCATATACTTTAATTCAATAAATGAGCATTTATCTAATTAAAATATAAGGCGGTTATATTCTCAATTTTTAGTGACACCTTTCATGCTTTTTTAAGTGACCATTCACAAATAACTCTATTATTGAGAAAAAATAGAGAATTTTTTTTTCAAAAAATAAAATTCTGGCCACTTTATTAACTCCAGTTGCTCAACATATACTTTTGTGTTAGGCCTGGGTATTCCTATTAAATAATCATTTTTTCTAAGTCCACAACACTGACAATAATTCAGACACTGTATTTCAAATCTTAGTTTAGAGTTACTTAGAGAAATTACATTTTTAACATGGTTTTTCAGCATGACCAATAGGCTGGACTATATAATTCTGCAGACAGTGATGCAGGAATTCTACCCCTTTACTAGGGCATGGAGGATTAGAGATCAATAATTTCACATGTCAGACACATTGAACAATGGAATGAAAAGCAATTTCTGGTTCCTAGCCTCTAAGTAAGGATATGTGATTGGCTGACAGTGATGGACTTTTAATCTTTTCATCTCCTGAGCTTCCCCAAACCGCTGCTATAAAAGCCTCTTATAAGGCATTTAAATAGTATGGCTCTGTCACTGCGAAGTGCTACTACTGTGTCTTCAGTCAAGCCCCATTTGTTACATTCTCTAAGACTTCTGATAAACATTTCACAGTGATCCACGGCAAGTCGTTCTGTTAAAGAACCCTTTTCATAAGTCATCCAGGACAATTCTTACTATAGTTTAACCTGGATGGTGGGAGTGGTGGGAAAGGGTAATACTAGATTCAAGACAGATTAAAGGCAACTCTTGCTCATACCGCTAAGTGCTTTCAAGAGCTGCTCAGTGTTTCTGGATGTCTGGTTTTTACTAAAAGGCCATGTGGTTGGGGTGCTTCAGTTTTCTGGAGTTTTATACAGCTTCTCAATCTCTCTTGTTCTGAATTTTAATTCCTCAGGAGACTATTAACTGACTATGTAACAAGGCAGAGCACTGAGGGCAACTGAATAAATGTGTGTTGAACAGATGCTGTTTGATAACTTCCGATGAATTCTTTTCTTCAATCTGTGCCTTTATCTCCCATCCATGAGGTGCCTTATAGGAAGGCTTATTACCACAGACAACCTACATTAGCCTCCTGCCTTTCCATCCTCCTCTGGCCTCTGAAGCAGTGTGGTTTTAGGGAAAGGAACATTGACTGTGAAATATGAAAAATCTATATTCTACTTCTCACTCTGACATTTACTATACAGGATCTTGGACAAGTTATTTAACCTACTGAACCTTCATTTTCTCATATGTAAGTTGGAACTGAATATCAATATTTCAAAGAACTGTTGTGATATTAGGTAATGTACACGAAGCACAAAGCATAAGAACGCAGATGTTCACTTTCAGTTTCCCTGTTCCTAACTCAGGGAGGTTTTTAAGACTAAGTGGTGAATAAAGTGGCTGGATCATGTCCAAATATAAAACAAACTAAAATGAAGAAACCATTAGTGACATCTGTTGTTAAAACTGCTTTACAAGAGAAAGGTTATACTATGTTTTTATTTTCACAACTAGCTAGAGAGTTGTTTTATCTGAAAGGGCCTACTTTAGACTACGGATTATAGACACGTCTTAGAAAATGCCTGCCTCATACCTGAAACTGATCACTTAATTGTGAATAAACAAAGAAAAAAAGATTACTACAGAAATGTTATAATAGGTGCAGGGAATGGTGAACTTTTGCTAGACAAAAATCTAGCAAAAAGAAAAGGCCAAAAGCAATGAGAAAAAAACTCATTGAGCAGTACAATTATGATATGTGTATTTTTCTGTCTGTATATCGTCCTTCGGGAAAAAGTTTTTAAAAGGCAACATCTAGAAGGGCAACAGAAAGAATTAACTCCAACTGTGTGAGAATGGCGAACATTATCTCCTTCCTTCAGAACACAAGACACTGGTGACACCCTTGGGTGAGGAGCTGTTAAGTCATATCCAACTCTAGGACACAACGAGATATACACAGGAGTTTAACAAACTCCTCATGCAGTTGCAGACTCTGCACCTTGAGAAGTCAGGAGGCCCCTGCTGAAGATACCTTGTGGCTATGTCCACCAGGTGGTACCAAGAGCATAATACATGCCAGTCACTCAGAGGTGCTGTGGGTGTGGACCACGGCAATAAAGTGAGTATCACAATACACCAAGTCCTAACCATTTTGTTGGTGGAGCCTCTTGCCTTCAATTTGTAAAAAAATGCAACATCTGTGAAACACAATAAAGTGAAGTGTGATAAAACGAGGTATGTCTGTGTGTGTTACAGGATATGATACTGTGAGATGGTGGAGCGCAATCACTTACTACCTGGGTGACTTTGGTCAAAACACTTAACCATTTTGGGTCTTAGTAGAGAATCTGCCACAACTACCATGTGGAATTGCTACAAAGAAAAACTTCCTAAGTTTATGCAAATACCAGTTACCATCACTGTCAGCCAATCACATTAAATATACTTCAATACTAATAACTCAGAGATCCAGAACGAGTATTTTTTTTACAAGCAATAAAATGATAATTTTCTAGATAAAATTTTCAAGTAGCAAACATTTTTAAATTTTTAAGTATTTTTGAGAGAAATCATTTAAAAATTATATCCTCCTCTGAATATAATTTATTCTACCTTTATGACTCAGGGTTATTACCATATGTACTATTATTAAAGTTAGGCATATTTTTATTATACTAAACTGAAATATACTGACAGTCTGGGGGGCTACTCAATTAAGTAAATCTGTCTGCCTAAACACAAAACAGCCTCAGTAGTGGTCTTTACTTTACAATATTCTTTCTTCTTATTGGCTTCCAAACAGAGGCTGTGTTTAGGAGCCTCATTCTTCTGCTCACTTTTAGTAAAAATAAATTGGCTCTAAATGACGGCTTTAAGAATAGTTTTTTGAATGAAGTACATGGATTCTCTAACCACTTCAGCTGCTCAGAGGACTTCATTCCTCAGTTTTGGGTCCCTGGATGTGTTTCTGATATTTTGAGATATGTCACTACAAATAAATGAGTTCATCAAAGATTATACTCTAACTGCATTTAAGCAAATACACGAAAAAGGCAAAAAGGTTGCTAATGGTTTTCAAGAAAGATTAAGAAATATCCTGGAATTTTATTGTAGAAAAAAATGGAAGACATATTGGTTCTCCCCAACTCAAAAAGCACAATCACCACCGAAATCTGTGAATATCTTTGGGACACAGTCTCATGCTGGCGACTGTGCTCTGGAAGCAGGCCTTAGTGTCTGGGATTCACAATATGCCTGGGCAGCACCATTTATTGAGATAGAAAACACAGGCAATGAAGCTGGTGGCTGATGAGTTCTATTCTGTACACGCTGAGCTGAGGTGTTGATAAGATTCTGAATCTGAGTTGTCTGGTAGGCAACTGGACACACAGGCATGAACCCCACCAGTAGCTTCACTTGGATCCGAGAACCTCTACATTAATACTAACCTTTGTCCAGGTGTCATTAAATGGCTGTTATAATAGCTAACTTTATAACTATAGTAATAAAATCACTTTTGACTGTGCCTCTACGTTATCCAGCTTCTTATCTTGTTTTTCTCTAGACATTTATTTGCTCAATAGGACCTAAGTTTAAATGAATTTTAATTTCACATCATTTGAATATTTAATTAAAAAAATTAACCTCAACTTCCTGAAGTTCAACTCTATTTTATTTCATGTTTTAAAAAAAAGATGGGTGCTAGCCTGTTTGCCTGAGTTTTAAACAGCTAGTTTTTAGCAATTTTTTAGTTATCCAAATTTTCCAATAGTGTTAGGCCTTTAATACAGCCTAAATATAGCAGTTGTCTTGATTTAGAATCCTCAAAGGCAGAAAGGAGGGAAACCAGAGAGGGGCGGGTTTTTGTCTTACAGACCATTCACTAGACCTAAGGGGAAGCGCTATGTTTCAGTACAGTGATTATAGCCCATATCACAGTACATCCTTCACATTCGACTACATCAGATCTTTTTAAGAACAATAATTCATCACAGATTTTGAAAAAGTTCTTGTTTCTTTTGCTCAACAACAGGACTCTGTAATAGTTGAGTAAATTGTCAATCAGAAATACTTCACTACTAAAGAGCAGTAAGAGCCTAGAGACTGGTGAATGGCGGGAAGGGCTGCAGGAAGAGGGAAACTTCACTTCCAACTACCTGGACTAGTTTTGAGTTTCTCCCCTTGGTGAGAAGTGGCCTGCATGACCTCGACTGCTTTGCCTTTTTAGTTCCATTTCAATGCCTAATTCTTAAGGGTGTGGTAAAAGGATAAGATAATATTCATAAAAATGTGGAAAAGCATAGTTTAGGAATGATGTTATTTCGTAACCTTATCTTTAATAATTTACTCAATGATGTTTTTCCAGATCATAGGTTATACACGGCAGAACTTGCCTACTTTGTCAATACTGCAATACTTAAATTCTCGAAGAAAAGCATTCTTGTGGTTAATATAAATGGTGACTGGTCAATGCTTATGTTACCTCAGGATAGGGCAAAAGATCAAATAGAGATGTGGCAGAGAGCTGAAATGACAATTTTAAGAGTCTGGCATTTGAGACTGATGGATTCAGATAGTCTCTCCAATATCTATCTGCTCCCTACCAACAAAACCACTTGATGCCAAATTCAATATCACTGATAATAACCCAAACATATTCTTCTGGACTGAAAAAGATCAACAGAGACAGTGAATCATGTTTGAATGGGAGCTAATCTTAGTAGCAAAAAAAAAGTAGTCCCAGGAAAACAAAAGGGGAGAAAAAGCTAGAAAGCACTTTAGGGAGAGTAGACAAAATTGTTAAGAGCTGTAAACTAGTCTTGATTCTTATTTTGAAATACAAAACAAACAAACAAACAAAAAAACATAAAAATGTATCATCGGCCCCACTTCAAGGTAGTAAGAGTTGATTTTTGTTTGTTTTTGCCAGACAATAATCTGAAATTATGTTCCCTAATACTTCACTTCTGATCCACTGAGCACCAAAAATATAAGTATATTCAAGGGGCTGGATAAGTCTGCCGACAAGTCCTTGCTCTAAACTGGGAAACGCATCTACCCTCCACCATTTCACATCATACCTAGATACAGGAATATTCCCAAGGCTATGGCAAATTTTTTTTTTGTGTGTGTGTGTATGTATATGTGTGTAAGTATGCAGTAGAGAAGATGGCATGGGGTATGATTTATTTTTTCGCTCTCTAAAAAACCATGTATAGTTGTACCTCTAAACTACTGAATAAGTTTCTTTCCATGAAACTGAATTAGGAAAAACAGTAGAAAGGTAGGTAAAGGTGACAAAAGAAAAGTGAAAAATAAAGTTCCTAAGATCACAGAACAGAAAGTGACCTCTTAAAGTCAGGCAGTTTAATATCTGATTTCTAGGTAGTTGAAGTTCAAATTATCTAAGTTTGAATTCAGATGGCTTCATATAGAAAAAGCAATTCTCAAAGTTGAGGTTAAGGAGAATTATTGCTCCCAAGAGATCAGAATCATGGGAGATGGTGTATGTGTTTGGGGAGGGGAGTTCAAATCCAGGATGTATGTATATCTCTTTACCCTGTAAATAGTATTTAGGCTCAGTGAGCCACCATTGCTGATGGCAACACAGAATCTTGTTGCCTGATGTCAGGTATGGAGTGGAAAAATAGCTAAGAACTACTGATCTAAAACAAACGACAATCATTTTGTAATAGATTTCTAAGTTTACTGTGTTAACTAGGTTCACTAACAGGCAGAATAAAGGCTCAAAAAATTATTCATTAATAATCTAAAACAGGAGAAAGGAGGTACTTTACTGGGCATGCAGCTATAGTTTGCTAGCTTTTTGGTATGTCAGGGCTTAATATTCCTGATAAAAGGCTATTATTATTCAGAAAGGATCTAAATGTGATAAGAATAGTTTAAGGCTTGTATATTTTATCTATTTCTCTTAAATTTAATCAGATTGTCAAACTTATTAAATAATAATAACAAATGTAATTATCAGAGTCTCATGTTCACTTTTTAACATATTTCTCCCATTGGCAAATGTACCCAGGTAGCCAAATTATCATCAGAAGGTTAATTGGTGAGTAGGAAGTCTGAACAGGAGGTAAAGTAACACATCTATCCTCTACCCAGGAATGTAATGGGCTCACAAGACAGACACTTCTTTCAAACTATTTTTGAAAAAGTTTTTCTTCCCCCACCTAATTTTTGTTTCTATCATCCCAGGTAAGACTATGCATCCTAGGCCAAATACACTATATTTGGTGTTAATTTAAATAAAAGAAAGGAGGGTTCAGAGGCTGTAAAAAACAAGGAATTTTGGACTTACTTGGTGGCATAAATTAAAAATAAAATAAAATAAAAAAAGATAGTTTCTGGAAGTGGGGGAAGAAATATCTCCAAGAATTATAACCAAGTACTGATTTGGTGAGAGCACAGACCCAAATTATTAATCTAATGAGTATTATAACCCAAAACAAAACAAAACAAAACAAAACAAAACAACAACAAAAAAACACTCTGAAACAGACTTGAGGAGAGACCTCTCCCTAGGGCTTATTTGAACTGGGGAAATAAAAAAGTGTCTATCACTGGCCTGAGTTAGTGAAACCAGATTAAAGAGAGATCTGGATGTTAAAGGCATAACTGGCCTTTTATAAAGTCAGGATTACTTGAGAACTCATGACAAGCTAGTGAAACTGGCATTTTTTTTTGGGGGGGGGGCAGGGATCAGGTAGGGGATTGAATCTATGTTGTTCTATATTCCCAATTTAAACAACCAGGCAATAATGGATAAAAATAATACCACTGCTTAAGCAGAATACAGAGGTGTTCATTCCCGAAGCCAGAGATGATACACAGCATCATGATGCTCTTTTAAGGGGGGGATGAGGGGAAATATTTGTCAAGGCCCAGTACAGACACAGGACTGTGTCTCTGGAGTGGGGCTGAGAGTCAAAGTCCAGACGAAATTCCAATTACAATGGAAATGTACTTCTTTGGCAATAACAACGATAACAATAAACTCAAACAAAACCCCACACAACCACCTGCAGGACAGTGTGTATATTGGGGTCATAAAGGAGGCAATGGGAGTTGACACAAACAGAAAGACATTTAACAGTTCACATGATAGATCCCAGCAATACAAACAATTTTTCTCTCAAAAAATAAAATACATTTTAAGCAAATAATCCTAATTTCTTTTTGGGTGAAAGGAAGAGGGAGGGCAGCAGACTATCTATAAATGAGCAGAAATTTGATAGCA
This sequence comes from Macroglossus sobrinus, assembly GCA_004027375.1. Classification (NCBI taxonomy): domain Eukaryota; kingdom Metazoa; phylum Chordata; class Mammalia; order Chiroptera; family Pteropodidae; genus Macroglossus; species Macroglossus sobrinus. Next base: position 326,444 of record PVKZ01000368.1, read on the forward strand.
TCCTGAGTTTTTCAAGATTTTTATGGGATCTTCTAAATCCCAACTTTTCTCACGTTCTCAAGGTTCTTAATATACCTTTTTGAAACCATACAAATCTGTGGTATAATAAGTGGCAAATTCCACTTTTGTTGTCCTATAGTAAACGACGGCACTAAGAAATGACTATAATGAAAGGACGTAGACTACTTTGCAAAATATCAAACATTAGAAAAGGATTTCTAAGATAGCTTATAGAAAATTTAATGCATTTCTCACTTGTTCACCTCAAGGAGTAGGTATATATGTTTTAAAATTTAAAGCAGAGAGAAAAACAAAGTATTTCTGTGTCTACCATTCGCTCCGGGGTGCTCCTGCATTTAAGTCCTCTAAAACCATTGCCAACGACCTCTCTCTGGAAGCACTAAAGACCACTGTCAGGAATGTACTGGAGTGGGGTGAACTAAGCAGAATCATCTGTATATTCAAGTTTTTACTCAGGAATATGAGAAGACAAAGTATTACTATACACATACACACATGTACACTCACACATGTATTCTCAACTGAGGTATTAATTCTACCTCAGTCTTAGCCCCAGTTCCATGACTTCTCTTGCTTCCAATACACTATCCAATTTGACAACACTGATTCAATTCTCCTTGGAGAACACTATATTCTAAGCCCCTTGCCAACAGTTTCCCCTCAATTTAGGGTTTGCTTCACATTATCCAGAATTGCCATCTTCTTAAAGCATAAAATCTAACCTCACTTTTTTTGCACGAAACTTCTGTCCACTTCCCACTGGCTCACATTCTGTCCTCCTTAGCACCTTGTCCTTGGGGGCCATATAAGATATTTCTTACTCTACCCTTATGGTTTGTTTCTATCATCTTTTTATTAAGTAGCACTTATACCGCATGGTAACAGCCAACTTGGCTATCTCCTCCACTGGATTGTGAGCTTTCTCTAGGTCCAGTACTTTGTCCTTTTTAACTTGGTAACTTCACCGCCTAAAACTTGGGGCTCAGCTCATCTCAGACATAAGTAATGAATAAACTAACACAATAAAGTACTATGTAGTGAAAATACTTTCCCTAAGATGTTTTTCAAGGAATAGAAAATGGCAGAGAAAACATTTTGACATATAATCAGAAAGGAAAAGAATAAACTTTCAATGAAAATGAGTTCAGATCTGAAGCAGGGAAAGGAAGAAAGGAATTCTGAAGGTCAGATAGTACTAAGAGTATACACTCCTAACTGTAAGCACACAGGAGATTGTTAGAATGTTCTACAAGGTACCAGAAAAACTGGGACAAAAGATATGGCTTACCTAACAGCTTTCAAAAGCCACTTTTTCTTTTTTTTTTTTAAATAGCAATCCAAAAGAAGAAAAACTTTTTACAAAGTGACCCAGCATACACATTCCGGTTTGTATGAGTCTGATGACACACATTTCAATGGAATAGTATTTATCCTTATTGTAAGCTATGTACTCTGGTTCTCTTTCTTTTTAAAATGTTGGTTAGGACCCAGTAAATTGATCTTACAACCAATAGATCACAACTGGTTGATCCAATGTGAAAAAGTGGTCTACACAGACTTGTCAATTCCTAGCACTTCATAAGAATCTGCTATTTTGGTTTTCTTTTTAATCCAACTCTATCTAGCTAAATTACACTGCCAGGTTTTCTTGGCAAACTATCTCAAGTCAATTTAATAGACATTGTAACAAATACCTCTACACTACTAGCTAGGATCTGAATTATCTGTTTGAAATGTGCAGAGCTCCCACTTGGTAAGAGTGTAACAAGTCAAATTAAATAGAAGAACCCCAAAATTCTTTCACAGGAAAACTAGTTTTAATGATTAAACACTATGCACACTTAACTCTTAAATTTTGTTATTCAGACTCTACCACCACATAAAAAGAAAAAGCTAGATTCAAAGCTTGTAAATTTTCAACCTTGAATATACAAAAAGCTCTGTATACAATGGAAAGGCAGAGAAACACTATGTAACTCTATAATTTCAAATCTTAATCATCTACTTTCCAGACAACTTTTATTTTTTATTCTTTAAAAAGAAATGAAGAATGATAAGTTTGATAAATTCCCCTGAAACAGGACAAAGAAATACAAAAAAGCAGTATTCCACGTTTCAATTATAGCTCCAACATTTTAATGAAGAGTAAAACAATACTGGCTGCCCAGTGTCCCAGTCTAAATTCATCTGCCTGGCTTTCAAAGTTCTAATCAATATAAAAGTCTCCCCCACAACTCCCAAACTGATTTTCTCACTCTCCCTACTCCTCACACTAAATCAACTCTTGCCAGGGGCTCATTCCGAGCTTTCATTTTATGGAGCATCTGCAAAGAGCCTAGCATAGTGTTAAGTATTTTACATATTCGCATTTATGCCTCATAGCATATCTCTGAGGGAGGCAGTATGTGCTCTCTTTTACAGATAAAAAAACTGAGGCTCAGAAAGGTTCAGTAACTTATTCAAGATGTAAACCACACCCATCAAATGTGCCTCTTAAACTTGTGATAGTCTCTCCTCCTCTATGTCCTACCTACTCTTTAAGATTCACCTCCTCCAGTACTGAGTCAGCAGTAACTTCTATTTAAAAATGGAGTTTTATATGCTTCAAATGTAATTTTTATTGGTAATTTCATAATATAGGTTTCTTTCTAAAAAGCAATATGTCTATTCAAAGGTAAAATTAAATTAACAATTGAGGTTTAGTTCAAAGTGAACCTAAAAGAAAATTATTAGTAGGTAAAACCCCTCATTCATTCTAATCCTGGGTTGAATCAAGAAAGCTAAAGTGGTATAGAGATAAGTATAATGGTTTGGTCCCAAGAGTCTTAAGGGGCAGATCATTAAATCCTTTAAACTCCCCAATTTCCATACTTTTAAATTAAAACAATGAAAAGATTAGAATGGGACCAACAGTGTTTAATCAGTGGGTTAGTCAAAACCTCCTATTGTCACAACAATGCGAATATACTTAACACTGAACTGAATACTACTGAGACTTAAAAATGGTTAAGATGGTTAAATAAAATTTGTCTTTTGTTGCAATTAGAAAAAAAAAAAGGTTTGATGAATAAACTTTACAATGCAAGAAAAAAAATTAAACTTAAAAACCCCAAGCCAAAAAACTTCCCATGTTACATTTTGAAAATATATAGCATATTAAAGCCTCACTCTTATAAACTGATTCAGTCGATCTGGTTGGTGTAGGACCCTGTATTCTTAAAAGGTTGATTCTGATTGAGACTGATTATACCCAATAAGCCCTTGAACTCTGTGGTCTAATATTCAAGGTAGAACTAGCCCGCACGAAACAGAAGTAGAAATTATGAAGAAGATACTTTTAAATTAATCAGAATAAAAAGTAAACTGCTCAAGCCAATTCATGAAAGTATTATCACATTCATACGGTTCATAATAAAAACTTTACAAAATGGACTTGTTTTAAATAAAATGACAACCAGTTCTATATTTTCCCTTTAGAAAATGCTACAATGCAAAGTTGGGACCTAAAGTTTTTAGGGGCTTATTATTCAATAAAGGGTTGTTAACTCTTTCCCAAAGTTCAAACAGATGCACTTAGTGTTTGTTTCACATTTAATAAGAAATTTGCATTTTTAACAGACAGAGTTGAAATGAGATCTAAAGGGCATTATGGCCCACACTCACTTTACAGATAAAAAAAAAGATCTTTCCAGTATACACCAAGTTGAAAGAAATTTAACGTATCAAATAATCCCTTATCACTCCATACTGCTGATCAAATACATCTGGCTAGAAGAGTATAATCTACATTTTAAAACGACTAGTCAATAAACAATAGTATTCTACATGCCTATAAAAAGCTCCAAACTCAAGATTTAAAAGTTTTTAAAAAAGAATTTTTCACTTATTTCAGCTACAAAATCTAACATCATATGAACTGGGTATATATTTTTATTAATGGCTATAAGTGTCTGTTGAGAGGAATTCAGTCCTTGGGAGGAAAAACAATTCCACAACTCATAAAACAGTAGAAAGCTATACCATTCTCAATTTTTTCCACTCCAATTTCTCTGATTCCTACAGCTTGTTGTGACATAAGGGTCCCTGAATTAATTCCAGTTATCAGTGCAATAAGAGAAGAAAATTCTGGATTCGAAGAAATAACTTAAAAAAAAAAATAATGTCATAACAATTGAAGAATTAAATGTCACCTTAAAGAAAGGATCATTAAAATTTGAGATGCTAGATTATAATCCTACTACATAGATCTGGCCACCAGTTTAGAATGGACAACACAAGAAACAAGTATTGTTTTGAAATTTACAATAACTAATTAGGTTTCCAGAAAAATGTTTTATAAACATGTGGTATAACTAAAGGGAACAAATGAAGCCAGTGAATAAACCTGTAATACCAACAAAAATTCCAATTTATAAACAGTGGACCAAAGGGCAGAAATAGCTACACAGCCAAAGAAACTTAAAAAAAATTAAAAGAATGTAGACCAACTACCAACAGCAGCATTTTTTAATATAAAATGCCATTAGAAATGATCAGAAACCACTTCAACCAGTCTACATTAATTACATGTATATGAGCAGCTTGAAAAAGCAGCTAAAACATATTGTTCTTATCATTTCTAATCTATATCATTATAATCTAGCTGTTCCCCAACCACTTTACAAACGGAATCACTTTACAATACAAAATTCCTTTATACACTTAGTTTCTAAAAACCATGCTATACATGTTGAGCAACATATATGTTCTTTGTCTGGCAAAAGGAAATACCAGCATTCTTCCAAGAATTGGAACTACATTAATAGCCTTCATTGACTAACAACGTTGTTTTCATACTTGTCTCAAGAAAAGAGCAGTAAACCATTATTTTTTTTAGGAAGCAATCTCAGCATTAAGTTTTACTGTAAAGCAATTATGAAAAAGTCCAGCAAGCAAGTATTATGAAAATACAAACATCTGGTTTAGCTAAAAATATTTTTTATAGTGAATAATCTAATGAAAAAAAAACTGAAGCAGGAGAGTATCAAATTAGTAAGGCAAAGAGTTACAAGGCACTACTGCATCCAAATACTGAAGCACAATTTTGAAGCCATACTTCTAGTTATCTAAGAGATTTCATCTGGAAAGATTGCATCATTAAAAATTACGGACTTTGATTACCATGCACATTTATGATCCACTTCAAAATTCTACCCCTTTTGTGAATTTTTATAAAGCATAAAAATCTCAAGAAGTAGATACCAAGCTTTTAAAACAGTTTTTCACAACAAAATTTATTAGAAGAATAGTGGTTTTGAAAAGTCTAGCATCCAGTGAGAACTACCATACACAACATTACAGCTGGGAATGTTTCTCCAAAATGTCATGGTCAAATAATACAATGGAACCATTAAATCTTACACATGCACGAAAGAACTAGCGTTTCTGACATACAATGCAAAAAAAAAGGGGACCACATGGATTAAAGTTTTAAGTACTCATCACATACATTAAGACACAGCTTATTTTAGTCCAGTCAAAAATCAGAACTGCATTAAAAATTTTATGTAGTGCAATCAAACCAAAAAACTTAATTTGTGATCATAAGTGCTCTACTACATAAACATTGATCATAGCAAGGAACAAAAGTTCAAATCACACAGTACAAAAAAAATTCTGTAAATAAATATAAACTACAGTACAAGAGAAATATTAAATTATACAATTCCGTTAAAACTGTAAACAGTATATTGAAATGAGGTCCATAAGAGTAAAGGGGGTTCCTGTTTTGTTACATGACACTTTGAACTTCTAGAAATCTGAATGCCATTTTCCATATCTTCAAATGTTTATATATGATTTCCTTTTAGATGTAAGATATCAAATATTAAAGCAGAGGAATAATCTATTTTGTTAACCACAGATAGTACTGCAGTAAACAAAGAAATATTAATAAACGAAGACCTCTAGTAGACAAGTCTTAACATTAAAGATGCAAAGAGCTGAAATACTCGAATTAGAACTTTGCATCAAAGAAATTTGTCATTGAGGACTTCAAGGCTACAAAATATACTGACATTATCTGCTGATATGCAGACCCAGGCCTCTGCTAATTTTTGAACATTTACATACTGATGTTACAACACCAACTTTGGCAGAATCACTACTAATAAACTCAAAGCACTCCTGGCCCAACGGTTCCATCACAGTGGCCAGTGCACAGAATTCTCTAAAGACATTGCATAAACTAGAATGTAGAGGTCAGATACCTAAGGACCAGTGCTTGAATTTAGTAGTAGTATGGTGAAGAAGCAAGAGCCACATCAAAAAGGAACTGCATCTGTTATAGTTTTCAGAAGCAGCAAGGAATGTTGTTTAATTGTGCTGGCTATTAGTGGCATTTAAAAATATATAATTAACTCTGTGTATGTGTGTGTGTTCTATGTGCTGGCTATACATTTATGCACATTTTGTATTCTTAAAATACACTGTTAACAGGAACCCCCATATTATCTGCTCAGTAGTAATAACTGAATATATATAGAATGCCACTATAAGAGTGTGAGGCACCGTGTGCTGGAGAGTTATATGCAGCTTTAAAATCTGTTTGGCTGAGTTATACCTGGATACCTGAACTGAGTTTTTAAGTTGACATTCATCAAGGATGTGCTACCAGCACGTCGAAATAAAAGTAAAACAGAAAAATACAAGTCACTGTTAGGTTTAAGAATAGCATCAAAGTACCTGAATTGAGTGAGAATAGTGTGTAAACTGTCCCTGAGGGTTTTTAAACAGTGTGTACAAGTTGGATTCCTAAGAACATTAGTTTTATTTAACAGTGTGGACTGATAAAATACCAATGCCTGCTAGTTTAAAGTGGAGGTTATAACGAATTATATGCAAACACTCCAAATGTATAGTTTATACATTTCTTCTCAAAGCAGCAGTAAGCTGCTGTAAAGTATACATCCCATCAGAACAAGCAACATATGGGAGTCAGATAAAGGTTTCTATCTTAGTCTGGTTTTCTGACAGCACAGCATATCAATATCCAATGACTATATCTTTCCTAGATCAGAATGTAACTAATTTCGACTAGCAATATAGGATTAGACTTTTAATCAAACACTTTGCTATTACATACTAAAATTCCTTAAACTTTCTAATGCTGGTATACTAACCTAGTTAATTATCCCCCCTCATTTTAGAAATATACCCTTCCACAACTTAAAAACATTAAGATCCATTTTCAATCCTCTGATGTAAAAAGCATGTCAGTGAATTAACATTAAAAATTTACACAGTAAAAAGGCTTGAATTTCAGCCAAAGATTCTAAATACTGCTCATTCCCTGAAGACTTAAAGGGAGAGAGAATCCCTACCCATTTTCCTAGTGATTTATTTTTCTAAAATGGTCTGACACAATTTTTCATTTGGGGGAAATTTCCCCACATCTCCTCTCAATTTCCAAATTCTTAAGTCTAAAATGCTAATAAAGTGGGGAAAATGAGGCAATCACTTGGAATTGCTTGACAGGTACAAAATGTTAAAGTTTTTTTTTCTTTTTTAATAAGATTTATATGTGATTTGACCCCATATTATGTAGTATGTTTTATATTTTTAAGTAATCACCGTAAAACTTACAGTACCTAAGACTCTGAAGATAAATTAAGACTTTAGTGTTGTAACAGAAAAAGTGCTGAATTATCCCTTTTCTAGTACTTTAAACATTTCAAACAAGTGCTTTTCTAGTGACAGTAAAGTTTACTATATACCTTTCTGCCAAGCAGGAAAAAAAAATGTCACCTGGACAAACAAAAGAAAAAACTTTTGGGAATGTAGCACCGGGTATTTACCAAACAAAAGATGTTAACAGATACTGTTTCACTCATTCTGAGGGGGTAAAAATATTCTAGATTGAAATTCTATTTGGCTATTGAATGTTAAAAATCCCTGCTCTACTGTGTCATGTCCTGTGTCCAACCCCCCGCCCCCCCAGTCCTCTTACACACTATCCACTGAGACTCTAATCTCTAAAGAGATTATTTTAAAATTTATGTTTTCAGGACATACCTGAGAAAGGGTGCAATTATGCAGAACAAGGAACCCAAGACTGTACTAATACTGGTTACAGGTTCATAAATTCTTTCCCAAGATAAATCTAAAAAGTCTAAGAGGTATGGATCTTCAAATGTCTTACTGCTTTAGATTTTTTTTTTTTGGTATGTGTGTAGGGTCATTTCCAGTGTTGAAAAGATCATCTTGAACCTGTTCAATGACAGTTCAAGATGGAGTAAAGAGTTCATTTCCATATTCAAACAATAAAGATTAAATATTATGATTATAATATCTGCAACATCCAATAAATCTATGATTAACTAAAAGTGCTTACTTTTCAGCTTTTATTGATACAGCTCTATGTGAACTGGAAACCTTAAAATTACCCCCCAAATTGTTGCAGAATTTACATTTTATTGTTTGTCAAATCAACATTAGCCATGATTCTCATTTTTAAAAGATTTTTCTGACTATAAAATGAAGACGGCTCAATTTTACCACATTATCCATCCTGCAACTCCTTTTTAGTATTGTAGGACAGAATCTTTAGGCTTTCTTAAGTCTACATACTTTCCTATCCTACTTTCCACCCCTCTCCCCCAAACTCCTTCATAACACTTAGGGCACACAGCTACAGGGCTAATATCTGCTACTTTAAAAGGCAACTGAACTGCAAGTTTATTTGGGAATAAGAGACAGGAGATATGCAAAGAATTTCCTCTATTTTCCCTTCAGTCACCAAGTTCATAAATCTTACTCAAGTCTCAAGGACAGAACGAATCCCCTCCCACCCCACCCCCCCCAAAAAAAACCCAAACACAAACAAACAAATTTAAGATGACTTTCGAGGTCTGCATTCCTTGTACCACAATTATACTTTTTTTCTTTTTAAGTAGAGTTTGAAAGCAATTAGATTAAAAAAATTCCTCACATAGCTTAATAACACATGGGCTCCTAAATGGAGCGTCAGGCTAAAGCCATTAAGTTTTTAATAACACAGGTCTGACCATAATATTAATGAAGACCTAATTATAATGAAAAAGTAACAAGGAAAGCAATCTTTGATATCTTCATGAACATTGAAATTTAACCTATAACTTTCAATGTCTCCTATAGAAGATTAAGTGGAACAATTCAGTATATTGCCATATTCTTTTACCAATGACAGCAACCTGAATACACAGAAAAGGGTGGTTCACATGAAAACAACCTCTGGAATTTAAAGAATATTTACGAAAGCAAAAATATGTGATTTCAAAATTAAATCTATAGAAATAACAGCTTGTTAAAATGACACTGAACCGCCATATATCTGTTGTAACTATTCAAAATAATTTCTGGTTCTGACACTGGGCTGACTCATTAATTTGTTTTATAAAAATACCTAACTGATTCCAAGCTTCACTATTATGGGTCAATGAAATGTAAGAGAATCACAAAGGCTTAGAAGCAGGCCTTGCACCATGTGCTTACTTGGGGCAGGGGGAGAACACGTAGCTCATTAGCAGCTCCAAGGTTGCTACGTACTACCTAATGATATGGGCCTTTGCAGGTAGTTATTTTTAGCCTAATTTAGAGTTCTCTCTAGTAAATCAGGAACTAAACTTCTCATCATGCCTTATTGTTTTAATATCTGATCCCATATAGCTCACATTACAGCTCAGGTAAAATGTTGGGAGAACAGAAATGCCAATTGTTTGAGGTAACGGTTTATATAAGATAACCAGAGTTCTAAAAGCACTTCAATATTGTAAAGTAAAAGTGTACCAAATAAAGCTAATACACACTTCACACTTGTTGAGCTTGCTCACCAGAACTGAACAGTAATTAACTTCACTTAAGGACCCCTATTATCACACAAAGCCTTACTCATATTCATGATCTGCTGCAGTAAAGGTTTATCAAGCAACATCTAAACTTCAGAATAACAACAAACTTAATATTAAAAAGTATTATACACAAATATAAATTATTTTTCCTGAAAGAGACCTTGTCCTTCATGGTATTTGGGGAATAGAAATAAGTGTATAGCTCATCACATAGTTCAGAGTCACTTGTAAGCCTATTGAACAAAATAAAATATTACTGTCAAGCCTGTTGACACGCCTGTCTCCGAAGTGAGAAAGCTAATGCTAAAAATACCAACTAGATATCCTTCCAGATAATTAGTGTTGTTGATCTTATTATAGTGCCATGGCTTACATACCCTATGTCAATGTTCTCTCATAAAAAATGCATAAAATGATTTTAAATTAATTATCTCCTAATATTAGTTTGAGTAATATCGTATAGTTTGAGTATGTCATCATCCATCTACTGAAAAATATGAGGAGAAAGGCTTTTGTGACAAAAACTGTTGTGAACTATACTTTCCCATACCACAAAAATGGTCAACAGTTTTTGGGCCATGCAAAACTCTGATTAGCAGAAATTAAGCATGCGAACAGACCAATCTCTATTACACATCTATGAGGACGTCCCCAAACTAGAATATCTACACTGAAAGTGCCAATACAGAATAGTGGCAAATCAAGAGAGAAATCAAATATTAAGAGATCATTGCGGCAGCAAGAGTGACAGCCAGCCATGTGATGAGCCACCTCCAAGAAACACATGGTATAATGGAACTCTGAACACAAAATTTAACATTAAAAGTGCACCTGAATATTACAAACTAACTTTACAAAACCTACAATAAGGTAAAATATATATCTTTTGAAATATTCAGCAGCTTTCTGTAATTTTTTTAAAGTTTTTTTTTTTGAGAGGCTCATGAAATTTAAAAGGGACCACTAAATTTCAACCATGCTTCACAAAACAATAATGGCTATTTTATATTGCAGTTACCAATGTAATGCAATTAGTGCTTTAAAATAATCTACACTTAAAAAAGAAAAAAAAAGAGAGAGACCGACCGACCTTTGGAGGAAATATGCTTATTTAAAAGCTTCTTGGAAAAGAAAATTTACCTGAATTATCAAGTCATGACTGATCTCAAGTGTATTGTTTAAAAGCTTCACAGACATGAATATTACAATCTTCAGGTCTCAGGACTTTTAATCTGAGAAAGTTTAGAGTTTGGTTTGTTTTTTAAATTCACTTTCTAACCAAAACAAATAATAGAAGTACTCAAATTTTCACTATTTACAACTCTCAGCCTACAGTCTGAAATGACACAATACAAGTTCTCTTATTTAAACTGCAGCATTAAAGGGTAGGCACACCATTCTTCTGCTGCTCGATTGTCATCCACTGAAACACACATAGAAAATATTTATGTTAGTAAAATGATCACTCCATGTACACTACAATGACAAAATTTACATAACTCAACTCATACATCACTTTATAGACTACCACAAAGGATTAAACCTCTCTGAACAGTAAAACTCTACAAAAGTTGAACTTTTAGGGCCAAATTTTTAAATGGGCCTTTAATGATAACCTTTCTGAGAGGGGTTAAAAACAAGCACAAATTAATTGCTCAAAGGACCTTTTTGCGGCAATCTTGGGCTACTGAATTCCCCAAATATCATGCAAAAAGGCACCATGGCTACAATTAATTGTGTGACAAATTACTGAGTGTGGAACAAAGGAGGCATTCCTTCATAAGCTTAGCCCTTTGCTTTCAGCAAACTTTAAACAACTTCCTTCAACTGCAGATGAAAACCATACATTTCATAGAGTATTTTTATTGCAACTTCTAGCTAGGCTAGAAAATATTGCAGACTCATATACTGCTCTGAATCCAAACTGCTTTTTCTGTTGACAAGACTAGAAAGTTAAGAGGAAACAGGCTCAGTCACCTACTGATTAAACTGCTACACAAAATAACCAAACCAAAAGAGGAATCGAAGCCCAGGCTATGTCAAGAGTGAGCAGTGCATGTATTTTAATAACAGCAATGGTGTGCCTAACCTTTGAACACATAGGTTGCTGAGGGAAAAATATCCTTAACCTAAATAACTGCTCCAACTTTTCCAGGAGAAAATTTATGCCTTGGAAATATCTGGACCTTCTTCTTCTTAAACTGTTAACATCCACCTGAAATCATCAGCCTCAATTTAATGCTCTAAGTCTGATTTCATTTTATACAAATACTCCTGTGTGTGTGTGTGTGTGTGTGTGTGTGTGTGTGTGTGTGTGTGTGTGTATATTTTTTTTTTTTGGTTAAGCATTTAGAAGGGCCTGACCACCTTTCTCAGATTAGAATATAGGGTGTATGTGGTATGGATTTTGTTTTGCACAAACAGCAATTTTAATTTGGTCACAACGCAAAATTAAATTTCACGGACTTTATCACTTCTTCTTGCAAAAAATTGTAGAAATAACATTCCCAACTTAATTACTGTAATTTTTAAAGCCCATCTCAAAAAAAGCTAAGATGTTCTTTCAAGGAGTGCTTGTACAAACATGATCTGAAAGGTCCTGAACTGTGTGCTAAACAACCATAAAAATAAATATCAGAAAAAGTTATTACGAAGGGGGATATTATGTAGGATGCCAAAAAAGAGATTCAAAGCAATGAATTAAATAAAAACTAAAAAGCAACCAACCCCTGCCACCTTGTACTACTAGTATCTTAGATTAAAAAAAAAAAAAAAACTCTAATATGCTTGATTTCTGATTGAATTATAATTACAATGCAACCTAAATCATATTAGGTTACCCTGGGGTTGTGTTTTTCCTCTCACCACAAACGTGAATTCTTCATTCATATAGTTATTTGGGCAGGCTACTGAGGCTGTAAAATCTAGATACCACTTTTACAATATTATAGTTACTTTTACATATTTCTTTTCGTATTTCTCCCCTTCCCCAATAAATGGAACTTGAATATTTTAAACGAGTTGTTGCAACAATATTCAGTCATTAGCACATGATCAAATCCCTAAAAAGATTTGAGAATACAAAGAAACTTAGTTTGCTAAAATGAGGCATCCTCTATTTTATGTAATGTACCCTGACTGCTCCTGAGTAAGAACGGAGCTCGTCCTCCATGAGATAAGGCTATGTCTTCACTTGTTGGTGAGACCAAATTCTACCCTTAGAAAATCCCAAATGAAATTAATTAAGCAAAGGTAGTGTTACAAAGTAACCAAAGCATTTCTGAAGGTAGTGTGTGCACATTTTCCACCTCCTTCCCCTCTGGGTGAGCACTAAATAGCTAATTTGTTAAGTAAATTTAACAGTGAGAAGAAAATCATAAAATGTAAATTGACCAAAATAATTATCAGTGAATAACCAAATTTCTTAAATTCAAAGGTTCATTGTTCTTAAGAGTTTTTTCTTTAGTTTAATCCTTCAATTAGTTGAATCGAAGAAGAAAAAGTGTGAAAAATTTCATAAGATGGTTTTCCAATTGTAGTGATAAAGCTCCCAGTATGACCGAAGTGGTTTCTAAAAGGGGGCTTTTTTTTTTTTTTTTAATAAAGGCAAATATAACTTAAAAAAAGAAATAATAAAGAAACGCATGCAGGCTCTACAGGCGAGGAGTCCACTTCATGTATCTGTTCTCTGTGAGGTAACTCAATTCTCTTGTAGAGAAACATGCAAAAGGCCAAACAATATCCCGAGCCATACTACACATGAGAATTTTAAAATATGCAACATTCAGAATGTACCTTTCACCTCTGTACACACAAGTCAATGCGAAATCTGCAAAGAAACAAGTGTTACAGAAAACGAAGTCAGGTACAAGCAATGATAGCAGTAGTGCTCACCCAGTTTGTACAGTAATTGGCACTCTACAGTATTCCTACTCATTTTTTGATTCATTTGCACTTTGTGCTGCCTCTCCCTGGGGATCTAATTCAATCTTTACAGAAACATCTGGCCCCTCCGACCTCATTAATTTCATCTTTTTCTTTGGAGGGTTTTTCAAAGTGCCCAGCCTCTCCTTCACTTTGTACTCCAGTGTACTGTGGGGAATCCCATAAATACTCTGAGCTTTGGAAACACTCATTTTTCCACTCATAACCACTGAGATTGCTTCCTCCAGTATCTCACTGTTGTACTGTCTGTAACGCCCTCTTTTCTTCCGAGGCTGCTTGGAGCCAGGGTCTCCTTCTTGATCCGATGTGGGATATGGCTGTCCAGAGGTAGACTGCTCAGCATCTGAGCCCCAAGAATCGGGTCCAGCATCTAACATGCTTTTTCTATTTTGTTTTGGAAGAATAGCCCTCAATTTTTTACTAAGTGCGCTCTCCGTTTGTGAACCCATTACCAAAGAGCTATAGCTGTACTGATCACCAGTGCGAGACTCCCAAGAAAGATCCATTCCTCGAACTTGTGGTATCTTTAAATCTACAGGAGATGAATGGCTCACATCCTTTTTTCCATCTTGTTTTGCTTGAAGTGCCATTTTTGGAAAGGCAGAGTTTTCTGCAAGAAAAGGAAGGTCACTGATGTTGCTGAGTGCACCATTTCCCCTGAACTTCATTCGGCTGAGGTTGAACTCATAATGTGGTTTTGCCCAAGAGGCTTCCCTGGATAATATTAAGTGTTGTCCATGATTCTGTAATCCAGATGGCCCAAGGCTGGCAGCTGTGGACAATTGGTTTCTGCTCAGTAGTTCTTCACTAATCTGCAGGGATCGAGCCAATGGAACTTTGAGTGATGTGGAGTGTCCAAAACCTTCCCTGGCTCCATCCTGTAAGCTTCTTGGAGGTACCCCATCACCACTCCGAAGTCCGTCTGGGCGGTACTGGCTGGGTCTCCCAGGTCGCCTAATTGGATGGAAGGAAACTGATGTGAGCAGGACTTGCACAGGTAGGGAGGGATGGGTGAGGGGACCACTCCTTTATTAGAAGGCCTTGCTTGGGTAACATCACTTTGTGTTTGTGTTATTTATTTATTTTTCTCTAAAATTAAAAAAAAAAATGGTCTCAGCAGTTAGTTTTAAAACATGTTCACAAAAAAAGAAAAAGGAAAAAAGAAAAAAAACAGGAACTTTTTGGGCAAAGAAAAATTAAACCTGTCAGCTTGTCTCTGGTTGGGTTCACAAATTTTCGGAGAAAAAGTTTCGCGCAACTGTCTGAAAATAGCACCTTAATTATTAATTACAAAGTAATCATCAAGTCTCCATAGATCTATACAGAATTGTTTAACCAATGTGACGTTACCACTAAACAAGTACAGTAATAAAAGAGTAAGCCAAATTATTTTAATGCAACATATCCAACATTCATGACAACCAGCTATAAAACTGGACATTTACATTGGTGGAACCCATAGATAATTGTTCGTTGATTCCGCAAACAAGTTAATGCTCATTACCAAAAATCAAACAACTCCAAATAACATTTCTTATTTTGCTCAGGGGAAAATATGGCTACAAGCCCCAAGAGAAAAAAATAACCCCCAAAACAAAACACCCATTGTATTATAACTTACCACACTTCTTCATTTTAAAACACTATTAATTGCAGATATATGAGTACCACTGATTCTCCATTTGAAATAATCCAAGCTTTAAAGAAACTGCACTTTATTGTCCCCAAAATCTGTTCCTTAAGTTCTAGCTAGTGAAAGTAATTATTGTCGCAGGTATATAAATAATTTTGTAGCAGTTTTTAGTTAAAAAAAACTTCTCTTCTTAAAATACCAAACATCAATTTTGAAATTTCAAGTGAACAGTTTTCAAATAATGTTTAAAAAGTCTACTACTTACACATAGTTAATTCATAAGGTTTTCATTTTCACAATAGAGAAAGATTACCAATGATAAAACTGGCAATTGGTCAGGCATGCCCAAGGGGAATGACTACATTAAGTAGGCACAAAAGTGGAACTTTGCAGAAATGATAAACCAGCTATGTACTCCAAAAGTCTACAGGGACTCTGTGCTGTTAACAGTAAATAACACAATAAGGACAACAATAAATATACAACTAAAAGATGGACAGTACTGTTGGTGTTTCTGTCACTCAGAAAACAATACCACATAGAAAACATTTTCTTTCCATTCAGAGGGATAAACACAACTTCAACCATATAATAATACATGGACCTGGCAGCTACATTTAAAATGAATCTTAAGCAAGGGATTCTTTCATGCAGACCACACTTAAGGCTTCTACCTGTGTCCTTAATTATACAACTCAAGTTTTCTAATGTCTAAATGGAACCCAATGATTTGGGACCATGATGACTTTTATCTAGTAAAAACTATAGTGAAAAGGACTTAAGGAAAAAGATTGGTAAACTATGCAAAAGGAATTAAATTAATAAGTTTTTAGACTAAACAGAGGACAGAGAAAGGAAAATGATAGAATTTTAGAGAAAATAAAGGGATAAATTTAGAAGGCAGTAAAGAAATCCTTTAATTTGAAGGTAATTAAGAGTAAGCGGAAAAGATTAGTCCATTTAGTGTCTACTTATCACTTTACCATCTATGTTGATATTCCATTCCCCATGCTGATATTCTAAAAGTTAAACAAACCTAAGTATTAAACTAACTTAACTTACTGAAGTTATTTTTCACATCTAGATCAAGTTGATTTTTGGTCACAACAGTTTTATGGAAATACCCTTCCCATATGGCACCGAAACATCTTCACTAATACTTGATTTCTCTAAATGGTTACCATGTACACATAAAGGGAGAATTAGACGAGTCTTACAGTATAAAATTATATAGTCAAAAAATTCACTTTACTCGGCAAAAATCAGTTATCAAAACTAAGCATATAATAATGTCTTGGCAGCAGAAGATAGTCACACATCAACATTTACAACCAGTATTTACTTAAAAAAAAGAAAAAATATATACAATTATATTTTCTGAACTGCCAGAGTTAAAATTGCAGTTCAAATCAATAAACAAAACCAAACCAAAACAAGTAAGAAATAAACAAACAGCATGTGTCTGTGCATACATATAGTCTCTCATTCTCTCTCCCCCATCCCCTTCCCTCTCCCTCCCTCCCTCCCTCTCTTCATTAGAGATACCAAGTTAAATACTGGAGCCCAATTTTTATTCAACAACTTCAGCACACATAATACTGCCTTTACATATGAACTCTAGAATTATTAAGGTTGGAGAACACTCAAGAACACTCAACAACAAAAAATCCAAAGGCATTCTAATTATATTTCTGATTATTTATTAATTGTACTAAACTGGCAAAATTCATCTATACTAATCAATTCTAGATTTCACAGACTGTGCTTCACTAGACTGATGAACCGAAAATAATTTTACTAAAGGCCCACCTACAAGAGTGTTATCCTGAAGGATTTTTAAAACATACAAGGGAGACTGGCATCAATCTTTGATAAAATGTCCCCTATAAAACTGTGGAAGGCTACAAATATTTTCCCTTACCCGTTCCCTTGAGTACTGGAGCAGCCTGGAGAACGGCTCAGGGCAGTGCTGCCAGCACATGGACTTTTCTTAGTGGACAGATCAAGTACACCGTCTGTAGAGACACAAAGACACACCTGAGGATATTAAAAACTAGAATCAAATGTGAACTCCATAGGCTAAAAATAACAAAGCAATAGGCCCGTCATTATGCAGATAAACTAGCCGTTCATGTAAGTTATGAAATCAATTCATTAATAGAATGAGGACACTGTTCCTCCTGAAGCAATATAAATTTAGCAAAGCTGGTTATATCTACTATCTCCAAGTGTTAAATATTTTATTAAGAGGGCAAAAGAAAAGGTAATGCAAATCACTGCAGATGTTAAGATACAGTGAGATATTAGAAACAGCAGTTTCACATAGTATGAGGTTCAGCAATAATACTATTAGATTTTGTTTTCTAAATTTAACTTGATCAAAGCATGTGAATTTTTAATGCCACAATGTCATACAAATTATAAAACAATTTCTTGAGATCTAAGTCTACCTGAAAGACTAAAAGTACATAACAATTGGACTTAGGAAATTTTAAATTATGCAAAAGTCATTTTAAAATGTTTATATGGTTAAATTACATGTATATATCTGTAAGATGAATCAGTTGTTAATTGTTTATAATGTGCATGTATCTTAATTATTCTTTGGACATATCTATAAAAAACTCTGTATTTGTTGTCAAATTTTTGGGGAAAATCTGCAGAGAGTCAAAATTCCCTTGTTGATATTTATGAAGGCAAAGTTTTTTAATTAACAAGCTATTATAAATTGGTGGGCCAAGTTTATGGAAAGATAAAGGAATGAAACAGTCTTGATACCTATGAGAGCCTAGAGGTTTAAGATATTTTTTACAGAAGCTATACCAAATCACAAATTCATGTTTTTAGGACATATAAATTAGAAGACTTTCTTGTTCCACAAAGACCTTTTCCCTTCATAGACATGTCCATAAGAGAAAACTCAGTCTGAACAACTTTTAAAGCTGCTATTATGTCCAAAATTAACAGAGGAAGATAATATTCAATGCGCCTCTGATGTTCAGTTGGCCAGCAGGGAGTCCTTGCTATCTAGTTACGTTAAAATTCACCTCAATACTGAACCTACATAGGACTTAATGTCTGAAGGTACTGTCACTCCTTATTTCAAGCTGTTAGAAATAAATATGTAATTGAGTTTATAAACAAAAAGCCCACACTTATACAGAATAATTGTTGCCTTTTAGAGTCACTAATATTTCTAAGTATATAATTGTAATTGTATAAAACCAAGTATCCTATTAGATATCTAATCCAATTAGTTATCTAACATGCAAATACACTGCTTAAGTATTTCCAACAGAAAGACTTCTAAATCTATCTAACCAAATAGGCAGCATAGTTTAAATCTACCACTAAAAAATATTGTGATATAAGGTGAAAGCACTAAAATCCATTAGAGAAATATAATTAAAATTTTTTAATTTCATTTGAAATAATCCTATCATCTAGTTTGGATTTCTGTCTTGGTAAGAGCATGCTGGCAAAACAACATATCTCTTAAGCATAACCTGAGCTATAGGAAGTTAAATTAGATTAAGTGTTATCTTTATTTGTTTATCTCCATTATTAATACTTTCAAAACAACCTCTATGCTGTCATTCTGTTGTAAACTTGAAATTTTTAATGCATATTTTAAGTAGAGATTTTAATGAAAACTACCATGTTGTAAAGAAAACAATCCTCAATAAAACAAGAAAAAGAACCAACTTTGCAACTATGGTAACCAGGTACACTGATCAATGTGAACACAGGACAACTAGGAGGTCTGCTAGGAAATCTCTTAGAACTTAAGAGATTCTGACTGCTGTTCACTACATGGAAACAGAAAAAAAGCAAAGAAAAACTAAAAAATTCTTTAATAAGCAACTAAAGCCAGTCCGTTAAGTATAAATCCTTCATAAATTACTTAAAATAAACAAAAGAATTCATTTAAAGGGTTTTTTTTTATAAGAATTAAACTTACTTTGTAAAAAATAACAGGTATTTCTCACCAATAAACCCAAACATCTCATAAGCTTTCTGAATATTATGAGATAATAAAATCTTATTAGTATAGACCACCAATTTACAATTTTTTATGGTTCAAACAATGGCAGAGTCGAATTGTTCACTTCATCTTTGTGAATTAAAGGTAAAGTGAGATCACAAAGCAATAGGTATATTTAATCTATTTAAGAGAGTAAACTTTTCAAATACAAAAATATTTGCTAAGTGAAACCGATAACCTCTTAACCTCTTCACTTAATTAGGATTCTCACCAACAAATGACCTTTCAGAAATACTCTAGGGTTAGTTCACAATACATTATATGTATGTATGTTTTTATATATTTATTAAATATTGAATACACCTAAAAGCCTGAAATGTGTCTACTGTCTAACTCTGAGTTTTTTTTAATTGCAAAAATTTCATTTTTGCCTTATGATCTCATTTGCAGAGTATAACTTTTACCTAACAAGACATATTTATTTATCAGAAAGGTGCTAATCCTAGAACATTGATGGATAAAGAGAAAAACTTAATTTTTCACAGGGCTTTTGAAAACAAAGGATATGACAATATTTTTGAAAATATAAAATGCTTATATAAATATCAAGTAACTTAAAGATCATTAACAACTGTAACCACTTAATTTTCCTGGGTTTTACATTAATCATGACTAGGAACTACTGATGGGGAATGTAACCACTTTACCTGAACTTCAATTGCAGAGTCAGCAATAATTTTAGAATCACATTAGTTTTTAGGCTATTATTGCTACTGGTGTCCTACCTACCAAAAATTTTTTTTCTCCCCAAATTAAAGTATTCTGATGGGACAGAGGAAACCTTGACATCAAACCATACCTTGTTCACTAGGTTCTGACTGAGACTTTCTGACAGTAAGATCCAGAGGTGAGTCTTGGTCAGCCATGAGAAGTTTGCTGAGCACAGGGTTCTGAGTAGTTGCAGCCGTGGGAGAGGTGGTGACTGGAGATGCTTTCGGCAGGCTTTGGTTCTTTGTGCTATTGGGCTGGCTGGGGTCCTGAGTAGAGCTATTTTTTGAGGTATATTCAGCAGCAAATTGTTGGATCATTCGCTGCATGATCTCACGGGCCACTAGGGGAATATTGGGGTCAGAGACCCAGGGACTGTCTGTAAACAAAGATTTATTTATTTTTAAAGTGGGACAATGTACTTAAAAAATAAAAAAGACAACTTTCAAGCAAACATAAAATTTCATTTTTTTCTTAGAATGCAATATCCTAAAATAGCATTTCCTCATAATTGTATTTTTAATCTCCAAGCTTGAGTTGCAAATTTAAAAAAATAAAATTTTCTTGAAATTACTTCTAAACACCTCCCCAGGATTGTGAAATCAAACAAAGGGAAGGGACAAACAGTATATCTTTATGGGCAAGAATCACTTACCTGATACAGAAATCCCCTAATCCTTCTTTTATAAAATATTCATTTCCCCATTTACCATCTATAGATATCTGGTTTCCTCTAGATTTCTCCATAGCCAATTCTTCCTGAATTGTTAAAGATTGGATTTATTATTCATTTCATAAGTGCTTAATTCACTTTCTGTCACAGACTGAAGGCATACCAAGATTATAAAAGGAGATACTTAATATTAAGGTCCATGATAGGCCAGGGCAATAATTCTCACACTTTAGTGTTCACCAGAATCATTTCGAGGGCGTGTAAAAACATCCTGCTGTGTCCGATCCCCAGTTACTGACTTAGCAGTTCAGGGTGAGCTCAAGGCATTTCTAACAAGTTTCCAGATACTGCTGGTCAGGAGACCATAACTTTAGAATCCTTGGACTAGAAGTTTAAAAATGCTCTATCTCAGAAGCCTAAGATCATACACACATTTTCCATGAGTTCTTTAAATACACTCTAAAGAAATAAAAAAATAAATATCCAAGTTTCAATTTCTAATCAATGTTAACTTTAAAATAAAAATTATATGAATTCATTAACTCAAAACTTTCAGCACTGGAAGGGACCTTGCAGGTCAAACGGAGAATAAAAGGGAAAATGTTTTGTATAAATATATTATCATATTTCTGTCATTACCACGTTATCAGGGAGTCTGAGCTTCCCAAGAGCAGAAATTGTTTGCTTACCACTGTCTACTCAGCACCTAATCTTGCCTACTGTAAAGTATGCATTCATATTAGCTGAGTAATAAATGGATCAATCAAATAAATTACTATCAGATGGTTCTTTAAGAAATAAAGGAAATGTTATCTAAAGAGTAAGTGGCTTCTTCACATTTTTATAGATGGATTAATAGTAGAGCCTTGATTAAAACTGCCCCCCACCCCCGATTGTAATGTTCCATCTGCGATCTTCCCCACCACACTTCTGAGGCTTTCGAAGATGATTCTCAGAAAACTGGAGTTTTGTTAGTCTTTTAAAGATTAACTATAGAAGGTAAATTACTTTACCATAATATTTTGAGGCTGTATGGAACATAGGTTGATTTATAAACTTAGGGAAAAAACTGACTCATTATTAAAACCTAAAATATTCACAAAACACACACATCTCCAATCCTCATAGGACTCCTAAAAACAGACAATTCTTTTCTGAAGGATAATACTTAATACCAGAAGATGGTCATAAAGTCAGAATATTTATTTAATTCTCTAAAGTTTAATAACAAGGTTTGTTCTACTGATAATATTTCTGTTACTAAGAGGTATTTCTGACTTTAAGTTTCCTCTCTATACTCTGAGTATGCTAGATGGTATAGGGATAAAGGTATTCAACTAGATAAGATTCAGAAGTTGCTACAATCACTGACAATGGTTCATTAATTTTTTTTTTTAATTACAGTTGACATTTAATATTCTATTAGTTTCAGGTTTTCAGCATTGTGGCTAGATATTTATATAACCTTAAATGTTTTAATAAACATTTCAACCATACACTGCTTTTAAAATCTCTACCTACTAAGGTTTCAAATTAATATTCATTTAACTTTTCACTTAAGATCCATTTTTTTAGAGTATACGGTCCTTCAAATGGAAAGACTGTATATAATTTCAAGTTTTAATATATTAGTGTATTTTTTCCCCTGAAAAGTTGGAAAATATGTAATACATAGAAAAGTTAGTTTCCAAATAGGAGGCAAAATGAAGTAATTTATGAGATCTTGTGTTTAACTAGATTAATATAATTAAGAGATTTGTAAGAGTCAAATATTTTAGGAGAAAGACCATAAACTGCTACCTTTGAGCTTTAAATGGCTGCAGCATATTTTGCTTCTGTGTTGAATGGCTAACATAATCATTAAACACAATTCATGTTTATGAATTGATGACATCTCTGCCATTTGAATTTTCTATGTCTTTTGAAAGTATCTTGAACACATTTCATTCTTTCACTTAAAATACAACATCTATAAACTTAGCTATGACTAGGGGAACATGCACAACTGATTCAAATAAAAACAACAAATCGGATCAAAAGTAAAAGTACAGAAAAACATGTAAATGCTACCTCTCAGCCACTTGTATGTTTTGAAAATGCGAATCCAATTTTTAGAAAAGTGTCAAAAATTGCATCTAAGTTTCTACCTAATTATTTATAACATACAGCTGCAATACTTGGAAATAAAAGACAAATTCAAATATCCAAATTATTTATTAAAAACAAAAGTCTCCTCAGATTAAATTGTCATATTTCTGGACACTAAACATTTTTGGTATTAATTTGGAGAGTATTAATGTTCATCTTTGAAACATTTCCAAGATGAGTAATAAAATATCTAAAAATAACAATATTAATATATAAAGCTAGGAGGAACATCTAATTGCAAAGCAATAGTTCTTTTTCTGAGCACCATATGTCAGTATCAAATACACAATATTAACCTTACCATACAATTTTAAATAAGTTTATTCTAAGATTGATTCCAAGGAAAGAATTCCTCCCTTAAAGGCTATGTTTCCAAAAGTTTAATTTCTAAGTAAAATTATAAAAGTCTTACTGTAAGTTATTCCTACATGACAAAGGGATGGTACTAGTAGAAAAGTAGGCTAGAATTCTCTTTAGGATTCTGCTTATGATTGATCTTAACTCCCTCTACACAGAGTGGATAAAAAGTGGTTCCTCCATATAAGTTAGGGAGAGGAGTTCGCCTTTTCAGTTAATGATATTTGCTGCAGCATTAAATTTATGACTCAGTACACATCCTAAAAGGAGAGGAAGAGAGGAGCTGTAAAGACATTCATTTAGTTAATAAACTGACAACTGATATATCCGGTCATTTATACTTTAAATGTTAATTTAATAAAACAATCAAATGTTCATGAAACTAAGAATATCTTGAACATAAATTTGGAATTCAAGATACTCTATTGGGATAATAAGGTGAGCACAGGAGCCTTGGTTGAGAGATTTAGGTCAGAGGGTACAAAAGGGTATCAAAAGAGAAGTGAGGATGTATTAAAAGATTTAATTTTGTCTAGGGATCTAATGGAAGAAAAATAAAGTGCCACTTTCAATGCACACAATAATCTTGTGCATCCCTTAATTTCATATGACACTTCACCTCATATTCCCATTCAGAAATATTGATTACATTAAGCAGAAGCCTAGCTGGTCTCCAACAGTAACCAATCCATTAGAATCGACACTTATCATCAGCCTTTTAATTAGTGTACAGGCCAACATCCGCTTTCAAACTTCAGAGAAAATGAGAGAATTTCCAGATGAATGAGAAGTGTAAACTAGAATATATATGAAGAAATATCAAAGAAAATGAAATCACTGATTCTACTGAAGATTAAATAAGAACATTCAGGATTATCAAGAATTTATAGAAAATTTTTAAGAACCTGTCACAGTAACCTCTGTCTTGGAACTAGAAGACATACCTAGGGAATACAAATCCATTAAGAAAGAATATCCTGAAAGTAAAGACTATTCACTAGAATGGATCATGAATAGAAGCTTCCTGAAGGTCTGGCTGATAGCAATTATGCTTTATGGATAGAGAAAAATGTAAAACAAACCTATAAATTTCAAGAAGAAAGATAAATTGAAAAACATAAAAAGTAGAGTTATTAAGTACCACTTCAAATGCATGGGGAAATGTTTTATTTTATAATAATAACTTTTTTTTCTAGTTTTAAATTTTTTTTTAATTTAATGAAATAAGACTATCAAGGAGAAAAAAAGGCTTGCAAATCTAATTTTAAGATATAGCTGTACATTTTCTCTCTAAACAGTATTTCAGTGAGATAAATTTTACAGTTGGTTTTATGGTTATCAGTGATAAAAAGTGACTGTTTATGTGAAAAAATCCGCCTCACAAAATACCATGTACTGAGATCTTACAATTTTCAGACTTTCAGAATAATTTTAATAACTATTTAACTAAAACTTACATGGCAACATCACTTCAGAGCAAAAAGGAGAGAGAGGGGCTGTCTTTACTCTATCCCAAATTTAACATGACCAAAGAAATATAAAGAATTATAAAGTGTATTATCAATAAAGAAAACTATTTTTAAAGTAACTTTTAAAAAATGACATTGATATTAAGACGATTATATAAGACAGGCAGATGCTGAGTGTCATTCTTTACTAGAACCAACCTTTTCTATAAAAGACTGCATTGAGGAACTCTTCTGCTTGTCTCTCGAATCGAATGATTTTTGCTTGCTCTTGTTTAAGCACAGCTTCTTGCCCAGCTTCCAAAGCTGGTTCATCCAGACCGACTAAGTGTCCCTGCAAAAATATTGGTGACATATTTGCACAAGTATCTTTCCCCATTCAGTATCAAAAGCACAACTGTAAAATCAAACACAAATATTAAGAAATAATACAAATTGATTTAACTAAAATATTTTAAAACTTTAAACCAAGATAAAATTGATCTCCACAAAAGCAAGGTGAATATAAATATATACTTTGAGTGGTTTTTATCCATGTTTTTTGGTTGTGAATTTTGTAAATGCTAATTAAACTAATTACTAAAGAAAAAATTTCCTTGCGCATTCAAATACGTTGGTTCTTATTACACTATAGCAATAGTTCAGACGTTGAAGGCATGTTATAGATAATTTACAAATGATTTCCTCAAAGATTTTAAATATACTCAGTGATACCTCCAACAAGTTATAATTTTCCTATCACCCAAATTGTGTCAAAAGCACAACCAAAATACATATTTTGCAAAGACACATTTAGCACCTATTATATATTGTAAACAAATAGTTTAATATGAAGAACTCCTCTGCATACTCAAACTAATACAATGATCCCTTAACATTTCCATATAGGATATACTGTTTGCCACATTTGTTTAAAACTTTTAAACAAAATAACCTAAGTGTTATAAATCATTACAAAAACCTTTATTATAGTTGTATTCGAAAACTTTCTCTCTTATGGACTAAAGAAACTATCAAGAAAGTTAACCTTTTAAAATGAATCACAATTAAAATAATTTAATTTTAATACAGATTTAACATTGAAAAGGCATCAGGAACAGGTACAAGTATACCTCGAAGATATTGCAGGTTCAGTTTCCCACAACTGCAATAAAGTGAGTGGTAAACTTTTTGCTGGGGAGAGGGTCTTGCCTTCAATTTGTGAAAAACATAACACCCATAAACCACAATAAAGCCAAGTGCTATAAAATGAGGTATGCCTGTATTAATTAAATAGTCCAATAAAAGTTTCAATGGTGTTATACATTAATGCCATTTCATTGTTTAACGATTTTTAAAAAACAGACATTACATGTCATAACTGTGCTTAACTTCTTAGTCCTACATGTAGTTAGTTCAGTAAGACTTTGACCAAAATATCTATACTTAAACTACATTTTATGTAGCATTCAAGCTACTTAAATCAACACAGAGCAACTAACCTAGCATTCAGTTAAGGCAGATGCTATATGTTTTCTCTTGAATCAAACTATTAACAATTTTATCAACCTGGACTCTGAAATATACAGATTACTTTTAGTTGGTTTATATGGATTATAGTCACACTTACATTTTGTTTTAAAACAGTTTTACTGAGATATAATACACATATTATGCAGTTTACCCAGTTAAAGTATAAAATTCAATTTTTTTTTTTTTAGTATATTCACAGAGGTGTGGGACCACCGCCATGATCTAATTTTAGAACATTCTCTCCCTGCCCCCAAGATTCTTGTACTCATTAACAATCACCATTCTCCCCTTTGCCCCAACCTTATGCAACCATTATAAGACCTTTGTCTTTATAGACTGGCCTATTCTGGACATTTCATATAAATAGAATCATACGATATTTGGTTTCTTAGTGACTGACTTCTAGAATGTTTTCAAAGTCATTGAAGTTATAGCATGTAGAACTTTTTATTTCCACATATTATCCTATTGTATGAATATACATTTTATCCATTCATCAGCTGATGAACATTTGGTTTCTTTCTACTTTTTGGCTACTATGATATGAATAATACTGCTTTTAATATTTGTGTATAAATTTTTGTGTTCATGTGTATTTTCATTTCTCTTGGATATATACTTAAGAGTGGAATTTCTGGATCGTACGTTAACTATGTTTACCATTTTGCAGTGCCAAGCCATTTCTCAAAGCAGCTGCACTATTTCATATTGCCTATAGCAGTGAGGGTTCCATTTCTCTGTGGACTCATGGACACCTGTTTGTTATCTTCTTGATTACTCTATCCTAGTACATGAGAAGTGGTATCTCGTGATTTAGAGTTACATTTCCCTACTGACTAATGATGTTGAACATCTTTCTGTGTGCTTACTGGCCATTTAAATACCTTCTTTGGAGAAATGTCTATCCATATGCTTTGGCCAGTTTTTTACTGGGTTATTTACTTTTTTAATGTTGATTTGTAAGAATTCTTGACATATTCTGGATATAACTCCATTATCAGATACATGATTTGAAAACATCTTCTCTCATCTGGAGCTTTCTTATCATTTCACTAATGCTATTGTCATTAACAAAAAATTTTTTACATTTTATGTGTGTGTTTTTTTTTTTTTTGGGCGTCGTTTGTGCTTTTGGTATTGTACCTGAAAAACCAGTGGCTAACCTAAGGTCATGAAAATTTACTCCTATGTTTTTGGACTTGCTTTTAGGTTTTATGATCCATTGAGTAAATTTTTGTATATGGTTTAAGAAAGGGATCCAACTTCCTTTGTAAAAAATCACTAGCCAAAGATTTTACTTCTGGACATTCCAAATCTATTTCACTGATCTTTATATCTATCTTTATGCCAGTAACATACTATGTTGATCACTGTAGTTTTGTAGTAAGTTATTGGAAAAGGTGAGTACTCTCAATTTGTCCTTTTATAAGACTGTTTTGGCTATTTAGGGTCTCTTGAATTTTCATATGAATTTTAGGATCAAGCTTATCAATTTCTGCAAAGAGGACAGCTAAGGTCTTGATGAGGAATACAGTGACTCTGCAAATTATTTTGGGGAGTAATGCCATCTTCCTAATATTAAGTCTTCCAAACCAGAAACATGGAATATTTTCTCATTTACTTATGTCTTCTTTAATTTCCTTCAACAATGTTTTACAATTTAGAGTGTACAAGTCTTTTATATTTTTAAAAATTTATTCCTATTTTATTATCTTTGATGCTATTGTAAATTGAATTGTTTTAACTTCATGTTCAGATTGTTCATTGCTAATTTATAGGAATATAATTTTTACAGAAAACTGTATTCAGCAACCTTGCTCTTTGTTGGGTGGAGTGCTCTACAGATAGATGTGTTAGGTCTAGTTGATTCATAGTGTTATTTAAATCTTCCATTTTTGTTGATCTTATGCCTAAATGCTTTATCATTTATTAAAAAGGCACGTTGATGTGTACAACTGTCATTAATGAATTATCTGTTTTCCCCTTCAATTCTGTTGCATTTTTGCTTCATGCATTTTGGGGCTCTGTTGCTGAAAATTTAAATATTTCTTTCTGACAGATTGACCCTTTATTCATTAGAAAATGTCCCTCTTTATCCCTAGTTCACTGAAGACTATTTACCCAGCAGTGTGCAGCCTCTGATATCACTTTCTCAGAGGATGCTATCTTAAGCATCCAGTCTCTTGCTGACCAGGAATGACTGAGTTCAGTTGGATTCTCTTTGGCAGTTTCTTTCTTTCCCTTTATAAGTTTCTGGCTGATCTGCCTGTAGTAGTAACAAACAGCTAGCTGTTAGCCACTACAAATTGTTCTTCTGTTTTTTCCACATCTGGGGCATAAATTACACCACAGTCTGATCCAATAAAAGTGGGACCTTCTATGCGAGGGCAGGGTGTTGCCAGTCTTTAAGGCAAGCTCCAATCGTAGGAGGGTTCTTCTTATTGTTGTCTTTTTTTCTGATTCTGTTAAACTTCTAACTTGTTTGCCATTTCACTTGTTGCTACTATTATCATGGAGCTACCAGCCTCCTCTTAATTGTTCACCACAAAGATCATAATAATTTTCAATATCTTTTTGCAAGCTCTTTCAAATAAAGTCAGTTCCCTTGGGAAAGTTAGAGTTCTGTTCTTAAGGCCTGCCTCTTCCTTAAGAAGAACCTATGTGCCACTGAACAGGAACTAGATGACTTGCCCCTCCTGGCACTGAACTTTTTCCTATGTATAAGGGCTGGCCCAAGGCAACTGGGAGCCAGTATTATCAGCCTGCTGCTTCTGGAGCAGACTTCCACTCTGCATAAAGGCTGAGTGGGGGAAGGGATCTGTAGGCCTTTTGACCTCACCTGCCTAGAAGCAGCATCTGCAATAAGTAGCTAGAAGGTATGAGATGTCCACAGTCTGCCTTCCCTTCCTGCTCAGAGCAGAGCTTCTCTGAAGCTGAGCTCAAGGAGGTGGATGAAGAGTGAATTATAGTCCAAATGCCACAAATTCTTGTTGTTCTTAACAGAGATTTGGCAGATTTTTTTTAAATAAATGACTCTTCACTTGCTATATGCCCTTAAGATGAACTATTTCTAGAGTTTAAATGATTGCTTTAAAATGATTTTCACCAGTTAAATGGCTGTTTCACTTGTCTTTATCCAGAATAACCAAAGATTAAAAATATAACACAAAATCACTACTCTTTCAACTGCATATGGTCACCATGTTAAAAATTTATAACTATGTATAAACAAAATATAGTTCATCCTCCCTCACTGTACATATGTGTACCAAAATTAAATAAACCAAAGCTAATAAACAGAGCTAATAAAGCTAATATAATCACAAGGAGACAGGAAGTTAAAAGAAAACAATTCATGTCATTTCCCCTCCATCTAAATTCCAAAAGGAGTCATTACCTTTGGTATGATAAAATAGAACAAAATGATATGACATACTCTTCTGTAAATCAAAAATAATTGTTTTTTACTTATTACCCATACTTAATGAAGAACAAGCTGTTGACCCAGAATGAAACAGTAATAAAGTTGGAGATATGAACTTAAATTTGTATCTCCTAGGAGTTTTTTGTTTTCCTTCAAGATTCAGTAATCGGTCCACCTAGACTGGTTGATACATAGCCAGAGGTGATTCTGTCATATCAGAATCTACTATGAGCTTCTTAAAAGCAATATATACCTAAACATACTCCTGGATCTTTGATTCTGTAGCTCTGGGGCAGGAATAGTCATTATGTTTTTTAAAAGTTCCTTCCCTAATAAAGAACTGAAAAAAGCATCCTCAGTATCATACTTTAAACACTGTTTTATATTTACAATTAGTCTTAGAATTTGGGAAGGCAAATCCCCACTTGTTATTTATATTTTCCAAAATGTCCTAGACATTTTAGCTTTATTCTTTCAGGTTATATTTAAAATTGCTTAGTCAGTTTTGTTCCCACCACCACCAGCTTCCCAGAGAAGACTGTGTTTTTGATCTAAATAATGTTATACTTAGAAAGCAATTCAGGACTAAGTAACATCCTTAAAAACATTCAGTCTTCTCTTTTAGGAACTGCTTTATATTTACCCAGTAGGCTTTAATAGATAGCAATTAAAATTATTGTTTATTCATACAGTTCCCATACATTTATTATTTTTCATTTTTACT
This sequence comes from Macroglossus sobrinus, assembly GCA_004027375.1. Taxonomy (NCBI): domain Eukaryota; kingdom Metazoa; phylum Chordata; class Mammalia; order Chiroptera; family Pteropodidae; genus Macroglossus; species Macroglossus sobrinus. The sequence goes on from PVKZ01000368.1 coordinate 356,966, forward strand.
GTCACTATGAAAAGGATGTTTCCTTTATTTTGTGTGTGTAAAACTTAATTTTGTATATGGCCTTCAGAGAAAAGTGTAGGTGATCTATCCTCAAGTTGCTTTGTTCTGTTAATCTTATCCATTTGTGTCAATTTTCCAATATCTTGTGAGGGTGGTAGAAAGAAGTAGAGGAAAATAGAACTGCAGAAGCTGCTGACACTTAGTGATTTAAATGATTGATCACCCAAAGAGAAAGAGATATACTGAACAGGTTGGGATCTTCAATAGAAAAGACCTTAAGTTCTTTATTTCACTTTGGTTATCTCTACCTCTATAATCCATGATAACATACTCTTATCATCCTTCACTACTTTTTTGGGGGGACAACAATAAAACAAATATCCAAAAGATGTTTTCAAATAAGGAGACTGTACTTTTCTCTACAACTTAAAATAGCTACCTTTCTGTACTATTAGAAATACTAAAGGAAATTATTCAGGCTAAAGAGAAATGACACTACAAAATACTGCTGAAAGAACTTAACAAAGATATAAATAAAGATGAGATAAACCATGATCTTCAACTGCAAGATTCAATTGTTAATGTAGCCTTTCTCTCTAAATTGATCTATAGATTCAAGCAATCCTAATCAAAATTCTAAAACTCTCTTATGTAGAAAGGTAGAACACCTAGATTAGCAAAACAAGTTTGAAAAACAAAATTGAAAGACTTGTACTACTTGATTTCCAGATATAAAGATACAATAATCAAGACACTGTGGTATTAATAATAAGAATAGACATAGCTCAATGGCACAAAACAGAGTCTAGAAATACAGCCACATGTGTATGGTCAATAGACTTAACAAAGATGCTAAGGTAATTCAGTGAGGGGAAGGAATGTCTTTTCAACAAATGCTGCTAGAACAACTGGATCTTAGAGAATATAATAAACTTCAACACTTCACACCCTAGAAAACTAGCTAGAAATGAATCAGATGTCAAAATGAGTTAATACTAAATTTCTAGAAGAAAATGAGATTTTGTGTGTTTAACACTGAATTAGGCAAAGATTTCTTAAACAGAAAAAACATGAATTTTAAGAGAAAAAATTGACAAAGGGTTTTATACGGAATATATAAAAACTACTACAGCTTAATAAGTTTTTTAAAATGGGCAAAAAATTCAAATAAATGTTTCACATAGGCTATGTACACAGAAAGATGCTCAATATCACTAGTCATCAGGGAAATAAAAATTAAAATCACAATGTGATACCACTACAGATCCACTAAAATGGCTATAAAAAAGACCACCAACATCAAATGTTGGCAAGATGTAGAACAATGGAATTCCCATACATTGCTGATGGAAACACAAAATGGTTCAGTCACTTTGGTGAACCATATGGTCGTATCTTATAAAGTTAAATATACAATTGCAGGTCTTTGGAAACATGACAGAGTGACATCCCCAGATTTCTCCCCTTGAAAAAGTAAGCTGACATCTAAAATTCAACTAAACACCCAAACTGCACACCAGCACGTCTAAACGTGGGATCTGCACATAAGATAAAATATATATATGTATATATAATTACCTGATCATCCTAATTCTGAAAGTTTATCCCAGAAAAATGAAAATATATGCTCAAAAACTGACTGACTAACTCTGACTCTCTCTCTCTCTCTCTTGTGCGCGGGCATGCGTGCCTGTGTGTGCCTGTGTGTGCGTGTAAGAAGCAAGCTGGAGCCGACAGTGCTCTAGACTGCTGACCTACTTTTTAAAAAAATTTTATTATTAATTTCAAGTATACAGTACATTGGTTAACATTTATATAGATTATGAAACAATACCCATTTACTTTTTATCCCCTGGCTCTACACATAGCCATTACATTACTACTGACTGCATTCCTCATGCCGTGCTCCCCACCCCTGTGACCATGTATCAACTACTAATTTAACCCTTCACCCCATTCTCCCAGCCCCCTCAAATTCCTCCCTTCTGTATGCCCAAAGACTTATTATATGTAAGTCTAACAGCCAACATCTGGAATTAATTTGAAAATTCATAAAAAAGTGAATGGACAAATAGTGGCATATCCAAGCTATGGAGACTTCCTCAGCAATAAAAAGGACAAAAGATTATATATAAAAGAATGAGTATCAAAAAATTATGTCAAATACAAAAGACTACATACTGTATCATTCCTACTATGTAAAATTATAGAAAGGCAAAACTACAGTGATTACCTGAGTCTGGGAATGGGACTGACTACAAAGGGATATAAGAATGCTTTTTAGGGTGAGGAAACACCCATACCTTGATTATGTTGGCAGTTATAAGGAGTAACGTTTTTTCAAAATCCATTAATCTGTACTTAAATGGATGAATTTTATTGTACATAAATATTACCTCAATAAAGAAATCATTAAAAATAGGGTCAGGGTATTAAAGATACTAGATACTGAATGTATCACTGAATTTTGACTCGAATTAACCACTTGAAATCAAAGAAATAACCTTTATTTGCATTTTCAAAGTCACAAAGAAATGTGACACTCATTTTCAAAACCTCATGTGAATATCTTTTTCCTCAAGCAACCATACTTTTATGGTGAAAAACAAAATCTTTTACTTGCCATATACTTCTTTGCATAGTATTCTAAATAGATATTGTGTCAGTGGCATTTCACTATTTTTGTTATATCCTTAGATATAAATCAAGATAAGGAGGTTGACTGTGGCCCAACAATTACTATTGCCTACTAAATTAACACTGTGTGCTTCAGGATGTGATACACTGACAAGGATATAACATCACGTATTTAATATTCTTGCTAAAAAAATAATAACCGGAATTTAATCATGAAGAAATTGAGATATTCTAAAAAACAAATGGCCCATGTTCTTCCAAAATGTCAATGTTATTAGAAATAACATAAGTAAAAGGCTGAAGAACCATTCTAGATTACAGAAGACTAAGGAGTAATGAAAATCAAAATCAATGAGGGATCCTAAACTGTATTTTGAACTAAAAGAGGGAGTAAAAAACTATGAAGCCTTCAGGATAACTGGTAAAATTTAAATGGGATTTCACAGATTAGATAATATTATACCAAAGTTAACTTTCCTTATTTTTGGTTAACTACTGTGTAATTAAGTAAGTGTTTATGCTGCTTCTTAAGACATAGGGAAATATATGTGGAAATATTAAACAGTAAAGAAGTATGAAGGGTATGATGTCTACAAATAATTCTCTCATGTTCAAGAAAATGTATGTGTGCTAAATGTAATATTTATGAGACAGAAAAAATAAGAATGAAAAATAAGGCAAATGTGGCAAAACATTAACTGGTGAATCTAGGTAAAGAGTTTTTATACTATTGTAATTTTTCTGTAAATGTAAAATTATTTTAAGTAAAAAGCTAAAAAAAGTAGGGTAGACAAATGCTGAACCCTACTTTTTTCCTACAAGCCAGATCTCCTTTTATCTCTCTCCCACCTTTTCCTCCATAATCCCAGCTATCTTGCCATTAAATTATATTTGTGTGTGTTATGGGTTGCTCTGATACACAGTTTGAGGAAGAAGAGCAAAGAGAATAATAAAATAGGATGTAGAAGTTAACTTTCAGGCTTCTATTAGTATCTCAAAGACATGATGAAGATATTCAAAACAGAATGAGTAAATTTTCTATCAAGGACCAGATAGTAAATATTTTAGGCTTTAAAGAACACATACAGCCTTTGTCATATCTTTCCTTTAAAAAAAAAAAAAAGTTCTCCAGCTTGCAGGCATTACAGAAAATAGGCTGTGAGCTGAATCTGGAGACAGACTATAGTTTGCTGACCCATGAGACAGAGAATTATTAAAGTTCTCCAAGAACTGTAACACAAATGTAGTGCCACTGAAATAACAAGGACATTACTGAAGAAAAATTATGTCAGTATGAAAGTTAGTTCTTAGGGCAATAAACAGTTAAAAGTTAAGCTTTACACAAAAAATAAAGATTAATATTTTTAAAAGTTTCATTTGTAACAAATATTTGTCACCTTATATGTGGGTGTTCTGGGGGATAAAAATGGGGGAGGGTGCTTACATAGATTTTACTGTTTTTGAGAAAGACTATCTCAGGAAAAGAAATGAAAGAAATAATGACAAGTTCCACTTAGGAAAAGATGACTTGCATCTCAGGATTGTGACACAAAACTGAAGGGGTGACATTTTAGAGTCATTCCTGTCTTAATTCAAGATCTTGCTTTCTCTGTGCCTGAATTAATTTAAATGATATATTTTTAAAAATTCATACTATATGTTATAGAAAACTTGGGAATCAGAAGCATATGTATAGAATAACTCTGTAAGAAAGGCCTACCTGCGTAGATCATGGGCCTACAGCCATAGCCAAGTCTGCTACCCATGGCTTACTGACATTTCAAGCAATGAGCTAAAAAGAACTGACAACATTCAACTTATTGATTTAAATGCCACTCTCGTATGTCTTTTTATTTTAAATGCTATCAAGTCTTAGGGAAAATGGCTCCACCATTTTAAATGCTCATATTCTTTAAGGTCAGTTATCGAAAAAGAAACCTTCTTACTTCATGTAAATGACTGCTTTTTACGTTAACAAAATATGAATTGCTGTGCTTAATGTAATTTTTACAGTATGTCAGAGTTACCTTCAATTTTGTTAAGCAGACTATCAAGTTAAAAAAACTGGAAAAGAACAAAGGTTGAAACCTGAAGAATTAAATATGGTATTTAAAATGTACAACAAATTTACCATGAGTGACTCTAATCAGTATATCTAACTGCTATTACTGTTCATGGAAATTATTAGTGTAAGTGACAAGTGATTATTACTACCATTATACTTAATTCACCAGTATCTATAATCAGCATTTGCTATTATAGTTTTTATTCTGTTGTACATGTACGGTTTATTAAAAACACTAAAAGATAAATGTTAAGCTCCCCCCACAGTCAATAGCAATGGTTTCTTATATTCTTCCACAGGTTGGAAATTAAGTTTATATTCTCTCAATTTTCATCCACAACCCAATTTTGATCAGAAGATTTTTAAATTTCTATCTGCTCTCCATGACTGTGAACTTCCATAGATGCCCAAGACCATAATAAACACAGGGAAATCCAAATGCATGTTTGAGACAAAGGTATTATAACCCAGGCTTGAGGGTAACCTTGCCTTTTTCTAAACTCCTACAGCACTTTATCTATACTGCTCTGAGAGCACTACTTTTATAACCTGTATTTAGATATTACATGTATGCATTTATTACCTCTTCCACTAGACTATAAATTTCTTGAAAATAGCTGGTGCTTTTGACATACTAAGAGTGAAATACATCGTTGTTGATTTTAACCTCAGAATAAAAAGAACAAAGAAAATTTAAAAGCAAACAAACAAGCAAATAAATAAGGCATCACTTCTTGGCCTTTTGGCTAATATCAAATGTAGAAATAAAAAGGCAATGTTAAGATGTCAATACTACCCCCAAATCACGTACAGATTTAAGGTAACCCCTATCAAAATCCAAAAGGTGTTTTTTACAGAAATACAAAAATCCAAAACAATCTTGAAAAAGGAACACAAAGTTGAAGATAATACACTTTCTAATTTTAAAACATATTAGAAAGCTACAGTAATCAAAACAATATGGTACTGTCATAAAGATGAACACAAGAGAACAATGGAATAGAATTGAGCATCCAGAAATAAAATTCCCATGTAAGTGGTCAAATGATTTTTGACGGGGGTTATAAGACCATTCAGTGAGGAAAAAAGATACTCTTTCCAACAAATGGTATTGGGAAAACTGAATATACGTATGCATAAACATGAAGCTGGATCCTTACCTTATACCATATACAAAAATCAACTCAAAATGGAACAAATACCTAAAACTATAAAACCCTTAGAATAAAATAGGGGAAAAGCTTCTTAACATTGGATTTGGCAATAATTTTCTGGGCATGACAACCAAAAGAACATGCAACAAAACTAAAAGTAGACTAGACTACTAAATTTTTTTAAAATTCCTATGCATCAAAGGACACAATTAACTGAGTAAAAAGGCAACCTACAAAATGGAAAAAAGTATTCACAAATCATATCTGATAAGGGGTTAATATTCAGAAAGAACACCTACAACTCAACAACAAAAAACTCGAATGGGTAAAGGATGTGACAGACATTTCTCTGAAGAACATATACAAATGGCCAACAAGCACATGAAAAGATACTCAGTATATCTAATCATTAGGGAATGCACATGAAAACCACAATGAGATACCACCTCACACCTACTAGGATGGCTACTATAAAAACAAACAAACAAAAAAACCAATAAAACAAATGTTGGCAAGGATGTGGATAAATTGCATTCCTTATGCACTGTTGGCAGGAATGTAAAATGGTACAGCCCAGCAGTCCCTAACCTTTTTGGCACCAGAGACCAGTGCTCCTATGAGAATCTCATGTCTGATGATCCGATCTAAGGTGGAGCTGAGGCAGTGATGCTAGTGGCTGGCTGCAAATACAGATTAAGCTGCGCTTGATTACCTGCCACTCACCCCCTGCTGTATGGCCCAGCTCTTAACAGGCCATGAACCAGTACCACTCCACAGCCTGGGGTTTAGGAAGAGTTTGGTGGTCCTTCAAGAAATCAAAATAAATCTATCACATGATACAGAAATTCCACTTCTGGGTATGTACCCAAAAGAATTAAAAGCATAATCTTGAAGAAATATTTGAACACCAACATTCACAGCAGCATTATTTACAAAAGGTGGAAGCAACCCAAGTCTCCACTATTAGATAAATAAACAAAATGTAGTATATACAATGAAATATTTCTTCCTTTAAAAAAGGAAATTTTGGCTTATGCTACAACATGGCTAAACCTTGAGAACATTATACTAAGTGAAATAAGCCACAGAATGTCAAATACTGTATAATTCCACTTATCTGAGGTACTTAGAGTAGTCAAACTCATAGGCACATAAAGTAGAATGGTGGTTGTGAGCGCCTGGAGGAAGGGGAAATGGGGAGCTGTTTAATGGGTATAGAGTTTCACTTTTACAAGATAAAAAGAGTTCTGGAGACTGGCTATACATTATGAATGTACATAACACTACTGAACTGTACACTTAAAAATGGCTAAGATAGTAAATTTTATGTTAGGCATATTTTACAATACCAAAAAATACACAAAAAAATAAGGTACACTCTATGGATAAATGCAAACTATTTCAAAAAGAACAGAACCCTAATAAAGATTAGGGGAATAGAAGAAATAGAAGCAGAACTAAAATGCTCTTAAAATAAAGGAGAAAAAACAAAGAGACAGACTAATGTGTAAATATCAGATCAAAAGAAATGGGAAACAGAAAAGAAAAAAAAAGAAAAGAAAAAAAGTGAGACCTCTAACCATGGCCAGGAAGAAATGAAAGACTTACTCAATATAAGACATTCAAATGAGACACTAAGGGACTCAATACAATTACTTTTTCTAACAAATTTTTGTATAACCAGGAATATTCGAAACTTTTTTGGGGCTTTTATTATAAGATTCTCCTCAATAAACTGGGGGGCAGGGAAACTCAAGTAAGACTTCAGAAACAGATTTTTCTGAGAATCACACAATTTTAGAGTTGAAAAGTAGCTCAATGTCTATCTATTGGAACTGCAAGTATGAAGTACAAAAAAATACCAAATCTGTCTATTTGTGAATACCTAATACAAAAAAATTGCATTGTACATTGACAAAATATAAATGACAGACAAAAATAAGATTTAAAAAATCCAAGCTTCTTTCTCAAATGTATTGAGAAATAAGAATAAAGTTGAATGCATCACACTTCCTGTTTTCAAACTGTATCACAAAGCTATAATAATCAAAATAATGAAATAAGCATAAAAACAGACACATAGATCAATGGAATAGAATAGAAAGCCCAGAAACAGACCTACTCATATATGGTCAATTAATCTATGACAAAGGAGCAGAGAATATACAATGAGGAAAGGACAGTCTCTTCAATAAACGATGTTAGGAAAACTTGACAGCCATATACAAAAAGATGAAACCATACACAAAAATGAACTCTAAATTAATTAATTAAAGACTTGAACATTAGACCTGAAGCTATAAAACTCTCAGAAAAAAACAGATTTTGACATCGGTTTTGGCAGTAAGTTTTTGGATTTGACACCAAAAGCAAAAGCAACAAAAGCAAAAACAAAAACAAAACATCATCAAGAAGTGGGACTATATATCAAACTAAAAAGCTTCTACAAAGCTAAGAAAACCATAAGCAAATGAAAAGCAACCTACTGAATGGGAGAAAATGTTTGCAAGTCATATATTTGATAAGAGGTTAAAATATATCCCAAATATATTAAAACTCATACAACTCAATAGCAAATCAATTTAAAAATGGACAGATGATCTGAAAAGACAATTTTCCAAGGATGACATAGCCCACAGGTAAATGAAAAGGTGTTCAATATTATTTATCATCGAAAAAATGCAAATTAAAACCACAATGAGATATCACCTCACACTTGTTAGAATGGCTATTATCAAATAGACAAGAAATAACAAGTTCTCATGGGAATGTAAATTAGTGCAGTCACTATGGAAAAAGTATGGAGGTTCTTCAAAAACTTAAAAACAGAACTACCATATGATCCAGCAATTCCACTTCTGGGTATTTATCTGAAGGAAAGAAAAACTCTGACTCAAAAAACACATACACTGCCCCCCACCTCCCATCCCCCGTTCACTGCAGCATTCTTTACAATAGCCAAAATATGGAAGCAACCTAAGTGTCCACTAATGGATGAATGGTTAAGGAACATTTGGTCAGTTAGTTGGTCAGTCAGTCTGTCTGTCTACATACACACACATACAGAAATATTATTCAGCCACAAAAAAAGAAATAAATCTTGCTATTTGTAACAACATGGATGAACCGTGAGGGCATTATGGTTAGTGAAATAAGTCAGAGAAAGACAAATATTATATGATCTCACCTATATGTGGAATCTAAAACAAACTATAACTCATAGCTGCAGAAAACAGATTGGTGGTTGCCAGGGTGGGGGTGCAAAATAGGTGAGGGTACTCATAAGGTACAAACTTACAGTTCTAAAATAAGTAAGTCCTAGAGATATAATGTACAACATGGTGATGATAGTTAATACAATATATATTGTATATATAAAAGGTGCTAAGAATAAATCTTAAAAGTTCTCATCACAAGATAAAAATATATAACTATGTATGGCGATATATGTTAACCAGACTTATGGTGATCATTTTCAATATATACAAATATTGAATCATTGTTGTACATCTGAAACTGATGTTATATGTTAATTATATCTCAATTAAAAAAATAATAACCAAGAAAAATGTACTGCTGGACAAGGCTGTCTTATTAATTTCCTTCACACTATCTTTTTGATGCTGACAGAACTAGAAAACTCCAAGCAGCATTCAACTGAGAGGAATACAGCTACTATAGCCTATGCACTCTTATTAAATCTTTTTAAATACCACCTTCATATCTGAGAGTTCCTAACTGTTCTTTGCCCTCAGTGTGAGTAAGTTAGTTAGCCAGAGTTCTTAGGCATTCTTGTCTCCTGTAATTCCTGCCAACTGTTAACTCCTACACTTAAACCTGATTGTATTCTAATTTCAACAGAAATCTCCCATCACTGTTTAGCAACTAACCTCTTGCTGGTTCTTATAATCTTGCCTTCTTCCAACTGTTCCCTACTTTAGTAACTTTAATTTCTTCTCTTCCAGCTTTCATTTCTTCCCAGAGTATAAATATTATGCAATTTCCCCCTTCTTCCTTCAAAAATCTACTTAAACCAAGTGCCCAATTTTTCTATGGTTGTTTTCTTCATCATTCCTGTCACTGACAACTTTTCATGATATCAGACTATATCCATTTCTTAACTCCCATACTTACTCATTAGCCTTGTCAGACTTATAGTGTGGCTCCCACAACCAGTATTCCTAAGAAGCTATTCTCTCAAAGCCTGCCACAGTATGTTTGGGGTACTTGCTCAACCCACTTAGGGCCTATTTTGGGAAATGGCATAGGAGTCCATATTACTGCAACAAACATGACAACCCATCCCCCTACTCATCACATAGTATGGGACTGGGAAAACATCTGATCCAAGATGGGCAACTCATTTATTCTATGATTCTCTTTCATCCAATTTGATTCTTCTTTCTGCTTCCTAAAATGAAGGTCTTGTTCAACTCTAAGTATTTTGTGCATTACCAATCACCAAAGACTTCATCTGCTCAAATATTCCAATCACCACATGTATTCAGAAACCCTCCAAATATGCATTCAGCTCAGACCTCTTATTTCAACTCAATTTCCACCATCGTGTCTACTGGACACTTCCAATTAAAGTTCACTTCCACTAAAGACTGCTCCAAACTAATAACCTCATTTTATCCTCACCATAAAAATTGGCCATTGTATCTTTCCCTTTCTCACTTCTTAAATTCTATTAATTCACCACATTAAATCATCCTGGTTTGGAAAGCCTAATGTCAGTATCACTTACTTCTCCCTTACTTATATATATTCATGTAATCACTAATTTTGATAATTCTTTTGTTCCAGATTCTCTAAGCATATCCTTTCCTTAGATCACAGACATGACCCTAGCTCAGCCTCATTTTCTTGATTATTACAAAAACCTCCTATAATTTACTCACTATAAATTCTTCTCCATTACCCTTAAAAATGAGTACCAAATCAATCTTTCTAAAACACAGGTCCTTTTAAGGTTCAGGTTGAGTTCTATCTCCTTGATTAAGCAACTCCAGTGTCATCCACTGTATCTCTTCAATTGCTATAGAACTTTTATTTTCTTGTATTATCCACTACCTTTCCAAATAATGTACATAAAAGTATACTCTCAATGTTTCCTACCTACATTAGAGATTTGGTTCTAAAAGTGTAAAATGGATTATTTAAATCTCTTTAATTAAATTAGCTGCCCATGTCCTCAACAACATTCCATAAACAAGGAGGGATCTTTTACTTCTTCAGTATACACTCTGGCCTATCATAGAACCAGACTTTTAATAAATTTGTCAAATGATTAGTCTGATTAACTCTGACCATATAAAACTGATCAGAGTTAATCATCAATTAATAATTTATCCAAATTTATTTTGGGAGGAAATCTACAGATTGGGAGTAAAAACAAAAAAAATTCCAAAATTCATTTTTAATGGGATCTCAGACTGAGCACTGGTTCACTGTGTTAAGGTTTTCCTTAATCTTTTAAAATAATCTATATTAAAAGGCCTCTGGCAATACAAAGTTAAGTCTTGTCATTTAGATTTGTACAATTAACCAAGCAATTGATTCAAGTTAATTAATCATGGACTCACATGTGGTATCCATTTCATTCTTCCCTATATCTATTTAAATCTCATACATAACCTTTAAGCACTCATATTTGTTCATTCTTTCTCATTCCCAACAGACAGGAATTATACCGATATATTTTTCTTCCAGTTTCTTTTATATAGTAGGAACTATGAATACTTATTGATTTGTGGTACTCTGGGAAAAGATGACAGACAAGTCATATCAAGCACCGAATAAACCCAAACTAATACAGTCAACATAAATACATGTTGTAGAATACAATGAGAAAATAGTAACTAGACTTAGCATCTGCTCTTACTATAAACTTTCCATGTTTAAAAACAACTGAGGAGGCTTAGAACCAATGACAGTCAAGTACCAATGAATACACCTAGTACCTATACCTTGTTTTCTCATAAATAAAGACATTAGGGTTCCTTGGAGAATCTAGGGTTGGGACAGTAAAAGCAAAAATAAACCTGAAACATTTTTTAATGCCAAAAAGTAAAGACATGCTAAAAAAAAAGATAGAAACATGTCAAAAAAGATGAGGAACCAACTTAAAAGGGCTCTTTTAATGGCCAAAACTAGGACAATGTGAACTACAAGTGTAATCTCTAAGTGTAATCTCTAAGTGAATCCCTGTTCTATTTTCCAAGGAGGCTTCCTTTTTTTTTTTAAGCTACGTATTTTAAAAAGTAAATATAAATAATATATTTTATCCATTATAACAGCTTCAATATCCATTGACAATCCAATTAACTAAAAATTATACATAACCTCCATCTCTTCCCCCAAGTATCAGACCAATATTTCTAATGGCTTTTCCAAACATCATCTAGATTTCTCACCATGCCAACCTCAAACTCAAGATTCCAACATCATGCTCTGCTGCCATCTATTGGCTGTTATCATAACTCTCCATATAGTTCCTTTTTGGAATCTTAAGCCAGCCTTAAAGTGTAAGCCTCAACCCAGTGGATATATTTAATTTCCAGAGTCTAGTTCTTCTCAGATGAAATGCTCAAGGGCCTGCAAAGAGTTCTAGCATAATCACTTTAAAGCTAACACAACTAAATATATATACTTGACAATTTACATCTTCTAGGATCTTTCTTTTCCTATTTTCATTATAGATGTTATGGCTGTATCGGAAAAAAGAAAAAAAAAAGCCAAATAAAAATAGAGTGTCTAACTTTCCCAGAACTAGTTATGCTGTCAAATGGAAATATTCTAATTAGAAAACCAATTAAAAATTGTAGAACTACAAACAGTAAGAACCACTATTTTAAACACTACCTGATTCCACGCCTTGCTACTTCTATATTTTCTTCTAAAACTGTTCATATATTTTACTCTCATGTAACAATGGAAAAGTTAGAATTACAAGAATATACTATATTCAACTATTGAACGCTAAAAGGCTTTCCTCTCAATCCTAACCTGAAAAAAGGTAATTAAATCACTCCTACTCTACCAAAACACTTATTAAAATTACTTGCTCAATAGTCACAACATGCCAATGCCAACACAAACATAAATACACACACAGTTTAAAATGATGAATTTCAACTTCATTGGCAGTTGCTTAATTTTCTGGTTTCTCTCTTTTCAAACCACATTGAATTTCAAAACACTTTTCTCATTAATTCAATGAAAACAGACCACAGCAAATAGTCACAACAACAACTTTTCCATGCAGTAAGCAAGAAAAAGATGCCACAAAGGAACACTAAGAAGCTCTTAAACAGGCTTTCAGAGTTTAAAGCAACTTGCCAACAATAGTAAACAGTGATAGAGTGGCTACATGCAAGGGTACAAAGAAGCATATAACACAGTTCAGTCTTTAGAGGTTGACAATGAAGTCAGGAATACAAGATTCAAATATGGAAAAGGATGAACAAAATATGGCAGAGTATTAATTAACAAACAACAGATAATATTTACTACAACAGTATGGAAGGTTGAAATGGCAATAAGGATAGAGGTATATCATTTACAGGAAAGGAGGGGCTTAAGCTGAGAGTAAGAGCAAGAGAATTTCAAGCTATAGAGAGAATAATGGATATGCAATGTCATAGTCCAAACAGTAAAAGCATGTTGTTTAATCACAAATGATCAGACCAGTTTGCTTGAAAGAAAAATATACAGAAGTCTAATGGGGCAGCATTAGAAAAGAGAGGTGGAATGAATTGTGAAGGGTACTGAAGCACTGAGCGTTGGCTAATCAATCTAGAAGACAACGATAAAGTCACTGAAGACTGAGTACAGGGTAACACTTCCACACTATTTGATGGGTGAGGGTCAGAGGGAAGTTTAACCTTGTAGCAGTGTTTAACAGACTGAAGAAAATTGAGAGAGACCAATCATTCATTTTAGTAGTTCAGAAATAATGCCAACAGTCTGAACTATAGTGATGACTGTGGAAAGAAAAGAATGAAATTCAATATGAGGGAAGAACTGATAGAATCTGGTCAATGATTTGAAGTTAAAAGTGCACAAGGGAGAGAAAGGAATTCAGAATGTTTCTAAAGCTTTAAAACAGGGAACAGAAATACCATGAAAAGAAACATGAGACCGTAAACTATTACTAATGTTCCCAACAACTGAAATGTTTCTAAACCAAAATTCTTTATCTTTATTTAACACAATACAATAAAACAACACCAACCCAAGGTACAGCCAATTTCTGCGACTGAATATAAACAGCATTCATGCTTGAATATTATGAAGAAACATCTTATACTAAAGCATAAACCATAGTCCATAAAATCTACATGAATTAGTAACTACTTGACCCAAATCCCTGTCACTGTTCTTTTTATACAAATGACTCCCATTATTTGAATTTCTATACATTTCATACTTAAACAGTTTGAGACCTAGTTAATTATTCTGCCTAGTGAACTATATAAATAAAGCAATGCATGTTGGGATATAGATTCTCAATAGGCTAATCAACAGACTAGAAAGTGTAAATTATAAAACTGAGTTACTATCATATCCTTTATAAAGAAATGTGGACTCATACCTTCCTTCCCTATGAATCTCCAACACAATAATCAAATTTTGAAAAAATAAAAACTATAAAATACCATACTAAACAAGTTTCATGAGCTTCCTGGTTACCTTTACTTTATCTCTTCTCAAGCAACAGAATATACAATTTTCATTAAAAGTCCAATCAGAAATGCTTTCAGGTTCACAGTCTGCAAAAACAGTAGGAATAACAAATTAATAGTCAAAAAAGAATTTTTCAGAAAATGACAATTTCAAAAAATATTATTTTAAAAACAAAAAGCCCTCAATAAGTTAGTAGACAGGTTGCTTATTTGTTACAATTCCTAACAATAATTGCTCAATAGTTAATATACCTTATTCATACACATATTTGCATTATCAACTAAACACAAAAAGGTGCTGACATGAATATAGCTTGAATCCACATAAATTGTCTATTACAAGGAGACTGAGGCTTAAATCATCAAAGTATCATGTCACCAGGATGATTTTGAAATACCAAAAAAAAAAAAAAAAAAAAAAAAGATTTTGAATACCTTTAAATAAACTGAGATCTTTTAATAATGCAGGTCCAAACAGCCCTTCAAGAATACTTTCAAACCCTGAAAAGATAAAAAAAAAAAAAAAAGTCCATTATTACAATGATATTCCCTATAGTAATTTAATATTAACCTGTTACATGAAAAAAAAAAATGGTGTTTTCTTCCAGTTCTCAAGGATCCCCCGATTATTATTAAAAGGATGCTGAGAAAGAGTGTCAAAGACGAATCTAAAATGAATATTTGCATTTTTGTCAATGATTAACATTCAATACAAATTCAGAGCACATCGAAGAACAATACAAAACAGACAATGCTAAAAATAACTAATGAAGAAATGGAAATTCACAAGTTCTCTTACATTATACAAAATCCCAAATATCCCTTTACGTAAACTCTCAAACTCAATTTTACAAGTAACCTTTTACAATAAAAGAATCAAACTTCTTCAAAATTTCCACAAAACATCTGGATTAATCTAAATAGCATGTTTCTGAATATCAACTGAGCAATAGATTTTTCAAGCTAATAGTTTTTTGAAGGAAAATTCTCACTGAGAACATTATCTATATCACTAAATAGCCATAACAATATTTTAAAAGAAAAATATCTTTGTAATTATTTCACATTGCCACAGTAATTCACTAATTATATATACTAAAAAAAAACTGATAAAGCTTAAATATACCTGTTATATAAATGTTTAAACCATTATCATCTTCTACCAGTATAAAGCAGAAAATGGAAAAAAAAAACACTTTCTGATTTATTATCTCAAATAACTGCTTAATAAAAAACAATTAAAAATACCTTTGCGATCTTGCAGTTTTCTACTGGTTAATAAGAGAGTAAGAAGAAAAAGAAGGAAATCAGACTGTACCTTTACAGAAAATAACAGAAATAATGGATCAGAGCAATGGTTCCAAACTATGTGTCATGGACCTCGTTGGGAGATCAAATAGTTACAAGGGGTCCATGAATCCACATGCACTTTAAGCATTACCTTTAGAAAGAATTAGTAGTCTTCTTCATTCAGTATACATACTACTTTTCAAATACATAGAAATGTTATTGGCATTAAGAAAACATAAAAAGTGTTACTGAAATCCTAATAGTCTGAGGCACTATATATTTTGTCACATAATCTTATCGCCTAAGGGTTTATAATTTTTTTTAACTGTTAAAAAGTACTCCTATGTTCAAAAGGGAGAGAAGCGCTAATTTAAAATATTATAGCCAGGGGGATACATGAGGTCCACACACAGGTATCATTTCCTTACCACAAATTCAATCACCATAAAAGGTAAGGGATCAGATAAAATGGTCTCTAGAAACAACATTTTATCTGGTTATAAGAATAACATTGTAATTTTAGAGATTTCTTTGTTCCTAACATTAAG
This sequence comes from Macroglossus sobrinus, assembly GCA_004027375.1. NCBI lineage: Eukaryota > Metazoa > Chordata > Mammalia > Chiroptera > Pteropodidae > Macroglossus > Macroglossus sobrinus. The sequence goes on from PVKZ01000368.1 coordinate 373,350, forward strand.
CCAGCATTTTCAATAGACTGATCTGTAGAGTCTGTGTTGTCTATAGGTGCCAGTCCCTGGTCTGTTAGGAACCAAGCCACACAGCAGGAGGTGACCAGCGAGTTAGTGAAGCTTCTGTGCTTGCAGCCACTCCCCAGCACTAGCATCACCACAGGTCATGAGGCATTTATTCTCATAGCAGTGCAAACCCTATTGTGAAGCATATATGCAACAGATCTAGGTTGCTTATTCCTTATGAGACTCTAATGTCTAATGATTTGAGGTGAAGCTGAGCTGATGCTAGCGCTGGGGAGTGGCTGCAAATACAGATTAACATTAGCAGAGAAGTTTGAGTGCACAGAGACCATAATAAACCAACTGCTTGCAGACTCATATCAAAACCCTATCAGTGAGTGGAAGTGGCAATTAAGCTGCATCTGGTGACAGGCTTTAAGTCAGAATTCGACACTTATTTTAGTCCATGTGTGGCCTACCCTTTATTTTACTTACCACTTCCATTGTGCCCCTTTCCTGCACTTTACACTTGTCTCAGTCACAGTTTTAATAAGCTCACAAGCTAACCCTAGCCAAAATGAACAAACAACAAACATCACCAGAAAGCTTCTTCGGAAAGGGGAAAGATTCAATGATGAGATGCCAGAAGACTCTAAGAATGCCAATAAAAAAGCTACGTTTAAAAGAAAATACCAAGAGTCCTACTTAAATTATAGGTTCATAGCAACAGGCAATTCATATTCTCCAAGCCTGTTTTATATAATATGTGGTGACCAGCTATCCAATAAAGCCAAGAAATCTTCAAAACTGCTTCGCCACACGGAGACCAACCACCCTACACAAAAAGACAAGCCTTTGGAGTTTTTCAAAAGAATAAAACATGAAGAATAGAAACAATTATTGAAGGCCACCACTTCATCAAATGTGTCTGCACTGACAGCAACATTCTTAGTGACTAACTGCACTGCTAAAGCTAAGAAGCCCTTTAATTAAGTTAGCGAAGAGTTGATCCTGCCTGCTACTAAGGACATTTGTCATGAACTTTTAGGAGAGGCTGTCGTTCAAAAGGTGGCATGTGTTCCTCTTTCGGAAAGCACCACAGCTAGACAAACTGATGAAATAGCAGAGGACACTGAGGCACAATTGTTAGAGAGGATTAATGAATCACTATGGTATATAATACAGGTTGACGGAGTCTATTGATGTTGACAAGGCAACAATGCTTGTTTCTGTGTGATATACTTTTCAGGAGGATGTGCATGAGGATATGTTATGTGCACTTTTATTGCCAATCAATACCACAGCTACAAAACTATTCAAGTCTTTGAATGATTACATTATCAGGAAAACGGAATTGCTCACTTTGTGTTGGTATATGCATGGACAAAGTAGCTGCCATGACTAGATGGCTTTCTGGTTTCACCATTCGGGTCAAAGACGTCCCTTCTAAATGTGAGTCTACATGCTGTATCATCCATAGAGAAATGCTGGCTAGCCAAAAACTGTCACTGGAACTTAAAACCCTGTTACAGGATGTGATTAAAATTATCAACCACGTTAAAGTACATGCCCTTAACTCACATCTGTTCAGACAGCTCTCTGAGGAGATGGACACAGAGCATACACGTCCTCTTTCATACACAGAAGTGAGATGGCTTTCTAAGGGAAGATCATTGGCCAGAGTTGCCAGAGTTTTTGAGTTACGAGAGCCAATCCAGAGGTTTCTTTTAGAAAAACACTCACCACAAGCAGCACATTTCAGTGACACAGAATGGGTCACAAAACTTATTTGTGTGACATATTCAACCTGCTTAATCAACTCAACCTGTCACTTCACAGGAGAACAACTGTGTTCAAGTTGGCAGATAAAGTGGGTACATTCAAAGCCAAACTAAAATTATGGAGTAAAAAGTAAACTCTGGGATTCTGGACATATTTCAAACATTAGCAGGGATTTTGAAAAATACTGAGCCAGGGTCTTCTTTCTCCCAGCTGGTGCCTGATCACTTGTCTTAGCTTTCAAGAGTTTGAGCATTACTTCCCAACCACAAAAGACTTCCGAACTAGAAAAAAATGGATCTGTAACCTGTTTGTGAATAAGCCAGGTGAATCAACTTTGTCTAAAAGAGGATCAACTGCTTGAGACTGCAAATGACAGTGGCCTTAAAAGTATGTCTGACACAACTCAAATCTCCATACATTCTGGATTAAAGTCAATACAGAATATCCTAAAACTGCCATAAAAGCACTGAAAAGCCTACTTCCATTTCCAACATCCTATTTTTGTGAACCAGGGTTTTCTGCAGTGACAGCAACCAAAACGAGATTATGGAGTAGCATAGACATGAGCAACACACTTTGGGTATCACTGTCTCACATTACCCCCAGATGGACTGCTTACTTGCAGGAAGACAAGCTCAGGTCTCACCACTGACTCTGCATTATGGTGAGTGGTATAATTATTTCATTATATGTTACAATTTAAAAACAGAAATAAAGTGCACAATAAATGTTAATAAATGTGAATAATATCAAAAGCTTACCCCGCCCCCTGGTTGTGGAAAAACTGTCTTCCATGAAACTGGTCCCTGGTGCCAAAAAAGGTTGGGGACCGCTGGTCTACATTGTAGTTAGAGTGTTAAATTTTCTACAATATTTTCTAAATACTAGATTTTCTATTTATAATTAATGAGCAACTGTTTTTCAACTCTCCTTAGTTCTGCCCAATTTTAAGTATCTATGAATGTTTATTTTTTGCTTATTATAATTAAAACCTTTTCCACTAAATTACTATAGCTGTTCTTACACTACTAGGGAGGAGAAAGGGTTGTGCTCAGGGTTTTGAGGGTGGGGAGTTGGTGGTAAGAGAATGAAAAGGAATTGCTAGATACTGTATCTCTGCAAACTAGATATTCTCAACATTAGCTTTTAAAAAACATCCCATAGGCTGCCTCCAAACTCTACATACAGCCTTTCTACCCTACCCACCCCCGCAAAAGGAACTGATTTTACAAATATTAATGAAAGCATTTCAATATCTTGAAAGTACCAAGTACACATTGCAAATAGCTAAAGGAGATTACAGGTGGCTCTTATCCTGAAGAGCAAATCTAATATGCTTTCACCCGGGTTTAAAGAAATTCTAACAAATTCCAAACGTGCATGCTAAGTATAAATAAGGGAAAATGTAAATACAGCAAGAAATAATACTGGGAAATAAAAAAGCAAATAAAAGCTCTTGGAGATAAAATTTTAAATATTAACAAAGGATAACAGAATCTGAAAGAATAAGAAAATAAGAGTAAGAACTTCATCAATAACACACAAACAAAAACTGAATCACAGATCAAAAAGCAGTGAAAGGGAAAGATCAAAAGAAATTAAACAAGAGAAAATATGGTCATAAATGAATGCGAAGATTTAAGCACAACTAATTTTGATCAACTGTAAACAAGCCACTCCTCTTTTGCTCATATCTGTAACAATACATTAAACCTCACAAATATTGATCTGACACTGTAAAGCTGTATTTTGCCACCCTCTGTTAACTGAATTTAATGTCACTCAGTTTTATTAATATTAAATATTGAATTTAGCAGTTGCATAGCAACAAGGAATGTCTCATGTGCTATGCTTGACATTAACAAAAGGCAAATAAGGAAAGAACAAATATATTCAAAATTTATACCATGATCTCATAGAAAAGCCATGAAGATCAATAACAAAATGCCACGGAAAATTAAATAAATACTGAAAAAGACAGCCAGGTTATTATGTTCAATTATTAGAGCTTAAAAAGCACCTTTATGTAATATTTTACATATAAAGAAATGTTAATAATTTTATTGACATGAGCACTTCCTAAAATTCCTCTCCAATACAACTGGTCTCAAAGCTGGTCTCCATACTCTTCGTAAGCCGCACTGAGTCTTCAACTTGTATTCCTAAAACACTGCTTTAACAATGCTACCATCTGTTCAGAAAAATTCCATTTTGTTTTAAAAACAAATCCCAAATTCCTAAGTTCAGCAATCAAAGCTGCTTATAATTTGACCCCAAATCTAATGTTACCGCAGTCCTATTTCACAGAACTTTCCCGCTCATTCTCACAGCTCTAGTCAGCTTGGTATTCTATTCAGTCATTGTTTCAATCTCCTAATATTTTCTTAAGTCTTTGGAACGCACCTCTGCCCAAATAAATCACCTTCTTCAAAGTACTCTTTCAATTTGTTCAACAAATATATATTTGCTTGTTCAACATTCACTGAGAGAGCCTGTCGCCTACCAGGGACAGTGGCAGGCATCGAGTAGGCAGGGATGAACAGACATGATGCCTACTCTAATGGAGCTTGGTTTCCAGTTTTCTCATCCACAGATTTCACATTTCACTGTCTCTGCAAGTATTCTGTAAAATAAAATCTGTTACAGGCTATCTAAACTGTTTTATTTTTTTTTATGTTATGTCTTCCCTCCTCAAGGAGATTTAATGCTCTAGAAAGGCTAGGAATGTCTTTTTGATTCCCATGACATGACATTTCTTTTACTGGGGGGCTCTACATGCCTGATTTTTAGCTTCTGATTTAAAGCTCTCAAAAACAAAAGATAGAATATTGAAACTTCTTATGTATTTCCCTCTTCAATCTAAATCAGAATTTCTACTCCACATCTAACCAAGGAAGGCAGGTTATGGAAAGTAACAGGATAGGAACATATCAAATACATAATCAACTACAGTAAACAATATAGATTGTAGTTTTGAAATGAAAATTTTAAGAATAGAATGAAAAACTGGTTCATGGTCTTAGGAACCTCTGCTCTGAGATAATCAGTACAGAAATTAGCAATATGAGAGACAAAGAAGTGCTGAAGAAAAACAAGGAGCATATCAGATCCACCACTGGAAAACTACATTCATTAAGAGTTCTTTCTCTGAGCATCTGCTCCTGACCCATGTATTCTGAGGAACCCATTTGCTGGCCCACTTATCACTCCCAAAATAACCAAGCAAAAAAACTGATGAAAAACACCTGACCAGACATATTGAAGAGAAACAATAATTTAATTACAACTAATGGCCCAAATTGAAATAGAATAAATAAATAAAAAGTACCAAACTTGAAGAAAAACTATAAATAATATTTCTACTGTTTCCAGAAACAGCATTGCAAGCTGCTCTGAAAAAAAAAAAAAAGAAAGAAAGAGTGGAAAATAAGAGAGGAAGGGGGAAAAAAAAGAAAAACCTGCCCAAAAAACCACACGGAGTTATTGATTGGGAAAATATACAACCAATTAGTGATTTAGAAAATCAACTTAAAAAATGTCTTTAATATAAAGTGAATATGAAGACAGAAATAATTACAAAAGATTAGAGATAAAGAAGTGGCCAGGATATTTGCTATCTGTAAAATAGGATTTTCAAAACAAGAAAAAGCAAAAAACATAAATGAAAGAAATTTAAATTTTAAAAAACTGGGTGTAAGCAGAAGAAGAAAAAGAAATATAATTTCCTAATGTTGAATACTGTCTTGAGCCTTCATTATCTAATGGGCTCTGACAAGTACTGAGACAGAATACTGGGGAGGGGGCTGGGGAAGCAGCACATACACACAAAACTCTTCAGGTAAAATAACTAAATTTCAAGAATAAAAATGTAAAAGCTCCAAATAAGGAGAATTTTTACTTAAAATAAGAAGAGATTTAGACTGCCAGTTATTTCATCAATAAAAGTAAATGCCAAGACCCAATATAGTTATGTTTACAAAATTCTGAAGGTTAAAAAATAACTTTTGTAGCTCATCTATTATTCACCAATATGGGTAAGAGAAAGAAATTATTAGATACGCTCTGATTTGAAAAGTGGGACAGATATTCACTCTGGAGTATGAGTTACATAAAGTAGTTCAGCTAACTAAAAATGACTCAGAACATAAGACTCCCAAAAAGGGGGAAATATACAATTTGTATAAAAAATATAGTAAGCAATATACCAGTGAAACTATTAGTGAAGTATAAATAGTTATTACTAATGTAGAATTTCAGTTTAATACAATAGATAAGAAAGGATTCTTTAAATAGATGAAACGAAATATAAACTTAAAAATTAACTATTTAAGAATAACATCCCAAAATTACAATAAAATCTTAGGTGAAGAATATGCTTAAGTAAAATATGCTTAAGTAAAATATAAAGAATATGCTTAAGTAAAATATGTTAAATTAAGACCACACTTGGTCTTAATTTAACATATTTTACTTAAGGGAACAATATGTAACAGTTATTAATTTTTGATATTGATAAGGAAATGTAGGCTTAAAATAAATTTGCTTAAATGTATGGGTAAAGCTGAAAAATCTCTAAATCACCAGAGGATGTTATTAAAAAAGGTCAACTCTAAAAGTAAATAAAATTGAAAACTAAAGAAAAACCAAGGACACTATACAGGAAACACAAAAAATAATTCCAGGCTTAATACCGAATACGCATGCATTACAATACATGTTAACTGACTGAATTACCTAAGTAAAAGAGAAAAAATTGTCAGGGCATAACAATATACAGTTTATAAATATTCGAAGTGACACAGATATGTAATTGTAGAGGCAGGCAAAGAAATGAGAAAAATGTAGAAAAGGAAGAAAAAGAATAATAGGTAGCAATAACAATATAAAAGAAGAATTCAAAGATAAATGCATAAAACAAAATAATGAAGACTTTTTCTACTACTAACAGGGTAATCTACTGCATAAGTAGAATAGACTTAATAGTTTTTTTTTCTTTCTTATAGTTATCTCTGTTTGAGTTTGGCATCTAACCTTCTAGAAAGAGGGAGATATATTCCCTCTTTTTCTTCTTTCTGGAAGAGGCGACAGAAAGTTGGGAAGCCCTCTTCCTTAAAAGTTGGGATAAACTCACATGTAAAACCATCTGGGGTTATTTTCTTTGAGAAAAGAATTTTAACTATTAAATTTATTTAATAGGTATAGAACAATTGAAGCTTTTTATCTCTTTTTAAGTTGGTTTTTGGCAAGTGTTATTTTTCTGAATTTCACAATTACTGGCATGTGGTTATTTTCCCTTATCTTTTTTTAATTGTGGTAAAATATGCATAACATAAAATTTACCATTTAGTCATTTTTAAGTATGCCATTAAATATATTTACATTGTACCATCATTCATCTCCAGAACTTTTTAATCTTGCAAAACTGAAACTCCATACCCATTAAATAATAACTCCTCACTACCCTCAGCTCTACCAAACACTATTCTATTTTTTGTCTCTATTAATGTTACTGCCCTAATTATATCTCTTAAGTAGAATCATATAATATTTGTCATTTTGTAACTGGCTTACTTCCCTTAGCATAATGTCCTCAAGGCTGCAGAATACAACAGGACTTCCTTCCTTTTTAAGTATGAATATTATATTGATGCATAAATCTTATTTTGTTTATCCATTCATCCACAATGAACATTTGGGTTGCTTCCATCTTCAAGCTAGTGTAAATAATGCTGCTATAAATCCCTTATCTTTTAAATCTCTTCTTTACCTGTAGTTATAGTCTTCATTTGCATTATTTTTTTTAATCTTTTGATGAATCTTATCAATCTTTTCCCCTAAAAATCCACTTTTGACATTTTTATCTCTATCTTATCCTTGTTTTTCTGGGTTTATCAATTTTCACTCCAAGTTTCATTACCTTTCTATTTTTTTTTTTTTTTTGGTTTATTCTGTTGTTCCTTTAACTTATGATACAAGTTTAGTTCACTTACTTTGAGGTTTTCTTCCTTTTTTAAACAAAGGATTGAGTATAGAAATGATTTAAGAGAAATAAACCATTATTTTATATTAAAAAGTAATTTAGGATAAATAAAATGTAGTATAACCATGTAATGGAATATCATTACAACATGAATGAATGAATTTCAAAACATGCTCATGCTAAGTGAAAAAGGCCAGAAATAAAAGAACATATATTATGTCCAGAAAAGACAAATCTGTAGAGACAAAAAGTAGATTGGTGGTTTCCTAGGACTGAAAGTGAAAACACGAATGACTGTAAATGGATACATTTCTTTATGAGGTGATGGAAATATTCTAAAATCAAATTTTGTTGATGGTTGCACAACTCTGTAAATATAATAAAAATCAGTGACTTGTACACTTAAAATGGGTGAATTATAAGGTGTGTAAATTATCTCAGTAAAGCTATTAACAAAATAATCTATGCATATTTTGTAAATATTTGTAATGTTTTAAGAAAATATGGCTTATTAGTCAGCCTTGTAATTCTAATATGCAGAGCTGAATAGCTGATTCAAACTTGTGATTTTAGGTTGAAATTTTAAGTAATACAAACTTAAGTTTGGATTAGAATACTCATACAATTTAAGAATAATCACATTTATAATTTTAAATGATTAGATTTATAAGATTTGACTAGGAAGCTTTTCTTTTAAATTGAAATTTATTGTTAAATAAGAATTTTAATTTATAGTTATAGATTAAAATGTTTTAAGAAGTGAAACTAAAATCAAGTTTGTTAAAATTAGAGTAATATCTGTATTTAGAATTAGGTTTTAAATTTATATACACAAAGCCACTCTAAAAATTATTATTTTTAAAATCTCACATTTAACAACAAGAACAAAATCAAATGTTTATAAAGAATTCAGCAGTGTGGGAATACAGAAGATATGTTTGAAATACATGCCTTGACATTAAGCTTTATGCACATTTCTGCTACCATGCAACATTGATAATTCTCCAATCTCTCTTATCTCTTGCCTCAGACCTTATTTCTAATTGCCTGCTTCACATCATCACCAAGATATCCCAAATACCTCAAAAAGTCCAACTCAAAATTGTTCTATTCCTTTCCTTCATCTCAACTAGTGATTCCTCCTGTATTCCTTACCAAGAAAATGGCATCACTAACCCCTTCCCCCGCAAGTCATTCAGGTTACACATCTCAGTCAGTCATGATCTCATGATTTCCTTAAGTCAGTCACCAATCTTCTAGTCACTGAGTCCTATTCATTCTAATTCAGAAAGATCCATCCAAATTTATTCTTTTTTTCCATCCCTAAATTCAGGTATTCACTACTTCTTACACCTTAATAATTGCAGTGAATGTCATTCATGTGGATATTAACAGCAGTTATCATTACCTGAGCCCTTAGTACCTCTGTCAGGTACATCATACTCATTTTAACAAAAGCTTCAGAGGAACACCATAAATCAGGTATTATTATTACCTAGTATAGATAAGAAAACTTAAAATCAAAGTAACTAAATTTTTCACACAACTACAAAGAGGCAGAGCGTGCACAGGTTTAAAACCAGGCCTGTGGTTCTAAAGCCCAGACTCTTCTTAGTTCATTATATTACTTACTGATAACATCTCTTACCTTTTAATTCACCTTACTATTTCAACATCCCCATATACCAACATCTCTACTAGACTCTTTCCTTTACTCTGCTGACAAACTTCTTCCATTTTTCATGGTTTTAAAAACCTCTGATGGCTTTCCCACCAATACTGAAGACTTCAAATTCCTGGATGGCGTGCAAGGTTGCTGAGGGTCTGTCTAGTCTCAAACTACCTTTTCAGTTTCCCCTGCCATCATTTTCTGTCTACATAAACTATTATCTGGCCAGACTGATTTATCAATCATTACATACACGTCAATGCTTCCATGCCTTTTAAGCACAGCATGTCTTCATCCTAGAATGTTCTCCTGCAACCCTCAATCTAGTTAATTCTAAGGCATCTCTTACCTCAGCCCTCAAACCCCAGGCAAAGTCAGGAACATTCTTATCAGTGCTAAAATTGTACTACTTATAAACTATAAATTTTGGGGGGCATTTTATCCACTAGATTTTGAGCAAAGAACTGGAGCCTGTTCATCTTTTTAACATCAGCCTGATTCTTCAACTGCAACTTCCTAATTCCTATATCCTTATTACCTGAGTGGTTTGAAATTTTATGACTCCATTTGTGTGTCTGACATGTTGAAGACTCAAAGAAATAAAGTAAATAAAACAGGAGGGTAATTGGTATCTGATGGAAAAAGGATGGTTTTCTTCTTCCGCTCAATCACGTTCCCTGTTATCTATGAACTAAAACCAGAACATAATTAATGGCTTGCTTTGCTGGCCCAGAAGAGAAATGACAGGACACTTTTTTGTGTGTGCAAAGCTGTAACCACAGCAAAGACAGAAATAAATCGAGAAAGATGAAGTCCTGAAAAATAGTGGTCTTAATACACTGAGGACAAAAAAAGAATATGTATTGAGTAGTTAGAACATTACTAAAACAATTTCATAATTATATTTATGTACATAATGCCACAAATGAGGTTCTAAGATGTTAAGTAGCCAAAATCACAAAGGTAGTAAGCAGTGAGGTCAGATGAATTTAGTTCTTTGGACATCATCCAAGGGCAGTTTGGTTAATTTTTCCAGTTACAGCAACTGTCTTAGGTAGAGTAATTATGCTAAAAAGAAGCCATTTAAATGCAAATCTGAAGTTGATTAGGAATGAGTCAATTATACCAGAAGTTCACAATCTGTGGGCCATAAATCCTTAGAGGAACTCAGTCATTACAAGGTCAGTAAATCCATATGAGCACTGTTTGTAAATTAAATAAAAATGGACTTGCATATATAGTCACTACTTTCCTGAATGTATTTTGCTGTAAACAAAATACATATTTATTTAAAAAGGATCACTAAATTCAAAATAGCCTTTTGTCATATATTTTCTCAAAGATACTAAAAATACAATACAATGTGGGAGATTAACAATTTCTTTTGCTTTTTTAGATTAGTAAAGTGAAAAGGTTTTCTACTGTTTCTGAGCCTTTTTTCTTGGTGGACTGTATTTACTAAGTGTTTACTTTGAGTCAGGCACTAGGGATGCAGCTGCAAACACAGACAAAAAAAAATCCCTATCTTGGAACTTTAATTCTGTCAGGGGAGACAAATGATACAAACAATAATAATGATAAATGTGTGATAAACATAAGCAGAAGTAGTAATGGTTAAGAAATATAGAATAGAGGGACAACAACTAAGTCCTGATAAACCCTAACTGATAACACTGAGAACTGCAGAGGAGGGACTGAGTAGGGAGATGAATTTTTAGAAAGGTCAGAAAAAGATACTAGGAGACAACATTTTTGGGCACTGAAAAAAGTGAAGCAAGCCAGCCATATAGTTATCTAGGACAGAAACATGCTAGGGAGAGGGAACAACACTGAAGCAGTCAGTATATGGCAGGGGTCCCCAACCCCCAGGATAAGGATTGGTACCCTACCTGTCTGTGGCCTGTTAGGAAAAGGCCACACAGCAGGAGGTAAGCAGCAGGCAAGTGAGCCAAGCTTCATCTGTATTTGCAGCTGGTGCACTAGCATCACTACCTCAGCTCCACCTCAGACCAGCAGGCATTAGATTCTCATAGGACCATGGGTCCCTGGTGACAAAAAAGGTTGGGCACCACTGGTATATGGTATAAAATATGATACATATTTGAGAAACAGCAAAAAGTTGATTCTGTCTGAGCAAAGTAAATGAGATAAAATCTAGTAGATGAGATCAGAGATCCAGAAGCAAGATCATGGTGAAAAAATTAGATTTTGAACTTAATAGAAATCCACTGGATTTACATTATATTGTTTAAGGTTTCCAGGTGGATGCATGGATAACTGATTATGAGGAAAGCATTATTAGAGGACTATCACAATAGCTTTAGCAAGAGATAATGGTGACTTGAACAGGAGTGGCATTAGGGACGTAGGTTCTGTGTACAGTTCAAGAACAGCAATATAAATATATGACAAAGTTTTTAAAATCACTAAGGGGAAAATAAGATATACAGAAATATTAGAACAAGACATTCCTTCTGACAAGTGTAGAATAAATTTTAAAATACTCCTTATTACAGCTTTAAGGAGAATGCAACCAATCTGAATTCTCAACTAAAATCCCTTTTAAGAAACTTTTAGCATTCTAATGCTAGGACTTAAACAAATGATAAGTCAACAAACTATTAAGAATGCTATTAAAAAGATTTATTGTTATGTGCTAAGCTCAAAACACTCTGAATCCAATTCCGAGAGCTTATGTAATTATACAAATATTCAAATAAAGTGATATTCTACATAACTGTAAAGCACTGCAATTCCTTAAATTAAGTACTGAAACCAAAATAATGTATTTTCCCAAAAAGTCTATAAAGATTTACAGGAAACCTCTAGTTGCTCAGTGATAGGTTTATAGATGGGACCAAACTATTAAGATAACGTAAAGAGCTAGATAAAATATATGGATATTTTATCCACACAGTGAATAAAATTTGTATAAGCGGTACACACACACACACACACACACACACACACACACACACACACACACATCCATGCATCCATCTATCTCTCCCCCTTTTCCTCAACTGCATAGCTAAGCGCAAAAGGTTGGTAAGAAAGTCGTCAAGTGCTAAAAATGGAGGAGAATCTGGAAGACAGAACTAAGAGTGCACTGACATAGTAAATAGATGATGATTAGTATGGGTAACCTAAGAACTTGGGTTTTAGCACTCATGCCAAGACAAGAGAGAGGCCTTAAAGGGGCTGAAAATGAGAATTTTTCATAAAAGCTAGAGCAATGGTAAGGTGGTCCACTGACCTGGCACATCGGCATCTGGCAATTTGTTCCCTAGAATTGTAAACTACTGGACTCTACCTCAAGGAATACAATCTCTGGGAATGGGGCTCAGTGATCTTAGTTTTAACAAGCTTTCCAGGTGATTTTATGCTTAGTAATGTTTGAGAACTGCTGTCCCAGAAAAACTGTACCTCAGGTACAGAAAGGACTGACTGGGGAAAAAATCCACCCATTGACTGGCAAAGGGAGTCTTTCTCTTCCTAGGTGAAAAGAAGGTAACGGAGTCTCCCTGGATAAATTGAATCCTTTGCTTTTACCTTGCATTGGTTTGGAATGTTTTAGTTCCAGGATCACTTTATACTCTTACAAATTATTGAGTGCCCTAAAGAGCATTTGCTTATGTGATTATACCTACTGATATTTGCTGTATTTGAAATTAAGAGACAATTTTTAAACCTAAGAACACACAAGACTCACATTCTATTAGCTATTAGAATGATATCATCATATCCCATAGCCTCTGGAAAACTCCACCAGTGAGAGAATAAAGAGTGAAAAGGCAAACAACATTTTAGTGTTCTTATGAATATAATTTTGACCTCCTGGACCCCCAGAAATCCCTGGGTCACACTTTAAAAACCATTGTATTATCGAAATTATGTAGGAATATCCTAAGCAGAAAATTAACAAAATTAGTCCTCTAAGTTACTGTAGGAGGATACTCAGCAGAAGAAAATGCAAACCTTTTCTAGATCTACCCACACAAGATTCCTATAGGAAAAAAATAAGCCATGTTAAACATGTGCCTACCCACAATTTAAAAAATCCATAAAACTTACAGAAAACAATTCATCAAAAGCAAGAATGAGCAGACAACAGGATTAAAGACCCAAGAATTTAAAATGTTAACTATAATTGTATAAGTTTATTAGAATTAAAAATTATTTATAAGAACGTAGCCTGTTTAAGCATTTAAAATGTTATGTTATAATCGCAGTACACATATTATGTTATTTTATATGTGAACTGTGTATACCACTGTTTAAAAAATTACACATAGCTATTCATTTTTAAGAAACTACCACTCAAGAGAATGAGGACAAACACAGACTGGGAAAAATATGTGCAAAAGATAGATCTGGTAAAGAACTGTTATCCAAAATATACAAAAACAATTAAAATCCAATAAGAAGAAAATGAAAAACCTGATTTAAAAAGAGGCAAAAGACTTGAACAGACACCTCAACAAAGAAAAAATACAGACGGTAAGTTAAGAATATTGAAAAGATTTTCAACGTTGTATGTCAACTGCAAATTAAAATATCACTACACATCTATTAGAATGGCCAAAATCCAAAACACCAAATGCTGACAATAAAGTGGAGCAATAGGAACTCTCAAAGACAATTTGGCATTTTCTTCCAAAACTAAACATACTTTTACTATACAATCCAACAATTGTATTCCTTGGTATTTACTCAAATGAACTGAAAACATGTTCACACAAAAACCTGCATGCAGATGTTTACAGCAGTTTTACTCTTAACTCCCAAAACTTGGAAGCAACCAAGATGCCCTTTAGGGAGTGAATGGAAAATAACCTGGTACATCCAGACAGTGTAATATTATTCAGTGCTAAAGAGAAAAGAGCTTTCAAGTCATTAAAAGATATGAAACAAACTTAAATGCATATTGCTAAGTTTGAAACAAGCCAACATGGAAGGCTATGCACCATATGACTCCAAAGTTACATAATGTATGATTCCAACTATGTAACATTCTGAAAAGGACAAAAAGATCAGTGGTTGCCAGGGACCAAAAGTGAGGACAGAAAGGACAAATAGGCAGAACACAGAGGATTTTTCAAGGACTGAAATTATGATACTATAATGATACTATAATGATACTATATGATACTATAATGGTGGATACATGTGTCAAAATCCATAGAATGTACCCAAGCATGAATCCTAATACAAACTATGGACTTTGAGTGATAATGACAGGTCAATCTAGGTTCATCAATAGTAACATCCCATTGTGCTTCCAGATGTAAATAGTGGGGAGATTATACATATAAGGGAACTCTCTGTACTCTGCACTCAAATTTTGCCTGAACCTAAAACTGCTCTAAAAAAATGAAGTTTATTAATTAAAAAAAGAATGAAACACTACTTATCAAGTTTTGGTGTTGTATCCAAGAAAAATATTGACAATTATTTGGAAAGCTATTAAAATATTTCTCCCTTTTCCAACAACATTTCTGTTGTTGAGCCTGAATTTTCTTCATATTCTTCAACCAAAATAACATTATGCAACAGTTGAATAATAAATATGGATAATAATCCAGTTATCTTCTATTAACCTAGACATTAAAGAAATCTGCAAAATGTAAAAACAATGTTCCTCTTCTCGGTTAATATTTTTTTTGAAAACAGTAATTCTCACTAAAATGTTGTTTATTATGTAATAGGTTGATTATTGTTATTTACAAATAAATTATTAATACGGAAGCTCTTCAAAGAAATCTCAAGACCAAAAAATTTAAGAACTGCTTCTCTACAGCAGAAATCTCCAAGCCCCAGTCAATGGCATGTTAGGAAACCGGCCACATAGCAGGTGAGCAGCAAGCTGCCAGCAGAGTTTCATCTGTATTTGCAGCTGCTCCCCAGGGCTAGCATCACTGCCTCAGTTTCACCTCAGGTCATGAGGCATTAGATTCTCATAGGAGTGAGAACCCTTCTATGAACCGAGCATGCAAGGGATCTAGGCTGTTTGTCCCTCATAAGAATCTAATGCCTGATGATCTGAGGTGGAGCTGAGGCGGTGATGCTAGAGCTGGGGAGCGGCTGCAAATAGATTAACATTAGCAGAGAAGCTTGATTGCACAGAGACTATAATAAATCAACTGCTTGCAGACTCATATCAAAATCCTATCAGTGAGTGACCAGTGACAATTAAGTTGAATCTAGTGGTAGGCTTTTTAGTGGCAAGTGAGTTGATGTACTTCAATTGTACAGCTGTATATGGTGGCATTTGATTCTGCATTATAGTGAATTATATAACTATTTCATTATATATTACAATGTAATAACAGAAATAATAAACATAATGTCCTTGAATCACCCCAAAATCAGCGCCCTCACCCATGGTCTGTGCAAAAACTGTCTTCCACAAAACTGGTCCTTGGTGTCAAAAATGTTGGGGACCAAAGTTCTATAGCATCAAATTCAATCAATACAAGTTCTATAGGAAGACAGAAGTCAGCATATCAAATAAATCAAAGTAGTGCTATCCAAAAAGACTACCTTGAAAAATAATGATTTATCAAATACCAAAATGGGGTAACAGAATTGATGGTTTTTAAGGGGCATTCCCACTATAAGTCTATAAAATATCATGGTACTACAAATACTGGCTAATAATCTCAAATGAAATATACCATTACTTCACAACTGAAGAGTAGACTTGATATTTGCTATATACCATATTCATAAACAGCATATATAAATGTGATTATAATTTATACTGCATATTAAATCTACTGCAATAATAACAGCTTACATTCATTAAGCTATGTTCTAAAACTTGACATTCATTATTTTATGTAATCTTCACAACAATACTGAGATATGTATTATTACTATCCCCTATACTCAAATACTGAGGTCAAACAACTACAAAAAAAGAGAAACTAGGATTCAAATTTAAGTATTCTCCTCTTGAGAGTTGGAAAGATCATTTCCATAAAAGGCCAGACAGCAAATATTTTAGGTGTTACAGACCATATGCAGCCTTGGTCCCTGCCTTAAAACATAAAACCTTTACAAAAAAATCTTTAGCTCTCAGGCCTTACAAAAACAGATCACAGCACAAACCAGCCTTTCTCAACCATGTTCTCTGAGAGAATTAAGCCCAAATACTACTATTGCATCTTATCTGTTGACAAAAATAATAACTATGTTTTTTTTTTAATTGTGTTGACAGCTAATGCCAACAAAGAACTAAATGACAGTGTCGTTTTACTCATGTGGTCTTCATTGATACCTAAAAAAGATAGCTTTAAAATATATTTTCTCAATGCTTAAAGGCCAGCCACAATCATAATCACCTTGTAGTGCCTAATTATACCCTCAAGGAAAAACAAATGATATAAAACACTTTGCAAAGTTATATCATTTCAAACTGACAGCTGTAAAGGTCATTGAGATTATTAAAGAGGAATCTGAACTAAAAAGCAACACTGCCTTTTAGGGCAATGGCAGTTTAAGGCGAACAGAACAAAATATCCACATGCAAAAAAGCCAGCCAAGTCCTTAAGTATTTTCAACATTAACAGTCAAGCAACTGAAGCAACAATAAATAGAAGACTATATGGAGCACCTGGAATACCATCAGTTCACAAATCCCAAACTAATACTTCTTGCAATATGCTAGACATGTAAAGAGAATCCCAGAGATGCAGTATTGATAGATTTAGAGAAACATTACATTCCAGAATGTCTCATATAAAAACCTGCCTAGGTTAAAAGCATCTCGAGACAGAATTTCTAGTGCTTCTGTATCAGCACTTGCAGCCCCACTGGTTCACTTTATTTTATATTACGAAAATAACCATAATTTTTAAAGCTATGGCAATATCCATTTGCCACAACCTCTATGTGTAGATGCCTTGAAATAAGTTTCTGGGCCTTTGTTGAATCCTCTTTCTCCATTCAAGACTACAATAAATCCATGGGGAATAACAACAAGGAAAGTACCATTGCACAGCAGTCTAGAACATGGATTCTGGAATCAAACTGTGTGGGTATGAGTCCTAATTCTACCTTTTCTGGCTATGTGACCTTAAACAAGTTCCTTAATTTCTTAGTAACTCATCTGCAAAACATATATAATAATGCTTAACCACATAAGGTTTTTATGAGGATTAAACAAATTATTTGAAAAATTAGCTAAAAAGTACCTGGCATAAAGCAGGTACTATATACACATATCTTAAATAGAAAAACAAAACACAAAAATGATACTGAAACATCAACCTGATGAAATGAGAGCTCACACAATTAATGAACAATGTGAGGCTGACAATGAAAGGCCTTCCCGTGGCAGCTGTCTCATATTCTTGGTTAACATTCAGCATTACTAGTCACCATGAGTACCTACCATGTGAAAGATATATTCAGAACTGAATTCTTTATCTTCTCCAAACCTGCTCCACCCACAGTCTCTCCCATCTTGGTTAAAGGTAACTAACTATGCACTTGAACAAAAAAACTGCAGAGTCGCATCTCCTTTCTCTCACTCTCCATATAAAACATCAGGAAATTATGTTGGACCTACCAAACCTACACAGTCTCCTACCAATCTAATATAGTCAGAGTCCTAACCTCTCCCCAGTTCCTCTACTAGTAACCCATATAAGCAACCTTTGCCTCTCACTAGCACTAGCTTCCAATTTGGTATCTGTGCTAATAATAATACTCCTGCTCCCTCTACTACCAGCCTACTTTAAACATAGCAGCCAGTTCATTAAAACTAAGAAACATTGGCTCCCTCTCCTGCTCAAAAGCCTACTATGCTCCTGATTTTCCTCATAATAAAGCTAAACCCTACCCCTGTGAACCTTCAACTCCTCTAAAAAGTCAGTCTTGATTTAAAAAGAAAGAAAAAAATAGGTTTAACTGTCTAAAATGCAGCTGAACTTTCCTCAAAGAATTAAGTAAACCACAGGGAAAATAGACCATTGGAGACATATCCCACACACACACACCCATACTAAAAATCCAAAGTCCTCACAATACAGCCTATATATCTTACAATATATTATGAGTTATATGATCTACCTATCCTGTTACTTTTTTTGTTTAGATTCAGCTTAAATTATTCTAGGGTACTTCACAGTAGTGCATGTCCTTCCGGATTTCATCAAATTAAGAGACACAGGATGTCTTTCTGTTCTAATTTTAGTGATGCTAGTATTGATCAGTGAATTCAAGAAAGTAACTTGATCTCACCATTATAAAGTCACTTACCACCTTTCACCTAGTAACTTTAGCCTACATTAATAATCTGCCTAGATCCAAAATCCATTGTATTATGGATGCAAAATGGTGACTTTTTTAATACTTTAATTCCTCCTTCAATTATTAACTGGAATCCTTCAATAAGAGCTTGCCACTATCAACTATTTGGTTACCTTGAAATACATTTCACAACAAAAAGCAGAATAAGTGCTTCATTCTTCCATGTACAAATTTTCAGATTGATGATCTGACACTCCTGAAACCCCCTAAACTGATCAATGGTTACTTCTGGTTATTTTTAAATTATCATTATAGACTCCTGGATTTTAATTTACTTAATATGGTTAGACCCACTGCAGTCATATTTTAATATTCAAATTTTCCATCTTAAGCCAGTGTAGTATCTTTAAAATGACCTCTGTGAAGTTTTGACACTTCAACTTAATCTTAGCCAACATGACAGGCAAACATTTTAACTTGCAGTTTAAATTTGCAATTCCTTGATTATAATTAAGACTTAACAATTTTCATGTTTATGGATCTCTTTGAATTCTTTATGAATTGCCTATTCATTTTCTTATCCATTTTTCTAGTGGGCTGCTAATCCATTTTGCTTTCTGAATTTTAAGACTTCATTTTAATATACTGCAGAGATATTACATTAACACAGACTGTAATGTTTTTATTCTGTTTTTTGGTTTATGGCATTTATTATCATGTAAAATATTGTTTTTTAAATAAAATGATAATTTCCTTTGTAACTCTCAGTTTAGATTATGGTTTCTTTCTTTTTAAAAATTGTTTAAATCTCTGACCCAGTTAAATATAGTTGTTTATAAATTTGTCCATTCCCACCAGAATTTGGGATTTTCAACCACAAGAACTACCACCTTACTCCTTTTGTTACCAGACTTAACATCTTGCCTGTGGACCCATGTGTTTTCAGAGTTTGAGGAAGGTAGTGGTGATGATGAACAATCACAAATTCTATTCTCTCATGCTCTTAAATTAGGGCAGCTCAGTCTTCTCAACTGTGCTCACTGCAGGAGAGGATATGGTACAGGAAGAAAAAGTTCTTGTGTCCTGCTTTATACTAGATATTAAACATGCACTGACTGCCTTGACATCTTACTACAATTTTAAGGGATGAGGAGTACAGGTTGGGGTGCAGAAAAATGAATATGGAAATTTAGCTTCCAAGAAGTGATGTCTGAAGGGAATCTCAAACAACAAATAGGTATTAAAGAGACTGATAAAGAGTTCTCCAGTCAAAGACTATAGAATACATTAACTATTATTATGTTGATCATTGGGACTTAGAGATAAATTAGGTAAAACCATAAGCAGTAGTCTAAATGCCCCTGGAAAGCCATGTTAAAGTCCAGAATTTCTAAAGATGATGGTGAACTCCTAAAGAATTTTTACAGGATAATGGCATGTTTTAGAAAAATTACAATGACAGTGTGGATCAAAATTTGGATGGAACAAAGATAGTTCCATCCAAAGACTCATACACATTCTTTAATGATGGACTGTGTAGAAGTGAAAAAAATTTTTTTAAGATCAAGGAAATCTGCAAACCTTTTGCTAGACCTAGGATGTCAGCATACTGACATATATCTATAAAAGGTACCAAATGTCTAATAGTTTTATTTCATGTGAGATATATATGCTTTAAAGTAAATATTTCTGGACCACCTGTAATGCTTTCTATTTTAGCAAAGATCACAACTAGTAAAGCAAATACCCCATGTTTTCTTTTTCATAATCAAGAGGTTGGTGAAAGCTCATGAATGTCTCCCTGTCAACCAAAAAAGATGGTTTTCTAAAGACTCCATGATGTGACAAAAGCTAAATTATGGCTGCTGACACCGATGATACCCTGGCCCAGCCTCTGAAATTTCTGCAGGCTCAGCAATATTTTTTACTGATACTGTAGCAATGGTGTTAGCCACATGTGCTCTAATGTCCTATCAAAAGAGTTCACACCTAACTTTACCTATGGGACTATGAGGTATGGGACTTGAATTGCCTACAGACTGTGGGAAACCTTCTGGAGGGCAAGCTATGGAATTAGTTTAGGGGCAGTTCTCATCTCAGGTGTCTTACTGGTCAGAAGGACTGCTCATATGTGGCATGGACTACTTGGTCCCATCTTGGACTCTATCAAAAGCGACAAAACTTCCAAGTTGAGGACCATGCCTGCAGGAAACCATTTCATAATTCAATAATGAACTAACTACTATATCTCTCTCTTTTAAAAGGTCTAAATAAAATGAACTTTTTTCTATTCTGACCCTTAAAAAATATTTTAGAAACTGAAAAGCCTCTTTTTACTGTGGTTACTCCAGGAGTACTTATTTCTACTTCTGTATTTGTTGAAGAGTAAATAGGGTTCTGAGACTCACTGTCAATGTGTGGGGTAGTTCACTTCACATCAACGAACAATTCTCAGACACCAGCTTAAGGGTTTGGTATTAGAAGACACTGACACTGACACTGACACATACACACACTTTTCAGACACCAGCTGCAAGCACAGGAGCATATCTTGTGCTTCTAACAACCAGCTATAGACCAGAGGTTCCAACAACCCTCTTTAACTCAGAATGCCAACTGTAAATCCAGGTTGTTACCTGTACTTTTGACCTACTGGCTATCATGTCAATCGGAGGTTCCCATAACCCCTTCCTTGGGATTCAATTTGTTAAAACAGCTCACAGAACTAAGAAAAACATGCTACTTATAAGATTACCAATTTATTACAAAGGATATTAAAGAATACTAAAGAAGAGACATAAATATATAGGGTGAGGTCCTGAACAAAGCAGCTTCTATTTTTGTAAAGCTTGGGGCCCAACAAAGGTGGCACATGGAAACATTCTGGTTCCCCAACATGCAAACTCTCCAAAAAAAAGGACTGAGGTGTCCTCCCATATCTTTAGGGAGGCTTCATTACATAGTCATAATTGACTAAGTCACTGGCCACTGGCAATTGAACTCCATCTCCAGTCTCTCTTC
Organism: Macroglossus sobrinus; assembly: GCA_004027375.1. Taxonomy (NCBI): domain Eukaryota; kingdom Metazoa; phylum Chordata; class Mammalia; order Chiroptera; family Pteropodidae; genus Macroglossus; species Macroglossus sobrinus. The sequence goes on from PVKZ01000368.1 coordinate 395,054, forward strand.
CCTCCCCTCCCCAAAAGTAGGGGTGAAGGAGAGGGCTGAAAGTTCTAAACCTCAAGTCACAAGGTTGGTTCTCTTGGCAACAAGCCCCACCCTTGATCACTTTCGACACTTATGAATGGCAAGGGTTTTGGAAGCTGTGAGGCAGAAACTGTGAAGACCAAATAACTTATGAATCACAATATCACAAAGCAAATATCAATTTTATATAATAATAATTATACATACGTTATATAAAGAACTTTCAGAAATCAACAAAATATAAATTTAAGTTTTTAAATGGGCAAAAGACTTAGACACTTCCAAAAAAAAAAAAACAAAGGAAAGTTTAGTAAGCACATGAAAACATGTTCAACATCATTATCAGGGAAATTAAAACAAAACAGTAAAACAATGATGCTCAACATCATTAACTAACAGGAAAGTAAAACAGTAAAACAATGAAATACCCCTTTACAACTAGTAAGTCAAATAGAAATGGTCAAATAGAAAAGACCCACAAACACTAAATATTTGTGAGAATGTGGAGTAACTGATCTCTCCATACATTGTTGGGGGAAATATAAAGTGAAGATATAACCTCTTAGGAGAGCTGTTTGGCAGTTCCTTATAAAGTTAAACACATATCTCTATGACCCAGCAATTCCATTTGTAGATATTTACTCCAAAAGAAATGAAAAAAGGCACACAAAAATATCTATGGGGTATCCTTATTTATAATAATCCTAAACTGAAAATAATCCAAATGTCGATCATCAATAAAATGGACAAACTGTGGTGTGCCCATACAGTGGAATACTACCAAGAAATATAAAAATGAACTAATGTCCAGAATAAATAAATCTATAGAGACCAAAGTAAATAAGTAATTGTCTATGGCTGGAGGATGGAAAGAGAGGGGGACAGAATAAGGAGGGAGTGCTAACGGGTATGGGTTCTCATCTGTAAAGTGAATATGAAATACACTGGGTGGTGAAAATGTTCTAAAATCTAACTGTGGTAATGGGTGCAAAACTGTGAATACGGTAAAATTTATTGAATTGTATGCTTTAAAATGAGGTTTCCTAAATGATTACATCTCACTAAATCCACTTAAAGAGAGAATGAACTATTAATATAAAACACACATAAACAATATGTTTAAGGAAAAGAAGCCAAACACAAAAGAATACCTACTGTATGATTCCTTTATATGAACTCCAGATGCAGGCAAAATTAATATATGGTGACGGAAATCAGTTGTTGTGATGATGGGCAACTGGCTGAAAAAAGACATGGATAAACTTTTTAAGAGGCTGAGAATGTTCTATCTTATTTTGGGTGGTCACAGGTGTGTACACAGTTGTTGAAACTTAAGAAATGTACATTTTAATTATATCTCAATAAAAAGGCGATTTTAAAAAACCAATCCTATTAATTTAGAAAGTAAAAACGGTAGGAACTAAGAGAACCTGCCAAAGAATGCCTTCATGCTTCCCATTGAGAGTGATTGCACAGCTGTCCATTTACAGAAATATCTGATGCCTGAATATATTTGTCTTTTTTCCTCATAGTATCTTAATAATAAAAAACTCATTCAGCGCTCCTCTCACCCCAAATTTTCACATATATCAGTTTTCCTAATAAAAAAAAAAATAGTCCAAGAATATTCCACAGCCAAACCTGGGCCTAGTGTAAGCATGTTTAAGTGCCACCAAGTGCTGAAAAGGAAATATAAATATTTACATAAACCAGAATTTTAACAGGGAAACCAAGGTCTAATTTTTTTTTTCTGTCTTCTGAAAACATATTCTCATTACCCTGTCTCAAGGAATCCTCTTCGCCCTACCTCTTCTCTTCTTCACTTCCCCTGGTTAATTAACTCCCATTGATCTTTCACCTCTCAAATGAAAAAATTATTTTCTTTGAAATTCTTCTGAATTTCTATTAATCCAATCTGCCCCCACCACAAATACAATTATACACACAGAGAACAATGTCTCATTTCAGAGCTGCTGTTTTATTGTGCAGTTATATGTTCCTCACATGATTAATGTCCCTATTTCTCCCATTAGACTCTAAGTGCCATGAAAGCAGGAACAGTCTGCTACACATGTTGCTGTATCCCTGCACCTAGCAGTTTTAGGGTTAGGGCTAGCATAAATACTCAAAGAATATTTGGCTCAATGAATAAATTAAAAATGCAATTCAACCACACTATCTAAACAAAGACTGTCTCCAAAGCAAAGAAGCCATCCTTGCTTGACAAATCCATTATAAGTCAATATTCCTTTATCCAACAGAGAACATTTTGGATTAGTATTTATGAGTCACTGAATATCTACTTCCTTGTTGACTTGGCTCTCAAAATATAGAATTGTTCTCTGAGTCATTAGTTTCTACCCTTATTCTGCCTATTGTTTTCTTGACTGGGAACATTTATTCTTATCTTTAATCTCTGTTGTGTATTTTAACATATGCTTCTCCTGTAGTTTCTAAGATATCAGATTTTAAGATATTAAAAAATAATGTTTGCAAACTACTGCCAAGACAGTATTTAATGGCACCTGTAGTTTCTAAGGTATCAGATTTTAAGAAACTAAACAATAATATTTGCTAACTACTGCCAAGACAGTATTTAATGGCATCAATAGCTGTAGAAACGTAACTGCTTAGGGAAGGGGGTTTCAGTTCAAAATGCAAACAAAGTGACATTACTACCAAAGCTTAAAATGGTCCTCTCAAAGTTCAGTAAACAGAATGCTTACTAACACTGAAAGAATAAAATACTAAAAACACATACAACAGATAGCTGGAGACAAAAAACAGCATCATGAAAGAAGGCATCTACCATTTTGTACAACATACTAAATGTATACAAAAACATTTATATAAATCAACTTATACCAACTAGATAAAGACTCTAACAAATGCCTACAGTAAATACAAAACAAGGCCCGTGGCCAAAATTTGAACAATTTTCTACAACCCTTTGAAGCAGTTTAAAGAGACTGCATAGCGCCAATCTATGCTTTCCTGAAAAATGTGGAAAAGGCATGCTCAGAAAAATCTGGATGCCTATGCTGTGCCAGTCATATACTGCAGGCCTCCTAAAACAATAATAAAGCAATTGAACTTTCAGAATCAATTCTGAATGTGAAAATTCATGAGTTTCAGGAAGACAATACAGAAGTCTTTTTTCTAATAATCATCATCTCCTCCCTTTCCTCCCCTATAAAATATTACTTTCACCACTAGCAATGTATCATAACCATCACTGCAGAAGGTCAATTCAAGATCAAATGTAAAGGGAAATGTCCTTAAAAATAAGAGGCTCGACCTCACTTAAAAAGAAAATATTAATAAAAACTATACTGAGTATTTTTTTCCCTATCAAACTTGCAAAAATCTGCAGGTCAGACTCAATACTATATTGGTAAGGCTATGGGGATACAGACATTCTCCTAATGGATGCTCCCCTACAATGAAAGGACTACAAAATTCTATCACTCATGTAGAGGGCAATTTGGCAATACCTATTAAAATTACAAATACCTTTTACACTTTAAAATTTTCTGGAACTGTATCCTACAGATACCAGAATATACAAAATAACTTATGTACAATATCATTCACTGCAGCACTAATAGTGATAAGTGAAAAGTGGTTCAATAACCACCTAGTAAAATATATTACAGTCAAGCCACACAATAGAGTACAATGTAGCTGTGAAAAAGAACGTGAATGCTTTGTATATGCTGACATGGAAAGATAGCTAAGATATAGTAAGTGAAAAAAACAAGATATAGAACAAGGTATTTTATGTGTACCATATGTGAGATATACAAAAGGGAGAAGGAAAAAATATTAACATTTGCTTTTATTTTTATAAAAAAAACACTGAAAAAGTACATAATAAAAATAGTTACAGGAAGTAAAACTAGATGCGGCAAGGGTGGAAGCAAGCTTCTCACTGTATCATTTGAAAATACAATTTTGAGTTTTGAAATGAGAGATTACTAAACTTAAAAAAGGTACCAGAAATATTTATAATGAAAATTAATTGTACTGCTTTTAACATTACTAATTCAAGATATGACATTTCCTTTAATTACTGGTTCTATTTCATTTTAGTAAATATGGAGAGTATGTATATTTAAAAGTGCTTGCATAGGTCCCCCAAACTATTTTTCCAATAGTCTTAAGTTTTTTAAAAATAAAATTTTCCTCAAAGGTTTTGAGTAAGAATTACAGTATGTACAGCAAATATCCACTTCTTCTAAGTCAGAAACTAGAAGGATATTCAGAATATTGAATATCTTGAAGGTATTATGCAACATTCTCAGTTTGCAAAACATGAGCAAGAGCCAGGAATACTGTTCAAGCTGAAGAGTTTGGTTAGTCTCACCAAAACACTAATTGCTCCCCACTCCATAGCCAGCTGCCCTAGACATACTCCTTCTTTTGTACTCAGGCTGTTGGAACATACTTACTTTGGGTGTTTCACATTAACTATTTCCACTACTGGTTCTTACTGGCACAGTACTGTGCTATCTGGAAATAAAACACATCTAGAGATAATGTTCAGTTGTTCAACAAAGACCATGGCTTCAGCTAAACTCTAACTACAGACTATGTAAAATGTAAGATGCAATAAATACAATCAATCACAAAATATCATGTTGCATTATTATGGCTAGGAGAAAATTTTAACCAAATAGTATATATTTTTAAATGTCAAACCGATAAAATCTAAACACATTCTGAATCCCCCTAAAATCCATTTAAAATGTAAAAGATAATCATTGGGGAAATTTATGATCAACATTTTAAGAGGATGAACTAAATAAAAAAATAAATTTTATATGTACCCAATACAGTCTATATCAGTGTCCTACAGCTGCCGTAACATATTACCATTAACTAGGTGGCTTAAAAAACCAGAAATGTATTTGCTCACAGTTCTGGAGGATAGAAGACAGAAATCAAGGTGTTGGCAGGGCCGTGCTCCTTCTACAGGCTCTAAGGAAGAATCCTTCCTACTCTTTGTAGCTTCTGATGGTTGCTATTTTTGGCATTCTTTGGCTCGAGGTAGTATAACACCAATCTCTGCTTCTGTCTTCACAAGGCTGCCTTTCCTGTCTATCTCAGTTTCCTGCTTCCTATAAGGACAACAATTATTGGATTAGGGCCCACCCTACTCTAGCATGGACCTCATCTTAACTTGATTACAACTGCCAAGACCCTATTTATTTCCAAAAAATATCACCACAGAGACTGGGGATTAAGACTTCAATATATCTTTTGAGCGGAAACAATACAACTCATAACATGGTCCAAATCAATTTCCTCTAACAGAGACCTAAATTCATAGATAAAATATTAATAGATTTTGTCTAAGCAGCATCCATTTCCCTTTTTTAGGTAATAGCATCTGACTGTCTTTTGAAGAATCAACCTACTCCTTCTTAAAGTAAAAATGGAGTGCTGATTTTAAGCCTCTCTCCAAAACCAACCACGTACCTGTCCTTGGTTGAGAATCGCACTCCACCAGACCTTAGTGACTGGTTTAGGTCACATGACTGAAGCCTGGTCAATGAGTCCTTCCACCCACTCAATTTGTTTTGATTATTTTTATCAGCCTACCTGATGAAGAAAAAAACCAAGAGGAAAGGAATGCTTGGAGATAGAGATACGGAGACATTCCTGATGACAGGAGTAAAACTTCTAAATCCAGTCATGTCAGAGACTGGCTTTAGCTTTTATTCTGTGAACTTCCCAATTCATAAACTTACAAAATGAACTTTTTGACTTAATTTAAATTGGGTTTCTGAACTTGCAATAAGAAGAGTCCCGATAAATGAAGAATATTGCAATTTGCCATGTGACTGAAAACAAGGCCTCATTATTTTTTTATTTTCTCAAACTTGGCAAAAATACATTAAGAGCCAGTAGAAAAATTAAGTTTATATCCACGTCCATTCCCTAGCTAGAAATTTGCCATGAAGGGTTTAGAATCTAAAAGTTACAAATTCATATTCATGCTTGTTAAAGTAAGGATCTGTGAGCTCCTGACAGCAAAATATAAACAATATAAGGAGCTTTCAAATCTATAAAAAACTAAGTATCAATACCTAAAAACAAAGCATTCATAAAATCTTTCCTCCCCAGTGATATGCTGCAGCACCACCATCCCTAAAAGCAATGATAATCCTAGGTCAACATCATGACATGTGGCTAGAATGGTGACAATGTTATACTGAAATCTCTTTCCATATCTAGAACATTCACAACAGTCTTGCCCTTTATCATTGTTCATGGTTCATTTGTTTCTACTTCAAGAAAACTATGTCACACACATAGTATGTGGACGAATGTCCCTAGAAAGAACATTGATATTTTATACTCACAATTCAGACAACTCTTTCCTCCTCTACCTGTTGCCTACGTTCAACTTTTACTGATTTGTCTGTGGAAAATTTCCAGCCCTTTCCTACTCATTTTGCTGGTATTTCAGAAACCTCAAATTAATATATACATTCTGATACAATATTACATGTTTAAGTGAACCAAAACAAAATAAAGAAATAATGCCTTGCCTGTAAAGGTCGGGTGTCACCTGAGTCTTCACATAATTCACATGGCACAGAAAACTAGTCCTTAGTGTCTCTAATACAGTGATTCTCAAAGGGGCAACTCCTCCCACCTTACTTCACTTAAAAAAATCACTGTTTAAAGCCATGAAGGGTACCACAAATTGTGTCCTAAATACCTATACTCCCTTTCTCATATCAATTTTGTTTTTTCTTAAATAACTTGAGTCACTATAAATAGAATACTACCTCTTACTCAACTTCAGTCACTTGTTTAGTCTGTGTTATTTCAAAGTACTGTTTTCTACCTTTCCACAAATATTTACTGAGCATCCATTCTGTGCCAATCACTTTATCAAGTACTTATAATGCAAAGAAAAACATGATGCAGTGACTGACTTCAAGGGTCTTGCAAACTAGAAGAGGTAGAATTAGAGACACAAAAGGAAGGAGGTAAACAAAGTAGTATAATAATGCTTGTATACTAGAAAAAGAGTCACCTGTGTTTTGTAGTTAGAGGACTTGAAGGATTACAGAATAGGAACTGGGCAGGATATACAGAAAGAACTGAGAATGAGATACCCTGGAGGGTCTTGCATGCTGGTTAAAATTACTTTATTCTATATACCTGTGATTTTGAAGCTTCAGCGTGTACAAGAATCACTTGTTTAAAATAAAGATTCTCATGCCCCACCTAAGAAGATTTGGATTCAGCAGATCCAGGGTAAGAGCCCAAATTTTCAATTTTTACAAATATCTCAGTGGTTTTGTTTAGGTGGTCAATATTTGAAACAATGCTTATAGGTATTTTTCAAGCTTTCCAAGTAGTCCTAGGGATAAGAAGAAGAATGTTGGGAAACAATCACTTTCAAGAGCCTTAATTTTTATTGTTCTGTAGGTGACAAGACCATCACCTACAAGAGAAGTAGGAGTGCACAGGGGATAAAAGTGAGCCACTGCAGTATACTGTAGGAACTGACTAAGAATATACAAAAGAATTCCCAGTATAGTAGTATGAATCCACACAACCACTTTTCTATCTAAAAAATTAAAGTACTGCCCACCTATAAGGTTATTCTGATTAAATTACTTATTTAATACAATAACTGAACTGAAAACTACACTAGAGGGGTTCAACAACAGACTAAATGAAGCAGAAGAAAGGATAAGTCAGCTCAAAGACAAGGGAGTAGAACTCAGAACAGCAGAAAGAAAAAAAGAATGAAAGAAAGTGAAGCCAGCTTAAGGGATTTATGGCACAACATCAAACTAACATTCACATCATAGGGCTCCCAAAAGGAAAAGAAAGAAAGGGGCGAAAATCTTATTTGAACAAATAATGGCTGAAAACTTCCCTAACTTGGGAGGGGAAATAGATCCAAATCCAGGAAGGCCAGAGAATTCTAAATAAGAGGAACCTTAAGAGGCCAATACCAAGAAAGACACCTTATAATTAAAATGTCAAAAGTTAAAACAAGGAGAGATTAAAAACAGCAAGAGAAAAATAACCTGTTATATACAAGAGAACCCCCATAAGACCATCAGCAGAAACTCTGGAAGGGAGGGGCATGATATAGTCAAAGTTCTGGGTGGGGTGTAGACGGACAAAAAACTTATTCTACCCACCAAAGTTATTAAGAAGTGAGAGAGAATTTTCTAAATAAGCAAAATCTAAAGGAGTTCATCACCACTGAAACAGCCATACAAAAAGATGTTAAAGGGACATCTTTGAGCTAAAAAGAAAGGGTGCTAATTAGTAACAAGAATACATATAAAAGAATAAATCTCACTGGAAAAGATAAATTTATGGAAAAGATATAAAAGATTAAAAAAATTAAATAACTATGATTACAATAATTAAAAGATACACAATAAAAATATGTAAAATGTGACATGAAAAACAAAATGGGGGAATAACAACACTGACCTTTATGTACAATGGGATCAAATTTAAGCTGTTATCAATTTAAAATAGACTGCTATAGATATAAGTTGCTATATGTAAGCCTTGTGGTAACCACAAAGCAAAAACCTAGAGTAAATACACAAAAAATAAAGAGAAAGAAATACAGGCATATCACTAAAGAAAGTCATCAAACCACAAAGATGAAAAGAGCAGAGAACTACAAAAACAGCCAGGAAACAATTACAAAATGGCAATAAGCACATACCTATCAATAGTTACTTTATACATAAATGGATTAAATACACCAATTAAAACAGAGTGGTTAAATGAATTTAAAAAAAAAACCAAACAAGTCCATCTATATGCTGCCTGCAAGAAACTCACTTTCAATGAAAAGGCAAACAGACTGCAAGTGAAACTATGGAAAAATATATTCCAATGTGAATGGAAACCAAAAGAAAACTGGAGTAACTATACTCGTATTAGAAAAAAACAACTTTAAAAAAAAGACTATAGAAGACAAAAGAAGGGCATTACATAATGAAAAAAGATCAATCTAACAAGAAAGTATAACATTTTTAAATATTTAAGGACCCAATATAGGAGTACCTAAATATATAAAACAAATATTCACAGACCTAAAGGGAGAAAAAGACAATACAACAATAGTAGGAGATTTTTAATATCTCACTGACATCAATGGATATATCATCCAGACAGAAAACCAATAAGGAAATATCAACCTTAAACAACCCTTTAGACCAGATAGGCTTAACAGATATGGAAGAGTACATCCAAAAGCAACAGAATATACATTCGTCTCAAGTTCACATGGAATACCTTCCAAGACAGATCATATGTTAGGCCACAAAAGAACTCTTAATAAATTTAGAAGAAATAAAATCATATCAAGCATCTTTTTCGACTACAATAATATGAAACTAGAAAATACAAATTGGAAAATTCATAAATATGTAAAGATTAAACAACATGCTACTGAACCAATGGATCAAATAAAAAGAGAAATTAAAAAAATACCTTGAGACAAATGAAAATGGAAATTAACATACCAAAATTTATAGGACCCAGGAAAAGCAGTTTTACAAGGGAATTGCAGTGATAAATGCCTACTACCTTAGGAAACAAGAAAAGTCTCAAATAAACAACTTAACTTTACACCTCAAGTAACTAGAAAAAACAACTGAAGCCCTAAATTAGAAGGATATGACAAAAATTAGAGCAGAAATAAATGAAATAGAGACTAAAAAGCCAATAGAAAAGATCAATGAAAAAAAATAGTTCTCTGAAAAGAAAAATGACAAACCTTTAGGTAGATCCACCTGGAAAAGAGGACTCAAATATAATCAGAAATGAAAGCGATGTTACTGATACCATGAAAATATAATCATTTGAGATTATGAATAATTACTATATGCCAACAAAGTGAATAACCTCAAAGAAATAGATAAATTCCTAGAAATATACAATTTATCAGGACTTACAGATTGAAAGACCTGTATATTGAAAACAATAAGACACTTATGGAGAATACTGGTGAAGACACAAATAAATGGAAAGACAGTCCGTGCTCATGGACTGGAAGAATATTGTTAAAATGTCCATACTTACCCAAAGCAATATACAGATTTAATGCAATCCCTATCAAAATTCCAATGGCATTTTTCACAAAAATAAAGCAAACAATCCTAAGTTTTTTATGGAACCATAAATGACCCCGAGCAGCCAAAGCAATCTTGAAAAAGAGCAACAAAACTGGGGGCGCATCACAAACTGACTTCAAATCACATTACAAAGGTTTAATTATTAAAATAGTATGCTATTAGGATAAAAACAGACACATAGATCAGTGGAACAGAATAAAGATCCCAGAAACACCCCTATGCATAGGAGGCCAATTTAAGACAAAAGAGACAAGAATATACAATGAGGAAAAGACAGTCTCTTCAATAAATGGTGTTAAGAAAATTGTAAAGCCATATATAAAAGAATGAAACTGGACCAATGTCTTACACCACAAAAATTAATTCAAAATGAATTAAAGACTTAAACATTAGACCTGAATCTACAAAATTTCTAGAAGAAAACATAGATGGTCTTGACACTGGTCTTAGTGATGATTTTTTTGGATTTGACACCAAAAGGAAAGGCAACAAAAGCAAAAATAAACAAGTAGGACCACATCAAACTACAAAGCTTCTGCACAGCAAAGGAAACCATCAAAAAAATGAAAACGGAACCTACTAAATGGGAGAAAATATTTCCAAATCATGTATATGATAAAATATATGAGGAACTCATACATCTGAACAGCAAAAAGCAAACAACCTAATTTTAAAATGTGCAGAAGAATACACATTTTTCCCAAAAAGACATAAAGATAGCCAACAGGTACATGAAAAGATGTTCTACATCATTAATTATCAGGGAAATGTGAATCAAAACCACAATGAAATATCACCTCACACCTGTTAGAATGTTTCTTATCAAAAAGATAAGAAATTAGTTTGCAAGTATGTGGAGAAAAGGGAATTCTTGTGCACTGTTGTTAGGAATGGAAATTTGTGCAACCCCTATGGAAAACAGTATGGAGGTTTCTTGAAAATTTAAAAATAGGGCTGTAAAAATCAAGGTAATTTTTCTCAAAATATTGTAATTAGAAGGCTCCCCAAGACCGTATCTTACAAGGATATAGGGAATGCAGAGAGATTAAGTGATTTACTTGCTCAAAACCATACAGCCAGTCATACTTACACCAGAACCTAATGCTCCTGCCTCAGGGATTTTCCCATTCCACTCCAGGTCTGTGATGAAATTGTTTTGTTACCCAAGAAAAACCCAATATTTTTTACCTAAGGAAAAAATGCAGTGTTCGTTGGCAAAAAATAAAAATTTGAGTATTTTTTTGCCACTATCCTATAAAATGTCATTATAAATGTAATAATGTTAATGATATATAAGTTGTCATCACCCAAAACCATTATACAGAGAAGTTATATAGAAAAGTTCTGAACAGACCATAGTGCAATTTAAATTTCAGAGATAACAATCATTGTTCTATATTTTAAAAATATTTAAAAGAAACCGCATTATTTTAGGAGTGTATACAAAGAACAAATTTTATGAATCAGCTTCAACAAATTTTTTTCAAGCTAACTATTATTAAGCAAAGATGATGTACTTCACCTCTTAGTCAATTCTCCTACACAGTATTTACTATTAATAGAATTTCATCGAAGAATAAACTAAAATTAGTTTTCTCTATATACAGCCTACAGCTAGTAAAACATGAAAATAATATTTCCACCCAGGCCTGCCTAAACCAAAGCTATATTTTGTTGCTGTTGTTGTTAATCGTAAATGGGCCTTAGAATGTGGTAGAAAGTTGGAGAACTGAAGAGAGGAATTAAACTTCTGAATACAGAGTACATTTATCAACCTATACCATCCTAACAAGATACAATCTTTAAAGGTTTGCAGGTCAAGTTAATATTTGAAAAGCATGCAAATTCATGTCTAAAATTATTTTTGTGGATTATGTGTTTTCTCTAGAAGTTCATCAAATGTTCTTCATGTAACCTGGTGTTTAAAAAAATGGAAGAACCAATGTTTAACATCAAGAAAGGTTGCATCTCAAGTTTTTTTTTAATTCATAAACAGACAAAAGCCAGAAGAGACAAAACTGTTTACATTATATCAAAATAAAGTTGCTTAACAGACTTCATATAACAATGATGCAAGTTCAGCCAAAGATGTTCACTAAAAACAAATTTCAATGACTGTATTTCATTACTGAATTGTCTCATTATTTTCTTTCTCTTAACTTTAACCACTATTTCTATTTCTAAAGTCATTCTTATCTCCATGGGTTTCTGAAGGCATATGCTTCCCCAGACTAGAATACATACATAAATTTATTTTTAAAATTTAGTTTACATCTTAATTTGATGTGTTTCCAAACATATCAATTAATTTTACATGCACAAAAAAAGAAAAAGAAGCGTAAAGAAAAGACAGAAATGTACAGAACAGGAAAGGAAGATGAAGGAAAACCTGTATCATGCAAAAGCAAGCTATTCATTCCTAAAAAAGCACTGACCGAATCCTAGACTGCATCACTGGACCAAACATCTGAAGACCCTGTATACTGTCATCTGAAAGCAAGCATTCTTTCAACATCAAGTTTAAAGTGTGTTGCTTATTTCATAATCCAGTTAAATATAATAACAACAATATCCTTACTATCATTGCTTATAATTATTGAGTCACAGAAACCAGATACTGCCCACAGCATGATTTGACAATAGATCTTTTCTGTTTCTTAAGTCTTTATTCCTAACCTAACTTTTAACTGTATATATTCACATTCCTCTATATTGCTGATTTCATCTGGATTAAGTGTTAAAGAACATCTGACAGAATATAGATGGGTTGATTTAGGTACAGTAATTATTAAATATATTTTTACTTAAAACTCTTTAATTTTTAAAAATAATTTCTATTAAATAATGTCTGAGAGGTAACATGTAAATATTTATTAATCAGCTAACAAACCTCTCACTTTTTCCAAAATAAAAAGGAAAAGAAAAAAAGACAAAAACTGGGTGATCAACATCTCTGGTTCCTTGTCCTGCTACAAGGTTGGTTTATTTACTATCAATGTAGCTTATATAGTTTATTATCAATGTAGTTTATCAATGCAGTTTATTTACTATCAATGTAGAATACTCTTCTCTTTTAATTTACATTCTCTTGCTTTTAAAAGATCAAAATCTGTGAATAATTCATCTTCTTAATACTTTAACAGTCTTTACCAAACAACTCGTTCAGGTTGGACTATCACCTATGTGGCCCACTTAAAAAAAAAATAATTAAGTCCCACACAGATTTAAAGCTCCTGATAACTCCTACCTAAAGTCTTTTCACTAATGTAGAAAAATCTTAGTTTTTTTTCTTTATCTTTCCCCCATTTATGAATTTACTCTTGCCTTTCACCAATAAAATGAACTAATCTTTGATTTGGATATCTTATATAAAATTAAACAGAAGTTCTTTGCCTAAGGAGAAAGGGGCCAAAGGAAATCTTATTTTTAGAAAAGGCTGTACATTGATAGCCATAAGCCATGAGTCTTGAAACTGTTTTCAGAGATGTATGTGGATTTGACTCTGTATATGTCTATTTAACATGCCACAAATCTATTTTAATAAATGCTCCACAGTGAAAGGCTATAGATAGTAAATATACATATAAATAAAAATCGGTTGTGCAAGTCTCACATGTAAAACAGCTTTACCACTTCAATCATACTCGTTTTTCTTTTAAAAATCAGTATAGTAAAATTCCAACACTTCTCAAAAAGTTGTTGGAAATTAATGCACATTATTATTATCTTGATGTATTCTTTCCAGAAAGGAAACCATATATAGGTGGAATACCCAATATAGGATCACAAAAATATTATTGCTAAAGGTAACTGTGAGGTTTTCAACAAACAAAAGTAAAACTTTAGTATGCTGACAATGGAATGTAGGTGCTATACTAACTAAATCATTTTTAAAAGATTAGTTAAACACTCATAGAAAAATGAGTAGCCTAAAGGTTTTTTCAATAACTATTCCCAAAGATTTATGGACTTCTTAATGCCCATTAAAGTATCATTTTATTGTGGTCAGATAAGCTAATCAATGTCCACTTACACAAGTTAAACTTTGTCAGCTTCCTTATTAGCTGAATGAAAATTCACACAATGTAACACATAAGTATTTTCATCATTAATCCTGCAATTTTAAAAAGCTGCATTTTAACACAGGAACATTCACAAACATTTATGTTCCTCTCACTTTTTATTCTTAGGTAAGAGGAGTTTCCCATTTTATTTTGATAGGAATTTCTCCCTATTACCTTTGTCACAACACTTTCCTGTTTCTATTAATGAAGCATATTGTCTTAGACAGTGATGTATGAAATTAGCCAAACAGCATATCATTTTTAAAATGTGCCAAATCACTCTTTCCCCTTCTCAGATTTAAGACACTACTCGGCACTTTCCCTTTCCATCACACATTTTAAAAATATTTATTGCCAGCTGCACCAAATCTAAGTCGCAGTTAGAAGATTCTAGAATTGAGAAGGCATTTGGCTAAAATCCAAGAATTCTAAATCCTGACCTTAATCTGCTTTACATTGTTCACTCCTTCACCCCCACTTGAGGTCTCTGGGAAAGTTATGAATAGAAGAAAAGGCCAGGCACCTACACAGTTACTATAAACTTTTGTTACCAACTTCAAAGTGCCCTGTGAACTAGGCTGGTCCACATGGAAAGTTCACCAAGCTCAAGGTCTAGAATCACTTGGCTATCCTACACTGTCTTTCCTCTTTTGAGGCTATGCTCAAAACTTAGCCAATAGTAAAGGAAGGCCAGTCTAGCAACATATGAAGGAAAATTAAGCCAGCAGAAACATTCAGCTCAGAATCCTATTTTGCTCTGAATACCACTGACAAAACTAAAAACTCAAGAAGAAAAAGGAAAGACAAAACAGGACTCTAACACTAAAGAGAAGAAGGCAAGGCATTCTAGGCCAGGGAATTTAAAGAGTAATTCTGTTACCATTTATGGTAAGGTTATGAGTAGAGAAACCACAATTCTTTAATATGATATAAATCAAGGATGCAATCAGTAGTTGGAAAGAAAGGGGGCAACCTGGTGGAAACAAGTAGGAAAGTCTATAAGAAGGGTGTTGCTTTAATGTTTAAGATTATAGAGGGCAGGCTTTTAAATTTCAATCCCAGACGTACCACTCTAGCTAAGTGACCATGAATAAAATTATCTTTCCAAATCTGTTTCTCCACCTATAAAATATATATTAACATCAAAGGCTCTTGTCTGGCACACAGTAAATGCTAACTATATGGTAGCCTTTAATAGACATTAATTTTAAAAAGACTTGTCTTCTCATATTTAGATAATACCTCATATCTTTAAACTTATGAACCACTTGATGGGGATGAGAAGAGGGAGACAGTACTATACAAGAGATTGCAAAAGATTCAATACTAAATATGATTTACTTCAAAATAACCCAGTGAGAATTAGTTGATGTAGCTGGGTTTTCACTATACAAACTTCTGCATATGTTTAAAGTTTTCCTACAGATTTAAAAAAAATTCCTTTCCCTTTAATATGGCTGGAGAAGAAAACAAGTTCTAGCATCACTTCTACCTTTCATAAATCATAAATCTAAAAGATGGAAAGAAAGGTAAGAGAACAGGAGACTATCCACTGGGTAAGTAAAGAGGTAAACACCTGCAAATGACCTAGAAAATATGCATACATTGACTGAGAGGAAGTGCCAATAGAAAAAGAGCCAATAGTGACCTTGCATTGAGGACAATCAAAAAAAAAAAGTGAAGGAGAGCATCAAACTGAACATAAGAATGTCTTAATATAAAAATTTCAACTCCTTCCTCTACATAAATTCTATACTTTTAAAATCTGCATAAGTTGATAATTCTAAATGTACTAGTACAGCATGAACTTACATTAGACATAAATTCTGTTGTAAAAAAAAGTATATTTCTGTGACAAATTCATTATTTTTCACATGTGCGATTTTCTTTTACCATGGAAGATATACCTTGTAGATTCTCTTAAAATTAGTTTTTCCCCTTTACTTTCTGAATTTAGGAGAGGGAGAACATACCTTGTACTCTCTGGAACCCTCTAAGAAAGTCAACAAATAAAAGAAACATATAAAATAATCATTTATTGATAATGATCATGATAAAATGATTCAGATTTTATAAAAAATAAGCTAATCATGAGACTGAATAACACCACAGACTATTATTATCAAGTATTATCAATGGGAATGAAAATGCTAATACAATAGTTTTTCCAATAATATTAATTCCCATGGGAAATAATATTGGTGTTCACATCTTCTAGCCCAAAAAGTTAAGTCTCAATGCGTATCATCTTTAACAGAGATAGAAAACTATTACGTAATTTCATACCGTAATTGAAGCAAGTTAAAAGTTTTCTTCTGGAAGAGTTCAGTTCTGTGTTTTACTTTTACCTGAGAAGTTAGGTATATGTTTCAAATACTAAAATATCATACAATTATTTCTATGGATAAGAGAAAAGCATTTATGCTAAGGGAAATCCCTTGACTGATTTAATAAGAGTTATTACTCAATGTTTCCCAACTGATCAACTGTTTTTAATCTTCACCTTCCTACATTTCTAAAGACAAAAAAAAAAAAATATGTGAAACTTTTCTATAAAGTATAAAATGTAAAAAAATAAAATAAAATAAACAGTATAAAATGTGCTATGGAGCTATGAAATGATGACACATTATTAGATTTTTCTGACACTTCCTGCTTTCTATATGTCAAGTTTTTGAGTTTACTTATTCCCCAGGTTAAATTTACCAAAAATCTCTTGAGACAATTTTGTTTCTAAATGATCTCCTTCAAACTTTGTAAAACAACTGTAATGGAGAAACTGCTAATGATTTAGAAATTCCTTTATATCAAATGGTAAAGTACAGAGATAATAGTATTTCATACAATTTTAAGATACAACTGAGTAAAATTTTTTTTCTCTTTAGTATAAAATGTCTCAAACATACTCATTTTTAGTTTCTCAAAATTTGAAATGTAAGTGTAAATCACTGGTTGCATCCCTGTTTTTTTCCTTTTAGCTATTCTCTTTGAAACATTTTGCTCTTATAATTCAAAAATACACATTACACAAAATTAGATTATAAAGACTTTATTATAGGCTTCCAATCAGGATGGCAGAGTATGTAAACATTGTATTTGCCTCCTCTCATGACCACATCAAAAAAAAACCTACAACTACAGAACCATCATCATTGAGAATCGCCTGCAATCTAGCTGAACAGAGGTCCAACAACTGGGGACACATAAAAGAGGCCACTTCCAGACAACATGGTAAACCGACTATAATTTAAAATTTAAAAAAACTTGACAGTCGGTTTAGGAAAAAAAATAACTTCATTATAAGGGCACTCAAGAAAAACTGGCTTTACATACATAACTTTCTTAGACTGCATAATAAGGAATTCAGAAAACTGATATACAAAAAAATGCATAATTCTCTTTAATAAAAAACAAATAAACATGTAGAACAAAAGGAATAAAAAGAAAAAAATCCTTAGGTGTCAGTCATCTCTATATAGCTTTCTTAACTTGCCCCTCACATATAATCCATTAAGTAAAGGATTCTCAGACATCCTGCCTCATAAGATTCAGTTTCATCCTTAAAACACTGAACCCAACACTGTAACAGAGCAAATCTAACCAACTCAAAAATCAGAGAAACTAAGGCTGACGACAAAATTCAAGTCTTTTGAAAACAGTTGATTTTAGTTTAGTGCCAGAAAATAAAATCATATAATTTGCCATAAATATAACCTTTCAGGTATCTGCATTTTGCGAACAAAACAAACAAATAAAACCAAAAAAAAAAACCCACAATGCAATCTTAAATTTCAAAAATACTGCTACTGTATAATTTATCTCGCTATTCAAACTTAAGACTATTCAGACAAAATGTCTATATAGAGTAAAGGTATCCTTCTCTACCCAAACCTTTATTTCCTATCCAAAACTCAAGCATAGAACTGATTGGACTAATGTGGTTTATCACATTATCTGAATACTCACTACAGAAAAGCAGGAATTTAGAAGATTTGGATAGCAAAATATATCTGTATTGTTACACAACTCCATCATATAACTAACAATTTTAATAATTCATAGAAAAAGATATTTAAGGAAGTCTTTCCAGAATAATTCTAGTTCACTCTGATCACTATTATCTTCACAAAATACAACAAGTCCTTGAATAATGTGTTTCATTCAATGTCATTTCATTATAACGTCGATGAGATGCCAAAGGAATTTAACTTTTGTTTATACCAATTAGTCTATGGTAAAATTGGTTTCATTATACATCACTTCACTTAAAGTCACAGAATGTAAGTGAGGACTCACAGTAAGTGAAGACTTAATGTATACTGCAGTTTATCTTCTGATCTCTAATTATTCTCAAATTGAGAGTATAATGAGAAAAAATGTTTGCAAATATTATACAGATGTGGGTGTAGTATCCAGAATACACTCTAAAACTCAACAATAAAAAGACGAATAACTCAGTTTAAAAATGGGCTAGGGATCTGAATAGACATTTCTCCAAAAATATACAAATAGCCAACAAGCATATGAAAAGATGCTCAATATCACTGATCATTTGGCAAATGCAAATCAAAATCATAATGAGATACCACTTCATACCTGTCCACTAGGATACCTATAATCAAAAATAGAGACAATAACAAGTGTTAGCAAAAGTGTGGAGAAACTGACACCTCACACATTGCTGGTGAGAATGTAAAATACTGCAGCGGCTTTGGAAAAGTTTGACAGTTCCTCAAAAAGCTAAAACATAGTTATATAACCCAGCAATTCCACTCCTAAGTACATAGCCAAGAGAAGTGAAAACAAATGTCCACACAAACGATGCTGATGTTCATAGCAAGCAGCCTTATTCATAAGTGGTAAAAAGTAGAAACCACCCAAATGTCTGTCAAATGATGAACAGATAAACAAAATGTACTATGTCCATACAATGCAATCTTATTTAGCCATTGAAAATAAAGTGCTGAAATATGCTACAACATGGATGAATCCTGAAAACATGCTAAGAAACAAGACACAAAAGGCCACATATTGGAGGATAACATTTATATGAAATGTCCCGAATAGGCAAATCCACAGAAAGTAGATTAGGGGTTGCCCAAGGCTGGGTCATAGGAGGAATGGGAAATGACTGCTAATGGGTATGGAGTTTCTTTTTCTGGAATTAGATACTGATATTTGCACAACCTTGTGAATAAATTAAAAAATACTGATTGTGTACTGTAAAGGGGTGAATTTTATGGTATGTAAATTATATCTCTATTTACAAAAATAAAAAATTTCAGGTTATGGACCTGGGATACTTCCTATATACAAGAAATTGGAAATAAAATGAGCTAATAGTTTACACTGGAATCATCCCAAAGCATGGGCAAGTGTAAGGAATAGTTTAATTTTTTCTAATACCTGCAAATAGAGTAGAAGATAATTTGGAGGGTAGTGATGCTAAGCTTTTAACTTGAAACTACAAAACAAACAAACAGCTTTCTTTATTCACATCTACCCAAAATCCAGATTCCATACAAAAGATATAAAGAAACATTGATATAGAGAAAATAAGAATCAAAGACCAATTCAGAGGCACATCAAAACAAAGCCCCATGTGCTGAGCTTTCAGGGCCAGTTTGCAAACCAGGAAAGAAAACCAATCTCATTATTCTGTATATATGGTTATTTGCCACAGAACGTAGTTTGTTTCCAAATACTAAACCCAACCTCCAAGGACAAAAATTTGCCAATACTAAAGGTATTCAAAGAATATGCCACTGATTTTAGGCAATGCCAAAAAATGAGTTTTATGCAATGGAATAAGATATAATTCCAAATGAACTTAGAAGAAACATAGTTGTGGATGATAATATTGCCCCTGTAAAGGTGATTTTAAAACAATGTTATTACAGAGTCCCACCATTGAAATAAAGGAAACATTCCTTCCCTGCGCTAAGGAGCCAAAATGTTTTGCAAATTGCAATTTGCCTAACAAAAGAGACTCCACACTTTTTAACCTGCATTAAAAAATCCTATCTTTGCAAACCTATCAGCTATACATCCCCTACATGAATCATGGAGTGTAGTTTAAACAGACAATCCATTCTTGTTCTTTTCCATTTTTGCCCAGTTGTTTTTCATGACAAGAATGTCTTTTCCATATTCATCAAAATAAAGCAAAAATCTGCCAATTTCTTTATGAAGCCTTCCTTCATCATCTCAAGAGATTTCTTTCATTTCAAAACACCCCTAGAACTTGCTTGCACCATCATTAAGGCATATTTTGCCTTGTATTATAACTGAATACACTATACTTTCTCTAAGGACTAAAAGTTCCTGAAGATTAGGGCAGCTTTCCCAGTATCTTTGTTTGTCCACAGTGCCTGGTACAAGAGATGCTTAATAAAGATTTAAATGAAGGACTTACCTGCCTTTCGTTCCTAAAAATAGCACTACTAAATAAGTAGCTAAATTATTAGGCAAGTACTCAGAAGTGGCAAGTCCACATAGACAGTGAATACCTAATTCTCACTCTATAAGAAATTTCAGGTCATCCTGTGCAGTCTCATAAGGTTAAAAAAAAATAGCATGATTCAGATGCTTTCTAGAATTGCTCCAGCTACACACACAACTGAGGAAATCAGGCCAATCCAAAATAATTCTAACTCAGAAACTCATTCTGCTATCCTTCTTCAGCCATGGTAGAGCTAACAACTTTCCATACTTCAGGAAGAGCTTCTTGAGAATACAGCAAAGATGAGGAGAAGCCAAGCAATAAGTTATATCACACCAGGCAGCAAAGAGAACCTCGTTCTTCCTGGAATCAGGACTGACCATCCCCATCGCAACAATCAGGTGACAATCAAATATTCCTCTTACTCATAATCGTTGTCTGAACCTGATACTAAGTCCAAGTCAACTAAAACCTAATAATGAAAAGTCCAAAACCTGCACCTCTACATTTACTTCCACAATCTAGATGCATGCCCCACCCCCCAAAAAAAGTGAGAATTAGATTTTGAAAATGAGCATTCATTTTTAATACAAAGACTGCTATAAATATCATTCAGAAACCAAATTATCCCAAAGTATTAAGATAATCAGTCAGCAGAATCAAATATAAAGTTACTATTCAAAATCAATCCCATTAAAATAAAGAAGAAAATTATTACATCTGTTAGTGACAACATATAGTCATCACTTGGACTATGTATATGGATCATTGCCAACCCCATTAAATACAGCAAGTTAACACTACAACTGATTTCCTCAGAACTCCCCTCTTAAAATACAAAATGACATACAATCGAAGAGAAAATAAGAGACTTAATTAATTTTAGTTGGGAGACGTAACTACATATTATTGCTCAGATTAAAATATTGCTGTGCACTCTGGACTCTAATCTCCTGAACTTTACTACCTCGGAAGTGGAAATTTGGAGTTAAAAATATACTTTAAGAAATCTGATCACCAGATTAATATCCTCCCCTTCAAAAAACGAATCTAAAATTTACCATTCAATTAAGATATTTACAGGATTTATTAGTTATTTAAAAAAAAAAAAAACCTTGCCAAGCACCAACAGTACCTAACCACTAAAACTATAAGTGTCTGACAAAAAGGGGGCCTGAGGCAGAAGGCAAGGATTCAAAGCAAACAATTAAAATAAGATAAACAACTCATTAAAATAATTTAAACTAAAGCAACAGTAACTTAAGAAATCTACAGGATTATAGTTATCAATTGCAAAACCTTTTAAATATGAAAAAGCCCTACTAAAAATACCAATCATTAAAAAATTAAGCAAATACGAAAACTAAAAAGTTCTCCAAAATAAATTCAGGTTTTATATTAACTCACAATTCTGAAAACTCATTAATTTCATGCTTCTCAAAACCTCCTCGATGTGTTATAAAGCTCTTTTATATGACGGTTACAAATAATACATAATTCAAAAAGTGCTTAAGCAGACATAGCATTTCAGCAAATATATGATAGGGTTGAAAGAATAAACCCAGCAGAGACAGAGCAAATGATGACAACCTAAAGGCTGATTCCTGGAGGGCAGAGCTGGGCTTGGATTGGCAGGAGGGAAATTTTAAAATACATTCACAAGACAAATTATACCAAAAAACTGATTCATATCTTTATTATTTACACAGGCATGTTTTAAAAAGTACTTTCAACCTTTGGACAACCAGTGATATCAGATACCTTAAAGCATTATTGCTTATTTTTGTTACAGTCTAAATCCTTCACAAAACTCACATACATTTTCATAATGAAACACTACAGAAATGGAAGGCTTATATCCTCAAAGTAAAGGTTACCTTATTTTGACTTGTTTAAAGTTTCAGTTTTGCTTTATAATCTATTATAGAAACATCCCCTTGTGGGACATTGTAAAGGGCATACCCTCCTGTCAAGCCAGAAAGCTCAAACACAAAGACAACTGAACGAACCAAGTGCTGTAATTCTTCCAAACTGAGCCTCTCCAACACCCCCTCCACCCTTCCCCCCCCCAACAGATATGTCTATTAAATCAGTGTCTGTTCTCCCCCTCGCACAACAAAGAGAACTTCTCACCGCATGAAATTGCCGCTGAATGGACACCAGAAAGCAGGATTTGCATAATTCCTCCAACGAAACCCTGTCGGGAAGGAGGGGAAGAGGGGCCCAAGAGAACGGATAGACTCTCATAGATTCTGCTGGGGAAGATCTAGTTCCCAAGAATATTCCCCACGGGTGTGGGGGGTGTGGAATTCTGGGCCTCCCCGAGGACTGGGCGTGGGGGACAGAGGACGACGAGAGAGCATTTCCCCACACATTAGCAGCACCGAAGCAAAGATGGGGAAATAACAATACTGAGGACAGGAGAGTCAGACACAAGGATGAACTGAGGCTAGGGGGCGGCGGGCGGAGCGGAGACACCACACGGGCCACTTACTTTTTGGAGGGGGGTTAAATATATGAGCTAAGCCCTTATGGTCCCGCCGGCCGCCGCACAGAGGGAAACGGGACCTTGGGAGAGAAAAACAGACAAAACACATAGTGTGAGAGGCGCAGCTCCTCCGCCCGGCCCCTCCCGGGGAGCCCCCGTTCACATTCCCTTCTGCCCGCAAGGAAAAAGCCACCCGGGGCGGCCCAAGGTCCGGGAGGTGGGGGTAAAGGGGGAGGACGAGGCTCTCGGCTAGGCGGCGGCTCCGGCAAATCCCCCGGGAAGGGACAAGAGCGACTTGGCTTTTCATCGGACCCGGTCCCACCTCCCTTCCTCCCCGCCGCGCACACATCGAACACAAATACACACACACCGACCCGAGCGTCGAGGATTAACTCCCCGGCCGCCGCCGCCACCGCCGCCCGCAGAGGAAGTGCAGCCGCTGCCCCCTGCGGCCATGACACCCCACTTGGCTCGGTCAGACAGACCCGGGGCCTGTGACAGCTCCGGCTCCCTCCGCCCCCATCTCCACCTCACGCCTCGCACACGCCCGAGCGCCGGGCGCCCGCCTGCCTGCCGCGCGTGCACGCGGGATCAGGGGCGCGCGCCGCTGCGTGTGGGGGAGGGGCGGCGCGGGAGGGGTAGGCGCCGGCGAGAGCAGAGAACGGCGCTGAGCCGAGACCCAGCACGCCCCGCGAACCCGCGCTGGGCTCTGCAGGACCCGCGGCGGCGTCCCAAGTCGACTGGCAGCGCCGCGGGGCGAGTCTCCACAACAAGCCGGCAGCGGCGCCGGGCGCCAAAAGGGGAGGAAAAGGAGGAGGGGAGGGACCCGCGCTCCCGCCCGAGCCCGCCCCAGAAGGTGCGCAGAGGGGAGGGGCCGGCGCGCGCGCTCAGGCCCGAGCCCGGGAGAGCCCGCCCGGAGGTCGCGCGCGCCCGCACTCCAGGGGGTGGGGGAGGGGGACGCCCGAGCCAAAGAGGGCGGGCGGGCCGGAGCAGCAATTGCCTCTCCCCCGGCTCCCTCCCACGTCCGGGGTGGCTGGGGGCGGGGCGGCCCAAAGGCTGGAGGCGGCAGGGAAAGAGTCTCACCTACACAGTGAATGAGCTTGTGGCGCCACGAGTCTAGTTCTTGCCGAAAACCGCGTCTCTCAACGGAGCATTGCTGCCGCCTACACACCCTCGCCATCTTCTGCCGCCCGCCCGGCCCTGCCTCCACCGCGGCCCCGCGCACGCCCAGCCGCGTCGCCCGGGGCCGCGCACGCACCCGTGGTCTGGGCGTCGCACCTCCCGTCGGGGGTGGCGCGGGGGCAGGGCCGGCCTCACCTCGCGGTGGCCCCGGGGGCGAATTGGGCGCGCATCTACGCCGCACACAGCGGCGCGCGCCCGGCAGGGCTGCAGTCCCTGCGGTGTTTGGCAGCGACTGCCGCCTCCTCTGCCACCCGTGAAGGCGTCTTCCCACGGCCGGAGCTCACCTTCGACCCTGCGCCGTGGCCGCACTGTTCCCCAAGGCCACGGCTGCCCCTTCCTTTCCCTTCCTGGGGCTTTTTGTTTTTTAGACCAGCCCTAGTTATCACTTCTAACCTGCCTAACGCCTGGCACTAACTGTTGCAAGTTCCGTGGTAACTGCTTCTCTGAACTTCTCGGTCGAAACTGCTCCTCCCAGGAGCCCGTTTAAGAAGCAGAATTAAAAATAAGTGTCCGGATGCCCGTGGAGGCACTGAGCCCTAAAGTTTTAAAAGGTAAAAAGGATATGTTCTATAAAGTCGTTGGAAGGCTTAAACACATTCATAAATCCAGTAAAAATTGAAATCAAGCATTTTAATGTAAATAAACTAGGAGGTTTCTAGCAAGACTGATCATAGGTAAAATTCTCAAGTTAGCCGATTCGGAACCCCTTCTGTTGTCTGTGTTGTGTGGAAGGGGAATTTAAGAAAATTGTGCTCAAGTGAGAATGGGATAAAAAAAGATTGAACAATACTCAAAGCATAGTGTTGACATTGGCTTAATTCCGTATTTCATGAAAAACTAAAATATTTTCTAAGGGAATTTTCAGGTGGAAACCAGAGATAATAAAATCACCATTTGTAGAGCACTACCTGTTCCATTTAAACATATACTCCTGATCTTAATTCCTTGACTGTTTACTTGAAAGAGAAAAGAGAAGAACGAAAAAGAAAAGGAGAAGTGGGGGAGGAAAGTGAAATACAAAACCAAAAGAAAAAAGATCCCTTTTTTACCAATAGGCCCAGAAGCCTAGGACTCAGGCTTCTTCCCCACCTTTGGGGTTTAAGATTAAGGACAGTGCATTCCTGCTTTTAGATATTTAAATTTAAATTTGAAAACCTAATTTTAATCACTGTAGTAGGCAAAACAAAGTCGTTAAATACTTGGTGTTGAGGATCCCATTGTTGTATTTTCAAAGGTAGTTGTCTTCGTTCTCTGAACCAGGCACTTGGAAATGGCGTGTCTATCTTTAAAGAGATGGACTAAGTGGGCCTTTTGGGTAGGAGTGGTTTGAGATATATGAATAAAAGGCACCTTCTGCTCCCCAAATCTTAAAAACCAATTATTTTTCCACAATTGTCAGAAGTCCACAATATTTCATCGGTTTAAGAGTACTGTCAAATAAACAAGCTGATAAATTAGGAAGTATTGAATTTCTGTGTACATAAAACTGTCCTGAGTGGCAAGGGGAGAGGACAAATATGAAATAAAAGATTTCTAAGGACCACCATCCTCCTGCACATGGGATGGCAGGACATCGTGTATCATCAAACTGAAACTTTCATTCTTCACCGCTAGGTGGTAGGTTTGAGTCATTATAGCTTTTGGCCAAATTTCTATGGATTTTGGAGAAAGTGTTTCATAGTTTCAAATAAATAAATACCATATAACTCTGAAATAAGTTGATAATAAATGCATTTTTCAATGACCTCATATGTTTTGTTTAAAAATAATCAAACCAAAGGTACTAACTTCATCTACATAATCTCTTAAACTCAGAGAGAGAGATTAAGAGGATCCTAGAAACTTCAGAGATCAACTCTAATATGAGATCTGGATTCTCTAATTTGAGGTATGGAATTGGAAAGCCCAGACAGGTAAAATGACTTGACCACTTTAGCTGCTAGTAGAGAGAGGACAACAAAAGCCAGAAGACAGGTTTTTCAATTCCCAATTCAATGCCATTCTCCCCACTCTACTTAGAATTGCAATTACTGCTCATTTATTTTAGTTGAGAACCAAAATATAGTGGACCTCTTACAAAGGCCTATTTATAAGAAAGGATAAGGGGACAAAAATAACTATCATCCATTGAATATATACTATATGTTCAGCATTGCAGTTTTATATAATCCCATCTGAATAAAAATGCCATAGAGTAGGTGTTGTTTTTAACTATTTTTTACATTTTCCAGATTAGAGATTCAAGACGCAGGGATTAAGCACCTTTGTCCAAGTTCAAAAAGCTCCCAAATGGCAGAACCAGAATTCTTTCTAAGATCTCTGACTCCCATACCCTCTTAGTTGTCCTGCATGCAGAATCAGGACTCTGCATGCAGGGGATTCACTTAATTCCATGTGAGAGGTGATGTTCCATTACACAGTTGAGCAGTGTAACAAACATTTTGAGCTGCTATCATATAGTAGGCAATATTGTAGGTACAGAGGACACATAGATATCTAAGACATCATTTCTGACCTCTAATGCTTTTGGCTACCCTGTACTTGGAATTTAGCTGCAAACTCTTTTCCCTTCTGGGGGACATATAACAAATACAATACAGTGATTAAGAAAATAGAATCTGGAGACAGCTTGATTGGAATCTTGGTTCCATCCATTAGTAGCTGCGGGGTCTTGACAAATTAACTTGTCATCAGTTTTCTCATGTGATAAAGAGGATCATAGTCTAAAAGATGGGGTTTGTGTGAAGATGTAACGAAACAATCATGTACAGGTCTGGCATCCCATGATCCAGGGACTTGAAATCTGAAACAAGTATTTAAGTTTGAGTATGCTCTTAGCTTTGAAAATGATTCCAAGAAACATCAGTAGGGAGTGGGGAAGTGAGAAGAGCAGGAAGATAATTCAGAGTGCATTATTAGGCAAATTACTACTGTGGGCAACTGGAATTAATCTCTCTGAGGAAGTCTAAAACGCAGTGACTCAGATTAACCCACCTGAAGGAGGGAGCTGGGGTATTCACACATGAACCCTCTCAGTCATTGCTTGAGAGATACTCTGGGTCCAAGGAAAGAATTAATTTCCCAGATTTATGCCTTCTCTGTTCATAGGCAGAGCAGGTTCCAGGAGCCAGAGGAAGCCCTCAGGTATAGAGATGCAGGTGCCACAGATGAAAGTCTTGGGCAGCTCTATACCAAAATAGTAAGGTCTGAGGTCATGTTAGTGGGATATTAAAACAATCTGCTATACCTGGTAATAATCCTGCTGCATTTCGGCCATCAGAATGTGGGCATGAGTGATGTATGCCACTGATGTTAAGTAGAATTTTAAGTTTGTGAGATATTTTCCCAAATGACAATAGAATTGATTGACTACTTAAAATATTAGCAGTTTCAAGAAGATGTAGGGATAAAATTTCAAGATCTTTTAGCATTATTTTTGAATTTTTAAAAGGACTGAGTGAACCTTTTCTCCATAAACCTTGGCATCATATTCTATGCTGATGTATAGTTACCTGAACACATGGTGTTTTGTTCATTTGGTTTTCAGGAACAAACAAACAGTTAACTATTGTTTTTGTTAGGTGATTGTAAGGGGGGGGGGGGGGGTGGGTGGGGGGTGGGGTGGGGTGGTGGGGGGGGGGTGGAGACAAGAATCACCAGAAAGGAGTTATTTATAGCAAATGAAGGCTGTTTCCATGGAAAATGTGTTTTCATTTTGAAGTCCAAAAAGGTATAAAATGCATCTGAGTTAGGCAAAATGAAAGTGTTTAAAACCAAAGGACGTCCTAAAGGAAAAGTTTAGTTTAAGTAAGAAAAATTTTGGTAAAATCACAGAAAGTCCTTAAGTATCCTTGCTGAGCTTTAGCAAAATGTGCATGTCAAAGTTATATCTGTTAGTTTTCCCATCTAACAAAAACAACTCTTCATTACTGAGCAACCACTCTAACTTGTTTTCATTTAATCTTTTAAAAGTGGTTATTCAGAGCCTACTATGAACCAGCTACCCAAACAAATGGGTGGCATGTTCTGGTCAATGAACTAATTGTGAGAAGTGATACATAAGATTTCCAGGCTTGGTCATTTCCATGGATCTGAAGATGTAGGTGCAGACTCATTAAAGATTTAGATAAACTTCAAGAATGGAAGCAGAACAGATAGAGCTGGGCATGGAATTCACATCTGCTCATTCCATACACAAAGTCTTCCAACTCTGGCCTCTAGGAGTACTAGATATGATATGATATGATACTAGGTTATCAAAAAGAGTAGTTTCATCGTTGTGGGTGAATCTTAATTATGTTCCTTGTGGATAATACAGTAATTATTATAAAAAATAATACAGACCTTAAGTACCTATCAGTTTAGGAAAAATATCAGAGTAACATGAATTTGTGGAATAATGATAGGAGCTACTATTTATTGAGAACTCCAAGCTAACTCATGAACACTTTACCTTCCTTATTTAATACTTAAAACAATTTTACAAGATAAGTACTATTTTTTTAATTTCATTTTAGAGATAGGGAAAATACAGCACATAGAGTTTAAATACCTTACTCAAATTCACACAATAGGTAGATGGAAGAATTTTAACTTAAGAGATTTTAGTAATTTGGTTTTTCTCTTTTCCACCGTAGTGCCTCACAGTCAAGGTAAATGCCTTTTCAAAAGTTCAAGCACTATTATTTGTCACTAAAGCTGTATTATGCTGCATGTCTTAAACAATTACATATGCATATGACTCATTATTTCCGCTAGCAGCACAGGTCTATAATTTCTTCTCAAGCGTTTTCTTATTGATCCAATAAAGTTCTTTCCGAATCCATTGAAATGCATAAGTAACAAATTCAAAGGCACACACTGTGGAGGACCTGAAATATTGTAGCTAGCATAACATAAAACAAAGAACAGGTCATCTATTCATGGAATGAGTGACATTTCATCTTCAGAAGAGGGAGAATAAGTACACTAATGACATCTTTTTCTCACATTTACTTTAAAAAAGGAAAAAAAAAGAAAACAATCTCTACAAGTTGCTTGCAGTTGATGTCACGTTAGCATAAAAAAAAATTCCCCCTTAGATCTCCTCTCGAAAATTACTCTATACATCTCCCTGAAAGCTTTTATTCTCTCAGATTCTTCTTGACAGACACTCTCCTGGATCCTGTGTTAATGATGCCAATAAACTCTAGATGTTCCAAACAAATAATGATGTTGCTGCACAGATGCTCTTTCATATTGTGTAACACTATTAATTCTGGAAAATTCTATTGGTCAGATTTTTGATCTATCACTCTTTCAGAAAGTTGAGGATACAGTCATCATTAAACCTTTGAAATATATTGGATATCTTCTTTGGTAGTCAATTTGCTTTATGACCTTCAACAAATCATTTAATTCTCTGGCACTAATTTTTGATTTCTATAAAAGAAGGTTAGACTAGGTATTCTGAAGTTTCCTAAGAGCTTGTTGTCTAAGTAATTAAGATTTATCAATGTCAAGTACCTGAATGTTTCAAACAAATAATTTTACATAAACACGATGTATCCTTCTGTTTGTTTGGGTCTTTAAAAATTGATCTCCATAATATTCTGTAGTTTTCAATGTGGAGTTTCACATATCTTTTATTAGATTTATTCCTAAGTATTTTATTTTTGAGGATAAGTGGGATATTTTAAACAAATTCATGTATTTGTTTAATGCTGACACATAAATTTTTTTAAATAAACTTTTTGTTTTGGAATAACAGAATAATTTTAGATATACAGAAAAGTTGCAAAGATAATACCCTTTCAGCTTACCTTAATGTTAACGTGACCATGGTACATTTGTCAAAACTAAGAAATTCACTTTAAAACAATACTATTAACTACAGATAACTACAGATAAATACTATTAACTTCATTTAAATTTCAGCAGTATTTTATTTTATTTTCTATTAGTTTCAGATGTATAGCACAATGGTTAAACATTTATACAATTTACAAAGTGATTCCTCAATTAGTCTAGTATTTACCTGGCACTATACATAGTTATTACAATATTAGTGATTGTATTTCCTATGGCCACTAATTTTTTTTCTGTTCCCGGGTCCACTCAGGAATGTTACATTGCAGTTAGTCATTGTGTCTTCCAGTCTGTGATAGTCTTGCCTTGCTCTTTATGATCTTGAAACTCTTGAAGAGTACTGGCCAGGTATTTTTTAGAATGTTCCTCAATTTGGGTTTGTCTGATATGTTCTCATGACTAGGCTGGGGTCATGGGACTTGGGAAGGAAGATCACAGATGAGGTCCTTTTATCACTGTCTCATATCAGGGGGTACATGATATCAATATGAGGTAATGCTAACTTTCATCATTTCATTAAGATGACATCTGATAAATTTGTTTAGTCATTTTTCTGTCAATGGACATTTAGATTAGTTCCAGTGTGGTGCCTGTATTAGTTTGTGAGGGTTGTCATAACAAAACACCACAGACTAGGTGGCTTAAACTACAGATATTTATTTTCTCACAGGTCTGGAGGTTTCTCACACATTTTGATATGTTGTGGTTTTAGTTTAAGTGCAAAATGTTTTCTAATTTCTCTTTTGATTTCTTCTTTGACCCGTGGTTATTTAGAAGTATGTTATTGCTTCGAAAAAAAAGTTTTTCTATAGCTCTTGCTGTTATTGATTTCCAGTTTTATTGCATAGTAGCTGCAGAATATATGGTATAATCTTAATTCTTTAAATTTATTGAGACTTGTTTTATGGCCCAAAATATGGTCAGTCTTGACAAGTATTAAATGTGCTCCTGAGAAGAATGTATATTCTGCTATTGTTGGGTAGAGTCCAGAAAGTTGATAGTACTGCTCAAGTCTGCTATATTTTTGCTTATTTTCTGTCTACTTAATTATTGAATCTACTTCATTACTGAATTAAGAGTGAGTTACCCTAGGAGAATATGGAAATCCCTGATTATAATTGTGGATTTTTCTATTTGTCTTATGGTCTTGGTTTTCACATGTCCAGAAATTGTTGGCAGATATTGTGTATAAAGGACCACATATGCTCCAGGTGATATTATCTTACATTGTAGAGAATTCAACCTTTCATTCTGGGGGCTAACAAAGGGGGCCAATTATCTAATTTCAATATAGAACTGAGTGTTGAGGGTAGGGTGGACACAGTGATAGTGAGTTAGTTTTGGTTAGATTCAGCCTATCTCTGATTTGTTCTCTTTCCTAGGGAAAGACATTCCAGGGCTTTTAATTGAGAAATAGGAGTCATTTGTTTTTCTGGAAGGATTTCTGGAGATTAAGTTCTGCCTTTACGAGGTTCTCATTCTGAGTGTTCAGTCTCCTACCCCAGGCAGCTTCAAATTTTGTCATATATCTTAAGGAGATATTCAGACCAGATGCCTCCATTTGACCCCTGAAATATCCAGTTTGCCTCCCTACAGGCCCACTTATATATCAAAATCTCTCCTGATTTCCCTGTTCCCAACTCTGGGACCTTCTACCCTAGGACCAATCCAATAATCTTAGCCTCTAACTATAATCAGTACATGTCTCCAGGGCAAAAACATCTATAGATCCTCAGTGTCATTCAGCACTTCCTCAAAGGCAATCAACTCTTATCTATTATAGTTTCAGTCCCCTGCCACTGGTAGATACTGTGTTACTCTTTCTTTTAAAATTTATATCTGAATCCTTACTCAGATGTATACTTTGCCTCCCTCACTATGATTTCACTGTTTTTAAAATATATATCTGAATCACTTTTCAAACTAATTTTCAAAGTAAATAAGGTATAGTTTACCTTATTTACTGTTACTATCTTGAAATACACATGAATCAATTTTCTAAGAAAAGAAAAAATGAGCAATGTTCAGGCTTTTCACTTTTGTCACTATGGGAGGCTAGATACTATAAAGCACCCCTTACTCTAAAACAAGGAGATTCTGGAAGAAGTTAATTTTAAAATATATCATGCGACTTGCAATAAATAAATAAAAATCTTCAAATGAGTAGCAAAATATCTGGAGGTTAGTATTGCCCTAAGGATAAATATAGGTATATCAGTGACTCAATTAATCAGACTTCTCCATAGACTTTTTGAACTTGAGATTCCTAAATAAGGAAAGCTATTCAAAAAAAGCTAAAGTAATCTCAGGATGATAGTTCCTGTTGGTTTCTTGTAGGAGAATTTTAAAATTCCCCATTTAAGCCTGTGGGACCCCCAAAGATAAATATATATGATCTTATAACCAGAGATCAGCACACATAAGAAAAAATAAGCCACTATGACTAAGAATCAAAACCATAAACAATAAGTTTAGAGCTCTATAGTGTTCAGATATTGGAATTATAAAATAACTTTGTATGAAATACTGAAAGAAATTTTAAGATGGAATTACAAAACTGATGAAGCAACAAAGGACTATCACAAGTGACAGAATTTTTGAAATAAAAATGGTGTACCTTAAAATTAAGAATATAATTGTTGACATTTTAAAACTTCGTAAAACCATGGGTTAAACAGCAGATTAGACATGGTAAGAATACAATGTAATGGAATATAAGAATATAAGGGAAATTGTATCTAAATAAATTACCCAGAATATAATATAGGAAAACAAGGAGATGGAAATGATGAAAGTGGGATTGAAAAACATGAAAAATAAAATAATAAATCTAATTTATGGATTTCTAGGGAGATGTATTATGAAACTAAAGAAGAAATATTTGATGAGTTATTGGATATTAATTTTTCAATTCTGAAGAAAGATATTAATCCAAAACACCATTTATAGCAAACCTGATAAATAAAAATAACTCTAAATCTAGATATATTATAGTAAAACTAACTCCAAAACATAAAGATAAAGATATTTTAAAGCAGTTTAAGAAAAAAAATTATCAATAAAGGATAACAATTTGACTGCAGACCTCACAACTCAGGTTAAAAAAATATATTTATTGACAATATATTCAAAATGCTGAGAAATGTAACTGTCAACCAGGAATTAGAAATTAATTGTTCACTTAAAATTATTTACCTAGCCCAATTGTCTTTCAAGTATGAGGGCAGAATAAAGCTATTTTGAGATTAATATCTGAGAGAACCCACCACGACAGACCTTCAACAAAATAACTTCTAAAAAATGACTTATTTTAGAAGAAAAATTATCTTTGAATGAAAACCTGAGTAATAGTGAGCAAAGAAATTGGTAAACTTGTAGATAACATTAAATAAGTATTATTTATATGAAGTAAAATTGTTATAATGTCCAATCTGTGTGTTTTTTAAAGGACTAATTAAAAAACTGGATAACAATAATTTATGAGTTAGGAGTAGAGGATTTAGCGGTATTCTAAAGACTATTATTCAGCAGAGGAGCAGATATAAACTATAGAATTATTAATATAA
Source organism: Macroglossus sobrinus (assembly GCA_004027375.1). Taxonomy (NCBI): domain Eukaryota; kingdom Metazoa; phylum Chordata; class Mammalia; order Chiroptera; family Pteropodidae; genus Macroglossus; species Macroglossus sobrinus. The sequence goes on from PVKZ01000368.1 coordinate 428,800, forward strand.
GTAGGCATGTTAAACTTTTCAAGAATAATTAGTAAAAGAATGAAAATAGAATGTAGACCTTAAAAATTTGTAGAAGAGTAAAATGAAATAAAACGAACAAATGAAAACAACAGATTTTTTTAAAGGAAAAAAAAGAAAATCATGTAAAAACAAAACATACACACAGCAAAAACATTGGATAATAAAAACAATATCAGATATTCCAATAATCACAATAAATGTAATTAGACTAAAATTCCAGTTAAATTCAGAGATCGTCAGATCATTATTAAAAAAAAGAATGTCCAGGCTTTTCTAGTCTATCCGTAATAGAGTACTTTGTATTAGACTTATTCTTGAGCCATATACTACTATAAAATTGACTAAGTATATGAAGCAACTGTTTTTAGGCATTGAACAACAGAGTGCTTTTCTATGATCTTTGACAAAAGAGACATGAGGTGAGTGCTCCATATTCAACACAACTTTCTGCTTGGGCTCCCTTTCAAACCATTAGGCAGGGAGGTTGGGAGCCTAAGCAGAGCATATGATCTTACTGAGCTGAAGAGGCAGAGATCAGAGTTCCAGATTACTACAGTGGCTGTAATTTGTGAGGCTGGATTAGAGAGGAGAGATATGCATTAAAAAAAAAATATCCTGAAAAATATACAAAGGTATTCTCTCTTAATGGAAACTCAATCTTTGACTGAATGGTCAACTGCATGTGCACAGGAAGACATCCATGTTATACCCGACTTGGAGTCTCTATGCGCACCAAGAGCTGACACCGATGTAAGAACAAGAGGGAGTTTATTTGCAGGCTTGAGCCCAGGCCGAATACCAATACACTGATGCAGCAGTAGAAGTTTCAGCCCCAACTTACAGTTTCAAAGGGTTTTTAAAGGGTAAAGCCGCAAGTAGGGGAGTACAGCCGTGGCGTTACAGAATTGGTAAGTTTATTTTTAAAACTTTAAGGGGATTGGTTAAACTTCACGCTGAGGAAAAGAACCACAGGACAGGGAACTTGGCAGGTGGGACTTTCAGGTAATTTCCAAGGGGTCTCTGATTGGCAAATTGTTGGGTGAGATGACTCTTTGTCAGCTGGTGGTTTTTCTTGTTATTCCACTTAAGTTCAAAATGGAGGGTTTGTATCTAAGATGGAGTCACTTTGGTTCTACATCCACAAGGCCTGGGAGAAAAAAGCTACTTGTGGATTGTAAGAATGAAGATTCCCTAGAGTCACAGAATACTGGGAGATATTAGAATTCTGACCAGAAAAAGTAAGAGACCTGGATGTTTACTCTGGGCCTTGAGTTTGGATTTCAAAAGATCCATGCATTTGGAACAGGGCTATTTCATTTATCAAGTAAGGGAAATCTAGACCAACCCTAAAAAAATAAACAAAGCTCTGACAGGATCAAGCTAATCCCAATGAACTGATCTCCAGAGAAAGAAAATAATAAGTCTTACCATTTTTTTAAAGGAAGAAAACAAAATCCAGATACTCTATAATGTAGCATCCACAATAAACAACATTCAATAAAAATTACTAGGTATGAGAAAAAGGAAAATGTGATAAATCACCAGGAAAGAAAGACAAAAAAATAGAAACATATCCAGAGATGGCAGAGGTTTTTTTTAAAAGGAGCTCACAGTAGCTATTATAAATATCTGAACTCTTTGAGGGTAAAAACCATACCTTCTCTCAAGAAAACAATATAAGGTAATGGCTATGAGTAAAGGCTCTGGTGTTAAGAATATGCCTGGGTTCAAATCTCTGGTCTGACATTTGTTAATTATATTCCATTTGAAAAGGTATTTAATTTGTTTGAGCCTTCATTTACTTAAACTCAAAATGAAAAGAATATCTTTCTTGAAAAATTTTCCTGGGATTAAGTGAGATAATGTGTAAGGAGTGCCTACCACATAAAAGCTCTGTATTATTACTTATAACACAGCATAAACTGGCTTATTCTAGGTGTCCAATATTTTGAATAAGTACATAAATAAATGACTTCAGGGGCCATTATCAAGCCCAGCAGGCACTCATGTCTTGTCTGAATGTTGGAAAACAACTAGGGTAGGATTAGTGAGCATTAAGTTAACAAATCCATTCAAGGCATCAAGCAACTGGCCAAAAGGAGAAGGGGAGCATGACACCTGTGGTTTAGCGTCTTGGGATGAGAAGACAGCCAAGAGCACAAGTTGAATTGAGTACTCAGATTTCTGGGGCCATTTTAGGGGAGGACTGAGGGCAAAACAGTGCTCAGCCCAGCTGGAAGCACCTTCTTGATCTGCTGCTCTCTATTACTGATTAACAGTAGGCACCCCTTTTGCCACACCCTTTTGCTCAAACAAAATTAAATATAAAAATAACATGACTTCAGAAAGAACAGTACAAAGTGCAAGTATCTGGTCTGTGGGTGAGAGTTGGTGGGGTATAGGCAGCAGTGATAGTTGGGAATCAGAAAACACTTTGTATTTGTTTACTTTGACAAAGAATCAGATCTAAGTTTTCTCTATGGAATATAAGAAGATAGGGAGGCTTCAGAGCTGGGTGTAGAAATCTGTTTAAAATCCAAAATGTGGGATCAGATGGAATCTGAACTTTTTGTGTTACAAATCATGATCCTCAAGGAACTTCTTTCAGTCATGCCCAAAAAATGCCTGAAATTCAGCAGCTCAGTAAAGTTGTGGGAAGAGCACTTGAGGGAGGTAGGGGCCTTTTTGTGTTAGTTTGGGCTTCACCATTAACTCCCTGTGTATGTTTCCTGATCTTTTGGGCCTCAGAGGTAGACCAAATTGATCAGCATTTCCCAGTGTTTCCCCAGGATGTTATATTTGAACCACTGGTGTTAGAAGAGATAACTACAGAAATATTTAGGTTGAAATTGATAATTTTTTTTCTAGTTAATTTGGCAAAGGATCCTAACTTTTCCTTTATAATAGTAATCTCAAGTGCCATTTAGAATGATCCTTTTAAAAGGTGAGTGGGTTTAAAGAAAAAGATTAAGTCAATAATAGTACAGATTATCTGCAGATATGGCAAAAGGCATGAAAATGATATACAATTGATTGAAATTGGAGAAAAGTTCTGTATACCGAATTAAATTGACTTATTGTAGGACTTCTCACAGATTTTGTCATGTTGCTGGACATTTTGCCTCTTCAAGAAGAGATTTGGTATCTAGCTTTCCTTTAAGTCATTTGACTATACACCCCCCCCCCCTTTTTTTTTCTTTAAAATAACAGAGTATCTTGTTAGACTTTTACTCTGGATATTTCACTTCAAGAAATACTAACGATAAGTGGAGGGAGAGCTTTTAGAGCTGACCTTCTTAGGATCATTGTTCCTTCTTCTCCCCTATGTTCACTGGAAAGTCTTAGAAGAAAGTAGAGGATGGAACTAGAAATTCCATTTAAGGAGGTTTACATAATAGTAAAAAGTACATTAGATTCGAAATGCAATGTCGTATACTGGATAAGATCTTGGACTAGAAAGAAGACATTAGTTGGAAAAAACTAATGAAATCTAACCTAGAGTTTAGTTAATAATAGTTAAAACTAATGACATATGTCTGGACATTAGTTAATAATAATGTACCAAGGTTGCTTTCCTAGTTTTGACAATGTACCATGGTAATATAAGATGCTAACAATAGGGAAAACTATGGAGTCAGGAGCCATGTCAGCAGGCAGTGGATGGAGCCATGAGGTCCAGACGGCAAATCCACCAAACCTGGTAACATTCCCTATCCACTCTTGCACGTGGTCTAGTGGTGCTCAACATGAAAAGACTGGGGCTAAACTGAACTCATCAAATCCCTCATCAAATCCTTGCTTAGACCCTTCCATGTGCCTTCCTTTGTACCGAATTTGACTTAGAAAAGAGGCCCTGTAAGCAGTAAAAGGAAGGGCATTTTTCACCTTCCACATTCTGTTCTGGTTACTCAGCTCTCCCAGTCACAGCTTAATCTCTAAAACATTCCTCAACTTCAAATTAAATTTAAGGCCAAAGTCCCCATGGGGCCAGAGTGGGTAAAAGTCTCCAGACCAAGAACCTGAGAGTGCTTACCCATCTGAATGCAGAGAACAGTAGGTTGTCAGATTGTGGCCATAAAATCCTCAGCAGGTATTGGTAGATAGGGCAGACAGATTGAGGGGAGGAATGCTCTGGCCGAGAGAGGCTGTGTGCTGTAACTCTGCTAACCCTCCCCAGAGCCTGTGTCTGGGTGATAAATGGGTGGAGAAGATTGAGAAGTTATCTTACTTCCATGTGCAGACAGACTGGCATTTATTGCAGGCTTATCACAAAAGTCTACAAGTTATTATATTTCACAACAAAAAGTTATTGGAGGGATGGAAGGAAAGCAAGACCTAAGAGAAACTGAAAGGGAGATAAGCATCAACAAAAGCAAAAAAATATTTTATGGAAGGCCTCTCTTAAGCTCTCTTCTCAGAGAATTCTGGCCCACAAAAAAATGTTAACACAGACTTTTCAAGATAAAAATTTTTTCTTCTTAATACTAATTAACATGAAAATATGTAATGCATGAGATTGTCCCCAGGGTAGTATCAATGTGGGCTGAAGGAGACAGTGGCAGGAAGGAAGGAGAAGGACATTGGGGAGACCTGGTTTGGACAGTGAACTTGTCTGAGAGGTAAAGGCTAAGTGTATTTAGAATCACACATAGGCAAAATTTCACTCTTTTCCAACTAGTTAGAGAAATGCCATTGCTTCTTTATATATTAATATGTTCCTAGCTACTTTACCAAATTCACTTATTAATTTTAATACTTTTAACCAGTTTTTTTGTTTTCTACTACTAAGACTATATTATCTACAGATAATGATTTTTGTTTCTTCCTTTTGATGTTCATTCCTTTCATTTCTATGTCATAGCTTATTGCATTTGGAAGAATTTTTAAAACAGTACATAATATTAATAGTGGGTATTATTATTTTGAGAGGAATGCCTCTTATGTTTCTCCTTTAACTGTATTCAATTTCACTTAATTGCTCTTTACCATATACCATTTTCCCACATACTGACTCACATCTTCTCCTCTGTCAATTTAACTCCTATACATACTGCAAATATCATCTGAAATCCCATTAATCTCACAAAAGCACATGTAAATAAACACTCAGCTAACTTTAATGTAATTTTTTACAGTTCACAATGGACTTTTATATATAGATTCTCATTTGATGTTCTTGATGTACTCTAGAGTAGGTATTGTTAGGACTTACATTTTAGATACAAAAAATTTCAGTCTTTCTGTGACTGAGCAACTGTCCTAGGACATACAGTTAAACTGACTACAGTTTTGCATTTTAGGGAAAATATTTTTATATCCCAAGGAACTGCAAGAGTTAAGATAGTCCAAAGTATCATATCCAAGTTGTAAAATAAGGAAATGAAAAGCAATTCAGGCTCAGTAAAAGTCCATAGCCTCAGCCCCAAATTCTGCAGACTCACCAAATTAGGAAATTTTGGGTAAAATTAGCAGTAAAAAATACAATTCTTCTAGGTTATTGTCGCTCACAGTGCCATCAATTTATTTTTTCTTAGAAAGGTAAAGATCTGAAAAGACCTCACCAATTATTTACAAGGTTGAACATTAGTGGCTGCCCCATCAGTTATTGATCTTGGGCTAGACTCATCTATCAGATGTGTGAACGGTGGGGTGGTAATATTCCCACCCTTGCCAAGCCCACAGTACTATAGTTGAGCCTGAAATAAGAAAGTATCAAGGACAGTCCTTCCAAACTATAGTTGGTTGAAAGGGATTATTTTAACATTCTAATATATGGATCATCTTCCATTTAGATTATGAAGTTGTATATCTCTTGCTTCTCTACCTACCTGCTTAGCTAAGCACCTATCACACTGTTGAGAACACTGTTTTAGTAAAGGTTTATATACTATTTTCTTTTATTGTGGTGAAATATACATAACATAAAATTTACCATTTGAACCATTTCTAAGTGTACAGTTAAGTGACATTAAGTACATTCACGTTGTTGTGTATCCATCACCTCTGTTCATCTCTACAGATTTTTCATCTTCCCAAACTGAAACTCTGCACACATTAAACAGTAACTCCTTACTCCCTCTGCCTCTATCCCCTAATAACCTCCATTCTGCTTTCTATCTCTATGATTTTGACTATTCTAGGTACTTTATATAAGGGAAACAATTTTATGTCTGTCTTATTTCACATGATGTCTTCAAGATTCATCTGTATTGTATATTTTTCGAATAAATAAACTTTTTATTCCATACCTCCCAATTTTCATTAGAAATGCAAACGGGAATGAAGGTCCAAGGAGGAAGAGAGAAAGCTTCAGAGGTTTGGGAGAAGGAAAATAGAGAGATAAATGAGTTCTGGTGCTTTCCTAACCAGGATAGACTGGACTAAGATTGTGGACAGGAGAGGGCAGTGAGTGGGTGAAGGCAAGTAAAGGAATGATCCAGAGGAAGCTGTGTCCCCCTCAGCTTTTCACCAGGAAAGACCCCTTGTTCTACTTCCAAAGCTTCATTAGATCCGGGCTTCTTGCATTGGTGTCTGTGAGTCCCTAGGAGGTCCATAGAAGGACTTTGAGGCTATGTTTTCCAGATCATATATATTACTATGAGCATGTGTACATTTGGCAGGGGAGCAAAGTCTGTAGCTTTAAGTAAATACTTTCTTGGAGAATCATAATTCATATACAGATAGTTAAGTATGTAGATATATAAAATCCTTTATACACACACACTTTGGAGTGATGAAAATGTTTTGGAACTAGATAGAGGTGGTGGTTGCATAACACTGTGAATGTATTAAATATCAATTTAAGATGGTTAATTTCATGTTACGTAAATCACATTTTAATAAGTTATTTATAAGAAGAGGTATGGGTTCATGCTGATGATGCCTATCTAAATCTCTTCTAAGTGTCATTCTCTCATATGGAACTACTTGAAGACAGCTCTGCTTGGATGCCCGCAAGCACCCCAAACTCCAGAATTCAGTTCTTCACATTCCCTTCTAACACCTGCTCTTCTTCCTCCTTTCTCTGTTTCGGTAAATAGCACCACTATTATCAGTGACCCAAGTTGGAAATCTGGGCGTAATTCTAAACATCGTCTATTCCCTCTTTCCTCCTCTCCTTCCACTTCCAATATCCATATCTTGTTGATACTATTTCTTAAATATATCTCATGTCTGTGCACTTCTCTCTATCCTCACTACCACTGCCGTAGTTTGTGCCACCATCACCTATCACCTCAGGGTGCAGGAAGCTTCCTAACTGGTTTCCTAACATCAGTCTATTCAATTAGGGATTCTTCCAGCTGCAAGTAACGGTATACCCAACTTAAAATCAGATTGATTTTTCCTCACATTACAAGAAATCTAGAAGAAATTACGATTTTACTACTGCAGTCTCTGTGAGGGCTATCATCTCTGCATTAACCTTGGCTTTTTTCTCAGGCTTATAGGATAAGGCATCACATCTGTGTTCAAGGCAGGAAGCAAGCAGAAAGGCCATGCCTGATTTTTTCATTAGAAAAGCAAAAGTTTTGCCAGAAGTTCTTTGGGAGACTCTCTCTCTCTCTCTCTCTCTCTCTCTCTCTCTCTCTCTCTCTCTCTCTATCTATCTATCTTTTTAGCCAGAATTGGGTCCCCAGTTCCCATTGTCACACCCAGCTGTAAGGATAGCTGAGAAAATGAGACACAAGATAGCGACAATTAGCTCAGAGCAGGTGGAAGCTATGGCCCTTGAGCTAAGAGTAGGTTTTGCATTTTAAACTGCTGTTCCTTCACGTGCCAGTCCATTTCCTTCCTCACTTGGCCAAGATCTCTCTAAGGTTTTACATTTTAAAGGGTTGTTAAAACACAAAGATGAAACTCTCTCAACAGAGACTATATGGCCCACAAAGCATAAAGTTTTTATTATCTGATTCTTTACAGGAAAACTTTGCTGACCCCTGGATTAAGTCAAATATAATTTTCTAAAATGCAGACCTCATCTTATCATTCCTCAGTTTAAAATCTATCCTCAGGGCATCTCAAGGATAAAGTGGACTTTAACCTTAGCCCCAAACAAACCCTAGGAAGTTCTGCCTAGTGTTGCTGACCTTTCCAATCTCACTTCTATTTTATACTCTATGGGTCAGCCATACTAAACTACTTTCTTGTCTGCTCCTATTTTAGTTTTCTATTGTATCTGTAACAAATTGCCACAAACTTAATGTCTTAAAAAAATATAAACATATTATCTTATAGTTTAGGAGGTCAGAAGTTCAGAATGTTTTTTTATTTGTTTTGTTTTGTTTTTTGACTAAAATCAAGATGTTAGCAGGGCTACGTTCCTTCTGGAGGATCTAGGGGAGAATCCCTAGAAATGTTCCCTTGCCTTTTCCATCTTCTAGAGCTGCCTGCATTCCTTTGTCCATGGTCTCTTCCTCTGTTTGCAAAACCAGCATTGAAGTATTTTCAAATCTCTCTCTGGCTCTGATTTACCACCACCTCCCTCTTTTGTGTAAAATGCCCTTGTGATTACATTGGGCCACTCAGATAACCCAGGGTAATCTTTTTATCTCAAGAACCTTAATTTAATCACATCTGAAAAGCCCCTTTTGCAATGTAAGGTAACATATTCACAGATTCTGGGCATTAGGATGTGAAGATCTTGGAGGGAGGGTGCATTATTCTGCCCATCCCAGTACTTCACTCTGCCCAGTTGGAGTCTTTACCGTTACTGCTCTCTTCCTGAGAGAGCTTTTTCTTTGACTTGGCTAAACCTAGGTTATCCTACAGCTCCATCCTAGGTGACATTTCCTCTGAGAAGTCTTCCTGGATCTTATCTACATATGCTTTTTAGCACTCAGTACTTCTCTGTCTTGGCAGCGATCAGACTGTTTTAAATGGCTTGATTATGCATCAGTCTCCTCCACAACACCACATAAGAGCAAAATCATATTTGTCTTTTCTGGTGTTGAATCTCCAGCTTGGTGTGTTGGCATATAATAGGCACTGAGCACATATTTGTTGAATGAATAAATGAATGAACAAACAAATGAATTTCTGAAGGAAAGGGATTCTAGAATACCATCTCTCTAACTTTTCCAGCAGGACAGTAGATGACCAAAGGAACGACATGAATTTCTCCTTGGTCCCTAGTAACAAGGTTAAGTAGCAAGATCAGCATCAAAGCTGTAGAATCCTCCTACAGATGTTTACAATCAGACCTCAGCCATTAAGTGACCTGAAAAGTTTGGGTCATCACCAGTCCAGCTTCATTTACCTACACAGCCTTTTCCACACTCCTCTTTCTACATATATCAATACTCATAACTGTCACAGAGCTTGTTACCCTCCCCTAGCAGTAGGTTAACCCTGGAATCTATAATTTTCACCTGCAGGGCCATTCAAATGTCTCTGTTTTCTCTATTTGCTCTTTCCTGAGGGAATCAGAGGGGCAGCCATTGAATCTAGCACTTGACTCTAGCCACTGGTTGCCATGCCTTCTGTTCTTATTATTTTGGAGTCTTTATCAAATGCTTGCTTGTGTAGATTTTGACGGAGACAGGCTTGGATGGATAACTATGACAGACTGACTAATGAGTCTCAACTCCATGTGCTCATAAGAATAAACTGGGATACTTTAACTGCCATTACTTAGGTTCCACACAAAACATCTAAATCACACTCTCTGGAGGTGGGCCTAGGCACTAATACTGTTGTTTTTAAGCTTCCAGGTACGGTGACCAACTGTTCCAGTTTTCCCAGTGCTAAAGAGTTTCCCTGAAAAAGAGACACCAAGTGTAAAATCAGGATGGCCCTAGGCAATTCAAGTAGGTAACTCTAGCAGATGATTCTAATAGCAGCCAGGACTGAGAACCACGGATTCTGTTTGTGTTGGTCAAGAAGGTGTATTATGATTGCTCTATGGTTTTCCACACCCCATATTGTGATAGTAAGTCTGATAAACAAAGAAAATTCGAGTCCTGACTTTGTCTCTTTTTCAGTAACCTCCCACAAGTAACTCAATCTCTCTGAAACTTGATTTCTTCATCTGCAAAAAGGTAGTACTAAAACCTAGCTCACCCGAACTAGTTGAAGGTCTGGATTATAAACAAGTAGACACTACTTATCGTTAACTTAACCAGAAAAAGAATGTATTGAAAGGGATTTGATAGTTCTGTGGACAGAAAAAAAGGGATTCTATGGAAAGTAACCTTATAGATTGGTATGATCATGAATTCCTAACTGGGCAGATGGTGGGAAAATTACAGTTTGGCTATCACCCATGGGAACATAGGCTGTCATCCATAGGAACATAACATTCTAACAATAAGCTTTCTTGCTTCTGTACCCCCGCTTGCACACCTGACCTATGGATCGACAGGTAGTGAATAGAAGAAAAATAGACCTTTATATTCAGACAGAATGAAGAATGGAATTTTGGGCTTAAAAACCCTGTACCTCTACATTTTGGGGGTGCTTAATTTGGGGTCTGCGTACTGCTGGCAGACTCAGCTGGCTGAATAAAGAGTGTGTTTCCTATAACTCACTGAGTTCTGGTGGTCCATGTATCTTTCAGGGGCTGGTGGCTACAACAGTATCAAGTGAAATAATGTAGATGACAGGTTTTTAAGCAAACCCTGTCCATTGTTGATGAGCATCTAGATTCGCATACCTTTGAGATGCCAGAAGTAATGCCCCTCGAAGGCATGACCTTCCTTAGTCTTCTAATCTACTCTCTGACCTTGCTTTCTCCCACCTCAGGTAACCTTCCTTAGGCAATCTTCCTTCATTCCCTCCTTAATTTCAAATGCATAAAAGAAGCTGCAAAATGTTTTTTCTTTGGAGTATTTGAGAACTTGTTTTCTGGTATGTGTCATTTGGCTAAAATAAACATAAAAATCCTCTTAGGTTTGGTCATTCTTACGCTGACATTTCACAGACTCAGCAAGGAGGCTGGAGAAGCTGGCTTTGGTTGGGCAGGATCTAAGAAAGAAAAGACACTCCTCTCTCCCCGGACACACACACACACACATGCGCGCGTGCACGCGCACACACGTTCTGTTTAGGACACCACCAGGTGCTGCAGTCCTTGTCTCTCAACTCCACCGCAGTTTCATAAATAATTTCTAATTGGCCCTGAGACTTTGCAGTCATTTGTTCAAGAGTCTGTTCCAAGAGGAACATATAATTGGCTGTGCTAAATCATCCTGCACATTCTTAACTGTTTGAGGTTAGGGAGAGGGGCCATTTTACACATTTTTGGGAAAGGCATGTAGAAGTACTTTTAAAAGACTAAAACCTGCCTGCATAGTAGGATAGCCTGGAGAGCTTTTAAAAGATCAGAATCATAAGGGTCGAGAAAGGGAAATATTCATTTCGAATATGCTAAATGATCCTTAAACTTATTGAAATCTGAGAACTTTTGTGCCACAGGTCCTTCTCTACATTGAAAAAAGTTGAGAAAGGTCAGAAAAACCTATTTGTTGTTCCTGAGGCAGGGTGAGAGTCTTTTGAAAAGAATCTTCACTACATAAGTAATGCATACAATGGCATAATATCACTAATACAAAGAAACTATTTCACAGTGACTATATATCTGACGATAGACTAAATTCTAGCCACAGATAAAAATGATCACCATGTTTTAAGAAATATATGTCTGCCTATAATTAATTACCCAGTTCTTAGTCTTTATCTCTACAGTGGTCTCCCCTTATCTGTGGTTTCATTTTCCAAGATTTCAGTTACCTGTGGTCAATTGTGGTCCGAAAATACTAAATGGAGAATTCCAGAAATAAACAATTCATAAGTTTTAAATTCCCTGCTGTTCTGAGTGGCATGATGAAATCTCCCGCCATTCTGCTCTATCCCAGCAGGGACGTGAGTCATCCCTTTGTCCACCATTTCTACACCCTATACACTACCTACCCTTAGTCACTTAAGTAACTGGCTCAGTTATCAGATTGACTGTCTCAGTATTGCAGTGCTTGTGTTCAAATAACTTATTTCATTTAATAATGGTCCCAAAGCCATTCACATAACATTTATTACAGTATATTGTTATAATTATTCTGTTTGATTATTGTTGTTGTTAATCTCTTACTATGCGTAAATTATAAATTAAACTTTATCACAGGTATGTATAGGAAAAAACATTCTACAAGTTTATAGGGTTCAGTATTATACACAGTTCTAGGCATCCACTGGGGGTCTTGGGATGGATCCACTGCCAATAAGGGGTCTACTTATACTTTGTTTTCCTTTCCTGGTTAAGTTGCTCAAGACATATTCTCAGGGTCTGATAGAGATCTCTCTCCCTTCAGGGAGGGTTGACTACCAGATACAAACTCTGAGCCTAATAAACGAGATAGCAATTTTCCCATACATAGCCACCTATACCCTCCAGGTACCCTCTGAGCACTGGCCTCCATCTCACTGTTGTAGGTGCTGCAAAGTTTGACTCAACCACTTTATAAAGACATCATAAGTCCAGGATAAGTTTCTAAGGTGGATTCTACTGACCAACATACCTGGGGTCCACACTTAGCATTTATAAGAGGAGATTATATGTGTATAAAATGTATCATTATAGTGGTTACAATTACTGAGAACAACCAGAGGTAAAGGTAGAATGAGAACTGTCAAAAATCTGGAAAAAGTAAAATTAAAACCACCAGATCAGTAAAATAGTATTTAGTAAGAGTATATTGTGCATATAAGAATAGTTTGCAAACTGGGAGTTTTCAAATACAAGACTGATATGAAGCTCAGAGGCATGATGTTATAGGATGGCTTGTAAAGTGAAAATGAGGAAGTTGTTTAATATTTACCATGGTTATTATAATTGAGGGTTTCCAGATGGCAAGGGATTAGTTAAAAGTTATTATTTTATACCGCTTTTAGGAAGATGTCTTAAGTTTCTATTATGATTATCAGAGGCATTTATAAGAAATAACTTAAGTTTCACTGATATTCATGACATAAACTAGATTTACTTTTGTTTCATGGCTCAGGGAATTTTCAACTTTGGTCTCCATTTTGTAATTCAGTTTAACAGAACAAAAGGAGTTGGATGTTCTTTCAGAAGTATTACTCTTAAACTGTAATATGGTAAACAGATGAATTGTCCTTTAAAAAATTGTATTTTCACTTAAATATTAGGACCAGCTATTTCAAGTCATTACATTCTTTCCTCTGAGAACTGCAAAAGAACCACTGACAAATCATTCATATCTAGATCTTTCTCCCACTAATCCATGCAGATCAAAATCTAACTTCACCAAATCTCATCTCTAGTGTAATTCACATTATAATTAATAAAAAAAACCTCATCTTTAATTATTGTCAGTTTAGCTATAAGTTGTGATTTCCCTAAGAAATTTGAAAACTCAGATTGTCTCCTCAAAAAACATTTACAACCAAATTTGTTCAGAGGAAAATTGCTTTTGGGGAGTATTTCCACAAGTAGCTAATTCCAGACATTTTATATTGACTTTCTTAACTTCAGATTTAAATAGAAAATTTCCTACTTGTTCCTGAATTTTAGGGGTACCATTATTTGGGACTTTTGCCCTCCTGTAAACTTTTTTTTACCTACAATTATAGTTTAAAAAGTTATATTTTTATTCTAAAAGGACTATGTCTTGCGGAGGAGGAAGCAACTTAACTCTAGCTTCAAGGTTCTTTGAGCTGGTCTAACAATCAAATAGACATGAGACAGATTAGCAAGAGAAAATAAGCAAATTTAATACCTTCATATGGATAGGAACCCTGCACAAGGGGGCTTCAAAGTTTCACTGCAGTAGGAGAAAAAGAGCAGATATTTAGTAAGTAGAAGTTTGCTCTGGCATATCGGTGGATCAAAAAGAGATTATCAGTGATGATTTCTTATCATGGGCAAGGCCCCAAGTTCTCCTAGGTAGCTAAGGGAGAGGCAGTTTTTTCCCAGCCTGAAGCTAAAACTGCCTTTAGTTCAAAACAATTCATATGCTGCAGAAGCACAGCTTGGGGTGACTACCTCTGACTACCCCTCCTCCCTCCCTCCACACACAAAAGTTCTTATTGCAGAAAATTTGGAGAAGATAAAAATGATTAAGGAAGAAACTAAACCACTAAGAAAAAAACTCACGTTTCATATTTGGGGTGTATTTCCTCTTTATTTCCCCTTAATTGAGATAATGCTATGTATTCAGTTTTAAAATACTTTATAAAATACTTTGAAATGAGGGGAAAACAAGGAAAGGAAAAAATAATTATTTAGTGGGCTGTTTACTGCAATCTCTGCTGACACGTGGCAGTGCAGATGACTCTGGTCCATAGATGTGCAAATGATTTCTGTTGGGTGGAGGGACAAATGATTTCTAAATCCTCATGTAGAAACTGCCGAACTGCCTTCTGCTTAGAGATGCTTCTACCAGCAATAGTGAGACTATTCTTCTGATTAAGCTCTTACCAACATTTAACACTATCATTTAAAAGTTTTGGGAAGTTAGTAACAAATGATCTTGTTTTAGTTGAAAATATTTATTTTTAATTGTGGTAAAAAATACGTAACATAAAATTTACTATCTGAACCATTTTTAAGTGTATAATTCAATGGTGTTAAGTATATTCATATTGTTGTGCAACAGATCTGCAGAAATTTCTCATCTTACCATACTGAAACTCTGTACCCATTGAACAATTCATCTTCCCCACTCCCAGGCCCTGATAACCCCTGTTCCACTCTCTGTTTCTATAAATTTAACTACCTTAGATATCACATATAAGTGGAATCATACAGTATTTGTCTTTTTGTGACTGGCTTATTTTACTTAGCATAATGTCCTCAAGGTTTATCCATGTTGTAACATGTAACAGGATTTTTTTCCTTTTCAAAGTTAAACAATATTTTATTGTAGGTATATACCTCAGTTTCTTCATCCATTCATCTATCAATGACTATTTGGGTTGCTTCTATCTCTTGGCTATTGTGAATAATGATGCTATAAACATGGGCATTTTTAAGACCCTACTTTCAATTATTTTTAATATATACTCCAAATGCGATTGCTGAATTATATGCTATTTCTATTTTTAAATTTTTTGAGGAACTGCTATACTGTTTTTCATAGAGATTGCACCATTTTACAATCCCACTGACAGTGCACAAGGGATCCAATTTCTCCACAACCCTGCCAACACTTGTTTTGTTTTGTTTTTGATAGCATTCCTAATGGGTGTGAGATGGTATCTCTTTGTGGTTTTGATTTGCATTTCTGTAATGATTAGGAATGTTGATCATCTTTTCATTTGCTTGTTGGCTCCCTGTATTCCTTCTTTGGAAAAAATATTCTCTGCTGTTCAGGTCCTCTCCTCCTTTTAAAATTGGGTTGTTTTATTGTTGTTAAGTAGTAGTTGTATTTATTTATATTCAGGATGTTAACACCTTATTAGATACATGATTTGCAAATACTTTCTCCCAATCTGTAGGTTGCATTTTCACTCTGTTGACTGTCTATTTTGATACACAGAAGTTTTAAGTTTGATGCCCCATTTAGACAAATGGTATCTTGTTTTATCCCTATTTACTTCTTCTGTGAGGTTGAATTGTTTTAGTGTTTACAGTGGAGTCACATTTTACCCAGATGTTGAGTTCTAAAAGTTAACTACTAAGGCAAAAGACAATATGCTGTTCTGTTCTATACCATTCTATTTTTTTAAATGCAGATTACCCTGTAAATTGATCTCACAACCCACTAATAGAATCATAACCCATAGTCTGAAAACATTGTCTTAAATAATTCATAAAATAGTAATAGTATCTTCTGTAGCTGATAGTATCAGTTCCTCTAACTCTCTATCAGTGTTTCTCTGTGGATCGTGATTAATTCTGCATTTTTCTTGAAGACAAAGCCATTCCAATTCACTTTGTAAGACCATCTGAACAATGGACTGCATTGCCTGTGATATAAGCTTATTGTGGGGAATAATAGAGTTGTATCACCTTCCTCTTTTTTTACTTGAGCATGTGCAATCAGATTTGGGTAAATCAAACTTAACTATGATTTGAATCTATTAAACTAGCTACTTCTAATTTCAAATCTAGAAGTTGTATGTTTGTATCTTTGACCGTTTAATTTGTTGAGAACATCTAAGTTTTTCTTATCCCTTCCAAATAAGCTTCATACATTATGCACCTTCACTACTGAAAAGTTGAATATATAAAAACAGACAATAGCCAGACCATGTATGACAATAGAATTCTGTCCCCCAACTTCTGCAGCAGCCAGTCCAGGCCATCAAAGCACAACCTCTGCAGCAACTGGCCCAGATTGGTCAGGACTTGATCAAGGACTCTATTTCTTTGCTCCTACTCCCCAATTTCTGACTCAACCAGACCAGCCAGAGAAAGCCAGATATGCACCCCAAGCTAATTACATAAGATGCCCATCTTCTAATTAAGAATCAGCTTTTCTGTACCAAAAATCTCCAATAAGAGGACACTGAGATCTACTCTTTTTTCACTGCAAGGCTTTCCCACCTGACAAGCTTTGAATCACACTCAAAGCATGCGATGGTGGTGCCTCCCTTGCTCAGCAAGTTCTGAGTTCTCATTTGGGTAGGTATTTTTTTCTACACTACATTGGTTGCAAATTCTTTTCACACTTGATTGTTTATCTTTGATTTTTTTTATGATATGGTTTTGTTTATGATGCTTTTGACATATACGATTTAAATATTTATGTAATCAAATCTATTCAACTCTTTGGTTTTTGAGATTTTCCATTGCTCTTTTGCTTAGCAAATCTTTCCTAAAAGATGGTGGGGTGAATTCATACACTAGCTTCTGCTTCTCCCTCAATCCCACTAAGAGACAATAAGGGAGAAAAAAGGGCATTAAACCCCAAAGAGAGCAGGTGAAACCCCTTTTCCCATGCAGCAAATTCCCTTTCCTTGCTTCCTCCTAAAATAGTGACAACCAGGATTGTTTTCCAGGCAGTGTCTTGCCTGAATAATAATGACAGCAACAATAGCTAATGTTTATTTAGTGCTTACTATGTTCAAGATACTATATACATTAACTAATTTAATTCTCACTGTAACTCTATGAGGCAGGCACTATTATTATCCCTATTTTATAGCTAAAGAAACTAAGGACCAGAGAGGTTAGGATTTTAGCAAATGAGTACTAGACCCTGCATTTGAACTTAAGCAATCTAGCCTCAGATTATACTCTTAATAAATGCTTTAATGTCTCCTTTTTAGGAAAGATCTAAAGATACTGACATCAAGAGTTTCCCACAAAACAGCCTCCAGATCACTCTACAATGACACCCAGTCAAAAACTACCCCCTCACAGACAGAGCTTCCAATTTCTTATCACTCTTAGATATGAGCAGACAGTGAAGACACCAGAAATTTGAGGAACCTTTTTTTGCCTTCTTTTGTTTTAATCAACTTTGATGTATAATCTGAATAAAATAAAATGCACCTAAATAATGCTGTGTTGTATACTTGAAATTTGTTGAGATTGTAAATCTTAAATATTCTCACTGGGATAAAAAAGGTGACTATGTGAGGTTATAGATGTCTTAACTAACTTTGTTGTGGTTATCATTTCACTATGCATGTGTATCAAATCATCATATTGTACACCTTAAACCTACACAATGTTATTTGTCAATTATATCTCAGTATTTCTGGAAAAATGCACCTATGTTAAATGTACAGTTTGATGAGTTTTGACAAATGTATATATCAGCATAACACCACTACACTCAATTAACATCCATCACTGCACAGTTAAAAAAAATTTTTTTTCTCGTCGCATTTCCTCGTAAACTAACAAGTTATTTAATATGAAGTTTTAAAATTTCTGAGTTTAAGATCCTTAAAAATTTTTTCCTTCACAACTACTGTCTTTATTTATAGAGAGCCTAACTACTTCAGTGGCAGGAGTAGGAGAGGCTCTTTTTTCAATCCAGGGACCTCCGTAATGTCAGTCTGTTGTTACGGAACACACAGGCAGTGGCGTCACAGATTTTATTAACTACGACATTTAGTCTCTCCCTGCTAAAGCAACAAGGTGAGCCTCAATTTCTGCTTCTATAAGAATCCTAAATTTAGGATTTTCAACTGTAACTATTCCACCTTCTATATCTGGAGGTTTGAAATCAATTGAATGAACAGTAGACAGGCATGTTTCACTGTCTATTCAAATGTTCAATCAAATTTTTTCTTTACTTTTTTTTTTTTTCAAGAAAGCTGGTTTACTCAGTTTAACTCCTGCTACAGTGGCTTTAAACCCCAATAGTAACCTGCAGGATCACACTTGTACACCTGAGGACTTTGTTCTACATCTGCACCAGTTAAAATCACACCTCAACCAAGAGGCTTTATTGCAGCATTCTGTGTAGACCTAAGAAATATCATCAATTCTCTTACATAGCACGTCCACAGGAATCTCATAGCTGTATTCATATTTCCAATTAGCTGCTTCATAGTGTGCTCTCTGTACCTGAGATCTTCTGTCAAAGGTCATTCGTGTCATCACACAGCCTATGTTTTCTGTTATCTTGGGTAAGTGAATCACTGTGCTGGATTCCAATAATTTCCAAACTATCTTCTGTTTGACAATTATCAGTCTTTCGCTCTGACAGCTACGGATATAAGGCCACCTTGGTTAGTAGCCTTAAAAGCTTATTTTATTTGGTAAAGCCAGCCTTTGGGTGAAAAAATAGTAATGTGGTAGTCAAAACAGCAATGGAACCACAAGACTCGTTGGTGCACCCACTGCTACAAACACCTTCTCTGGGCCCTGTAGCTCCCATACCAGACGTATAAGCCCCTCTAGAAGTTGCAGCCTAAAATTTTTTTATTCATAGTTTCTAGTTTTATTCCATTTTGATCAGAATGTTGTTTGTAAAATGTCTGCCTGATGGAACTTACTAAAATTTCCCTCACGATCTAATGCATGATCAATTTTTAAGAACATTTTCTGAATGCATAAGCAGGTGTATTCAGGGCAGTTTGACATATATCCATAAGATCATCAGTTTTAATAGCATCCTTTAACTCCTACCTGTTGTCAATGCAACAATGAATCAACTTTTTCTACTTTCCTCTTTCCCTTTTCTCTTCCCATGTTTCAGTTGCATTATTTCTACTTTGGCACAATATATTACATCATATATTGGTCTTCTATCCTCATTCTCACCTTTGTTTTAGTCTTGGATCTGTAATTATCTATATTAAAATATTCACCATCAGTCCTTTTGTTAAAAATTTCCAAGTCATCTCCTGGTTGGATGAAGCTTAACCTCTAAGAGATTTCTCAAGAAAGGTTCTAAGTTCCTATATGATGAAAAATGTGTGTTTTTTTTTGATACTTGAAAAATAGGCTACCTTGGATCACACTATTTTTTTCATTCAACTTTTAGAAAATGCTGCTCCATTTTTGCCTTGCTTTATATATTGCTTTTGAGAAGCCTGTTGCTATTCTCTTTCTTCTGCACTTGCAAATTATATATCCTTTTTGCCTGGAGGGTTTCAGGATTTTTTTTTCTTTATTTTTAAAATCTGATTCTTTTGCTAGGTTTGTCTCAGAGTTAATTATTTTAGATTAATTTTCTCAGGTACTTAGTAGATCTTTTCAATATGTAGATTCAGGTCTCCATTGTTTCCCAGACCATTTCTTGGATTATAATAGTTCTGTTGCATTGCTTTGTTTTCTTCATCAGTGATTCCAATTATATCAATGACTGTCCTTTGAATTTCTCCTATTTCTGTGCAACCTCTTTTTTCTTCTTTATCTTATTTTTATTTTCAGAGTTGTCTTCCTGACATCTTTCTAGCTAGGCTCTCATTTCTACTGTTTACATTTATTTATTTTTCTTTTCTTTCTTTAAAATGGGGTTTTATAAATAATGTTTTTAAAGATTTTGACCTACTACATAAAGTAAGAATCCCACTTTAAGAAAAATATACAGGTTTTGGTAAGAGTTTAAATTCTGAGCAATTCAAGCCTGATTTCAAGCTTTTTGATTCCTACTGCTTCAATTTAAAATGACTGGTGGGTCTGATCTCAGAAGCTAAGCAGAGTTGGACCTGGTTAGTACTTGGATGGGAGACCAGGTGCTGTAGCTGTAAAAAATAAAATAAAATAAAGAACTGTAAGCTGACAAGTTCCTTTCAATCAACCAAGGGTTGCCTCGCCTAAAAAAAAAAAAAAAAAAAAAAAAAAAAGACTGGTGGATAGCAATTTTAATTGACAAAACTCCACTATGCCAGATAGTTCCTTTTTTCCTGGGTCAGATGGCTTTATTCCACTTCATTAACCCCTTCTTTGCTCCTTGATGGATCTTAGAATCCAGTTTCCAGATTTGAAGGTTTCCCTTAATAGGAAACTTCATAGTTATTTCCTGGGGATTTGTGCAGATGAAATGATTGGAGAATTAGATTCCAGACTCACATATTGATACTTTCTTAAGAAGCTTCCTTAACTCTTCGCACTCCACATCCAGCCAAGCTGAGTTAGGAGTTAGGTCCCCTCCTTTGTGCATTCCTTTATTTGTATAATTATTATAGTTGGGTTTTCTTGTCTCAGTCTCTTCTAGTAGACCTAAGGATCTTTTTCTATTTTTGTCTGTTCCTTGTTTCTTTTCACTCATACACTTCTCTCAAGAAACTGGTTTGCTACTACTCTCTGTATAGGCCCATAATTTTACACCTGACATTACTCCCTCTCCTTGGAATATGCTTTTCTACTATCCAAGTAGGAAGGCTTCCTTTTTCTTTTTCTTTTTAAAGTATAGCACCTGATGACTTTTTAAAATACCTATGCACCCATGTAACCACCACCCAGGTCATGTTCCAGCATCCCAGACACTCCTTTACCCCTCTATCAATCAACATTTCCTCCCATTTGTCAATATTAACCTATCAAAGGTAACTACTTTTCTGGTTTCTATCCTCATAGGTTTTGCCTTTTCTTGGTATTTACAAATATGAAGTCATAGAGTATATAATCTTTTGTATCCAGCTTCTTTTGTTCAATTTTATGTGTACAAGAATCAATGTATATAGCACTGTATAAATGTTTTATTTTATTGCTAATAATAAGTATTCCCTGAGTACCTACTATATGTTGGGTTTTCCAACAACAACAATTTGAACAACGGGGCTGTGGCTAATTGTATATTCTTTCTGATGCCCAGCATGGTATTCTATGTACAAGAAAATATAAAAGCAGAACAATTAAAATGCATTTAATCATCACCCCCAGTGGCTTGCTGAAGTTAGACAGACAGCCACTAGGATGGTACCTGGGATGGAGGTGAGGCTGCCTTTAATTATGGTATTGTGTAGAGCAGTATTTCAAAATTTTTGCATTAGAATCACCTGAAAGGTTTATTAAAACGCAGTTTGTAGGGAGTCCCAATCCCAAGAGTTTCTCATTCAGGAGGTCTTAGGTAGGGCCTGACAATTTGCCTTTCTAATGAGTTTCCAGGGGATGCCAGTGTCTAGGGGCCACAACTAGAAAACCAAGGTGCCAGGGTTACAGAACTTGATGCAGTTCTCTCACACACCCCTCACCACGTCTTCATCAGTGGCAGCCCATAGCTCCCACAGCTCCTCTGTGAAAGCCTGAGGCCAGCTCAGGTGACTTCTGCTGGAGCCAGGCACCTGTACTCAAGATCTTTCATCAGATGTCTCTGAGTGATAAATTGGCATGGAAGAAGCTAGACTCAGAAGAGCAATGGTAGTTGCCTGTCCTGCTTTTTTGTGTTGTCAACCATGTAATCATCTTTAAAATTGTTAAGGATGGACATTTGGTCCAGGTCAATAGCTTACCTTCTAGAAACTGTTGGTGATCAACCTAGCTGGAGGTCCAAGTTGCCCTGAGGTGAGGCTGAGATTCTGCTGTAGTGGGTAGAGGAGTAGTAGAACCTTCCAGTGTCTTTACATTCTAGACTTTCGCAGACAGGTTGGACAACAGGCTACAGAAGAATATGCCAGAGAATTCAGTGACTTCAGAGACGTGGGAGAGTATGCCAGCCTGTGGGATGTGATACTCTCTGTGGCTTCACGGTTCAGCTCACCTACTTTACCAGGTCCCTGATATATCTTTCTTGTTCCTGCACAAAGAACCTCCTCTTCTAGAGCTAATTCTCCTGGTGAGAAGATGGCCCCCTCAGGGTGGTTTCCATATCTGGCAACCCAGGTATGCCTGGGGTCCTCTGCTCCTTATTCTGGTTTTCATTTCCCTAATAGGTAGACTTGTTTTCAGTATGTGACCATTGTCAATGACAACACTGTCAATGCCACACCCATGGAAGTTGGCTGGGAGGTGAGGGTGCTGATCCACTGGACATGATAGGATTCCCAGTACTTGGACCCTAGGAGGTTCAGGGTGAAGGGGTCAGGGCCCACCTCCAGACTGCTTGATTAATGTTTCTTACAGTCTCCAAGACGTCCCTTTAGTGGCTTATGTTTGGAGATTCTTCTTCTAACTGCAGTTCCCTACTCTTTTGCTAAGTTGTTCATTAGCAACAGGTTCAGCAAGGGCTGAGATGTTTGACATGATCTTTTGGAGATTTTCATTTTTTCTTGGGTCACACAAAGAATTTCCATGCACTTTATACTCTACATGCTTGTCCCCTGGCTGCATAGTTCATAGCTCACTTGCCACTGGGCTCCTTGAGAAGCCCTAGAGGCTGGAGGGGTTTTACAGTAGCAAATTAGGAAGGGACTAATATAAAAAATATATTTAAAGCAGAAGGCCCTCCCAATCCAAAACCCAAAATTCTTTCTTTTCTAATAAAAATGAGATGGCTCTTAAAATTGTGTGAGTTTCTGGATTTTGGAGGAGAATTATGACTCAGCGGGACTGAAAAGGATCTGTGCTTAGAAACTGAAGCCCTTTAGCTGGGTCCAGGTTGTTATATGGGATCTAGCCCAGCCGTGCACAGTGCCACCTAGTGGTTAGCCTTGTATCTGGAAAGGTGTGACAGCAGAGAGGGGGCTGGACTAAAAGCAGGTAAAAACCCCTGCAGAGCAACCTATAACAAAGGCCAGCGGCAACTGCTACACGTTTACATCCTCTTTATTTTTTGCCTCTTAGCTTCCAGTTTCCTCTTCTGAACAGTAGGGTAACCAGATGAACCTTTAGTTTCCCTTTCTGGACTGTGTTTCTTTATATGGATCAAAATCCCCTCCTAAAGCTTCCCCTGATACTTCCTCTTTCTCTACCTGCAAATAAAGAAGAAAATAAAACAAAGGCTTTATATTAAAATGAGAATTTTGTTCTTAGTTAATTCACACTATTGGAGAGTGCTTAGGTATAAGATTCCTTAGGCAGAAGAGAAAGTTGCATAAGGACTATATAATGAGATTCTAAAACAAGAAGTACTCTTTGGGAACAATATGAGAATGTTAATTTTTTTCCTGCTTTTGTTTCCCCCTGAATTGTAAAAACCACGTTACAGAATATTGGGAAAGTGGGAGGAAGAGCATCACTCCTGTCACCAGGCACTGTGAGCAGACTTCCACATGCTATAGCTTCTGATTTGTGTTGTTTCACACCTCATTCAGGTGTTACTTTCTGCAGCTGGTGATAAAATACCATTAACTTGGAAATACAGTAAATCAAGCAAAAGAAGTAAGGTATGAAAGTATAATTGACTAATTGATTACCTAAATGATTACCTAAAATGTTTCTTTTGTTAGATTGAACAGGAATGCCCATTACTCAACCGCATTAGATATTAGAGATATTTTCTATTTTTGCCCATTTCATAATGGTAATGATAACTCATTGTTTGAGTGTGCATTTCTTGTACTACCTCTGAGGATGACCATTTTATAAGCTACTTGGCTGTTTATAGTTCTCTTTCTATGAATTTTTGTTCCTATCCTTTGCCCATTTTTCTATTAACTTGTGTGTGTATATATATATATATATATATATATATATATATATATATATATATAAATTCAAAGGAATTATTTATATATTAGTAGTATTACACTTTGTTACATCTTACAAATTGCTCTCCAGGTATATTCATTTATCTTTTGGCTTTATGGTATTTTAAATGTTTCTGTAGTTGACTTCATCAGTTTTCCCTTTATGGCTTCTAAGTTTTCAGACTTTCTTAAAAGGCCTAATCCCATCCTGAGGTTAAACACATTATCTTTTATTTCCTCCTATTTT
Organism: Macroglossus sobrinus; assembly: GCA_004027375.1. Lineage (NCBI taxonomy): Eukaryota > Metazoa > Chordata > Mammalia > Chiroptera > Pteropodidae > Macroglossus > Macroglossus sobrinus. The sequence continues at coordinate 452,996 of PVKZ01000368.1, forward strand.
AAGAGTTATTTTTTGTGTATTTATGTTTTTAATTTCTGTGAAATTTATTGTTTATAGTGTGAAGCAAGAGGTCTATAACTGGTACAAAGATTGCATCACTAATCAAAATCCTCCTAACAAAGAAAAGCCCAGTACCAGATGCCTTCATTGGCGAATTCTGCCAAATATTTAAAGAAAAATTAATTCCAATCCTTTTTTCAACTCTTCTAAAAAATAGAACAGGAGAGGATTCTTCTAAACTCATTTTATGAAGCCAGAATTACCTGATACCAAAGCCAGACAGACACAGCAAGAAAACTATAGGCTAGTACCCCTGAGGAATACATATATAAAATCCTCGACAAAATATTGGTAAACTGAATCCAACAACACTTACTTTATTTATTTATTTTATGCCTATAACACCTGATATTCCTAGGTAGTCTCCCATCTAAATATTAACCAGGCCCAACCCTGCATAGTTTCCGAGATCTGACGAGATTGGGCGTGGTCAGGGTATCAACAACACATTAAAAGTATCACACACCATGATCAAGTTGGATTTATCCCTGAGATGCAAGGATGGTTCAACATATGAAAATCAATGAGTGAGATACACATTAATAGTACAAAAGATAAAAACTACATCTTCACCTCAATGCAGAAAAAGCATTTGACAAAATTTGGCATACTTTCATGAAAACTCTCAACAAACTGGAATGGAAATTAAGTACTTCAACATAATAAAGGTCATATATAAAAAGCTCCTTTCAATTATAGCAGCATTGTCTGTAGCCATGTCACCCTGAACAAGCTGGATCCTGTCTGATCTCGGAAGCTAAGCAGGGTTGGGCCTGGTTAGTACTTGGATGGGAGACCACCTAAGAATACCAAGTGCTGTAGGCATAAAAAATAAGGGATTATAAACTAACAAGGTTCCTGCAATCTGTGAGGTCAAGCATGGGTTGCCTTGCCTAAAATAAATAAATAAAACAATTACAGCAGCATTAATATGCCATGTAAAATTTGAAACATTGGAAATATGTGAAGTAAGGTTTGAAATCAGGTATTATAAATTGTCCCAATTTATTCTTTTTTATTTCAAAATTGGGGGGGGGAAGGGGTCTCTCGAAATTTCAGATGGATTCTGGAATCAGCTATCAATTTTTGCAAAGCCCATTGGAACACGGATAGGGATTGTGTTGGATTTGCAGATCAATTTGTAGATTGTTGCCATCTTCATAATACTAAATGTTCTGATCCATGAATATGAGATGCCTTTTCATTCATGTAGAGATTTAATTTCGTTTAGCAATGTTTTATATTCCTGAGTGTTTATTCTTTTTCTATAGATTATTTTTCCATTTAAGCCTTTAATTTAAATAGTCATAAATATTTTTATGTTTTTTGGTTTTCCTGCCTTATTTAGGAAAAGTTCTCCTTTTAATCCAAGGTAATACAAAAAGTCTCCTGAATTTTCTTCTAATGGTTCCCCTCAATCCCCAATCTTTGCAGCATTGGTACATTTGGAATTCATTTTTTTTACAGAGCATAAAGTAAGGAGTCTAGCTTTGTTTTCTTTCAGAGAACCAATTATGCTATTCACATAAATCATACTTTCTCTACTGAATGCCAAATTGTATCTCAACTTTGTCACTAAGTTTAGAATATTTACGTAGATTTGTTTCTCAAGGTGCTGTGCCATTTATTCATTGATTTGGGGAGATATATTCAGGGCAACTAGATTAAATCATTCATAAGTCTGTATGTAATAAACCAAGTCTGAGAAATCAAAAAATGGCCAAGAATTTCATGGAAAAAAGTTGTAAGTAGAGATATACTAGATGCTAAATATTTCTGTAAAGTTGTTTAATCAAATGGGTATGGTATTGTCCCAGGAATGTATAAATAAATCAATACAAATTGAATTTGAAAACTTTCTTCAGTCATGTTTCACTCATATAACAGCTATTTCCAGTTCTTTATTTCATCCTATAGTCTTTACCTATATAACACAAAAGTCAGTCTCCTGGAAATCCCAATTTTATCAGTTTTCTGGGCACACTTTTTTTTCTATCCTCTAGCTCCCTCTGGTACTTCTGTCTCATGGGTTTCATGGGTCATTTCTTTTCCAGCCTCCTGTATTTTTGTTTATCTTTCTTTCTTTGTTCTCACTATTCAGCTTCACCAGCTTCTTCCCATTTCTCTGTCTCCCCCCTTTACTAACTCCAGGAAATAAAAAATTCATTTTTTTTTATTTTGAAGAGCAATGCTGTGTTACTTACCTCACTAACCCAGGCTAGCTATAAACTCTAGATTGCTACAACCATGAGGGTCTATTAAAGTACAGTCCATTTTATCCACAGTTTTTCTTTCTGAGGTTTCAGTTACTATAGTCAAACTTGGTCCAAAAATATTAAATGAAAAATTTCAGAAAAAAATAATTATAAATTTTAAATTGCATGCCATCTTGAGTAGAGTGATGAAATCTCTCCCCATTTCACTCCAACCTGCTGAAGATGAGAATCATTCCTTTGTCCAGAGTATCCAACTGTATACAATACTTGCCTGTTAGTCACTTAGTAGCTGTCTGGGTTACCAGATCAGTTACAAAAGAGAGGGAGAGAGAGAGAGAGAGAGACCATATTCACATAATTTTTGTTACAGTATATTATAATTGTTCTATTTTACTATTATTTATTATTGTTAATCCCTTACTGTGCCTAATTTATAAATTAAACTTAACCATAGGCATGTATGCATAGAAAAAAACATTGTATATATAGGGATTGGTACTATCTACGGTTTCAGGCATCCACTGGGGGTCTTGGAACCTATCTCCCTTGGATAAGCGGTGGACGACTGTATTTGGTAAAGCAGTTAGTGCACTTTATGAGAATTCCTGCCTCAAGCTCTGTAAAGGAATCACTTTTTCTCCCTGCTCCATATGCATGGTTCTCACAGAGTTGCAGTCATAGTTTATGTACATACAAATTTGTGTTCTACTTTCATTCTATGTTATTTTATCAAATATACCTACTTATAAATTTGTGTTCCACTCTTTTTCATTTGATGTTTTTTCATAAGTAGTTTTCTCATAATGACTCTTATATTTAAAAACTATAAATTCATCATGTATAGATGATATAATTGATAATCATTTCTCTAGTGTTGAACATTTAAGACATTTTCACTTTGTGCTGGGTGAAATTTGTTATAACATATTTTTAAACAAAACTCTCTTTCTATCATATATTTTCTGAAAGTAAATTTCTAGGAATATGTGACATGAGGGAAGAAGAGTTTGAATTTTTATTACCCTTAAATTATCTTTATTATTATTATTATCATTATTATTATTTTAACTGGGGACAAATAATTACTTATTTAAAAATAAAGCTCTCTTTCTTTAACATTATTTTTTTTAAATATAGTGCCCAAAATGTCCATAACTGGGGAAGAAGGGGAGTTTACATTTTATTGCCCTTGACACGCATTGTTAAATTTTATACAATATGATTCTAGTAACATATTTGATTTAAAGACTTATTGTAAAGTTACAGTTATAAAGATATTGTGGCATTGGCTTAAAAATAGACAAATAAATGAATTAACAGGATAGAGAATCCAGAAATAGACTTCCACATATATAGACAATTGATTTTTCACAAAGGTACAAAATCAATTCACTGCTGAAAGCATAATCTTTTAAACAAAAATGCTGGAACAACTTGGATGTCTACATGGAAAAAAATGAGCTTCAAACATTTCACACCATATAAAAAGATCAACTCAAAATGTATCATAGACCAAATTGTAAAACCTATAGTTAATTGGACTTCTAGGAGAAAACATAAAAAGAAGTATTTGTGACCTTGGAGTTAGACAAAGATTTATTAGACTTTTATTAGCCATAAAAGAACAAATCGACAAACTGAACTTTATCAAAATGTAAAACCTCTGCTCTTAGTAAGAGTTAGTTAAGAGAATGAAAATATAAGCCATGGATTAGGAGGAAACTTTTTAAAATCAAATATCTGATAAAAGACTTGTGCCTGAATAAAGAACTCTTAAGACTTAACAACAAAAAGAAAAATCAATTTTTAAAAGAATAAAAGACACTTCACCAAAGAAGAGGTATAAATGACAAATAAAATATGAAAAAATGAGCAACATCATTAGTCATTAGGTAAATGCAAATTATAATCACAATAAGATACTACTATACCCCCATTTGAATTACCAAAATTAAAAAGACTGACCAGACCAAGTGTTGATGAGGATATAGAGCAACTAGAACTCCCTTATGCTGTTAGCAGTCACTAGATTTACCCAAGGGAATGAGAGCCTATGTCCTTACAAGATTTGTACATGATTGTCGATACAGCTTTGTTTGAAATAGCCAAGATTTGGAAACAACTCAAATGTCTATAAATAGGTAAATAAAGAAACTGCTGCACATCCATGCAATGGAATATTACTCAGCAATAAAAAAGAATGAGCAACTAATATATACTCCAACATAGATGAATCTCAAAATAATTATGCTGAGTGAAAGAATCTAGACAAAAAGAGTACCTACTATATGATTTTGTTTATATAAAATTGTAGGAAATGCAAACTAATGTATAATGTGAGAAAGCAGATCAGTGGTTGCCTGGGGATTGGAGTGGGTTCATGCTTGGAGTGATGTAAGAGAGGGATTACAAAGGAGCACAAAGAAGCTCTTAGGACTGATGAATTTGTTCATTATCCTGAATACAGTGAGTATTTCACAGGTGTATCTGTATGTCAAAACTTATCAAAGTTTTGATAAGTTTTGTGTCCTTTAAGTAAAGTTATTTTTAAGTGCTATCTTTCTTAATCTCCTTATAAAAGCAAGTATTACATGTATTTAAACATTATTATTTATTTCTAATATGTTTAAGAAACAGTATTAACAAGGATAACAAACTTCTCTCTTGACTTCAATATTTCTGGAAATTTACATCTGTGGACAGCTTAAACTTTTAGTACTTGGTCTTCGAAAGCCTGGATTTGAGCACTGGTATTGCTACTTGTTAGCTGTAATATTCAGCTAGTCATCTATCTTTTTTTGTGACTCAATTTCCTCATCTGTATAATGAGGATAATGGGGTCTACTTCCTAGGATTGGTTTGAGGATCACAGGCAGTATATCCTTGAAAGTTCTTTACATCCTGTTGATGGCAAAATAACATGTAAAGTTTTTAATAAGTTTCATCACCAGATGATCTAGTTCATACCTTGAGCTTTGAGAGATTCAATCAGAATGAAAATATTTTTTTTCATTTTTTTAAGTTTACAGGGAAGTCATGGCACAGATGCTAGAATGAGGTGAGATTTTAATGCCTGTAATACCCACCACATTCATAAACTGGTGGTTCTATGTTTTTAAATATGATATCAACATCCTCTTAACTTCTGTTGGAATCTTCCCCCACCCCTAGCAACCTTGACAACCACTAACCTCAAAGAAAAACCCTATTGATAAAAACCCTATTAGTTTATTTTGTAGGCCAGAGATAAAGCCGAATTTATCCATTGTATAGTTACCCTAATAGCTAATATTTCCACTTCTTTATAACACAGTCAACATGTGTTTCCCCAGCAGTCTCAGTATCAACTAAGAACTTTTAAAAATGGAGATTCTCATATACCCTCCTATACCTACAGAATCCAAAAGTCTGAGAATAGGGCCCATCAGTTTTTGGTTAAATAGTCTTCCCAAGTGATTCTGATAAAGGTTAAAGTTGGAGAACCACTGCTATAATATATACTGTTAAATTGTATACATCAATTATCAATTTACTAGTTAGCAGGAAATTAAATCACTTTTCTTTTTTCTTTTTTTGGTTATTTAAAAAGTTATTTTATTTCCCAATTACAGTTGATATACAATATTATATTAGTCTCATGTATGTAACATAGTGATTAGACATTTATATAACTTAAGAAGTGATTACCTGATAAGTCTAATACCCACATGACACCATACATAGTTATTACAGTATTATTGCCTATATTTTCTATGTTGTACTTTACATCCCTGTGACTATTTTTATAAAAAGCTTTTAACTGACGGCCTTTTCTGGAAACATTTCCAGAAATATCTTCTTGTTTGCAAGAAGATCGAACTGCTTTTAAATTCTACCTATAGAGTGGGTTATGAGTTATTGGAAACTCTTGGCATGAAATTTTGCCATCAAATTATTCAGGCACTTGGGGAATTACTTTGACTTTAGTATAGCAGAGTGCATTTTGGGCAAAGTGGTAATTTACAAAATAGTATTCTATTCTTAGGAACTTGAACAATTTGGAAAACCTCCACAGCCCTTACACTTAGGAGGCTGTGGTTTTATTTTTGCAAATTTGCACAATAAACCTGTACTCAGTGGCCACAGTGTTAAGACAAATAAGATAGTCTCCATGTGAATTAAAGCTAAGCACAAATTTTCAAGTTCAATGGTGCTCTTTTCAACTTTTCTGTTACCTGGAGTATCATTTGTTCATTAACAAATGAAGTAAACCAGACTGAATAACAGAATTCCAACTGGAATCTTCTATTTGGTTTGGATAGAAGGAACCAGGTTTTCAGCATCTGCCCCAGTGGCTCCTCTCTACAGAGGCCTGGTCTGAACCCACAAACAAGGGTGGACTATCATAGCTTAAGGATTCTTTAAAACTGGCTATGGAGTAAACACTGGGTTTATGAGTCTGCTTTTTCCTCCTTGTCATATTCAAGATGAGCTCAGAAGCATGGAAGTGAGACCATTACTGAGACCTGTACTTTCCACTGGGCACTCCCTTCTTAGACTCTGACACTTGAGTGTGTGAAGTCTTAATTTTGTTTTCATATTCTCTGCATTCTTTGCATCCTAAATTCTAGGTCACTGATTCTCAGACTTTGGGGTTTAACAGAACAATAAATTAAAAGAAACACATTTTTAAAAATTTAGTCATCTCAAATTTATTACGTAAGGATTAATTAGAAAATAAACTTTAATATCATGATCATTACTTTTAAAAAGCACCTTTAACAACAATAAATAAAAAAGTATAAAAGACATACTATTAGAATAAAAGACTGTTCTTTTAAAGAAAGACTATGGGTAGCCTAACACCAACAATACCTTTTTAAGAAGCAGCTGGGCACAGCAGAAAATAAGCAGGCAGGTTCGGGTTCCACGCTACCTGGGTTGGAATCCTTGTCCTACCTGCCAGCTGCATAATCTTGGGCAAATCACTCAATCCCTCTGAATGCTATTTTCTTCAACTGTAAAATGAACTTTACAATAGTGCTCAGTTCATATTTTGTTGTTGTTGTTGTTGTTAATCTGATATTTATTGTTATTCTCAGTATGACATGTAGTCTTGTTAAAAAAAAAAAAAAAAGGAAACAACAGGCTAAAATGCTGTCACTTTTGGAAAACCATGTCACCAAATCAAAACTTAAAAATTAACCTAGTAGCAGTTGCAGGCTCTCCCAGGAGTGGAATTTTAAACCAATCAGTCTGGAATTTCTGGATCTATACCAGTGAGGTAATCTGTATGAAAAACCCCTGCCATTCCCTTCCCATTCCCAAAAGTAGAGGACTTGGCCTAAAAATAAACCTTTTTTTTCTTTTGCTAATAACTCCCCTGCCACACCTTCTGTGAAACCTTTTATTTTTCACAGTCCCCACAGAGTGCTCTTCTATTTGGTAGATGGATTGCTGTCTGATTCATGAATCACTTATATAGCCAATTATATCTTCAAATTTACCCAGTTGAATTTTGTTCTTTAGCTGTCTGATATAAATTGTAATACCTAGAAGCAGAAGTTCCTTCTTTTTCCCAGAGACATAATTGACATAAAGCATTGTGTATGTTTAAGGTGTACTACCTAGTGATTTTTTTATATGTATATATTGCAAAAACGATTATCACAATAAGGTTAGTTAACACATCCATCACCTCGCATAGTTACAATTTTTTAAGTTCATAATGTTGTGAAAGGATTCTATTAATGATCTACAAAGATAGCCTTATGTGATTTTAGCACATATCTGGTACATAGTTTTAAAATATGTTAGTTATAAATAATGGTAAAAATGTAAATTCTGTCACCTCTTCCCCCCCCCCCCCCCCGCTAATTTTAACAGTTATTTTTGCATCTGATTTCACTGATTCAAATGTCTAAACACTGGGGTCAATCCATTTGCCTCTCTTCAGTGTTCTTCCTGGGAATTCTGTTAACCTGACCAGGTGTGGCTGTATTCCACTGCTGATTCCTGGTCCTCCAAGGTCTGGGATGCTTAACTTCCAGAAAGTGGAACCATAGCAAACTCAGAAGGCCAGAGGTACAGTTTAAGTGGCATCAGACGTTGTCTAAGCTGATTCCCAATGTATTTCTCCTGTCCTTCCAGTAAGCAAGAGTCAGGCAATACCTGCTAACTAGCTCACAATCTCATGGCCAGCGCAGAAACACTAAGCTCTCCATCCTGATTCCAGCCAGTTCCTCTGGTCAGCCTGTGAGAAATGACACCTGGCTTTTTTTTTTTTTTAATTAATCATCCAGGTCTAGCATCAAACGACTGCAAATGTTGATGGCAGGGCCAACATTTGAGGAAGAAACTAGGAGAATTTGTGTCCAATCACAGTTTGTGGCAGGTTTCTCATCACCAACCTACAAGTTTCATTAAACACTTCATCTTCAAGACAGCAGTGAAACCCTTTTGGGTAAGGAAAAGGGACTTTACATGTACAAGATAAATTAACTTCAAGTCCTGCTACTTCTTTAAAAGCAGCTTGTCTCTCACAAAAACCCTCCGAGGGGAATCAGACTGAAGTCTAGGACCTGTGGAGACTGTCATCTCACTTCATGTTATTTTCCAGCATTAGCATTACAACTGATGCTGGGTACCCAGAGACAGGTGAGGTGGTCCTGGTGACCAATACCATGCCAAGCCTTGCAGAAATGTAGCACCTCATGGTGGCACTGACATCCTGTAGCCTTTTTTTATCAGCCTTCCTCTCTTTCCCTTTCCTTTGGGCAAAGGAGACTTTCCATTCTTCTATTCAGGGCCCATTTCAAGGTCGTAGAGGTGGTTAAGAGGTGTGTGTGTGTGTGTGTGTGTGTGTGTGTGTGTGTGTGTGTGTGTGTTTTAGAGGAAGAACCCTCACCCCAGCTAGGTCTTTGGCAGGGCTTGGCAGGTCCATAGAGTTCAGCTGAATCGTAGTAGAGATGGGAGGAGTTAAAGTTCCTCTTAAGGGGGTTCCCAGACACTAGTGGGTTAGAGGGGCAACTCTGGATCTTGGGAGTGGGCTGTAGTATAATTTAAAAATAATCCCCAGTGGATCACTCTCAGTCTGGCCACAACCTTAGGCAGTTGACTCCTCCCTTCAAGAAGTAGAGTCTCTTTCCTTGACCTGTGAATCTAGGCTGGGCTTATGATTTGCCTTGACCAACAGCATGCATGGAAGGAACTTCTGAGCATAGGCCTGAAGAGACCTCGTAGCTTTTGCTTTTGCTTGGAGATCCCAGCCAGCCTGTAAAGAGGTCTAGGCCATCCTGCTAGAGAGAGAGGCCATGTGGACAGAATCAAGGTGAATTTGTCTCGAAGCTGACATGGGCAAGAGGCCTTCTTGGATCTTCAAGCTCAGCCCAGCCATAGCTGACCATAGCCATGGGAGTGAGCCCAGCATTCCCCATATGAAATGGAAGTGACTTGATCTTGCTTAACTCTGCCCAAATTCCTGACCCTCTTCTAAGCCATTACTTGTTGGGATAGTTTGTTCTGTAACAATAGATAACTGATACGGTAGCTGTGCGGCGGCCTGAGCACCCCAGCTTAGGGAACCATAGTAAGTATAGATGAGAGTGAATAGACATCACCAATGAAGTGGCCCATTCTTGAATAGATCACAGTTGTCTGGACTGGAAGCCATGATGCAGGTAGGGGAGTGTCTTTGGTGGTGCCTATAAGCCCTCTGGGCTATTGTGTCAGGGGCTATAGAGTCCTCCTAAAATAATGGAGGGTGAGTTTCTATCAACCATGGGAAAGACTGAGGATTGAACTGGTTTAATTTGATTAAAAAATAAGTGTGAAATTTCCTATACCCAATGTCATAGAGCAAATCCAAACACTCTTATATAAACCTGTTTATATATGCAATGTTTACACTAAACATTCTCTTTCATTCTTCCTTTTGCTGAAAAACTTTGGAAAGTATGTTTATAAGGAGTACTAGCTCACAAACAAAAGAAACTATTTAGTTTCCACTTCTGTGGCAGAAATGTCACAGTTCAGCTTCTTCATCTCTCTTTGCTACGTGAAGATTTTTTTTTTCTGTGTACAGTGAGATATATATTGAAATTGAAGCTTATTAATAGCAAACCGGGTCAGGGGAGAAGAGGAGGCACTAGAGGGAATTGCTTTGTTATTTTCTTTCCCTATCCCCTATTCACTGTGCTTCTGAAGTCTGAACATTGAATCATCGAGAGGGGGCTGGTCATTAAGTGGGAACTAGTGATAAAGTCACCAGTCTTCTAGATTCACTCAATATACTAACAATGTATCTGGTGCCTGTAAAGACTACTTCCTTTGAAAATTTTCAAAGTCAATAAAATTTTATGCAGTTCTTCTCCTCTCAGAACCCTCCAATAACTTTCTATTCAGAGTAAAATCTAAAGTTTTTTCCATGATGTGGTAGACAGAATAATAGCTTCCCAAAGATGTCCATATCCTAATCCCCAGAACCTGTGAATATGTTACTTACATGGCAAAAGAAACTTTGCAGATGTGATTAAGTTAGGGATCTTGAAATAGGGAGATGATCCTAGATTGTCTGGTGGGCCCGATGTAATCACAAGTGTCTTTCCAAGATATAGAAGGAGGTGGGAGAGTCAGAGAAAGAAATGTCACAATAGAAGCAGTAATGAGAGAGGGAAGGAGGGAGGTAGAGAAAAGGGTGAGAGAGAGAGAAACTGAGAGAGAGAAACAGAGATTTAAAGATGCCATGATGCTGGCTTTGAAGATAGAGGAAGTGGCCATGGGTCGGGGGATCTGACCTCTAATAGCTGGAAAATGAAATAAATTCCCCCTAGAGCCTCCAGGAGGAATGCAGCCCTGCTAACACCTTGATTTTAGCCTAGTCAAAATCCATTTCACACTTCTGACCTTCAGAATTGTGAAATAGTAAGTTTTTGTCTTGAGACACTATGTTTGTGGGGTTTTTTGTTTGTTTATTACAGCAGCAAGAGGAAACCAATCTATGTGGTCCACAAGACCTTCTGGAATCTGTTTCTCTGTCCTGCCTACCACATCTCTGAATTTACTTCCATCAACATCAATTTCTACTCCCTCTCTCACCCTTAACATACCCTCCTTCCCAATTTCTCAAACATTTCAAGCAAGCTACCTCCTTAGAGTCTTGCTTTTGTTACTCCTTTGCTTCCAAAAGATTTCCCTGAAAAAATCCACAAGATTCATGCCCTCATTTCCTTCAAATTTTCTGCTCAAATGTCACCTTATCAAGCATGTATTTCCTGATCACTCCATATGAAATAGCACACACATTCCCCTATCAGTCTCTTCCACCTTATATTTCGATTATTTGTTCATTGTATGTCTTCCACCCCTAGCATGTAAGCCGCTTGAGGGTAGGTACCATATCTGCTTTGTTCACCACTATAACAATAACTCCTAGAACAGTCTTGACTTATAAAAAAAGTACACAAGAATCATTTATTGAATGAATGAGTGAATAAACATTTGAGGACCAGTCTTGTGCAGTAGAGAGAACAGAAGCTCAGAGCTGGATTTACCTGTGTTTAACCCTAGCTTTTGCATGTGTGGTCTTTGGAAAGCCACTTATCTTGAGTATCTATCCTATAAAATGGGGGATTTTACAGCTCCCATCTTCTAGAATTGTTGGGGTAATTAAGTGAAACTATGCCTATCTCAAAGTTGACATCCCTTTTCCTCTGGGTGAGCACTTAATCTACCTTATGTTAAGCCTAAATTCTTCAATAAAAGGGGAAGCCCCAGAAGACACCTAGTAAAACCAGTGCTAGAGACTAGAGCTTAAATTCTATATTATTCTAGGATGATATATCAGGGGTAACTTCTGTTTCTCAGTGTTTCATTCTGGAAATTTTCTTCTGACCCATCCTCCATTCACTGGTTGATTCAGCTGTGTCTAATAAACTATAAAACCTATCCACTGAGTTTAGAATTTGTATTATACTTTTTTATTGTGGTAAAGTATATATAACACAAATTTTACCATTTTAACTATTTTATGTGTACAGTTCAGTGATATTAACTACATTCACACTGTTGTGCAACCATCACCATCATCAATCTCCAGAATATTTCATCTTCCCCAACTGAAACGCTGTACCCATTAAACACTAACTCCCCATTCTGCTCCCCTGCTCTCAAAACATGACCATGTTGTACTTTCTGTCTCTATGGATTTGACTATGCTAGGTCCCTCATATAAGTAGAATCATGCAGTATTTGTCCTTTTGTATGTGGTTTATTTTATTTAGCATATTGTTTTTGTTTCATCCATATTGAGGCATGAGTCAGAATTTCCTTCCTTTTTAGTGCTGAATAAAATGCCATTGTAGATATATAACATTTTGTTTATCTACTCATCTGTCAATGGACACTACTCTTTGGCTACTGTGAATAATACTGTTATGAACACTGGTGTTGAGGTATCTGCTTGGGTCTATGCTTTTGATTCATTTGTATATGTACCCAGAAGTAGAATTAATGGATCATATAGAAATTCTGTTAAATTTTTCGAGAAATCACCACAGTGGTCACACCATTTTATATGCCCACTAACAAGTACAAAGTTTTTCCAATTTCTCCACATCCTTGCCAACACTTGTTATTTTCTGTGTTTTTGATAATAGCCATCCTAATGGGTGTAAGTCAAATGGTTTCATTGTGATAGTTGTTATACTTGTGTGATATAGATTTTTTATTGATTCTTTCTTTACAGTTTACAGTGTTCAGCCAAATTATGAGTATTGTCTTTTAGATCTTTAACCATATTAAGAATATTGACCACATGAAGTATATTTAACCATATTAATCATATTAATGAATAACTGAATTTGATGGTCTTCTCAAATGGCAGAGTAGGTAAATGCTGTGCTTGCCTCCTCTCACAACCACCTCAGAATTACAACTAAACTACAAAACAACTATCACTGAGAATCACCTGAAGTCTAGCTAAACAAAAGTCCTATAACTAAGGAAATATGGAAGCCATATGAGACTGATAGGAGGGGCAGAGACTAGAACAGCCTGGCCCCACATCCATGTGTGATGGTTGTGGAGGTCCTACCTGAGGAGCGAGGGTCCCTGCTCTACCCATGTGTGGCTGATGAGAATGGGAGGAATATCTCCACTGCAGAGGTCCCCTGGAAAAATGAGGGGTCCCAGCCCTACATCGGGCTCCCCAGCCCAGAGCTTCAGTGCCAAGAAGAGAAATCCCCACAACTTTTGGTTGTAAGTATCAGTGGAGACTGTGGCTGAGAGAAATGGAGGGTGGCTCGAGTTGCAGCTATTTCTGTTAAGGGCTCACATGTGGGCTTACTTGCTGACAGATACACTCGCTCTAAGCTTGAGTGCTGGGGCATTGGCTTGAAAGATACCAGAAGCCTAGGGGAGGAACTGAACTGTCTGGCTTCAGGGCCACAGCTAGAGGGGCAGCTTTCTCCAAGACAGAAGTGCTGACAGAAGCCATTGTTTCTTTTTTTCAGCCCTCCCCCATACCAGCATGTGAACATAGGTGGCTGCCATATCTCAATCGCCATCAGCCTGGCTAACACAGTTTGCTTCACCTAGGTAATTCCCTAAGGCCCTGTCTCATCCAACTTGGGAGTCTGCCCAAGTTATTTCTAGTAGCTTTTCCATACAAATGGCCTGTCTTGGCTCATGCTATTGACTTTCCTAAAATCTCTCAAAGGTTCACAAAACCCAAATAAACCTCATCTGGCCTTTGCATGCTCTGTACCTCTTGCTGAGCAGCCCTAGCCTGGCACTAGCAGCAGCTGGCCTCAGTGGTTTGGCCTCTTAAGATACTTCTAAGCTCAGCACACATTGAAGACATCTGCAAATTGCTTGCCAGGTGGCCCTGGGCAGGGCACATGCTATGGCTGAATTTGACTTGTGGTGGAGCCCCTCCCAGGAATCCCCAGGGCCAGCATGTCCAGTGGCCAAGCTGGAGCACCAAACAGGGCTGCATCCAAGAATGACACACTCAAAGGGCAGACTGGGCAGACACCAGAGCCCTGCTAAAATGAATCCTGCTTCATATGGTCAGTCCCTCACTGGCCAGTCCTCATAACTAATCAGCCCGAAGGTCAGTCCTCCCACTGATATGCAGATACCAACCAAGGCTCAACTACAACAGGAGGGTACATTTGGCTCAGGTGACCAGGGGAACTGCACCATAGGGCCCCACAGGAACCTTATTCCATAAGGCCACTCTACTAAGGTCAGGAGACATAACAGCCCTATGTAATACATAGAAACAAATACAGGGAGGACATCAAAATGGGGAGACAAAGAAACATGTCCCAAGTGAAAGACTAGAACAAAGCTCCAGAAAAAGAACTAAACAAAATTAAGTAAACAAAAAGAACTAAACAAAATCTACTAGATGCAGCATTCAAAAATTGGTTTTAAGGATGCTCAATGAACTTAGGGGAAGTGTAGATGAACTCAGTGAGAACTCAAACAAAGAGACAGAAAACATAAAAATGGAGATAGAAAATAAAAAGAACCATTCAGAAATGAGGAATACAATAACTGAAACAAAGAATACCTTAGAGGGAATCAATAGTAGATTAGATAGAACAGAGGACTGAATCAGCAATTTAGAAGATAAGGTAGCAGAAAATACCCAATCAGAACAACATAAAGGAAGAAGAATCCAACAGCCCCAGCAGCAGCATGACAAGTAACGACCCTCTGAATGTGCCATCCAGCTTGGCCCTCCTGCCCCTTTCTACTGTTGCCTCCTTCCTGCACTTGCAGCCATCCCATTCACATGTCCTCCTTCACCATGTCCGTGGCTGGGCTCAAGAAACAATTACATAAAGCCACTCAGAAAATGAGTAAGGAAGTAAGAGGAGCTGAAAGAACCAGGCTAGGTGATGACCTCAAGGAAATGAAGAGAAAAGTAAATGTCACTAGCAAGGCTATGATGGAAATAATGACTAAAACAATTGAAACAAATCCTGCTTCTAGAGCTAAACCAAACATGATCAGCACCATATCAAAGATCCATGGCCAGGAGAAAGAGCCAGGCAATTCTCAGAATGAAGCACTGCTCACAGAGACCATGCTCAGGTTTGGAAGAGAGTTTGGAGATGATTGCAGCTTTGGCCCAGTACTTGGCAAGATGAAAGAGGCCATGTGGGAGCTTTCAGAGGTAAAAAGACTCTTGGGTATCGAAGTGAAGTAGAACTTTGTTGACCCTTTCAGGATCTTCATGACAAGGATTCAAGGGAAATTCAGCATCATCTAAAGAAATTGGAGAGTCAACACTTGGACTTGAATTATAAGAACAAACAACAAGGCAAGATTCCAGATGAAGAGCTCTCTCAAGCTCTGAAGAAATTTGAATAAATCTAAAGAAATTACTGAGTAAAGCATGTTCAACTCTTGGAGATGGATATTGAACACATGAGCCAGCTCTCTGCTCTTGTTGAAGCCCAGCTAGAGTACCATAAGCAGGCAGTCCAGATCCTGCAGCAAGTCACCTTCAGACTGGAAGAAAGAATAAGCCTCATCTTAGTCTAGAAGGGAATATCAGCCTAAACAGCCTAAAGCCTGGAGTTTCCAGCTGGAGACAGTACTCAGCCCAAAGGTGGCCTCCCCGGCACAGGTAATCTCAAAACTTCAGGTGCCCCAATGGATCAACCCTGCTGCCAAGCTCTGTATGACCTTGAACCTGAAAATGAAGGGGAATTGGGCTTTAAAGAGGATGATGTCATCATACTCACTAACCAGATTGGTGAGAACTGGCATGAAGGGTTCTTCATGGCCAGTCAGGCTTCTTTCCCATCAATTATGTGGAAATTCTGGTTGCCCTGCCCCATTAGTATGTTATGCTGGCTGGCTTACCTCCTCTTGACCCAGATAGTTAACCACTGTTTAAGTAATGCTGTTTTAACCACTGTTTTAGTAATGCTGCTTATAACACATTACAAATGCAAGCTGCAGTGGTCCAAGTCATCAAGCCCCATTGAGTACCTTTGGTTGACTTGTGTGATCCCACAAGAGGCATGGTGGGATGACCTTCTCAGCCTGGTGAGCATGGCATGTGCTTTTTAAATATCATCTGAGACCAGCCAGTAGTCAGAGAACTGCTGTTCATACAGTTCTCAGGAAGCTGGGGCTTCTTAGAATAATGACCATGAGCCACATCACAGATAAACCATCCTACTGAAGATATTATGTATCACCTAGAGGTCATCTCCATATCTCAGGTTCTCCACTTAAATAGGAGAAAATTTTTGCTTTCATATTGTCCTCTTCCAAATATGTGAGTCATAGAATTGTGGTAGAAAGCCTTCCTTACCAATAAATCATCTCCTGTTCTGAATTAGTCCCCTGATGTTATCAGTAGAAAAGTGTTGTGTGTAGATGCAAAGCCTTCTCTGAAAACATTCACCTTTGTTTCTTCCACTATGCCTGTTTCTGAGGTACAGCCAGTTTTCTTCCTTCTCTGCTGTTAAAGCAAAAGAAGGACTCCTATTTTATTTTCAAGTAAGACCAGTAACAATCATCATATAAAAGATGAAATTCTCTGTTATGAGGAATTGGGAAGAAATCTAATTTCTAAGCTATGTTTCTGGTTGTATATAAATAATATATGTATTTTGGGCATTTCTGAAGGTATGGGGAAAGTGGAACAAATATCTTTACTTCAGTTTTATTTACAAATTACGTGTTTCATGAATCCATTTGCATGGAGACATAAGGAGAAAAACACTATAGACCATTCTTCCACTAGTTCATAGACAAAGAAACCATAAATATCTTTTTTATCCACTTTCACCTTGTGTTCTTTTAGTATCACTTGTGCATGTTCCGCCCATTCCATGATGAGGACCAAATAAAGATGATTTTTGTGCTTAGAAGTTTAATTGGATGGCTGCATATGTAAAACTTTTTCCCTGTTCAGTCATTACAGTTATCTCTGTTACTTCTATCTCATTTTCATTTTGTGTGTACGGTGCTGTGTATAAACTTATGAGGTTTTTTTTGTATCAGTCATTAAAGTTATGTTAGAATCTATCCAGAGTTCTATTTATCTAGCTGTACAGATTCTTTCAGAGGTTTAGTGTGCTACTTCAGATGTGCCACCTGCAGAAGTGGATCATGTAGAGTAAAAGGCAAATCTTACTGATTAATGTATAAATTCTTACCATGGGAAGCATCACCATTTCCAAAAATTATTGCTGAAGCCAAAAAAAAAAAGAGTCTAAAAAATATGAGGTAGTTTAAGGGGCCTCTGGGACAACATCAAGTGTACCAACATTCACATCATAAGGGTACCAGAAGGAGAAGAGAGAGCGAAAAGAATTGAAGGCCTATTTGAAGAAATAATGATGGAAAAATTTTCTGTTCTGCCAAAGGAAATAGACATACAAGCCAAGGAAGTACAGAGAGTCCCAAACAAAATGAAGCCAAAGAGGTCCACACTAAGACAGATCATAATTTAAATGCCAAAAGCTAAGGATAAAGAGAGAATCTTGAAAACAGCAAGAGAAAAGCAATTAGTTACCTACAAGGGAGCTCTTATAAGGTTGTCAGCTGATTTCTCAACAGAAATGTTGCAGGCCAGAAAGGATCCACAGGAGATATTCAAGGTGGTGAAAAGCAAGGACCTACAACCAAGATTACCTAGCAAAGCTATCATTTAGAATTGAAGGACAGATGAAGAGCTTCCCAGACAAGATAAAGCTAAAAGAGTTCATCACTACCACCAGTATTACAGGAAATTTTGGAGGAACTTCTTTAAGAAGACAAAAAGAAAAAAGAAAGATCAAAATATGAATAATAAAATGGCAATAACTACATATCTATGATCAATTACTTTAAATGTAAATGGATTAAATGCTCCAATCAAAAGACATAGGGTAGCTGAATGGATAAGAAAACAAGACCCTTACATATGCTGCCTACAATAACTCACTTCAGATCAAAAGTTATACACAGATTGAAAGTAAAGGGATGGAAAAATATATTTCATGAAAATGGAAACAAAAAAGCTGGAGTAGCACTACTTCTGCCAGACAAATAGACTTTAAAACAAAGGCTATAACAATAGACAAAGAAGGATCCAGTAATCCTACTTCTGGATATTTATCCAAAGAAACCCAAAACACAACTTTGAAGGGACATGTGAATCCATGTTTGTCGCAGCATTATTTACAATAGTCGAGATATGGAGGCAATGTGGGTGTCTATTAATGGATGAATGGATAAAGAAGTGGTATATATATATATATACAGTGGAATATTAGCCATAAAAAGAATGAAATCTCACCATCTGCAACAACATGGATGTTGTACTGAATGAAGTAAATCAGACAGAGAAAGAAAAATGTCATATGATTTCATTTATATGGGGAATCTAGAGAACAGGATAAACAAAATAGAAACAAGCCCATAGATACAGAGAACATTATGATGGTTATAGGATTGATTGCGGCTGAGAGAAGATAAAGTGGGGAGGGGATTTGGTAGTTACAAAATAGTCATGGGGATGTAAAGTACAGCATAGAAAATATAGTCAATAGTATTGTAATAACTATGTATGGCATAAGACGGGCACTAGATTTATTAGTTTGATCACTTTGTAGGTTATATAAATGCCTAATAATTATGTTGTACACCTGAAACTAATATAATATCATATGCCAACTATAATTTAAAAATGTATATATATTAAAAGTCTTTGTCTACTAAAAAAATCTCTAGGAATGCTGATGAATTTGGGATATTCAAGAGTCTGACTTTTGAGTTATACAAATAAAGGTGGAAGATAAAATAAAGAACTAAAAATAGCTACCATATTAGACTAGGAGAATATAGCTGAAAGTTTCCCAGTTTAATTTGTATTGATTTAGTTATCTATTCTTGGTACAATAACATATTTTTTTATTAGAACAATGTTCTAGAAATTTTTAGCATCTAGTATGTCTTGTCTCTACTCAAAATTTTTTTCAGGAATTTCTTAGCCATTTTTGCTCTCACTTTTCAGACTTTGATTCTTCCTTAAAGATTTTTTGAATGCTTTTCTATCATATTACCCAGCACACCACCCACTCAAGCCTGTGAAGGGGTGGTACAGTAGTCTCAGAAATCAATATAAGTATATATTCTAAGCTTATATGACAAAGTTATTTTATTTCAGTGGAGAAGGTATGATTTACATGGCTGGCATAATTAGCTCTTCATCTGGAAGAAAATAAAGCAAGACTTTACTTCATGATCAATACGAAAATAAACTCAAAAGGCACCTAAAGATGCAAAAGTTTAAAAAATAAAACTTTAGAGGATAATATAGGAAACTATTTATTAAACCTTGGAGGTGAAGGTGGAGATAGTTTTAAGCAAGATCATAAACATGGGAAAATAAACTTTAGATAATAGTTAATAGATGGTGATGATCTGAGAAAATCACTTACACATATAATAGAGACAAGATTAATATCCTCAGTGTTTGACAAGTTCTCACCAATTGATAGGGAAAAGTCACACACCCAACAGAAAAAGGGGTAGAGGATACTGGGCTGGTTTTTCTATTTATTCCCCAGATCTATTCTTCACCCTCTGTCTGCATCTGTTCCCT
Source organism: Macroglossus sobrinus (assembly GCA_004027375.1). Classification (NCBI taxonomy): domain Eukaryota; kingdom Metazoa; phylum Chordata; class Mammalia; order Chiroptera; family Pteropodidae; genus Macroglossus; species Macroglossus sobrinus. The sequence goes on from PVKZ01000368.1 coordinate 472,871, forward strand.
GGAAGGTTGCCCTGTAGATTGCATCACCTGAGATTCTCACAAGCAGGCTCACCCAAGGGTTTGGCCAATGGGAAGAACCAGCAGGAGACTGGAGGGCCAAAGGAGAGAAAGGTTGGGTTGTTTTTTTGGAGGGTGGGGAGGTTCCATCTCAACAACTCTTACTGGACAGTTTTTCTTCATGGGATGAATTTTGTCTCCTGCTGGGATCTGAATGGATACATATATGAACCAGCAAGACATAGAAGAGGAAATGAAAATTATCAATAAAGATGATAGTACCTTCAACTTCACTTATATCCATAGAAATTCCAATTTAAGTAACAATGAAGTAGAATTTCTCACTCTTTCACCTGGGCAAAAAATAATAGCATTAATGATAATATGAGGAAATGGGGTCTTTCATTCACTGCTGGTAAATGCATAGCATTATTAAAGCCTTTTGGAAAAGTAAATTGGCAATATATAGAAACATTTAAAACTCACATATTCTTTGACTCATTTTGGGCAATTCATGCTACAGAAATAAAAGTTCTAGGAAACAAGGATCTATGAACAAGCATGTTTACTGAAGAAACTTTATGGATATACAAAGATGAACTTAACCTAAATGTCTACTCATACAGGAAGAGTTGAATACATTATAACTATACAATGAGATATTAGGCAGCTATTAACCATATTGGCTCTATATTTATTGACTCGGAGGGATATTATGAAATAAGTAAATTACAGAGCGTTGACTATAGTCTGTGGGGCAGAGATTACTAAATGTCCCTCCTGATTTTCTTTTTGCCCCCAAGAACCTTGAAATTTTAACTAGGCACATGACTGACTAACTAAAGACTCTATTTCCAAGCTTTCTTTGCAGTGAGTTGTTTGCATGGTTCTAAATTATGGCCAAGTGGAAATGATTAAAGGGAAGGAATACTCTCCCTGCCCCGACCCTTTCCCCTTCCTGTTGACTGTAATGCAGACATGGTGTGAACCACTCTGGAAAATGTGTCTAAGACAACCCCAGGATGGTGGAGCTACTAGGTAGAAGGAGCTTAGATTCCAAGATGACCTCGGAGAACAGACTGTTATGCTAGAGAGAAGTAAACTTCCAGCTTATTTAAGCCCATTACAGAAGTAAAATTTGAATCCTAGTTCAGAATAATTTAATTTTTAAAAAAGAAATATAAAAAAACCTTTGCATATATGTGTATGTGGAGCTTAGAGGAAGATATGGAAAACACAGACCAATCTGTCACCCAGAAGGTGGGTTGGAATGGAGTTGAGGCTTATAGATTATCTCCATTGGAGGATATAATATTCTTTCAACTGTTTTATAGGCAGGCTTTGTACATTGCAAAGAGACTCACTCAAGTGAAGTTAAATGATGGGAACTTTGGTATGAGAATATGGGGACGTCACATAGAATCTAAAACCAGGAATCCACATATGGCGGGACTCAGGGGAACTGGAAAGTAGTCAGGACCCATGACTGGTTTTGACTTCCCTTTGTGGTCTTCCTCATCCTTCTCCCTTCTCCACATCTGCCATTTGCCCTTGGTTCAGAAATAGTTGCACCTTGGCAATGTCTTGATCAGTGGTTTTTGAAGTGTGATCCCTGGGCCAGTAGTATCAGAATGATCTGGGAATTTGTTAGAAATGCAAATTTTGGGGCCCCACTGGAGATCTACTGAATCAGAAACTCTGAGGGGGCCCAGCAATCTGTATTTTAACAAGTCCTTTAGGTGATTCTTATACACATTAGAAAATCACCAGTCTAGATGGCATTCCAGCTCTAATACCTGCACTCAATTTGCAATAGGTATAGCTTAGTCTGAGAGAGAGACTCCAATAGGCTTAGTTTATCTTTTGTTTTTCCCCCACTCAAATGATAGATCATTGGCAAGCTGACAGATTGGGACAGGAGTCCACTCTTATTCCAAACTATCTTTGCAAGGTGGGAGACTCACAATTTAACTCTTTTCCTGTTGCTGTACATTTAGAAAGCATTATTTTTTTTGCCATTATAATTATTAGTATATTTAATATCACACACATTTATAGACTCAAAAATAATGTACAATTTTATAGCCTTGTATCAAGTCCCACTTCTATTAGTGGCTCAAGATTGTACCAGTACACTAGCATCAAATATTTAAATTATTTTTGTTTTTTGGCTAATTTAATAACTTTGCTTTAAAAATAAAACAATGAATATTTTTTTTAGAAGAGAGAGGGGGACTGTGCGTCAGGAGTCAAATGAGGGGCTTGAAGGGTCAGTTTCAGAGAGGCATTGCTTATGTTGTGAGAGGCAAATTTGTGGGAACCACAAACCTGAAGGAAGGAGAGGGATTCAGGGAATAATGTTCAGCAGGGACAATGGCAGGGTTCTTGGGAGGAACCCAAGGCAAAGTCTGGGAGTTAGGGAAAGCTGTGTTGGGATGTCTCTCCTAGCAGAGCATCTTAATAGGCCTGTTAAATGATGTAAGAAAGAATCATGAGATACCTGGCAGCTCATAGGTTATAAAGTTTATTTATGTATTCTTTATAGATTTATAACTTGCTTATTTAAAAAAAGGAGAATTGGAGGCAGTATGTTTTTACATATGTTTACTAACTTCTTTTTTCCAGAAAAGATATGGGGCATGAAAGTGGGAAACAAAGGAGAATAAATGGGAGGTAATTCTAACCTTGCGTAGCTCATGAGGTTATTATATTTGAGCACTTATGTAGCTCTGCAGAAGAGAGAGAAGGGGAAAGCAGGCCTATTTGCTGAAACAAGTAAGGGTCCAGAATCCAAGGCAACCATGTAGTTAATACAGTAGTGGTGACATTCAGAATGTAGCAGCTTTAATTTGCATTTCTTTGATTACTGTCTATTATACATGTCTTTCATTTTCTTTATTTACCAACCGGGTTCTATTTTCTTTTTTTTCATAGCACTTTCATGGCACTTTAATTTTGTTTAGTTCTAAGGTACAGAAATGAAAAAATTGATGTTTTTGGATGTCTGGCTTTAGTGATACTTTTCTATTGCATTTAGAGTTGAGAAAGTTACCAATCCTCTGAAGATTTGGTAAATACTTCATTCTCATTTCTTTTTTATTATATTTAATATGATTTTTATATTTAATATTTTAGTCAATCTGAAGTACCCTTTTTGCAATATAAGATATGGATCTGATTTAATTTCTTCCCTAAATTACTGTCTAATTATCCCAACATCATTCATCAAAAAAAGTGTCCTTACCACAGAGTTTTACAAACCTTACAATATCGTATAATGAGTTTATATTTAACTGAGTCTATTTCTGAATTCTCCATTTTGTTCACTGCTATACTTTGCTTTTCTTTTTATTGCCAGTACTACATTGTGTTCCCTCCCTCTTTCATTAGATGACCTACCCATTTATAAGAGTGATTATCCAAGGCAGAGTCCTATTATAATAATTTGAATATTTGGGAGGCAAATCTCTAATATATAAGAAATATATATATGGTAATATGTACATTTAACAAACTAATTTTTAATTGGTAGAAAGTAATACATGTTCTTTTGAAAGTTTTTATTAATAGCTTATTGGGATATAATTCACAGAGCATACAGTGGACTCATTTCAAATGTACAGTTCAATGTCTTCTGGTGTATTCACAGATATGTACTTTTATCACCACAATCAATTCTAAAAATTTCCATTATTCCAAAAAGAAACCTCATATTCCTTAGCTGTCACTCCCTACTCTCCCTATACCCTCAAACCTGGGCAACCACTAATCTACTTTCTGTCATAAATTTGTCTGTTTTGGACTTTTCATATAAATGGAATTGTATAATATGTGACTGGCTTCTTTCATTTAGCATAATATTTCTAAAGACGATCTATGTTGTAGTACATATCAGTATTTCATTTCTTTTTATTGCCAAATAATATTCCACCAAATGGATATACCACATTTTGTTTATTCATTCATTAGTTGATGGACATTTTGGTAGTTTCTGCTTTTTAGCTATTATCAATAACGCTGCTACAAACATTTGTGTACAGCTTTTGTGTTGGCATGTGTTTTCATTTATCTTGGTATATACCTAGGAGTAGAATTGTTGAATTATATTGTGAAGTTTTAAAAATACACAATCATGTAAAGGAAGAATCACCTATAATGTCCCCAACCTCCCCCACACCCCAAGTGAGCTAAGTACCTTAATATTTGGTAGCATGTCCTTTTTTATGAACATACCCATTTGTGCCCCATTTTCTTCATTTTACTGTCTTTACTTTTCTTGCTTTAAAAATTTTTTTTTCTCCTTTTCTCCCCACCGCTCTTTAACAAAATGGGAAAAATCTCAACAGAGGAACAATGATGGCCCAGGGGCAAAGTTTTCCCTGCCGACCTTCCATTATTGTGGTCCAGTCTCCTGCTGAGAGCTTTGGCCCAGGGAACAGAGGAGGGAGGGTGAGAAGGAAAATGGGAAAATGTAAACCTTGCCCTGCCCTACTCACCAGCCTCTCCCTGAGCCTCTGTAGGAAATAAGCATTACAGGGAGTGAAATCATTAGATATAGCAGAAGAGACATTCATGGGCAATGCTTAGTTTTTATCACTATCCCTGCACTCTATCCCTGCTAGTAGGGTTATGGTGAGGAGTCTGGCTTGCAAAGTAAAGTTGGTATTTATCAAAACAAAAAAACAAACAAACAAACAAACTAAAACAAAAAACCCCCACAAAACCCTCAAACCACTGCATGTTTATATCACCATTAAGCTGACCTTTTACAGTTTTCCTGTCATTCCTACTGTAGCAGTCTGTTATCAATCCTAATGTTATCAAGCTGACTCTCTTGAGTTTTCTAAGACTATAATTGTATATCTGACAATCAGCTTCTATTTTTCCTTTCCTATATTTTCTCTCAATTACTTTGCTGTTGCACTAGAGCAATGGTTCTCAATTCCATCAGAGTTATAACAAATATTATGTAACAGCACCCTTACTAATCTGAAATAAAATTCATGGGTAGTATAAACTGCTTAATCTCATGGTTTCTAAACCATGAGTATTTTATAAGTATTATTTCAATATGGAAATGTTTGGGACAATAGCCATATATACTAACATCCATAATGAAGTTGTCAGATGCTTCTGTCTATAAACATTATAACTAAAACTGTGACAACAACAAATTTAGACTAAACAGAAATGTTATATAGGCTGTGTGCTACAGTTAAGATTTTTCTAAATGGTCAACTCTTGGTCAGTATATATTAAATTTTTGCCCCCAAAAGTGTCTTTTGTTTATATGTAAAACAGAGTAAGACATTAGAAAGTTGTGTAGATGTAGGGTAATTCCTCGATTTGTGGAACTGATCCTTGGATTGCAAATATCTAGTATCTTTAACCTCTATCCAGTGTTTGCCATTATCATACACCTAATCGTGATAACCAAATACACTCCCACATTCTTTCAGCATATTTCCTAGGATGTATGTACCTTCTTTAATAAGTCTCAATGATAACTCTGGAATGATCCTTCAGTACAATGAATGGCACTTATAATTGAAATTCATGTTTTACCATTACATAATGATGTTCACTGTTGTTTTCTGGTGAATAATCTTTATCAGATCAAGGAAGTTTTCTATTACTAGTTTCTCTTTATTTTTTCATTTCTGAAATATGAATCTTAACTTTTATTAAATACTTCAGGATGTATTGAGATGATCTTAGAGTTATACTGCTTTATTAATAGCATGATTATATTAGCAGCTTTTCTAATATTTATCACATGGTTTAATGTAAATTACAATAAGCTAAAACAGCTGAAAAGTCAGAACTCCTGGTCTCATTTACTTTTCACATTTTCTTTAATATTATTGCATATATATTTTATTTTTCAACTTTTTTGAGGAATAATATGCATTTTATGAAACCCACTAATTTAAAGTATACATTTCAATGAATTTTGATAATTTTATGTAGCCATATAATCACTGCCATAGTTTAGACATAGAATATTTCCATCAGTCCCTTATGCCCTTTTATAGTCAATTCTCCTCCACCTTTAGCAACGGGCAACTATGGAACTGCTTTCTGTCGCTATAGATTAAACTGATTTTCTTAGTTTTTCATATAAATGGAATCCTATTCTTGTGTCTGATTTCTTTGATTCAGTATATTTTTGAGATTCATTTATGTTTTGTATATATCAATAGTTTATTCCTTTTTTTAGCCAATTAGTATTCTATTGTAAGAAAATATCACAATTTTTTTATCTGATGGACATTTAGGTTTTCTCTAGCTCGACCAATTATGAATAAAGCTGCTCTATGAACATTCATGTACAGGTAATTGTGTGAATAAGAGTTTTCATTTATCTAGGAGTAGAATGACTGGTGTATGTGGTATTTGTTTAACTTTATACGAAACTGCCAAACTGTTATTCAAAATGGTTTGAAGTGATACATTATCACTGGTAATACTGATTAAATATTAATTTCTTGCTTTCAAGTAGGTCTCCATCCACAGGGTGGAGCCTGGTCTACCTCCTCTCAATTTTTGCCTTTCTATGGATAAGTGGATACCTAAGTTTGAGGGAGGAAGAAGGAGGGAAGGGTAGGGAAGGTATGGGGCCAGTACTTGAGTATGCCGAGTTACACAGCAGTCCCCTTTGGGGACTTATCCTGTGCAAAGCAGTGGCATCTGTCTTTTCAGAGAATGTGGCAGTACCCCCAGATTCTTACCTTGAGGTTTGATTCAACAAGTGCTGAACAAAGAAAAATACCAGAAGACCACGGAAAGGGGAAGTGATAGAAAGGGCTCATTGTTACAGCGTGAATGACTCTTTGTGCTTGTCTTTTATAGATGGGAATCCTCAGCCACTTTCTGTTTTTTATTTGTTCAGAGAAATGTGCCTTAAGACTTAATTGCATGCCCTCCCTCAGCCCTTCACCATGCATCCCAGCCAAAGAGGAACCAGAAATTCAGCTGTTGAAAGGGGAAGACAAGGCTATGACGACTGTCCTCAGATGGTAAACATTCACACAAAACTAATTTAAAGTTAACATAGTCCCATATAGCCAGTCTCACTGGGTCTACAGAGTTTGGGTCTTCCAGCTCTTAGACAAGGAGGCCACGGCAGTCGGATACCATTATTTCATCAAAGTTCTCAGGTGGCATTTGTGGAAAATTCTGGGCTCTGTTTCACTGCCATCCTGATGTTATTGAGGTAGATGCCGGCATGTGCTATCCAAGCCCCTGCAGAAGGACTTGTCCAGCTGTAGGGAGTGGTATCTGGGAGTGCAGACAGCCTTTAGTTGTCATCTCCTTCAAAGATGGCCTCAGCTGCAGAGGGCTGCCTTATCCAAGGCCACGCCCTTCCCAAGCTGGCCCACCTAGAGCCACCTATCTGGGATGTCAAGGACCAGGCCTTTGGGACCAACATGACCCAGTTTATTTAACTCTAGAGATCTGATAAAGCTGGTTGAGGCTGTCCAGGCATCTTGGTTTCTCCTTGTGCTCACTTCTGCTCCTACCCTCCCTTCCACAGATGTTACTATCAAGAGCACTCCCTAGTAAGCTTTCTGTCCACTAAAGTTTGTCTAGAGTCTGTATCTGGGGAACATAGCTGTGACAGTAATTTAGTGAAAAAAGTAATCTGTGAACGTGTATGAGATTATTTGTCCATTTGTGTAACAAATGAATACATACTTCCAAATGCATAGAAACTATGTGGAACCATACAGAAAATACTGTTAACAATAGCTACCTCCAGGGACTAGGACTGGGATCTTTTAGGAGATAGGAGGTGTTCCTTTATGCTATTTATCATATGTATGAATTACTTTTTCTTTTATAATAAAAAAAAGAGAGATTGGATTGCAATGTAATTGGTTATCATAGCTACTGTTTATGGAAGATTTTCTATATATCACATGCTTTAGCATGTATTCTCTAATTCTCACAGCAGTGCAGAGAGGTTGGTGTCATTATCATCTCATTTTACAGATAAGGAAGCTTAGCTTCAGAGGTGCCAAATGACTGGTCCAGGAGCATCTGCCACTAAACAGTGGAACTGGACTAGACACAGGCTCTGGCTCCAAAGTATAGGCTCTTTCTGAGTTCAGTCAGGCAGGGTACATATCTTTCTGTCAGCTCAAATGAAACACACTGTTCTGAGTGTAAAGTGTGGTATGGTGGGAAGAACAATGAACTGGCAGTTGAGACCAAGGTAGTTCGGTGTAGAGGCAAGATTAAAATGCTATGGGGTTTGACAGAGCTGGATCTGCTAGTAACTGTGTGACTTTTACTTAGCCTCTCCGAACCTCAGTTTTCTATTCTCTAAAGTAGAGAAAATGGACTGTAAGATTCAGGGTTGTTATGAGAATTAAATGAGATAATATAACACCACTTAATATATTCTAGGCACTCAAGAAAAAATTTCTTCTTCCTTGGGATGTAACTTTTGGTCTTTAGGGTAAAGAAAAATTGTCCATAGTTTCAGCATAAGTAACAATGCTCAATTTGTTAAGGACAATATATTTAATGTGTGTGAAAGGATTGGTATGGGATTCTTTTATGCATCGATAGAGGAAAGAAACCATTTTTCTCATGCCCATGGTTTAACCTCCATGTATTCCACTTGACTGAAAGATTTCTGAGTGGGGTGGCTATCCTGGATGCAAGTGGAATAGCAAGCAATTCTACCTATGTGAACGAAAAAAAAAGTTAATCCCTAGATTTGGAAAGAGTGGTGCTATAGTAGATTACATGGTGCTCCCCGCCCCCCGCCCAAGACGTGTTCATGTCTTGATACCTAGAATTTGTGAATGTGACCTAATTAGGAAAGAGTTTTTGCAGATGTAATGCTAAGATGAGGTTTCTTGGATTATCTGGGTGGTCGCTAAACTCAATGACAAGTGTCTTCATGAGAGACACAGAGAAAAGACATGGGGAGAAGAGAAAGGCCATGCAAAGACAGGGACTGAGATTTGGGTTATGCAGCCAAAGAGCAACACCCAGAACCACCAGAAACCGGAAGAAGCAAGGTATTTTTTTAAAATCTCTTTTTCTTGTGTTTTTAAGCCAGTCCAAGCCAACAGTCAATATCCAGGAAGATCAAGCCCTCTAGAACCTTAACTAGGGTTTATCCTGCCTATTCTTTCTCGATAAGTATGTATTAGTTTTATATTTAAAAAGTAAAACAAGAATAACAACAAATTGGAAAAGAAATAGTGAGAATACAGGGAAAAGTAAGAGAAGCCTGCGTGGATTGTCAGTGCAACAAAGGAGAAACAAACAAATGAGGCGGAGTTCACTTCTGACCCCCAAGGCCTATCTGGTGAGAAAGGGAGTGAGGCGGGTGATCAGGGCAGAAGAGAAGCAGGTAAGGGGACAGCAAGTGATAAGAAGAGAAGAGTTGACTATTTCAAGAGCCAGGAAGGAGATGTCTTGAGCAAAGCTGTGGTCGAGTGAACCTGCTGGAGCCTGACTTTACAGTTCAGGCAAGGCCCAGTGCCCCAAAGGGGAAGTGTCTATGTGGAAAGGTCTGTAGAGGCTCTGCTGAGTTCTATGGGCTGTGAAACTAGGAGGCCTTTTCTGCTCAGCTCCTTGGGCGCTTAAACAATTGGAGGAAGGAAATTACAAATTCAAGAGAATTTCAATATATGTATAGTTTTCTAGTGGCTGAGAATTTCTTAGAATGAAAAACTGGTCTTATTAAAAAGGATATATGTATATATGATTTTAAATAATATATATTATTTATATATTATATGATATTATATTATAATATTGGAATGGCTGTTGAGGGACTTCTGCCAAAAGGTTGGCCAGACTTGGAAAAGGAAGTCAATGGAAATCATAGAAGAGGGCGAGGAAGGACTTGCAAGAAATCTGAATAGATGTGGAGCTTTTGCTTAGGCAAGTCATGATGTGGACGTCAAGGACACTAAAAGAAAGAACGCACCAGATGAGGAGGACATCATGTTCTCACAAAACTAACAGCCCCAACTTGATCGACCTGAGCCTTGCTCTCAGGACCCAAGTCCAACTACAAGTGGAGGGAGACAAAGGAGTGAGTCCCAGAGGGAGAAGATCCCCTCTCAAGAGAAAGCATCAGGAGGCAACAGCCCTCTCATAGCTCACAGAGGACCCCTAACTCCAACCCTCCTAGCAAAGTCCACAGATTGCCCAGAAGAGGAAGCTCAGATTTCTTACCCATTTACCAAGGGGAATCTGGGCCTGTCCAGATGGCCAGCCTCTTGAGGCCTAGGACTACCTAAGGGGTAAGCCTGAGTAAAGAAGGTCACAGCAGCTCCAATAAAAGGTTACTGAGGGTGTTTGTGAAATGCAAGGCAGGGCAGTGGTTCTTAAATTAGGCATTAAGGAACCCTGAGCCTGGGTAGCCTACAGCTAAGACAAAGCCTATTCTGCATTTGTAGATAGAATGAGCTCTCTTTTAAAAATGTTATTTATTTCTCATGATAAAATTCATACATTTTTTTCATTAGCAAAATTAAGTCATCCATAATCTTGCCTCTACATGTTTATGTATATTTCTTTCCAGACTCTTTTACAGTGGATAAATTGATCAATAATAAATTTAAAAATATAATTAGACACATTTGTGACTAATAATAATTATATGTAATTTTAATAATTAGAAATAATTTAATAATAATATATTAATAATAATAGTTAACTATGATTATTTAATTAATATTTCTTGAATACTTACCAGAGCCAAGCACTGTTCTAAACTCTTTACAGATATTAAAGCATGCTTTTTTATAATAACCCTACAAGGCAGAAACATTTTCCCTATTCAAAAATAAAAGAAATCGAAGAATAGAGAGGTAAAGAAATGTATCCAAGGCCACACAGTAATAAGTAGGGAGCTGGAATTCAAACCTAGAATTGACTGTGGAGCCTACAGTTTTAGCCAATTTATATACTGTATCATACATATATCACTTTGTGTTAAGGCTTTTCATTAAATATTATATTGCATGTATTTCCCACATCATAAAAATAATTAATGTTAAGTTTCTGTCTTATAACTTTCATAATTTTTTGGTCCCTGCTGCCACTTAGAATTAAGTAGAAAAAAAAAAAAAAAACGCCTGATTTAGTTTAAACCTATATGTTTTTTTTAATATGTCTGTATATAAACTATGTTTATTTAATATATCAGTATTTCAGTGTTAAAAAAAAAACTGTGTTGCCTTGGAGCTTTACCCTATAACTAAAATCAAGCAAACACTGTCATTTTCTCAAATGCTGCCTCTTTTGTCCCTCTGTTTTCGACCTTCAGGCACCTATTCACTTATTTGGCCAACATTTTCTGAGCACCTATGATGTACCAGGTAGTGGGGGCCTAATGGTGCACAAGACACAGCCTGGGCCCTTAGAGAGCTCTCTGTTTCATGGGGGAGGCAGACAGTAGAACCCATCATAGAGTGATGCAAGCTGGAGTAGCTAGCCAGGAGTCGGGGAGGGAAAATGGGAGGGAGGTAAGCTGGGAAATCTACCCAGAGAGAAGCAGTGACCTGAGTCCTAAGGGAGGGAGAGAGGGAGAGAGGGAGAGAAGACCCAGCATAGGGAGTAAAACATGCAGAGATGTAGAGGAGTGAAAGTGAAACAGTAAGCCTCATTCATGGGAACTATAAATATGTTTCGAGCAGAGGATGATTGTTGGTGGGGAGGGAGGAGCAGAGAGAGAAGATGGTTAGAAAGGGGAGGAAAATAGCACAGGCAGTTAGGGATTAAAACCTATGACGATTCATTGAGGGAGTTTAAATAAGCAAAGGAGACACTGATTTGTGCTATGGAAAGATTGTTCTGGTGGAGAACAGATTATTAAAGACTCCAGGCAAGAAGACCATATTGAAAGCTGATTCAGAGATCCAGAGATGATGGGGCTTGAATTGGGACATGGGTCAGTGGGGATGGGGAGAAGAGAATGCAATCAAAGAAGCAAGAAAGTCAAATGTATTGGACATGGGAACTAGATCTGAGTGGTGAAGGAGAGGAACAGAGGATGACCCAGGCTTTTGGCTTAGGCCATTGGGTGGCTGGTAGGTGGGTGGTGGTGCCCTACACCAAGATGGAGACTATCAGAACCAGTTTATAAATTTTAGTTTTGGAAATGTTGAGTTTTATTATCTAGCCAGTAGCTGGAGATATGTGGCTGGAACTTATGAGAGAAAAACTAAACCATATAGCACATGCAATTATGTAGAGTACATAATACTTGATAATGATAATATGCAACTACGTTACTGGTTTATGTATTTACTATACTATACTTTTATTGTCATTTTAGAGTATATTATTTCTACTTATAAAAAAAGTTTGCTATAAAACAGTATGTCATGTTACACTGCAGTAGATTCATATATCTCCTGTTTATCATGTCTCTTAACTGAACCATTTTCTCTTGTGTTTGATTTAATCTTATGTTGTTTTGTACAGTTACATGCTGTACAGGCTTGTAGCCTAGAAATAATAGGCTAGGTGTGTAGTAGGCTATACCATCTACGTTCGTGTAAGTGTACTACTCTATGATGTTCACACAACAGTGAAATTGTCTATCTAAGGATGCATTTCATGGTTAAGTGGTGCTTGACTGTAATACAAGTAGAACCTAATAAAGAGTCCAGAAACAAATTCACATGGGGACTTAATATAAATAAAGATGGCATTTCATGTAGAGGGGTAAGATGATTTAATATATGTGTTGGCAGAACAGACTATCCATCTGGAAGAAAACATGGTTACACTTCTACCCCATATCATAGGCAAAAATAAATGCCAGACGGATTAAAAGTCTAAACACAAAATATAAAAATATTTGATACAAAGGTAAGAAATTTCTTATAAAATCATAAAATAAAGAAGACCTTCTGAAGCAAAAGATGAAATCCAGAAAACATAAAGATCACCACCTAAAACATAATAGTCATACATTACCTCTTAAAAATGAATGTAGTTTTCTATAGCAAAAGAAACTATAAACAAAGTCAAAAGACAAATGACAGACTAAGTACTTAAAATATAGATGACAAAGGACAAATGTTTCTAACGTATCTTAGATCCTACGAACCAATTTTATAAAAGACAATCCTATTAGAATTTGACAAAGCATATCCACAGGCACTTCCAGGAAAAAAGTAAATTATCAGCGATATAAAAAGATTCTCAACCTCAATGGTATTCAAAAAAATACAAATCAGGATAATAAAGAGTATAGTATTTTAATCCATTAGATTGGCAAAAATAAAAAGTGACCCATGAGACATCAACAAAGGTGTGGAATGTGAATTTCTACAACCTCTCTGAAAAGTATCTTAACATTATGCATTTAAAAATGCACATATTCCTCAATTCAGAAACATTGTTTTTTTTTGTAATGTATTCTATAGAAAGAATAATACCAGTATATAAAGAAATATGTTAAAGGAAATTTATTTCAGCCTGGTTTTTAGGGGCAAAAGATGCATCTAATCTGAAGAAATATAAGAACTTATCATGAACTTCCATCAGTAGAAGTGAGTTGATATAGTATGGTACTATGAAGTATTACATAGGTTTTAAAAAGAATGATTTAGATATATGTGCATTGACCTAGAGGTATGTCTAGATCAATAGACTTTTTTAATTCTTAAATGTTCACTTGAAGGCTGTGTTTACTTAAGCAACAGAGGAAACAGTGTGCATTTCAACTATTATGCAAAGAGTAACCCATAGAAACTTGAGTTAATTGGCACCATATTTATGATTTACACTTGTTATAATTTAGCACTCCTTACAGAGTGGCACCTCAGGCAACTTTCCAGTTGATCTATCTTATATTTGGTCTCAAGATGCTAGTGGTTTTGGATTCTGATAATAGAGCAGTAGTTCCTGTTGGATCAACCCTCTCACAGGTAGCACTGTAAACTCTGGACAAAACAAATAGAAACAAAAAGAAATACCTAAAGCACTAGAGAGCAACAAAAAGCAGGCAGACATTTAAAGGGAGTCAGCATTTAGATAAAGGGAATAGCACTGGGTTTCTCAGTTTTATAATTTTTTGCTCAACAGCAAGCCCTAGTTCCTGCCCTGTGAAGCAGCTAAAATTTATATAGATCATACACAGTCGAACTGTCTTGAAGGTTAAGAGCATACAGCAGCTGGAAAGTAAGAAGGGTTATCTCAGAAAGGAGAGAACAAGAGAGGGAAGATCTGAACTCTGCCCAAACCTCTGCTCATTCTTTTTTTTTTTTTTTAGCTAATGCTCTTAATTACTGAGAGGACACCTCTGATTCTATGACATACCTACCAAAATGATATTAATTGCTTCAAGAGATGATTTTAGATAGTACATGGACACGACATTAAATTACACTTAATTATATAATGAGACAATTTATTTCCTTCCTGTTCTTGAGATTAATCAAACAGAAAGTTGCATTCCGGTCAGTGCCAGTGTGACTTGAACTCCAGCACCTACTAATTTCCTTTCTCAACAGAGTTGGCTTCAGGCTCAGGGCCTTCTGGCATTTGTGTTATCTTGATTTTATAGTAAGGGATACTGGTTTTCCATTTATGATAATCATATAAGGCTTTAATTTAAAAATAAACATATAAGTAATCTAAGGACTCAATTTAAGTAAAGCACTAAGTAAATAATAATACATGTAAAATGCAGCTATGACAACATTTGTGAAGGTGTTTTCACGTGATTAAAGTTTGAAAACTGGTGTCCTGATTCTTCTATTTTGAAATTCACTTTAAAGTGATGTTTTTGGCAAACACTGAGATTCCTTGAGCTTTCATCACAAAGGTTCCTCCTAAGTCCCTCCTTGGGCTGTGGACCCATCTGGGGTGGAGTTTTTACCAGGTCATACAGAAGGGAGAAAAAATACTATAAGATGCTAGATTTTTAATAACACAACACATATGCATTTAAAGATATTTCTTTTTTTCCCTGAAATCATACCATTTCTACTTCATTAGTATTAAAATCCCCTTCCTTTCTTGTGAAAAAATGGTGATAGTAGATGATAGATTTCATTTTGAATGCCCTTACTTGGCAAAATTAAAAATTAGAAACTTTAAAAAATAGTACTCATTCAGAAAACACAAAATTTGGGTGCCATTGCTCATTCATTCCCTGTTCATGATGTTATTCTTTTCAGTTGCCTAGAAGTCTTGATTACTTCAGGAAGGGTGATATGGTCTGCTGACTCTTGAAGTATACCTGGGTAGGGCAGACTCTGAGCAGCCCAGCTAAGGCTGAAAGAACTGGGCAGAGAGTGCTGCTGCTACCCATCACAGTGGAGAAAACAGAGTTTGCAGTTTGAGCAGCCAAAATAACTGTCTGCTTTAGAAAAACACTTGTCAGAGGCATAGTAGAATTCAGAGTCTTTCAAATACTATTTTCAATGTCTAGGGTATAATCCAATATTATGAGGCATATGAAGAAATAGGAACATGGGACCCATATCAAAAGAGAAGGCAATCAATGAAGACTAACTTCAATATATACTATATATGGGAATAAGCAAACAAGCGTTTTAAAACAGTTTTAAAATAGCTATATTCTAGAATGCAAAGGAAGATAAACTCAAAGTAAATGAATGAATAAGAACTATCAACAGAAAAATAGAAATGTTAATAAATAACAAATAACCAAATGGAAATTCTAGAATTGAAAAGTTCACTGGTTGGGCTTAAAAGCATTTTGGAGATGACAGCAGAAAGAGACAGTAAACTTGACTATAGATTAATAGAAATTATCTGATCTGAAGAACAGTGAGAAAAAAGACTAGGGGAAAAAAATGAACAGAGACTCAAGGACCTGAGGGACAATACCAAAAGGTCTAACACATGTGTTACTGGAATCCCAGAAGGAGGGAGAAAAAAAATGGTGCAGAAAAAATATTTAAAAAAATAATGACCAAAATGTTCCCAAATTTGAGGAAAGATAAAATTTATAGTCAGAAATCTTACTTGACTTAAAGCAGGACACATACAAAGACAACCACATCAGAAATTATTGTAGTCAAGTTGTTGAAAACCAAAGATGAAGAGAAAATATTGCAAACAGTCAGAGAAAAAAATATGTTATGTACAAGAATATAATGATTTGAATGTCCATTGACCATCAGAAAACAATGAAGGCCAGAAACAGCAGAATATTATTAAAGTTCTATAAGAAAAAAAAGTCAACTTAGATTTCTATATCCAGTGAAAGCATCTTTTAAGGATGAAAGCTAAATAAATATATTTTTAATTAAACAAAAACTTAGGGAATTTATTGCCAGCCAACATGTGCTACAAGAAATGCTAATGGAAGTTCATCAAACTGAAAGGAAATTATATCAGATTAGAACTGAGTATTTAGGAAGGGAAAAATACACCAGAAGTGGAAAGTATATGTAAATACAAATGACTGTTTTCCCTTTTAAGTGCTTTAAAATAACATTTAAAAGATACCTGTTGCAAAAATTATAACACTGTCTTGTGGATGTTTATATCATAAACATATAGATGTTATAATACAATTGTAACATAAAGTTAGGGTTGGGCAAAGGCTAAATAGTGGCAAGCTTCTTACATTTTTAGGAAGCAGTAAAATATTAACTCTAGATATACTAGAGTTAATAAAAAACTAAGAATATATATTTAAATCCCTAAAACTACCACTAAAAGTAAACTCAAAAAGGTATGGCTAAATAGTCAACATATAAATTAAAATTGAGTTCTTAAATATATCCAATTAATGCAAGTAGTAAAGAAAAGAGTAATAGAAGGGAAAAATACAGAGGAGACAAAGAGCAAATAAATAGTAAAATAATAGACCTAGATCTGTCCATATTAATAATCACATTAAATGTCAATAGACTAAATACACCAATTGAAAGGCAGAGATAGTCAGAAAATGATAAAAAACAAAGATCTAAGTGCTGGCTGCCTTGGAGATATAAATGAACTATTAAGATGCAGATAGGCTGTAAGTAAATGGATAGAAAATTATGTCATGTAAACAGTAAGTATAAGATTGATAAAATGGCTATATTAGCATCAGATAAAGTAGATGTCAGAGACAGAGATAATTACCATAAATAAAGACATAAAAGTGTTTACAAACTATTTATCAAATATAAAAGGCCGATTTCACCAGAAAGACATATAACAATCCAAATGTGTATATACCTAACAATTTTTAATAGTAGAGATTCAAAAATGTGAAAGAAAATAAATAGAATTAAAGCCGGAATTAGAAAATTCCACAATCACATTTGGAAATTTGTACAGGCATCTCTTAGCAATTGATAGAACTAGACAAAAATGAATATAACATAGAAAATTACAGTAACACTATCAGTCATCTTGAGCTAATTGACAGTAGACCCAACAACTGTAGAACACATATTTTTTCCAAATACATATTGCACATTCAACAAGATAGGTCATAAACTGACCATAAAACAAATCTCAATTTATTTAAAAAGTTGAAATCATACAGAGTCTGCTTTCTGACCATGATGGAACTAAATTAGAAAAAAATAACAAAACGATATCTTTAAAAAACGCAGAATATTTGAAAATTAACTCACTTTTAAACTACCCTTGGCTCAAAGAAGAAATCACAGAGTACATTAGAAAATATTTTGAACTAAATTATGATGAAAATGCAACATATCAAAATTTGGAAGATGCAGCTAATGTATTGAATTAGGGGGAAATTTATAGCTATAAATGTTTCTATTAGAAAAGAAGAAAGGAATAAAATTAATCACCAAAATTTCAACCTTAGAGAGCTAGACAAGAGCACAATGAACCCAAAGTAAGCAAAGTAATAAAGCAAAGGAAGGTAATAATTAAAAGCCTGAACCAACGAAGTAGAAAACAAACAATAGAAAAATTAACAAGACCCAAAGCAGTTTCTTAGGAGAAAAAAAATTGACAAACATCTACCTAGACTGAGAGAAAGAAAGGGCAGGAGAGAGAGATAGAGATAGAGATAGAGAGATACAAATTGACAGTAATAAGAATAAAAGAGGGACTTGCATTACAAATCCTACAGACATTAAAAATATAAGAAAATATTATGAATGACTTCTATTAATACATTTTATAAACAAATTTAATGAACAAATTCAATGAAAAATACAATTTAACGATATTGGCACAAGATAAAATGTAAAATCAGAGTGACCCGATATCTACAGAAGAAACTGAAATTTCTAGCTAAATTTTCTTAAAGAAAAATTTAGGTCTAGATAGCTTTTTAAAATAAATTTATTTATTTAAATTAGTTTCAAGTATACAGTACATTAGTTAGACATATATAATGTTCATAAAACAATCATCCTAATTGTTCCCTCCCTCCCCTTGCCCTCCACTTAGTCATCATATTAATGCTAACTACATTCCCTCTTCCATGCTCCCTGTGCCCAACTATCAAGTACTAATTTGTACTTCTTTAACACTTCACCCTATTCTCCCAGCCTCCCAACCGCTCTGTCCGTCACCAAATTGTCCACTACATTTGTAAGTCTGTTTTTGATTCGTTTGTCCTTTTTGTTCCTTAGATACTACATATAAGTGAAATCATATAGTATCATTCTTTCTCTGTCTGACTTATTTCACTCAGCATAATAACCTTTAGGTCCATAAATGTTGTTGCAAATGGTAGGAATTCATTTTTTTTAATGGCTGAGTAATATTCCATTGTACATATGAACTATAATTTCTTTATCCAATCATCTGTTGATGTACATTTAGGTTGCTTCCATATCTTGGCTATTGTAAATTGTGCTGCCATTAATATTGGAGTGCATAGATCTTTATAAATTATTGTTTTGGTTTTCTTTGGATAAATACTCAGAAGTGCAATTGCTGGGTCAAAAGGTATATCCATTTTTAATTTTTTGAGGAACCTCCATACTGTTTTCCACAGCGGCTGTACCAATTTGCAATCCCGCCAACAATGTATGAGGGTTCCCTTTCCTCCACATCCTCGCCAACACTTGCTGGTTTTTGATTTATTGATGATAGGCATTCTGACAGGTGGGAGGTGATATCTCATTGTGGTTTTACTTTGCATTTCTCTGATGATTAGCGATCTTGAGCATCTTTTCATATGTCTGTTAGCCATCTGTACTTCCTCTTTGGAGAAGTATCTGTTCAGGTCTTCTGCCCATTTTTAAATTGGACTGTTTGATTTTTTTTTGTTGTTGAGTTGTATAAGTTCTTTTAGACATTAACCCCTTATCAGATTTACCATTAACAAATATCTTCTCCCAGTCGGTTGTCTTTTTTTGTTGGTTTTCTTTGCTGTACAAAAACTTTTTAGTTTGATATAATCCCATTTGTTTATTTTTTCTTTTTTTTCCCTTGACCAAGGAGATATATCTGAAAAGAAATTCTTGTTAGTAATATTAGAGAGTTTACTGCTTGTGTTTTCTTCTAGAATTTCTATGGTTTCAGGTCTTACATTTAAATCTTTAATCCATTTTGTGTCTATTCTTGTATATAGTGTAAGAAGATGATCTAGTATCTTTTTTTTTTTTCGCATGTATCTGTCCAATTTTCCCAACACCATTTACTGAAGAGACTGTCTTTACCTCATTGTATATTCTTACCTCCTTTGTCGTATATTAAGTAAGCATAGGTGTGGATTTATTTCTGGGTACTCTGTTCTGTTCCATTGATCAATGTAACTGTTTTTATGCCAGTATCATGCTGTTTTGATTACTGTAGCCTTATAATGTAGTTTGATATCAGGTAGTATGATACCTCTAACTTTGTTCTTTCTCAAGATTGCCCTGGCAGGTCTAGATAGTTTTAATGGTTAATTCCATCAAACACTTAAGAAAGAAATAATACCAATCATTCTCTATTAGAAAACAGGGGTGAACAAAATATTTTCAAACTAGTTTCATGAGGCCAGGTTAACCCTGATACCAAAAAGTAACAAAAGACATCACACACACACACACACACACACAAAAAAACAAAATTACAGACCAATATCCCCCATGAACACAGATCCTTAACAAAATATTAGTAAATTGGCAACATATAAAAAGAATGATACATCATGACCGTCTTAACTTATCCTAGGCATTCAAGTTTGATTTAATACTCTAGGAGCTTGTGGTAGATTTATAGAAAAGAATTATAAAATTAAAACATCAGATTGAGGAAAGAATTTTCTACAGTGGTTAGATATAGCTAAAACAACAACAACACAAAACACCAGGCTGGGAATCAGGACGAGGTTTTTAATTCTGGCTCTGCCTCCAACTCAATATATGGCATCAGAAAGATTTCCACATGTGTCCATTAATGACCTCTTAGGGTCTGCTCCGACTTCAACATTCTGAGAGTTTTAAGGCCAAGTTGTAAAAATTTTATCACACCTGCCTATACTTTCTGCTTCAAGACCTCAGAAGGCAGAAGTAGAAAATGTGCAATATATGCTTTCATGCACGAATGAAGGCACCATCTGCATGCAACTTGAGGGTCTGAAGACTCAATGGTGATCCCCTATTTGAGACCACTCAAGTGTCCTCAGGAAGTACTTTTACTTAACTTTTAACTAACTCTCTGAAGGCACCCACTATGTCACTATACTATGGAAAGGCCATGGACTTTGGGCTCAGACTCAGCTGGGTTTGAATTCCAGTTTTGCTACTGGCTAAACAACCCTAAAGAAATTATCTAACATCCCAGAATCTGTTTCTTCACTCATAAAGTGGAGATAATACCTATAATTCAAAAGTCTTGTGAGGATTAACTGAGATAACATAAGAAAGTTCATGAATTATAGTTGGTGCTCAATAAATGGTAACTTCCATTCCTATATCAGTAAAGAATTAGGTCTGGCTACACATAGCAGAATACACAAATAATCATGGCTAAAAACAGACCGAGATGTATTTATTTTTCTTTCAGGTAGGAGAATGGAGAGGTGGGAAACCTGGAGCTTGATTAGGGACTCCATGGTCAGTAGGGAACCAGACAGCTGATCATTCTGGTCTACTATCTTTAGTGTGTGGCTTTCATTCACACAGTCACCTCATCATTTCATTCACATTTCAGGCAGGCAGGAGAGGAGAGAGGGAGGTAGGGAGAAAGAGACAGAGAAAGAAAGAGAGAGAGAGAGAGAGAGAGAGAGAGAGAGAGAGAGAGAGAGAGAGAGAGAGAGAACGAATAAGAGGCAAAAGAGAGGGTATCTGCCAGAAGTTAAGCATTTTAGAAAAAACTTTTCTTGATGCCCCAGCCAATGACTTCCATTTACACTTATCAGCCTCCTCTAACTTGCAAGAGAGGCTGGAGAATGGAGTTTTTTAGCTGGGTATATTGTTACCCCCAAATAAAATGGGATTTGTTACTCAGAAACACCAAGACAATAGATATTGGGTGTCAACTAGTCATCTCTGTTGCACTCCTTTTTCTTGTTACTAAGGTTACTTTTGGGTTGAAAATCACGGAACTATCACAGAACAGCTGGTGTGGCTTCTTAATCGCAACATATGACAAGAAAGGCAGTTGTTTAACAAACAGATTTGAATTCAAAACCTAGCTTTGACTTAGAAACAAGTGACGATGGGGCAGATGGATTACCTTACTGGAACCTCAGTTTATCTGTGAAATGGGATAATAGTAATATGCCTGCCTCACAGGTTTGAGGTAAAGATTCCTGAAACCTGAATAAGTAATGGCATTCCAAACGGAGCTGGCCACATAGTTGATGCCCAACATTTATTTCTCTGAACTTGATCCAGGGCCTGGAAATAAGCACTGCCATTGCTCAGAATGGTCCAAGGAGGGGGCTCTTGGGCTGTGGCAGAACCTTCATGGGGAATTGCTGTTTTGATGAGCAGGGAAGGAGGCCTCAATCTTGCATGAGGGATAGGCTTCTAGGCTTTGTCTGCAAAGCTACTTGTTTTGAAAAAGCTACAAATGTCCCCAAATAGCCTGCACTGGGTTTTAATATGATGCCACATTAGGTTTGGCTAAAACTATTTTGAATAGATAGAAAGGGCAACAATCTTTATAAATCTAGGGTGTTTATAAGGCAAAACCAGGCACTTCTTACCCTGGAATTCCTTTTCCCTCCCCTACCTGTGACAGCTCATCAGTCTGTCCCCTATAGTCTAGTCTTCACACAATCTACCCTATTTATATGAAGGTTCTTACCAAAGCAAGGAACAAGGCCCTCAGATGAGGGTTGTGGGACTTTGTGTAGGTCACTCAAAGTGCGTATCAGTGTCTTTTGCTGTAAAAAGAGCAGATTGAACTTGATGATTTATAAACCCAAACTAATGCTTGTTGAACATCTACTGTGTGCTCTACCCTGTGCTAGGCACTGGAGATGAAGTGGTGAAAGAGACACTTCTGCCCTCAAGAAGCTGACAGTCTTATGGGACATTGACAAGTAAGTGGGCAGGTATAGAAGATACTGAGAGAGCTCCACGAGAGGGACCTTTCCTGATATTCATGCTTCATGAGTATAAGGTACTCCTGGCAGAGCAGGGGGAACTCACAGGTGACAGAGAGCTATTTCCCTGCCCACCTGCAATGGGAGGTGATGCCAACATAGTCCAGTGGTGACCTGTGTGGCCCTTCAGATCATAGCAGGGCATTTCAAGTGTTTATCACCTACTTTAGTGGGCAGAAGCATGGAGTCTGCAACTGACTATCTGCATTTAAAATTCAGCTTTGCAACTTACTAGCTGTGTTCCCTTGGGCAAGTTATTTAACTTTCTTATCTGTAAAACTGGTACACTATAAGTACCTCCCTCATGGGCTAGTAAAGTGAATTAAGATATGGCACATTCCTCCACCTGCCCTAGCAAGTGTGGTCTTGATAACCAGGAAAAAGACCTGGTTCCCAGGCTTGAGAGATTATGAAATAACATCTTGAATCTGTAAAAAGCAGGGATTTCTTTTCCCCTCCTCATCTCTCTATTCCATAGATGACAAATGATCATCTCTCTGGCCCCTTTTGTTCACCAAGGCAACAAGACTATCGAGTGGCAGCCAAGTCCAGATACTGTCCTGCCTAGTACCCATCCTTCGACCATTTGGTACTGGAAGGATTAACTGCAGAGCCTGCCCCAAGAGCTAGTACAGGGGCAGAGCAGGGCCCTTTGGAGGGGCAGCCTTCCTCCCCTCCATGTTCTGCAAAAACCATCAAATGGAAACAAAGATACCATTTTCCTCAATTCAACCCCACCTGCTCTACAAAAAACCAGTGGACCAGTATCAGGGACTAGTCATCTCCCCAAAGGAGTGTTGGCCTCTGAGTCCCCTTCTGGGCCAAATTTCAGAGGTCAGTTCTGTGCAGTAGTGTCCAGAGTCAGTATCCAAGCCCTTACCTAAGGCTGGCAGATATCCTCTAACAGTTGTAACAAGTATGTTACATAGAATGCATAGAAGTATCCTTTTGGTTCAAAGTTGTCCAACTTCTCTTGGTTAGGAGGCAGAAAGGGGCCTTCACTTTCTAACATCTGGTACTGGAAGGAGGACCATGCATTTGGATAGTGGGGTGGAGAGAGGAGTAGTTTTGGAACATAACTTCAAATGAATGAATACACCCTCAGTAGAAATGATTCTGACTAGGATTACATACCAGCCAGGTCCATGGGCTTGTGAAGAGCAAGGGAGGGTGCAGGAGAGGTAGAGTCTGGAAGACCAGTGTTCAAGCAAGGTTCTCCAAACAGGACATTGCACAGAGCTCTCACATTTTCTGAGATGGAATGCCCTCATTATACACATGAAGAAACAGATGGCTTTTGGGGTTTACGGTTTGCTCAAGGCCCCATAGTGGGCTTGGAGAGAATATAGCAGGCTGAAATAATTTGGGCTGCTGTCTTTCAGTCCAGATCTGTCTCCAGTTTTAGCTGCCTTCCTCATCACCTACTCCCTCACCTCATCTTCCAGCAGCCCAGGTTCTACTGTTCTAGGTTGGACTCCCAATGCTACTAGTGGACTCAGCGACCTGTTATCTTTATATCAGACCTCATTCTCCCAGACTCCTCATAATAATCCGCACTGCTAACAATCTTCTCCATAAAACCATCCTTCCTCAGCTTTTTGGATTTTTGGTTTGCCTTTTGTCCCACCATTCTGGTTAATACACATTCTTTTGTAGACTCTTTTTTTCTGTGTTCCCTGAGCGTGGCCCTTCCCCATGGCTCTGCCCTTGAGGCCAGGTTCTTTCTCCTCAATTTCCTCTTCCCCATCCACCCATGCAGCTTCAGCTCCAAGGGTAACATCCCAGCCAGGTTCTAGGCCCCATCTCTCACTTTTGCAATGACAGAATCCCCATGGATACCTCAATCTTAACATTTCTGAACTTTAGCTCACCATTTTTCTTATTCCGATGGCATATAATGTACAGCCTACTTTTGATATCTTATATTTCCCTCCTTGGAGCTTAGGTTTCCAAGACTTTTAATGACTGAAAAGTCCCTTCTATCCTACTGTCTCAAATGTAAGGATTTCCTGATCATATTCATTCATTCTCTCATTCAAACACTTTTCAAGCATATTCTCTATGCCAGAGTTGGCTCCAAATGCTGGAGGTAAATAAGGCAGACTTGGAGCTTACCTCCTCCAAGGGCCTTAGGGTTGGATGCAGGAGACACAAGTTAAAATAAGTAATTGCACAAATGTATCTATGCAGTTTTTACTAAAGAACAGTATAGGTGTGTGTGGGTGTGTGTGTGTGTGTGTGTGTGTGTGTGTGTGTGTGTGTGTAGGGGGCCTAACCTGGTCTAAAGGGCAGAGAAGTCCTGAACATGGGAAATAGGTGTAAGCCATAGCAGGTAGCAAGCCCATCTCTTTTGGAATTCTAGGCCTGTAGTAGGCAGAGTAATACCCTTCTACCTCCCATGCCCCCAAAAGATGTCTACATCCTAACCCTTAGAACCTGTGAATACATTATGTTACATGGCAAAAGATAATTAAGGTTGTAAATGGTAGTTTACTACAGTCAGCTGACTTTAAAATAGGGAGATTTTCCTGGATTGTCTGGGTGGAATCAATGTAATCGCTAGAATCTTTAACAGTGGAAGAAGAGGCAGAGGAGAGCATCAGAGAGAGATGTGATGTTCTGGAAGCAGGGTCAGAGAGATGTGTTGTTGCTTTGATTGTGCAAGAGGCCACGAGCCAAGGAATGCCTGGGGTCTCTAGAAGCTGAAAAAGGCAAGGAAAGGGATTCTCCTCTAGATCCTTCAGAAGGATCCTATCAACCTGTGATTTTAGTCCAGTGTGACATGTGTTGGACAGTACCATATTAAATTTGTCTTATTTGAAGCCACCAACTTTGTGGGAATTTGTTAAGGAAGCAGTAGAAAATGAATTCTCAGCCTTAACCTAGCATTTCCATTCTTAAATCCCTTTAATTTATTTCCACCTATGTTTAACCCTATCTTTCCTTATCTCTGCTCTCTGGATCTACCCTCTGGACGAGCATTGTTGAGGATCCAAGGGGAAAGTGCTACTCAGATCAATTACAGGAATAGGAAAAGGGAGGAGGACAAGAAGCAGGCAGTGTGAATGGAATGGTTAAGCAAGAGCTCTAGCTCTGGACTCAGACAGGCAGGCATGGAACCTGGGAAATATCATTTAGTCCCTGTGAAAGTGTGAGCAAGATAGAGTATTTGGCTTGTTTCTTCAGCTCTAACAGGAAAATAGTGATACATGCTATCTCAAATGCATAAACGACAAGGATAACTACATCATGCGTTCATATGACAGGAAAGGTAATGTTCATATGCCATCGGGAGACCAAGTCCAAGGAGTCACAGAAAGGTCACTGGAGGGTAATCAAGGGCAACGCCAAACACCCAGGGCCAGGTGCCAGGGAAGGTGTCTCTTCCCCTTCCTGACCCCTCCCCTTTCCTGCCAGGGCCGCGGTTCAGGGAGAAAACCCCAGGGGATGCGGAGATGGTTTGGCCAGCTGTGCTCGTAACCACCCACCTCCACCCCGCTCTAGGGCACAGGTCCGGCAATCAGCTCGACCCTCTTCCTCCCTCCCCTCTCAAAAATCTCGCCACATCAGGCTGTACTTTGGTGGCGGTAACACCTAGCTGGCTTCACGGGGAGGGAGGCTCACGTGGCGCGAAGTCCCCTGTCTCCTTCTTACTCCAAGCAATGGGGGGAGTGGAGGCCGTGCGGAGAGCTGGCCGGTGGAGTGGACTGGTTCTCACTTCCCCTCCTCAACCGCCCGGGGTGCAGGTGCCGCGGGCTGAGCCCCGCAGGCGCAGGCGGGGCGGGCCTTGTGGACACGCCCTCGCCGCTAGTCTTCGCCGCGGGTCGGGAGGAAGCGCCAGAGCGGCGGCTGGTGCTACGCGGAGCCGGCGCCCCCTTCGGCCCCCGGGACCGAGGGGACGCCGCTGGGCCCCGGCTCCGGGCACCAGGCCCCGCGCACGCAGCGAACCTGGCATGTGAGCTGCGCCCTGCAGCATGGCAGCCTCAGGTGCGTAGGCTGGGCGCCGGGTCGCTCTCGGAGCCTCTCGGCGGGCGCGCCCCTTCCTCTCTCCGCGTGCTCTCTCAGCCCTCTTCCTAGCTCCGTGCGGTCCTCTTCCCAGCTCTGTCGGCTTCTTCCGTGCGGGATCTGTGTTCTTTCTGTTCTTAAGCCCAGTTCCCTGCCGCAAACTTCCCACCCCGACTTTCTCACGTTCCCTGTCCCAGCCTGTTGCATGATTTTCTGCAGCCTCTGACTGATCTCACTCTTTTCTCGTCTTCTAAGTTTCAATTTCTCCTTCCATCTCTAGCCCTTGGAGTTTCTGAAGGTGTTTCCCCCTGTTCTTCTCACTCTGTGAAACCAGAGTCCCAGTTAAAAGAAGGTGGTGAACCGACTTGTCTGCGCCGGCGAAAAGCTCCTCGGACCGATAGGGGGCGCTCAGACAGTCCTAGGTTGGCGCTGGGAAGCCCGGCCCTTGAGCCACCTTGAGTGTGCTGCTTCTACTTATCCTGGGCTTTGTTTTTCACCTAGAATTTCAGTAGGAATTTAGGATCACCTTCATTTACTTTTACTTTCCATGTTCTTTACAGAACTTTGAGAAATGTTGGAGGCCACTGGGTGTCTACCCATCAAAAGTTGCCAGGAGGCTTTTCTGATTAGTCTTTGGGTTCCCTTCTTGGTTCATGGGTGTGTACACTTGGCTAGTCACTCACTCAATGAAATCCAGGATGAACCACATAATAATAATGATAATAACAGAGATAACTTTTACTATGCAGATTAAGGGATAATGTACACCTATGTTCTCAGTGGTAATCAGGACAGCCTTGTCTCTGCTTCCGACAAGTTAACAGTCTTGTGAAGGAAGGAGATAAGTAAACAGGAATTACTAATTGAGAAGATTAGAGATACCATGTTTGCAAACGGGTTTCCTTGTGTTTTCCCAGCCCATCTTATGATGTTTTAGTAGAGATAACATGTGAAAACAGCATTAAAAAGCCTCTTGAAAAATAAAACCTAGTTGACCAGGAGAAGGTACTTAGATGCTAGAAAAAGAGCCAACTCTCCTCAGACATCCTGAGGTCTAGTCTTCTAATTGTGCTCTGGGAGCAGGGGTAGAAAAGGCCGACAGCTCTATTAGACTTAGTGATATAGGCTCCCTTTTTAGGGGGAGTGGGAAAGTAGTTAACCTTGGCTTGGTGGTAGCTGGGCCCTGAAGGTTTGGAGAAGCTGTACTGTGAATAAGGAACCCCTGGTAATAGTAAGTTCATAGTCTACACATAGTCTACTCAAAAGCTGAAAAAAAGTTATCTAGAGGGAATTCATTCATTCATCAAATACTTATTGTATGCCTGCTGTTTCTAGGTGCCGTTCTAGGTGTCAGGTACATATTCAGTTAATGAAACAGACATAAGCCATGTCCCTTGGAGCTTATGGAGTAGTGGGTAGGCAATACACGTAATAAAGACAATATATGATATGAGAAGTGTATGGAAAAACAAAGGGAGTAAAGATGGTTGGGGTTATAGTTGTAAATGAGGTGGCTAGGTTAGGCTTCATAGAGAAAGGGATGTTTGAGCAAAGACCTGAAGTGAGGGGAGGGAGCATTTGGAAGAAGAATACTCCAAGTAGAGGAACAGTTAATGGGTGTATGTGATGTGTTTAATGAGCAGGTGGCCAGAATAGGTGGGTGATTGGGGAGAAGTAGGAGATGAGGTGAGTGGGGCTTCCCCTTCCTTCTATGCCTGGGAACAGACCCCATTAGACCTGAAAAACAGAAAAATGGGGTGGGAACTTTGGGTAGAGGAGGCAGAGAACAACCTTTCTTTGGTGTCCTGTGTACATTACTCCCATGGGCATAGCCAAGGGGGGTAGGGGGTGTGTTCTATTCAGATGGGGACTCAAACCCAGTGGCCAAACCCAGGGCTAATTTTGGGCTCTGTAGTGGCTTCTGCAGACATTTGTAATGGTTAAAACTGTCAGCATCCTCTGTGGCAAGACACACTCCAGGTGCTGCAAATGGGAATTGGGTCTTTTGGGTCCCTGGGTCTCCCTGAGGTCTGGAGGTACAATGACCCATTTTTGGCAGGTCTCAGTGGTGAGAGTGGTAAGAGTATCTCTTGCCAAGATGCTGTAGGTTCTGGAGTCATCCAGGCCATTCTTCCATGTGGTCCTCTTCTTTTAAACAGCTTCCTCACATACCATACAATTCACCCATTTAAAGTGTACAATATAGTGGTTTTCAGTATCTTCACAAACGTGTGCAACCATCACCATAGTCAATTTTAGAACATTTTCATCACCTCAAAAAGAAACTGTATGCTTTAGCTATAACCTCCTTATTCCCCCCTGCTCCCCAGCCCTAAGTTCTGCACTCTGTGTCTAAAGATTGCTCTAGTCAGGACTTTCATGTGAACGGGATCATATAATATGTGGTCTTTTGTGATTGGCTTCTTTCACATAGCATAATATTTTCAAGGTTCACCCAAGTTGTAACATGCATTAGTACTTCATTCCTTTTATGGCTGAATCATGTGGTCTCCTTAAATTCCCTTCCACTGAAGAGTAATCATTAGTCTTTTTCTTTTTTCTTTTTTTGTAAGGCATATTTGTCTTTTGAAACCAAATCTTGGCTCCCTGTCCTTGAAAGAACTTGAGAAGCAAGAAAAAATGGCATCAGCCTATCCTGGAATATTCTCTAGGCCCTTGATGGCATCTCTTGTCTTTACACATGAGAGAGAAGAGAAGGAGGCTATAAGTGACTTTCCCAAGTGGCCAAGCCTGGTAGGGTAAAGATTAGAATCATTTCTTCCATGTGCCAGCCTACCATGTGCCAGGTACTTGAAGACAGCTCTCATACCTTTTCCTGCCCACGTTCTCAAAGGCTTCTCTTACCTCCACATCCTTCTACCATCCTTGTACTTACAGGAATATGGGGCTTGAAGGAACCTTTAATTTTTTGTGATCTTAACTTCCATCTATCTGATCCTTGAGGACCCTCAGTACTCCTGCCAAGTCTCTAAACTTGAAATCTTCAGAGTCTGGAAACCCCTCACATGAATTTTTTCCTGATCTCTTCTTATCTTGGTCACCTTCCCTGTATCACATCCCTTCTTCAGTGGTGCTGGATTCAAACAGGGGGCTCCAGATAGGTGACTGGTGTGCCAGCATCACCTATAGACTAGAGAAATGGTCTGGGCTGGGTAGTTTGAGAAGCTCCCTGCCACTTCCTCTTTGTTCTCCTTTTGGGTGGGTTCTGAAATCTTTCAAAGGAAACTCTCTTTCATTCACAGTGTTTCTTAGCACCACCATCACTCTCTGTTGCCAGCAGACAGCCCCTACTCTACTGTTATCTATTCCTTTCTCGTTCTGTAGCCAAACCTGTCCTTTAAGCTCTAACAGGACAAAGACCCTTCCTTACTTCTGTGTTGGATCTGTGGACTCTTTCTTGATTCATGTATTTCACTTTTCTTAACAAACAACCAAAAATGAGAGAGTTGACATGGCACATGTGAAGAAATGACTTGTGGATAAAGGAGGAAATTATCTTGAAGAAAGGGAGTGTCCCCCATATGAGAAAGTTGTTGACAAAGCATTTAGTTCTGTGCTGTTACCCAGGACATTATGGAGGGACTTTAACTTCTACTTTGGACATTTTTACAACTTTCTCAGCTTTCAGTTTCAGCAGCAGAGCAAAATTCAGGAAGGTGAGAGATTTCGTTATCCTCATTTACATTGAGGCAAAATTTGCTTAGATTTAGTATGTTAGTCTGAAGTCACACTGCAGGTTGGTGACCAAGTAGGTTGTGATATTAACTAGTTTGAAGCACTAACCACTTCCTTCTTAAGTACTTTTGCTTGAGGGGGGGGTGTCAAATTTCACACTAGAACCCCAGGAATTAGTTGTTTTGAATGTGTTTTCCACATAGAAGAGGCTAATCCCAGAGGTGTTCCTTTTATCTGTAAAAGAAGTATTTGGGCCAAGTGGTTCCCAAAAGCCCCTTTTAACTCAATACTTCTCTGAGGCTTTTGACTCTGTTTCTGGCATTTGTGCTTTATTAGAGGAAGAGGAAAGCCTATGTCATGGTCTAGGTGTGGTGAGGGACACCTTCTAAATAGTATGGTGTAGGTCAAAGCATTCAACCACGATTACCATTTACATTAATGCATTATTTATAATAATGTGAGAATGACACCAGCTGCAAATTATTAAGGGTTTACTACATGGCAAACACTATGCTTAGCACTTTACTAGAATATATAATTTAATGCTTACAAAACACCAATAAATGTTGCTGTTATATTTCCATTTGAAGATGAGTAAACCGAAGTGTAGAATGTCTAATTTGTCCAAGGTTACACAGCTAACTAATACTTCACAGAGCCAAGATGCTAACTCTAGCTGCCTGATTCTAGACCTGTGCTTGTTACCACTGTGTCTGAGAAAGAGCCAGGTTCTAGGGCCAAAATATGAGTTCAGATTCTGTGGATCTTGGGTGAGTTACTTAACCTGCCACACTTTAGTTTTCTCATATTTAAAATGGGGCTAATAGCAATACCTACCTTAGAAGGTCGCTATGATGGCTAAATGAGTTTACTAGGTAATGTGCTTGGAAAAGCATCTGAAACATAATAAGCTATAGAGCTTACTTATATAGATAAGTGCTTGCTGTTGTCATCATCATCATCATCACCACCACCACCACCACTATCCTCAACCTATACTGTACCAGCTATGGAGGGAAGAATATGCCAGCAGAAGCAATAGCTAATGCAAACATCTGAAATGGCATTGTATGTTTGGGCAAAGATAGAAAGTCTGGTATGTTTGTAACACCAGCTATACGTAGGGGAAGACTGCAACAGATTGTAGATGCCTGGCTCCTCATCTTATAGGCTATGGGGAGCCCTTGAAGGAGCAGGTGTGTTAATACACTTCTATGATTCGTTCTTGCTCAGGGGTGCTCCGAGGATGTGACATCCTCCTCGTTTACAGCCCAGATGCTGAGGAATGGTGCCAGTACCTCCAGGACCTTTTCCTGTCCAGTCGGCAGGTCCGCAGCCAGAAGACGCTGACTTACAGGCTGGGCCCCCAGGTCTCCTTCTCAGCAGAGGACCTGAGCTTCTTTCTCAGCATGCGCTGCATCGTGGTGCTGGTGTCTGCAGAGCTGGTGCAGCATTTCTGGCAACCAGCCCTGCTGCCCTTGCTGCAGAGAGCCTTCCATCCTCCACAGCGCATGGTGCGGCTGCTCTGTGGGATACACGACAGTGAGAGGTTCCTGGACTTCTTTCCAGACTGGGCACACTGGCAGGAGCTCACCTGTGATGACGAGCCTGAGACTTACGTGGCAGCTGTGAAGAAGGCCATTTCTGAAGGTAAGGGTCTCTCCTGACGTAAAAATAAGCAGGCCCTAGAAAAATGACTAACCCAGGCCCCAGGCATTTCAGGTGAGGCACTATTGTGTTCACACTAGTCATTTATATTACAAAATGAACCTGGATCTCACTATGTTAAGAGCTCTAGTCATATTTATTGGTTCTGAGCAGCCTATTTCTGGGATAGGATAGGGATAGGATAGGGCTCCTGGACTATAGGAGAAGACGACAGTTTCCCTTGGTTCTGTGCTAGGACAAAAGCCTTTCTAGACCTTTCTATACCTTGGAAGATGCAGGACAATGGAGGTGGGGGGCTGAAACTTAGTTTGGTGGGGGTGTGAGGAACATGACTGCTAACCTTCCTGCTCACAAGTCACACCCATTTTATCATCATATGACCTTAAGATTTTTGTTGAAAAATCGTCACTTTTGGATAACATGTTTATAGAGGAACACTCCTTTCTTTCCCACCAGCCTAGCTTCTGACTTTTGCCAGTTCTCCTTTTAATTCTGATCTTCTCTACCAAGGGTAATGACTTTAATAGACCAGGAAGTGTGACATACACTCTGATTAACAGTAAAGAACGATGTGCTCTTGGATGGATGCATGTTACAGCTTTTCTTCCTCTTTTTGTTTTCTATTTTTGCCTCACTGTGGGCTATGAGCAGGCCATGTGTTTATCTTCTGTTCTCTTGCCTTTTGAGATCTTGTATACCTGACACCAACAAAGAAGCCTAGAAAATTATGGGGTGATGGAACTATTCTCAGCTATTCCTGGTGTGACTTGGGCATTAATTTGGTTCATCCACTCCTGTCTCATTTAATGAACTAAATCAAGAATTCACAAGTTTTAGTGACCTTAAAAAGCTAATATAGCTTCCTTGATGCTTTTATCTCAGAAATAGGCTACTCTAAACCAATAAATATGACCATGACTCGTAACATAATGGGATCCCAGCTTGTTTTGTAATGTAAATGACTAGTGTTAGCGTAAAGTATTTCACTGGAAAAGCTTGAAACCTGGATTAGTAATTTTTATTGTGTTTGCTTATTTTTACTTCAGAAGGATATGATAGAAAAAGCACGTAATTCATACTTACATGATTGTACTTTATTGCTTTGAGGGAATTGTGATATGCCTAAATTTACAAAGGATTTAGACATAACTGGTTGTTTTGGTAGATTAGCTTATGTTACTGCAGTGGTCCGTTATGATCTTGTGGGCAGGTCACTGTGACCTGCCAACCAATCATTCAGAGCTCCATGGATGAATTGCCACTATATTGGCACCTCCTGCTGTATGCTCTAACAGATGGTTCTTTAAAATATTACAGTGGTGTTATTTAAAAAAATAGATGGTAAAAGGATTTTTAAAAATATTGTTTGGATACATCCAGTGTTTAGATGCTCGGATAAATTGATCGTCTACAATATAAATTGATCGTCTTCTAACAACTGTGGCTCAGTATGCAGCGAGCCTTTAATTTCAAGTGTTTCAGAAAGAATGAAGTGTTTCACAGTGGTGTTTCTGTTCTGAGAGCAAATAACCTCTTATCAGAAAGAGATTACTTTAATGAGAGATTAAAATAAGCTACTTAATGGAAAATCTCTGCACTTTAGTATCAGTGGATATATAGGAACAAATGCAATTCTAGAAAAGAGAGAAGAGGGAGGATGGCTTATGTCTCCAGTATAACTTTCTTATCTGGTATTAGACTTATGAATTTTGAGATTTAAGGTCTCCATGTATAGCAGGATGGCTTGCATTTATTTTTGGGGTGTCTGTAGCCATTGCCATTGGTTGGGCTAGTAATGTAGTGCTACAGGCTCTGATTTTTGGGCTGGACAAGCTTTCTTAATAAACTTAGGAGTCTGGCAGTGTAGCAAAAAGAGCATTGAACAGCGGTAGGGACACTTCACTGCCTGGCTCTGCTGCTAACTATTTAGATGCCCACTACTGGGCATGTAACTTAGCTTCTTTGAATTTCAGTTTCTTTCTCTGTAAGAGACAGAAATAGACTTAAGCTAAGATACTTTTCTGGGCCTACAAATCTCAGACTCCCCTAGGCCTATTTCACACCTACTTTGACTCCCAGGAAGCTTTGGGCTAAAACAGTGTTTAAGGATAGTACTATGCCTACGCTAGGTGTCTGGTATAATTTTGTCCTTGGTTACATTCTTTATAACTTGTGATAGTTCAATACTCCTCTTGTACACATGAGATTTTCCTAAGGTACCTCAAAATAAAAGCAAAAAAATAAAATTTTCATACACCCCACTACTTCAAGCCCTAGGCTCATGAGAAATAAATACATGCAACCTGTTTCTTTGACTTTCTGTGTTTAAAAAAAGTCCCAGTGGGAAATGTCATGGAAAATTGACAATGGGGATGAACTAGTAGTAGGAACAGGAATCATGGGATTACTGATTGTAGATCTATTGAAAGATACAGGGAGACAAATTTCAGGAAAGCTTTCCAACAATTAGAACATGCACGGATGGAATGAGTGGCCTTGGGAGGTGGTGAGTGCTGCATCACTGGCAATGTGAGTAGGGACTGGTGTAAAGGGACTCAGCTTTGGAACTGTGGTTGAACCATGTGACCTTAACAGCCTTTTGATTATAAAATTCCCTTATATGAGATGAAGTTGCTCTTTTTCAGCAGGAACACATTTCATTCAGAATTCAGTCTTCCTCTTTCATCAATTCTTCCTGAGGTTTCTAACTCAAAACTGAAGAAATATTGGTTATGTCCCTACCGTGATCCCAGCAAAAAACAGGAAAAAAGACCTCAATTTGTAATCTATGTAACCCTTGAAAATGGTGAAGCTCCAGTGTATTTGTATCTTTTTCTCCTTAACTTTGAGGTATTTTGTGGGGGGAAAAAAAAGATTACTTAATAAGATATTCACTGAGACCATTTAAAATTTAGGCTAAATTTTAGACCATTTAAAATTTAAAATAAGGCTTAAAGGTCAAAAGCTTTAGAGAGTAGAGATGGTAATGGAAGTAATTATTCCCAAAATTTAGGTTACAGGTTATCAATTACACTTTGCTCTGTTATCTAAAGAGTGCATCTCAAACTTCACTGTGTTTAGAAGACCCTGGGGATCTTGTCAATATGCATTTTCTGATTCTGTAGCTCTAGGTCAGGCTTCCGAGATTCTGCATTTCTAACAAGCAACCCAGGTGATATTGACGCTGCTGCTTAGGAGTCCCCTGAGTAGTGGGCAAGGGTCTAAGCCACCCTTGTTTTGTCAGGTTAATGGTCACGTACCTCTGTTGTGCATGGACCATTTTCTCAAATCTCCACTTTTCTGGAAATGGAGGCACCATCACATAAGGGTGACTTCTGGATACCCAAAGTTTAGGTATAAAATTAGGCCTGTATTTGGTGGTTAGGCCAACAGACTTCAGGGTAGAGCAACCTGAGTTTTCTTCCAGTGAACCAAAAACAGATTCTACATGCTGCTCTGGAAATTTTTAATCTCTTAGGTTTCCAGATGTAGTGGTCCTGCTATTAGAGTGAGGGTATACTTTCATCACAATCCTCAGCTTCTTTATTTAATAGATCCATTGATTATAATTACTATTCTACTAAAAGTGTTTTGGAGGTTTTATTTCACACCCCCTCTCTCCATATTTGCCAGCCACCTTAAAACCGAGCAGATGTTTTAATTAAAATCTTCAGTGTCTTGGAGCAGTCATTTTATTGTCCAAGATCTTCATCTGTGAAATGATGGGGTTGGACTAGGTGATTTGGAAGGTTGCTTTCAGCCCCCAGTGCTGTAATATATCATTTTAAGTTTTCTGAGAAGGCAAGTTGCCCAGAATCTTTTAACTGATTAAGTTTAGTTCCAAAATGTCTGCAGTGATATATACCCAGTGCATAGAGGACTGTACCATTGTTCCGAATTTTTTGGACTTGTTGAGTGATTACTGTGAAAGAAAGAAGAAAAACCCAGTTCTAGGACAAATTATTTCCTCTTTACTGGAGCTCTTATTCTTTGTTGTAATCTCGCAGGAATACAAACATAGATTCTGTTAGTCTGTGTGGGAAAGGACTTGGTGGATAATATTGAGATTTATTTCAGAAGTTTTCATCAGTGTGTGTGTGTGTAGGGAGAAGGGGAATACTAAATTTAATTCTCCTAATACTATTTAGTATTACATGAGATATCTTATCTGCTTCTTCATATGAATTATTTTCTCCTTGCCTCCCCCATCTTTCCTCATGTTCTTTATGCTTTAGAAGTTCTGATGGTATCCCAAATCATAATGTATTTTGCCCTATGTTCCTATGGGAAGAATTTAGAGGGTTATGCTAATATCTGGCCTTTCTTTGTTGATAGTAATGTTCCAGTCTGAATGTTAAACTAGAGGTTAAAAGAGAAACAGTTGAGATATTTTAAATGCTTTTAACTAATCAAATAGATTCCAAAATCTTTTCCTGGATTTAAAAGGAATATTTTTTTTTCTGAAATAAAGTAATATATGCTAATTATAATGTTAAAAAAAAAAGACAATGAAAAAATGCCTTTAGGTTATTTTCAATTTTTTAAAAATAAATAATGTTACAATAAATCTTCACGCAGCTTTGTGCCTAAATCTTTGTGAATTTCTACTGATCTCTTCTGAACCATATCTCTGCAGCTTCCCAGATATGGTTGCATGTCTGTTCTGTGTATCTCTCTACCTTCCTAGTGTAAAATCCATGGCCCCCCTGACTGCAGTTTTTTTGTTATTTCAGTTTATTTATTTATTTTTTTTCTTTAGGCTCAGTTAAGTCACTTCTTTACATTTGCAATGTCTCTTGCAAAGATCGTCAATATGGAGAACTGCCCTGCACCTTTCTTTCCCCTCATGGAGAGAGCTAATAATCAGATGAATGCTTTTATGACAGTTACTATGCTTAGTACTTTGTGTGTATTAACCCTCCTTCCCAACCTTGAGTGGGGTAAACTGTTTTATTGCCATTCCACAAATGAGAAAACTGAGGTTCGGAGAGGTTAAATGACTTGCATAAGGACTGGGAGCAACTCATTTTGGAACCCAGGGCCTTTAGACTCTAGAATGCTCTCCACTTGGCTTTGCTTTCCTCTAAGCCTCCTTTCCCCATTCTCCTCTTCCTTATGGAGATAGGAAGGATGAAGAAACCTCATGGAAGAGAAAGGATTAGGGACAATAAAGCTTCTCTGAGTTCTCTAGACCACAGGTTCCCAAGTCAAGCTGGGCATCAGCATTGCCCCTGCGCTTTGTTTTTTAAACACGTGCCTGGGTCCCACCCCAGACCTACTGAACCAGAATCTTGGGAGGAGGGGGAGTTGGTCCCAGGCATATGAATTTCAAAAACCCTCCATAGTTGGTTCTGCTGTGCAGCCACATTCTAGGCTCTGCTCCATGCTTGCTTGCCCTGTTCCTTGGTGTTCTAGTTGGATGACTCACAAGCAAGTCAAGCCCTGTGGGCTGTTAAAATGCAGGTCATGGGGCTCTGGTCCCACAGGCTCAGAGCTTGGCCATGGCACAGCTGCCTTCCACGTCACAGGCAGCAGCCTTTAGGGGAAGAGACTCATAGCAAAGGGGAAGTCACTGCACCCTCCTTGCTCTCCTTGGTTGGTGGCTTCACTGTTGGTAAGTCATCAACTTCTGGGGCTTCTATGGTACCTTGCAGAGACTGAAGGAAGAATCTGACCTTGGGCCTCTTGAAATGGACCATTTTTGTTACTTTCTCCTCCTGCCTTGTTGCTGTGGGTTGTTGGGTCTGCTCTTTCTCAGTTGTGGGTTAGTCTGCAGTTGGCTCCTCTAGGCTCCTCCTTAAATTCTCTCTCCTGAAGGATGCTTTCTTCGTACAATCTTCCCTTTTGAAATGATCTTTGATTTGGGGAGAATTCCAGCTGGGATAGTGTAATCCATCTGGTGTCACTAAAAAGCTACAGCCTGTCTAAGAGTCCTTTGGATTTCCCTTGCAGGTACCCTGACCGCCTTGTAGAATAAGATACATTCTCTCTCCTAGCTTTGCCTGAAACAGCTAATGAGGACTAATGACCATGTTAGATTTTTGTGCCCATGGAACTTTTCTTCTGAGGCCTCAGAGTCTCCCAGGATTATGGATTTCCCACAAAGCTGCGAGTCCCAGGTGGCAAAGTGAAATTGGTCACTTTCTGTTTCATCGGCTACTCAGAGACAGCGTTGTCCTCCCAGTTCATTAAACTTTCTGTGGTCCCTCAAGGAAAGTATCTGCAATTCCCTTTGTCAACTGTGGTTGGTGAGATGCAGTGAAAAGGGAGTGAGTGATGAATTCTGACATTTCCACTAATGTGAGAATCTCAAGTTTGCACCTGTCTTGATCTACATTTCCTAATGTGCTGGAATGAAAATAACAGAAATTTAATCGGTTAGTTTCTTACCTTGTCGTTTTAGTATTTTTTTCATCTCACTTCTCCTGGGACTATTGCTAGAAGAGAATGCTAGAATTTAGGAGAGACCTGACATTTGGAGCCCTTTTATAGACATTATTTCATTTAGTTCATGTAATTTTCATTTAAGGCAGATATTATCTACATTTTAAAGATGAAGAAAACAAGGCCTAGGCAAGTTCACTGACTTGCCCAAGGTCATACAGGTGCATTTCTGTTAGCACTAGGATCAAGGCCAGGGCCTCCTGCCTTAGAGGCAGAGGCCTAGTTATTGCTTTAGTTAGATACCACAGCTAGCCTTTCATCTGGTACATATTTATTGGGCGCTTACTATGCTCAAGGCCCTGTGCTGGGTGCTGGAGTAGAGCAGGGAAAGACAGACATAGTCACTGCTGTGATGGTACTATGTTCCAGACCAGTGCTATCCAAAAATGTATCATATGAGCCACCTATGAAACTTAAAAAGTGTTCTAGTCGCTGCAATTAAAAAAAAAAAGAGTAAAAAGAAACAGATGAGTTAATTTTAATAATGTGGTTTTACTTAGCCCCATATATCTAAAATATTCTCATTTCAACACATAATTAATTATAAAAATCATTAATGAGATATTTTACATTCTTTTAAAAATACTAAGTCTTTGAAATCTGGTGTACATTTTACACTTAGAGAACACATTTCAAGCCATGAGTGGCCAGTGTCTACCATATAAGACAGTGTAGATCAAGAAAGATGCTTACTTTTCAGAGAACTGGGGCCATATCAGCTATTAAACGTCATATATGTTAAAAAATGCCCAATGCCTGGTTTCTCCATTCATTCATTTATTCGGTCATTCATTCATTCATTCAGGAAGTATTGAATGAGCATCTGCAAGGTACTGATCTGTATGAAATACCTTTATCTTTTTCTTTCCTTTCCTCACTAATCTCCTCTTTCTTGTTTTCATCCCTCTTCTACCACTTTGTCCCTTTCTGTATTTTGTCAACTGTTTATCTATCTTCCCAGGGCCCACAAATATGGTGTCAGTTAAAACAGAATTAGGTTTGATTAACAGCAGGGTTTTTGCTCTTGAAACGAGCAGTTTATCATCTGAACTAGTGAGACTGATCTCTTGGTAACCCTTGTGATGACAGAATCAAATCAGGGTGCCCATCACCCCCCACACACACACACACACATTTATTTATTTATTTAAAGACACACACACACACACACACACACACACACTTTTTCTGGAAGGATACACAAAAAATTGTTGCTAGTAGTTGCTTTGGGTGAATAAAGGACATTTTGAACTTCTTGTTTTAGACATTTCTCCACAGTTTCAGTTTTTCTACTATGTTCATGTTTTACTTTCAGTTGTGAATTTTAAAAGAGAAAAAACGATGGAGTCATGGGAATTTAATAGATCTAGAAGTAGTTTGGCTCACACCCAACTAATCCAAAGAGGTTGAACTTCAGGTTAAGTTCCTTTGTACAAACTCCTTAATCTTTTTCTTGGCTTCATTAAGCTGCTTTTCCGGGTAAAAGAAGTGAAATGGTACCATAGGTGTGTACATATAGCTGTAATGTCTGCACCATCACTTACTGGATGTGGGCTAATGACTGCAAAGAGGCTACAGCTACTTATCTTTGAGTCATACTTTTACTCTTGTCAAATTAAATTTGGACTGTTGTCTTCGTAGGTTACTATAGTCTTTATTACAAGAAGTAGACTATAAGTATATATTTCATGGACTGTGGTACTAACTGGCTTTGCCACTTTGGGCAAGTCACTTGGCCACCCTGCATTGCTTTTTGTCCTTTTTAAAATTCTGGGAAGAGCACAAGTTGATATCTCAAACCTTTATAGACATGAAATTCCATGATTATGTGATTTTACTTATCTTATATTTTGTTGCTGGGTCTCAATCTGACATTTTTCAATATCCCATCAAGGTGTAGTGTATTATTTCAGCTAACAAGTTATCTTTCACAGCAGAATTTTAAACAGAATTTTAAATGACATAATAATTGCTTTCTGTTTATGGACACTAGCCCAAGTTCAGTCTTAGGAGAATATAATATGATGCCATTATCTGTATGAGAATGAAAGAATGTGTTTAACATTTTACATATACTGTTCGTTATGGTCTACATATAGCTTTATTAATGTGGGTTCATAGGAAGGTAATGGGGGCGGGGGAAATGGAAGCAAATATGCATGACAGAATATGTCTGTTATAATTTCCCTATTATTCAGGGATATTTTGACAGCTTTTCAATTTAGTTTCCAGTGCCATTCACATGACAGAGTATGTCTGAGATGGCCAAGGAAATAGGATGATTTATGCTGTAAATGACTCTTTATCTGCCCATTGGAGAAATTATTGAAACCATAGTTGGCTTGTCATGTGGACTTCTGAGCATAAACTTTCTGATTTAGCTAGTTTGGTAAAAATTAGACACAAACAGTGATCACTTGGTTTTCTAAGAGACAGAAAAAACAAAATCAGTAATTGATACAATTGTCTTTCTGTGTGAGAAAAAACTATTGGAGACTATTTCATTTTCACTGTGTTTGTCTTTTTAATAAAATACCATCTCTACTGACAATGTTTTATGTGTTAGTTGACCAGTAAATGGTGGATGAATGGATGACTGGATGAGTGGGTACATCCCTGGATTGTTGTTCATTTTTTTTACCCTTGAGCCCGTTTTGAATGTTCCAGTTGGAGAAAAAGATATCCTTCTCATGAATATCCTTTTTAGGGGACTGAGCTGCTGGTGCCATCTGGATTGTCAGCTGTTTCCATGGAGCAGGTTTTTCTTGTGGTCACATAGTCAGGATATGACTAAAGAGTAACTCTTCAAGTTGATTCAGAGCATGCCAGGGTCAAAAGCTTGCATCTTTTTTGCTATGTTCATACTTAACAATATATCAGATTGACAACTATCCCACAAAAGAATCAGGTATGCCATTACAGAAGCTGGTTAGCAATCGGACTTGCCAACTTCATGGGTGCATGTAAGTCTATTATTAGAAGCAGCAGTTAAAGTGGGTATGTTCTTTTTGAAGGAGAACATTGAAGTGAACAAATCTGTAGAGTTCAGAGGAGATTGCTGGTTCAGTAATTCCTCAGTCCTTTTTTTTTCTGGGTTTATGGCCTTCTGCAGATGTGTGTCTTCTCTATTACTCTTACAAGGTTGGACCCTACTAGGTTCTTGTGCAAAAGAATGCTGGTTGAACATGCATATTTTGTTTGCCAAGTTGCCAGTTTTACAAACAGACTGCTGGCTCTCTCTCTAACATCTAATAACACAGGAAATAGAGGGGAGGCTGACGATGAAATGAAAATGCTCTACTTTTAGACTGGACTGAAATAAAGTTTCCTTTTACATACACAGCTAATGTTTGAGGCTGTAGCTATAATTAAAGCTTGCGGTAAAATTGATGTCCATCAAAACGAGCAGATTATTAGCATTAGCTGTTGACTCTTTTTTTTCTTTTTCTTTCTTTTTTTCTTTTTTCTTTTGCGTGTGTAAAATGTAGGAAAACATTTGTGTGGCAGAATATGGCATTTAGCATTCTAAACAGAGTCAACCTGTTACTTGTTCTGAAACAGATTCCCCCTTTCATTTTCTAAAACTTTCTGAATATTAAAGCCTTGGTTAGTTGCCTGAGGTCTCCAACTATGATGCATTTTAGTGTTAAAAGTTTTTCAGGAAAAATGTATGCTGAAATAATCATTCAGTAATTTGACAGCCTACATATTTATTTTTATTTTGTAGTCACTTTGAATTGAAAGTCCCACAGATTATAGAAATCCTTCAACATCCCTGCCACGGTCTAGTGTATTCATGTGATTAAAATTTGCCCACACTCTGGAAATAATCTAGCTTTAGAGCCTCTAAAGAAACAGAAAACAGAAAAACAGAAACAGGGAACCACTGAGTCCAGAAGATGGAATATTAACATTCTAAAAGGAAACTTCGGAGTCACCAGGCCCAACCCCTTTAGTTTAAAATGAGCAAAGTAGGACCCAGAGGGGTTGGAGGACTTGCTCTGCCTTACACAGTTAGTGGCAGAGATGACTGTTAATTTATGTTTACAGTAAACAAATGTTGATTGAGTTTATGGAGCGCTTGCCCATGGGATGGTACTCTGCAAGGTGCTGAGAAGGCTTAATGAAAAGATCGCACTCAATTTCTGCTCTTGCAGTTTATGCCTTCTAGAGGGAGAGGGCATTAAACAGCCAGTTGTCCAGTTAATTACTTAATGCCATGAGGGTCCAGGGTTATGAAGCAAAAATTCACGTTGAATAATAACAGGGATTTGAAATATCCTGAGGGCCCCTTTGATAGTTCCTTTTAGCATGCATGAAGGAAAGAATGTTTCCTGAGCATACATCTTGATAAAAAGAAGAAAAGGCATGGCGTGTAGGTATTGCATATGGTGTGCACATTCCTATCGTCTAATGGTGACATAGAGCTCAAGTTAATCATGGCTTTTAGGCAGGGTGGTTATTGTCTTAGAATGGTGATTTGGATTGTTTGAAGTTTTAGAGTAGCTTTATTCAAGTGCTCAATTTAAAAATGAGTATTCTGCTTCTTTCCTTGAGTTTGTAGACAGCAGTGATGTTGAGGTGTGTATATTAATTTGAAAGTTTCACATTCTAGTTCATATAAAAATGTGTGACGATTGGAAGGATGGGCAAAAGATAAGTTGAAAATTAATAACGCCAATAAAAATCCTGTTCAGGATCCAAAAAAATAAACAGTTGTCATACAAGAACGGGGATATATATTTTATCCCTGTTCTTGTACGACATATATATCCCTGAAGGGATATATATTTTAAGAGTATCGTTTGTAAGTTCTAGTGGTTTTAGTTGAAGTAAAATAAACATGGTCAACAGTGCAATGTCATGTCCAAAAAAAGTAAATGCCGGTGAAGGTTTATGAACAGGAGCATTGGCGTCAAAAAAGGGGCTCCTCCTCTATCCTGCATTGCTCAGCTTACGTGGAGAAGTGTTCACTCTTTCAGTGGGAGCACATGCAGATATTCATCCATCCACTCATTCATCCACTCACTCATCTTTGTGTATTGTCCCTTCAACAAGGGAGTGGGGATTATTTTAACTGTTGTATCCCCAGTGTGTAGAACAGAGCTTCACACATAGTTGGGCCTCAATAAATTGTTGAATGATTGAATGGAGCGAATGAGAGAATTTCAAATTCTGTCAGATAACAAACATTTGAAGGAAATAAACCTGTCTTGGAGAAAAGAAGTTTTGCCAGAACCATGGGAACTGTCTGGGGTCTTAAAGACCTGTCACATGGAAAAGCGGAAGAGCCAGGCTTTCCTGTGTTTCTTCAGGCATAGGGCAAGGAGCAATGGATGAAAGTTGCAAGAATGGCAACAACTCAAGTTTAGGACACCCTCATAATCCTGATCCTGGGAAAATATTTATTGGGATTTTATTTTGAAAAGTAAAACTAAAAATTCAGAAAGTAAATTTATTTGATCAGATTAACACAGTTTTGATTATAATTTCAGCTCTATGCTAATTATTAAACCATACAAAGACTGAATCCACATTTGCTGGGTTTTATACAAGAAGGGCTGAGTACATTTTTCTAACACAGTTTGTGCTAGCACAAGATCATTCCTTAGTTCACATTTGACTTTTAAAAAATGATTGTAATGAAATATAATTCACAACACATTTGATTTATATAGTTTTCTTTTTTAAATGTACATATTTTATTTTTCAATTATAGTTGGTGTATGATATTATACCAGTTTCAGGGGTATAACAGTGATTATACATTTATATAACTTACAAAGTGATCACACTATTAAATCTACCCATCTGACACCATATACAGTTATTATAACATTATTGACTGTATTCCTTATGCTATACTTTACATCCTTATAACTAGTTATTAAAATATTTTTATTAAAATTATTGGGGTGACTGGTTAATAAAATCATATAGGTTTCAAGTGTACAATTCGATAATACATCATATGTATATTGCATTGTATATTCACCACCCAAAGTTAAATTTCCTTCTGTCTCCATAGCCATAACTATTTTATAACTGCAATTTGTACTTCTTAATTCTTTCTCCCTTTTCACCACTCCCCTCAACACCCCTCCGCATCTGGCAACCATCAAAATGTTCTC
Organism: Macroglossus sobrinus; assembly: GCA_004027375.1. Taxonomy (NCBI): domain Eukaryota; kingdom Metazoa; phylum Chordata; class Mammalia; order Chiroptera; family Pteropodidae; genus Macroglossus; species Macroglossus sobrinus. The sequence goes on from PVKZ01000368.1 coordinate 517,301, forward strand.
TGTATCTGTGAGTTTGTTTTGACTTTTATAGTTTTCAAAGTCTTCTTTTAATCATCATGTATTCCTATCTTTTGCTTCTGATTATCAGGTAGTGTCCCTGGGAACTTTATCCTGTTCAGTTAGTTACCTTTACAACAGACAGAGGCTTTATTTGTGATTCATTTTCTAAAATCACTTTCATTAGCTTCATAAAATACTGCATTTTTTTTTGCAAAACCTAGAGTTACCCCATATAACTGTATCGTATTGCATTTATAGTTTATGGTGGAGAAATACTGAGTCTGGGAGAGAACAAGCAATAAAAGTGTGACTTGGTGGATGAGAATATAGACCAAGATTAAGCAAGCAGAGATGTTTAAATGGGGACTGATTTTGTAAATGAGCATTTTATGATTAAATATTTTTATGTTATGAAAAATTTAGCTTCCCTATGTTACTGTAACTATGGAGATGTGAAATAAGAATACTCAGAAAATGATAAGGCTGCCAGAGTTAGAAGCCACTAATGTCGGTTCAGAGTCCCAAACTTTGTTCCACCAAGCAGAGAACTGAGGGAATGAATACCTTGGTACATTTGTAAACCCATTGCATTTGGTAGACCAGTTGGAAAGCTTTGCCAGTGGTGATGGAATCTTGAGTCAAAACAATCTCAACAGGCTGGAATATGGACCTAAGTCCAACATGTAACATTTAACAAGGCAAGTGTTTATTTGCAGTTAGGTCCCAAACCTCATCCTCTTCAAAACAAAATGAGTTGAACTATACAATTATAGCAGGGCAAAGGGAAAGTCCTGGCTTCCATGGTTTACATGAAAAAGAGCTGGGAGTTTGAGGTGACTAAATGCTCACTATAAATCAGCAAGGTGGCATGATTGTTCTAAGGGCAGTCTTGAGCTGCCCTCCTGAAAAATGGCCAGACTGGAAGAAGAGTCTTCTTTTATACACAGACTAGTTACCTATCTGGAGTAGCTGTTGGCAGAAGGTTGGGGGAGTGGAAAGTTAGGCTGGGGAGGATAGGTAAACCAGAGCTATCTCCATTTGAAGCCTGCTTAGAAAGGTGAGTGTATTACTTTAGATTTGTTTGTTTGTAGGACAAGAATCCCAACTTGAGCAAAAGAAGAATTAACCGAATTATGGGAAGGGCAGGAGTGCACTTGGTTCTCAGAGCTAACATGGAACCAAGGACTTGAACTCCACAGGGTTACCTCTCTACCTCTCCCCTAGAAGCTGCCACACCTCATTCCTCCACATTCCAACTCCAGAGAGGAATTGATATTGTTCTTTCTCATCCCAAATTAAAAAAATCCCAGGGTACGGTCTATTTAGTTGAACTTGGGTCAGACACCTAACTCTAGTCTAGTTAACTGTGGCCATGTAATTGGAGGACTGTGGATGGCCTGTGTTGATGGCCAGTGGTTTGGGGTTTCTAAAAACTTGTCAGCTTCCATTTAGACTACTTGGTGAAGGGATCGAGAATTTTCCCAAATTCTTTTGGGAAAGCTGTTTTGTTCTTGTCAAGCAGTGTGAAAGATAACTACCACAGTGAGAAGTCTCGAAACATGCCTGTGCTGAAGGAATAGAGGAATGACCAGGGGATATTTAACCATAAAATTATAGATTTGAGGGTAGAGTGAAACGGAAGTTTAGCATTGTCAGGTGACTTGCTCAATGATACACAGCTGAGTCAAGACAAAAGCCCAGGCCTCTAACTCTGAACTCAGACTTCCATCCACTATATTTTATTGTCTTCCTAAAGAAGATAATACCAAGGGAAGACGTGATAATTACCTTCAAACATTCAAAGGACTCTTTGGGTATAAGAATGATGTTGTTTGGTGATGCTCCAAAGGGCAGATTAGGATTCATGGACAGTGGTAAATGACAAACAGAATTCTACCAGATTGAGGGAAGAAGTTAACATCTGGAATGGCTTAACAAGAGAGCAGGCTGCATCATTGGGAGGTGGTGGCCAGAGGCCTGGTCACTGGCAGCCTTCAGGTTAAAGTTGGATAAACAACTGCCAATGACACTGGAGAAGGAATCTCTAAAGTCTCTTCCAATCCAGAGACACTGTAAATTAAAAACCTGGACAATGTTGCTTTTTACTGTTTTTCTTCAACTTCCACAGTTGTAGGTTATTTACAGTGCTAACTGCTGTGCTAACTATTTTATGAGTATCTCATTTAATCTTAATCTATAAACTAAACACAGTTATTACCTTCATTTTGCAGATAAGGCACAAAAAATGTTAGGTTACTTTCCCAGTGGCACATGGGAACTTCATCTTTGCTCCCAAGCCTCTAGTCTTAATCACTACATTCATTGGCTTCTCAAAAAAGTATATTTCTAGTTCTGTTTTCACAATGTCTGTATCAGGTGTTCTGAAAATGTGATCCTCACACCTACATCAGAATCGTATATTTTTGGTTTTGATGAAAACCAAGTATTTTGAACCTTATATTTTTGAAAATATTTATATTCCCTATGAATATTTAAACTCTACCTTTTCCCCCTAACATTTATCGTTCTGGGCTCTCCCAGTTACCAAATGAACTGTTAGTGTGGAATGGACTGGGTATATGTATTATTTAACAAGTACCTTGGGTAATTATGATGTGGGCTAAAGTTTTAGAACCATGGGTCTAGTGCTTTCATGGGAAGGCTAAAGGGGAGATTGGATCCTAAATGCCTCATATTTATCTCAGCAGCTTAGACTGCTCTGAAGGCCATGGGGAGACATTGAAGAGCTGAAAGTCAGGGTCTGACATGATCAGAATTTATTTTCTATAAGTTCAGTCTGCTGGCTGTCAGGGGAGGGTGAGTGGCTGGAGTTTGGGCAGGAGGCTATTGCATCGTTCAGGGGAGAGGTGATATGGGCTTGAGCTGAACAGAGGCAGTGGGAATAGAATGGAAGAAATACTCTAAGGAGGTGAAAAGGAGGCAGAACCAGCAGGACTTGGTGCTTGATTGTGGGGTGGAAAAAGAAGAAGCAGATTTGTGGGCAAGTTCAGTATGTAAGAATGAAAGATGCCTCTGATGAGACTAGCATGCATATAGAATTCAGAAAATAAGAAAGCACTTTCGACAGGGTGACCAGTTGAAAATTTTATGGAGGAGATGGCACTGAATTAGAAAGTTGGGTTTGAAGAGGCATTGGTGAGAATGGGAGAAAATGACTGTCCAGGATGAAGGAACTCTATGGGCAAGGCAGAGGGGTAGGAAGTCACAGAATGCTTTTGAATTTGGGCAAAGAAGTGGTTGCAGAGGAACAGTATAGGGAGGATAATAAATATCAACTTGAGTCAATGGAATAGGGGTCTTCAACATCAGGAGAAAGAGCTTTGCTCCAATAGATACTGAACTTATTGCAGTGATCATTTCGTAAATGTCTATCCACTATGGTGTACACCTGAAAGTAATATAATATTGTCTACTGACTGTAATTGAAAAGCTAAATTTTTAAGAGTTTTGCCCCTCTTATCTCACAGGACTTTTTGTTGGTTGGGGCAACAATATGACCAAAATGACTTTTGGAGTGATTGTTTCAGCCCAGAGACAGGGGTGAGCCTAGTTTTTGAGGCAGCCTTTTCCCCAATGACAGTTGAATGTAGACCTAAATGTATATAGATCCTACTTAAATGAGAAATGGAACTCATATTACACACAGATTTTCCTGATAAAATAGTATAGTAAATTTCCATAGGCTAGTGTGTTTTACTGAGATAGCATCAAGTGCTAAGTTCCTCTGACATCCTTGCCCTTTGATTCTTATCACCCACCTCCTTCACTATTAGTAGTTATTTACCCTAGAGATTGCAGGTCGTAGGCTTGCCTCTTTTCCGGTGGTGTGGGTGGGGAATGATGGTTGACTGGAATGAGCAAAGCCCTGATGTGCAGTGTTGCCTATTGAACAAACAATGGAAATCCCAAGGTGGTATTGGAGTGGGGAGAGGTTGTTTGCTTCCAAATCTGCAATGGCTCCTTGATACATAAACATGCAGAGGAGTCATCAGGGAATTAAATAGTTCTAGCCAAGCAGCCACACCGTGCTGGGGGACGAATAGCCTGAAAGGTATGGGTACTTTTGTGGATACTATGAAATGCTATTATGGTCCTGAGAAACTGGGGGAAGCCTTGTTTTTTTTTGTCTATATCCTTGACCCTGCCACTGAAGTCCCTATTTTCCATGGTTTCTTGAGAGTATGGCCCATGTTTTCTACAGAATTTGTAATGCCTCTAGTATCCATGGTTTCTCCATTCTGTGGAGTTCTATGGAAGTCATTTGCTGGACATCCTCAGGTAACAGGCATTTATTTGATCATTTCCTGAATTTTGGGTGGCTCCCCAGCTAGAGTATGAATTCTTTAGGAGGAAGGCCCATGTATTGTTATTCCATGGGGGATATGTGCCTTGGACCTGTGGGCACATAGAAGACTTAGTAAATGCTATTTGCTTGGTTGGCTGTTTGGTTGAAGTCTTGGAGCAAGATATTATAGTTACTTTTCAGCTGCAGCAGCTTTATAACAATGTGATTAAATTACTCTCTCTGCTAGGGTTTCAGTCATTATCTGTCGCATTGTGCATTGACTGCCTACATCCTGAATTGTTCAGAAAAAAATGCTTTCAGAACATTCATGATCTAAATAAGGAATCAAATGCAGTTTCATATTTGCTTCAGATGATCCTGCTGCCCTTCCATTAAAATATATTTATTCAACACCCACTCAGTGCATTTAGTGAGGACTTGGTACTATATTAGATGCTGCAGAGGCATTACAGATTCTGTAGAAAACATAGGCTCTGCTCTCAAGAATCCTCATGAGCTAATAAGCTGGCATATGGGCATTTGTCTGTTAATGTCCATTTTCAGCATCTGGGACTTGCCACCCAGTGGGGAGATAGGAGCATGTTTCAGCCTTGCCCATTTCTCTAGTGCTCGCCCTGTGTCATCAGAACTAGCTCCCTAGTTTCCTATTGCAATATTCATCAGCACTTGAGCATGGAAAAGGTAGTTAAGAGGGCCCTGGGTGTGAAGGAAATCAGTTGGCCAAGATAGTAAGTCTAAGTTTTGGGGTCAGATGAGCCAAAGTTCTAGTTCTGGCTTCAGTAACCAGTTCTGGGTTTGTAAGCAAGGCTCTCCAAGAGTCCATTTCATTATCTGTAGAGTGAGGTGAAAACGTCCACCCCATGAGACTATCAGGAATCGTAAATGAGATAATGAATGGAAATACATCATACCTGCATTCCCCCACCCCTACCTCTTTCACCAGGCTCACCTCTGCTCTTTTGTCAACATCTGTCATCTGGGCTCATTCTCCCTCCCTATTTTCATGGCCACTAGTTTGATTTGAAGCCTTGACTGTTTCTTGTCACAGAAACTGTATCTTTTATTTTATGGTAATCTTTTCTTTTTTAAGTTTTAGAAATCTCTTAGAAATTATAAAGTTAATACATGCTTGTTATAAAATTTTTTTCTAACTATCAGAAATCTATAGAGGAAAGAGTAAAAATATTTGTCCTTAAATCTTTATTCTCCTTCATAGAGGTTGACTACCATAAATGGTTTGGTATGTATCTTTACATTTTTATGAATTTATAAAATATATGCATGGGCATTTTTTCACTATAATTAAAGTCATTGTGTACATATTATTCCACAATCTTATCTTTTCAATTAATTGATCATTTTCTGTGGATATTTAATATAGACATATGTGGAAATTTTTTAGTATGTGTAGTATATTATTGTATGCTTTTTATTATTTTATTAGCTTATATATAACAACAGCCTTTCCTCCACCAAACTGCTAAAATGATTTTCTTAAAACCAAATGGGGAAACAGTAATCGAAGGATAAAGTCCAGACTCTGTAGTGTGACAGTTTAAAGCTCTGTATCTGGCCCCTGTTGACTTCTGTAATTTTACTGACATGTTTCTTAGATATTTTTTTTAGCAGCAGAACCTTTTTGTCGTCTGAACAAAACCTACGTACATTCATGCTGCACCCTCTCCACCGCAATGTATTAAACAGGTAAACACGAAGCTCCTGGAGTTGCATGTATATATGTGGGGGCCTCTAGACCTCAGCCAGCTCAAGCACTTTTCTCTGTCCCCCTGTCTCCCAAACACATTCTCTACCCTGTTCCATTTTTCTATCTTAGAGCATGTTGGGCCTTCCTCAAAAAATCAGAGATGTAACAGACCCTCTCAATTTCTCTTTATCCATTATGGATCTACAGCCCAATACTTAAAAAAAAAAAAAAATTGGAAGTTTTTTGTTCCACTTCATTCCTGGAGAAAAAAGAATTTCCTAAGTTTATTAGGAAATGTCCTGAATGATACTTCTTAGATTCTAAAATGTTATCTCTCTGACATGAAAATTCAGAGAACCAGTTTCAGAGAGCTCACTCTTGTCACTTTTCTGCACTTTTTTATGGTGAACATAGTAGATATTCTCCTATTATTGACTTTTTTTCTTTGCTCTGGATTTATTATATTTAAATCTCTGTAACCTAGAGACCATGAGGTCCTTAAGAGCTGAAACAGGAATGATTAGAGGAAAGCTGTCTATGAGCTAGGATAGAAAGCAAACTGCAAAACAAAATGTATCCAGCTGGGTTGTCCCACTGTCTAGCTCACTGCCTGGCACATAGTAAATGCATTATAAACTTTTCATCTTGGAATGCATGCCAAGTAGGACAATTCCCTTTGCAACAGGAGCACGAAGGGGCTAGAGACCCATCATTTGCTGTTAATCTCGCTTTGGAAGTGGCATTAAGGAATGAAGGAAGATAAGGATAGTCAGCATCCTTTCTTGCTGAACTACAGTCTGACTGCCTCTACACCATAGCTGCATGTACCTGAACAGAATGAGGAGTCTGGGGGTGTTCTCTCTTTGCTTAATTCACACCAATGATAGGTTTGTGCATATTGAGTTTGATGAATACTGGAATGACCACCTGAAAACCAGGCTGGGGTCATTTTAGATTCTATATTGGCCATCAAAGAAACTCTGAAAAAAATCAAGACATGAATAACTCACAAGCTGAATTTTGTGGCTTTTGTGAATGTATTTATTCCTATTTTTCTAAGCAGTATCTGCAGCCCAAAGACACTAAAAATGACATTCTTTGCTTCCTTTGACCACAAAAACCACACATCTACATCATTAGCAGGAGGCTGTATTGGGAGATTGCAATCTTTCTACTGATCATTAAAAAAGCAAAAACAAATGAGCAGCGAAGAACTCCAGTTTTGGGTTGCAGTGCACACATTGGTGCAACTTTACTTCTCACAAAAGGATTTGAGCCTATCTTCAGTTTGTCTTATTAATTAGCAACATAGCATATCTGTCAGAAGGTGTCACTATAAATACTCTGATCTCTGATTTCTGTGACCATATTTAGGTTTTCTATTTTTTTATGCCTCTTGGTGCATTTTTTTTTTCTAAGATGGAATATGTTTGGTTAACTCTTGTCTTTTCCAGGTGTTTGGAAGGTACCCATTTTGTCTTAAATTCTGCTGATTGTACCTCAAAAGTTTTCCTTCAGATTGTTGACACAGTTTCATTGGTCTTCAAATGCATTGGGATTTTTTTTTTTTTTTTTTTATTGTTACACACTCCCAGATAACTAAGTGGCATGTATTTCCCCACTCTCCCTTCTGTATGGCCTGGGAGCCCGCTCCCATGATCTGGAATAGTGGGACATATTGTATAGTGCAGCTTGCCTTCTCCTAGATCAGACTTCATTGATGGATCAAGGCATCTGTTCTCCCTGAGCTGGGATTTGGCCTCAGCAGAGGCCAAACCCTTACTCAGGGTTCTAGGAATCTAACCTATTCCCCCAGAACTGGCACTTGAGATGAAACCAGCATGCCCTTTCTGGTCTAGCACTTTCCCCACATACCTTATTTCACTTAATAGGTAAGATTCCTCATTGCTAGGCATATAAGATATTTTGGCAACTATTTGGGTATTCCCTGCCCCACCTTTACCTACTAGCTAGGTCAGTGGCCTCAAATGGAAAAGAATGACTGAGAACCTTTACAAGCTGTCTTTTGTTGCTTTTCATAACACCTGACTGTTAGGAGCATTTGGGGGAGACTTCTTTATCGTTTGGAGTGAAACTTAGCCATATCTTCTAAGTGGCTGAATTGTACTGGGAACAAGTGGAAGGAGAAAGTGTGTGATGCTGAGTGTCTAGAAACCACTTAAAAATTCCTGTTTTTAGAACCTTGTCACAGTCTGTTTAAATGTAGTTTTTCAAAATAGATTTTTTAATGGTTATATTTTGAATAGCTCGGATTTTCAATTGAAGAGAAAAGCAGCTTTAAAAAAAAGTAGATTATGTCAGAGGGGAAGAAGTTTTATCTAATTCTGTAGGATGGTTGCTATGGTGATTATTGAATATAAATTTCAGTTTATATAAAACCCTGCTAAGGTTTTGATTAGAGACCAGAGGTGAAGCTTGATGTCAGTTGGTAAATCACTAAAAAAAGCATATATTAATGGGCGGGGGGGGAAGAAAAGAAAAAAGAAAAAAAAGGATGGGGTCACACAGCACTCTCTCTAGCCAGGTATCATGTCGTCACGGACTAATCTCATAATGGTTACCAAGGCAGTACAAATTAGAGTAGGGAATGAAAAATGGTGCTTCTCTTCTCCCTTGACAATTTTTTCTTTGAGGCATTGAAGATGAGGGAGCTTCCTTGAGAGGATGCAGGTCTTGCAAAGGTGGACTCCGATATGCCAGTATCATGAGCTTTAAGTAGGCATTCGGTGTGGACAAGGAGATTTGAAACATCTGATAAAGGAGCTGGACTGAGTGACCTTTAGAGCAGGGTTCCCAACCCCTGATCTGTAGACCAGTATCAGTCCTTGGGCCACACAGCAGGAGGTAAGCGGCAGGTGATCAAGCTAAGCTTCATCTGTGTTTGCAGCCACTCTCCAGCGCCAGCATCACCAGCCTCAGCTCCACCTCAGATCAGGCATTAGATTCTCGTAGGAGCATCTGTCCCAGGTGCCAAAAAGGTTGGCGATCACTGCTTTAAAGACCCTCCAACCATAATTTCTCATCTTTTAAGTACTTACTCAAACCAGCAAGAAGGAAAAACAAACAAACAAACAAACACACAAACAAACAAACAGACAGACGGACAAACAAACCCTGGCAGAGGGGTTAATTACATCTCGTTACCCTAAAGCTTCAGGTACTAGAATTGTAAATCCACCTGGAGATAAGAGGCAGGCTTTTACCTCTTAAATTAGAGATTTAATCTAAGAAGTAACCATTAGGGATCCGTGAGTAATAGCTAATTATGAACAGGTGTTTGCTTGTCTAAATCCTACTCTTTAGTGCTATCTACTTAATTCTTTCATATTTATGTGTAGTTGCTCTAATTGTATCCCCATTTATTTATATTTGTGTTTGTATATTTTTTTTAAGGGGAGGGATAAAATTGAGAAAGGATACCAAGTGCTTTCTATTCATCATGTCTATAGAAACACGGGTCTTTAAGTCCAGGCAAAATGCCAAGTTATTAGTGCCCACCTGGCTAATTACAGGCCAAAGAAATGAAGATGGGAATTGTCAGTCTATGCCAAGAGCATTCAGGATAATTTTCAGTGTCTCAATTTCAATCGCTGCTACCCATGTCTTAAGTAAAATTGGGAAGTAACTAAATTAGCCTTTTTAGTACTTGTTTCCTTCAGCCTTCTCCATTATGATTCACATTCAGCACCTTCATGTCCAAAGTCACTCTGTGGAAACACCTTAATAGAGCCCTCTTTTTGCTAAACTGGAAATGCTCTAGTTTCCAAAATGATCTTTCCCTTCAACGCTCTCTCAAACTTAGTCAAAATTCCCTCTCCAAAGTGGCTGATCTCAACATAATGGGAGAAGGTAATTTGATTAATGGTGATTCCCTAATGGTTGTCCTTCAGGGATTGTGTAGTGGAGTGTCAGAAACTCTGCTCTTATGTTTTCTGTTCAGGTTTTTGACTTTGAGGCATATAGAGAAGTCAAATCTCAAATTTGTTTGGGCTGGATTATGTCCACATTCTCCCAATTCATATGTTGAAATTCTAACCCCTAGTACCTCCAGATGGTATTTGGAAATAAGGTCTTTTAAGAGGTAATTAAGGTTAAAGTGAGGTCCTTAGGGTGAGCCCTAATTTAATATGACCTATGACCAGAGTCCTTATAAGAAGAAATTAGGACCAAAATGTGTGTGTGCACAGAGGAAAAACAATTTGAAGACAGCGAGAAGGCAGTCAACCATCTGCAAGCCAAGGAAGGAGGCCTCAGAAGAAACCAAACTGGCCAATATCTTGATTTTGGACTTCTACCCTGCAGAACTGTGAGAAAATAGATTTCTGTTGGTTAAGCGCCCAGTCTGTGTTATTTTTGTTGTGGCAACCCTATCAAACTAATACAGGTTTATAGATGGATAACATTTGTAGATGGCTGGGTAATTATTACACTGAGTGGCAGAAGCATTATTCAGAATTATCTTGATCTGGTTCAATTGGAATAATCTTAACTTCTGCTCGTAGGTCCGTAAAAGCAACTCAAATACTATAGCATGGGACAAATTCAGTGTGGCATTAACTTGAGATAATGAGCTGTGGGTTATAGTTGACAACTTGTATGATAAGGACCCAATAGTATGATGTTGTCACTGAAAGCTTTATAGTATTAAGCTACATTAATAAAAATATATTTCCCCAGTCTTGGGATATTGTAATTTCACTGCATTTCACCAAGAATGGTGTTTCATCCTGGGTGACACCTTTTTAGGAGGAAACTGACCAACTAAAACATGTCCACAGAAAGACAACAAAGGCATTTGGGACCATGATGTATGAGCTGTTCTGTGGAAGGCATGGCTGTGTTCTGAGTTGTGGAGTGAGGGAGAACTCCATTTGAGGCAGAGGTTCCTGGGAGGCAGGAGTGCTGGCCATTGTGGTGGAATTTCCAACATTCTTTCCACCCTGGATGATTAATGGAGTCAGTGAGTGCATGGCATCCCCCTGGTGATGATTATTCTGCATGTGTTGGAATAGTCAGAGTGAAGGGAAGAGTTTATATTCCGTGCTTGGGATACAATTCTCTTCTTCCTCTGCACCTTGTTGTTTCTGAAGTGAACCTGCAGATTGGCACTACCGATCTGAGAATGAAACTCAGCCTGAAGGTGATAGAATGGAGAAATGGAAAGAACCTGGGGCCCGGATGATGTCACCGAACCCTGATGTCAGCCAACCTTCAAATCTGCCCAACTGCTGGACTTTCTGTTATGAGAGATAAATGTCCTGTTGTTTAAGTCATGTTAAGTTGAAATTTCCTTTACTTGCATCATTTAAGCAGATTACACAGGGTTGGATTGAAGATAAAGATGAGCTTTCACAGATAAGTCCAAATGCCGATCGGTGTAGTTGACCCTTTCAAGAATGGAGCTTTTGTCCCTGTGTCCAAATAGAAGTTGACTGTGATTTTTAAAAATTTTTTAATGAGTGGAATTTTGCTCTAAATGGTTCTTAAGTGTCTTTCAAGCCCTGACAATCTGACATTCAAAAATAATTCTAAGGTGTGAGTGACCGTGAAGCTGAACCTTTCCCTGGGGCATTTGCATCATCCCCAGTGCGATAACTCAGCTGAAGCTTTTATTAGCAGAATGTGGGGGTGGGGGAGGTTTCTGTGTATGGCAGCCTCCCAGGTGCTCTTTACCCACTTCATACAAGTGAGCCATTCTCCTCTTTCCCTACGGAGTCTGTATCCGGCACCCCCACTTTTGGAAGGCTGTTGAACCCTGACCAAAAGGGAAATAAACCATATTGTGACTGTTGGACTTGCAAAACACAACATAGAAAAGGACCGCAATATTATGGAGAAGAAAAGTGAAAAAAGAGCAGAGTCTTGTGACCTATGGGCTATTAATGGAAGGGGCAGAGAGGCTAAGGGGCATGGAAGGAAGGTAGACAGAAGGTTTCAGGAATGACCAGGAAAGCAGTTTCCAACCTGTTTTAACCTCTGCTCCCTTTAGACAAACATCCCTCTTCCATGGTTCATATTATAAAAATAATTGTTAAAATTTTTTAGATATAAAATTATAATAGAAAATTGACTAAGCTTTAAAAGGCACACACTTTCTCCATTCTAATTCATTAGTCTGGCAGGGCATTTGCAAACATGCCCACTTTCCCTCTGAGAAGATGCAGATCAGTGGAATAGTTTTTTTCCTGATCTTGATCCCAGCATTGATTAAGTTTCTAGTGGTTCCTGTAATTAATATAAAATAACAGTGAAGACGATATTTTGCCCTCGTGCTTGTGAGTCTGAACCAGAAAGTGTGCGCTCTCACACTGCATAGCTTGTACTACACACAACCAAACTGGTCTTGTTGGGAAGAAACGTTTGCAGAGGGTCAAAGGACTGCATTTTTGTACTCAGCGAGAATGTAATTGGCAGAGCCAGTGGGGTTTCACTCACAGAGTGGTAAGGCTGGGCAGGGCCTTTTAAATCAAATTGTGTACTCTGTGTTAACACAGAGGAGGAAACGGCATGGAGAAGTGACTCACCTGGGGCCAAGTGATTAATGGACTGCTGACCTGAGGGTAGGAGTATGAGAATGCTCAGGTTTTACCTCAGGGTATCAATTTTTAAGAATTTGGATTTGCAGGGAAACCAAATCTGATTGATTTTTTAATTAGTGAGAAGATATATGCAAATAAGGGTCAAAGGTGGTGTGAAGAGATTGATTACTAAGCTTATAAATATTTTTCTGTGTAATGGGAGCAGAAGGTGACCCCAACCAGTGTTTGTCCCTGGTGATGGGAATTCTCTGTCCCAGACATTTGTCACATCTGGTGTCAGGTCTGTCCAATACTCCTCTGTCTCTGGTTGGGAGGACTGGTGGAGAAAAACAGACTATATTCAGATATGGCTTAGTGTTCACGGTGGAGGCTGACGAGTGAGTAATCAGCCTGTTTCTGCTTTGGGGCTTCACTTCCACATCAGGAAGTGACCTCCTTGCCCATTAGAGGCCCAGTTCAGCTTGGTTGGGAGGGTTCAACCAGTTCCTGTATTTTCTGTCCTTTGCTTTCCAACCTCAGGTTGAGAAAAAGCAGCTCTAGGGTTGGATTCCAGCTCTAACATGGAAACTTAAAATTCTCTGGAAAAGTCCCTGTAAAATGGAGAAATAATTCTAGAAGGCACAGTTTGATTAGCTTTCTTATACTATTAATTATTAAACAAAATCAATACTTTTTAGTTTAATTTTTACCTTCAGATAGAAAAATGAAAGGTCATTTCTTCAAAGAGAAAAAAAGAAAAGAGAAAGAAAAAAAGAAAAGAGGAAAAAGAAGTCCCAGAGTGTATTTTCGGTAGTTCTTAGGGTAGGAAGGGGGAGTTGGAGTAAGAACCTCTGAGGTGGTGGAGGTCCTTACAGAGGTAACTGGTTTGCAGTTTGTTTGGGGGCTCCTTTTATTTCCTTGTTGGGTCTTAGTTTTTACTGACTTCAAGACATGAGGATCCGCAGAGCTGGGAGAGGCCTGAGCCAGCTGACCTGAGGCCATGAAAGCTGTAATTGCTTTTGGTCATATCCATCAAAACAAGGGAGCACTGCGGCTCCATCAGAAATACAGCCAGAAGCCAGCAGTAGCCAGGTAATGACCACTACCAGAAAGTTGGCCAAGGTTTTTTTTTTTTAAATTAAGGTCACACAGGCAAAACCAAGTTCTAAAATTGGTGCTCAGAATGCATGCAACATAGCAAAGAGCCCAGGAATCCTGTTCTGAGGGAAGCGTTTCCTGACCATGTTTTTTTTCAAAGGCCTACAGCTGGCAGCAGGCAGGCTAAGGACGCTACAGATGAACCACAGCAAATGGAAGACAGGAGAAGGGTTTGTGGCTGTAAATGGATTCTGGCACAATACAACCCACCTTAGTCTCTGCTCTGGGAAATAGCCAAACTAGGAAAGCCCTGGTGACCTTTAATTTGTAGACAAACTGGTTTGGTTGTTTGAATTGTGATATTGCCAAATCATACTTCTAGGCTCATGTTCTATATCTCTGGGGTAGACTGACAAAACTCAAAAGTGAAATACACATGTGCGACAGCAGCAGGAGGTAGGGAAGGGTGGCTGCTCTCATGTCCTAGTTGCTACTAGAAGTACTTCATTATTATTCATAATAATGGTCAGTGATATGGCAACTCCCTTTTGTAGAGCACTTACTATGTGTTAGAGTGTTTGACAATAACAATTCTGAGAGGTTGGAACTGTAATTTCTATTTTACAAATAAGAAAAATGAGGCTTTGAATGTTTGAGTAACTTGCCTAAGGTAACCAGTTAGTAAGAGCCAAGATCTAACCTAAACTGTCTGGACTCCAAATCCCATGCTCTTAAGGACTGCTGTGTATGTGGCAGTAATGAGAATGCACCTGGCAGACCTCTAGCTGCCAGGAGTGGAATTGACCAGACGCCTCCGGGCTGTGCTCTGAATCCCTCATGGCATTTGACCAGGCCCTGCTTTCCACAGGGTGCTTCCAGCTGATGACTGAGCATGGCATCACGACTACAGCAGGCTGGTTCTTGGAAGACACGGGACTCCCAGTGGCCTGCTTCAGCTGGGGGAATCCCCTGACAGATGTGCAGAACTTTCCTTAGCTCCGTGGTCTAGGTCCATCCATTCTTCCTTCCCCATCTTCATCTCAGACCATCTGCTGGGTCTCCCAGACTCCCTCCCCATTTTATGTCTCAAACATTTTCCCTAATAAGATCCTTGCATGTTTAACCCCATTTTAGTATTTGCTTCTCAGAAGACCTGGATTAATGCAGTGTATCATGCCAATTTTCAGGGCAGCTGTGTTCAGTCTGATAGCATAAACTGGGGAGTTAGACAGTTTCTTGTTTCTCTCCAGCTTCCACACTAAAAGCCTCAAGGCATGAAGCCTTGTGGTGGTCCTCCCTGCTAATCACTAATTAGGAGGTTAGTCTTATCTCATCCATTGATTCATCTATTCATGGAAGAAACATTTATTGACTTCTCACTATGTTCTAGGCTCTGGGGATCAAAGATGAATGTCAGGGAATCTGCCCTCAGGGAAATCACAATTTATAGTCAACAGATAAACAGCACTAACTGCTGATGACTCTTCAATGCTTACTCTCTGATACACTTTTAAGCATTTTGTATAGATCAACTCATTTTATACTTAAACTATTATGTGAGGTAAGTGGTGTTACTATCTCCACTTGCACATGGAGACGCTGAGGCGCAGAGAGGTAAGCGGCAGATAGTAAGTGGCAGAGTTGGGGTTTGAACGCAGGCAGAGTGCTTGAGCTTACTGCTCTGCCCCACTGTCCCTTGCTATGCTGCCTGTTGTTCTAAGAGAGTGTGACCATGCTGGGGAAGTGCACGCTTCTACTGTAACAGAAACTGAACCCAAAGCAGCTCAGTTCCCACATTAAAAATTTCCATTGCCTGCTAGGATGAGACCAATCTCACTGGGCGATCTGGTGGGTAAAGAACACCTGTTACATTGTGGAGAATCACACCTCGTTGCTCTTGCCTGGAGGTTGCTGAATCTGCTGTTTCCTATCTCTTTGGCTACTTGGAGCATCACTGGGCCACCTGACACTCACTTTTTGGGTCACATTTGATTGTCTAGCTCTGTACTAGTGGACGCAGAAGTACGCTTTTGCTCACTTCTACATGGAGAATCATTTTATAGGAGCTCTCCATTTGGTAAATGAATAATAACAAAAATAACTAATATGTGACTTCGTCTAGTACTTTTCAGTTTTCAAAGGACTTCTATATGTTCATCACTTATTCCCAACAAGCCCTTGCAGCAGGCCAGGCAGGCATAAATAATCTCATTTTAAAGGAGAGAAAATTGAAGCTTAGAAAAGTCACAGTTACCCAGTAAATGGTAGATGTGAGATGAGTCCAGGCCTTCTGCGGCTTTGTTGACTGCACTGTTCCAGAACCCACATTTATGTTGCTGGAAAATATTATGCAGTATCTTTAGAGCCTTGGCTTTAGTAGCCCAGGTTTTAATTATTGGGAGCCATCAGCAGCCCCCTGAGTTCAAGGCATTTTTATTTTGGCTTGTAATTATTTAAGCGAAATTTAGAGTGCCATCTTCTTGTTTGTATTTCTTTAAGCAGATCACCCAGAAAAATCATGCCCCAACTCCAAGTTGACCAGACTGTGAAGCCAGATACAGCTTGCAGGGTGAAGAGTGGGAGAAAGTTACCCTTCTTAAAAATGGAAAATGAAACTGAATAGGCCAATTTCATAGTTTCAGCTGGTTAGTATGCTAACGGTCAGCAAAAGTAGAGGCACAAAAACCCCCTCTCAGCCTTTCCTGGAAGTTTGATGACTGAGTGGTAGAGAGACAAAAGGAAAGGAGTTTTCTTCACAATTTCCTAAACTCAGTTCCATTATCAAGAGTTGCCTTTGACCTCTCAGTTCTTGATTGGGTGAAAATAAACCTCATTTTCGCGGCCTGCCCCAAACAAAGCCCATTTGTCTGTCCATTCATTACTAAATCTAGACATCAGTATCTGTGTAGATTAGAATTGATTCCTGAACCAGGAAACCAAGAAGAGGCTGTCTAAAGGCTAGTTATTAATGGCCTCATTACAAGTCTTTGTTGTGCCATTTGAACAAAATTTACATAAAGAGAGGAAGCACATTTATAAGTGTCAGAAAGAGATGAAGAAAGAGGAAGCCTTCACAGGGACTGTGGTATCTAAGTCTTTGTTAGCAACACTGGGGTTTCCTGAACGATGAAATAGGGGCCGATGGGCCTCCAGCCCTCAGAATCCTAGTGGAGTGCTTCCTTTCCACTGGTGGCCTTGGGAATCCAGGTATGGACAGTGCTTCTTAGGGATCTTGATAAGCTTGGCTAATGAAGCTGTGTTTGGCTGGAGCAGCACCAGAGATCTGAGTCCAGGAGAGAGGTAGGTTTCTGTGGAACTCTTTCCAGTGGTGGGACAGCAGATTTTTTAGCAACCCTTCCCAGATTTATCCAAGACTCACTGAAGGAACTTCTGTCTGTGGCCAGGAAGCAGCTAATGCAGGGCAATTATTTCTCCATTGGGGTCATGTTTCCTGGGGTCAGCTCTTCCTTCAATCTGGGAACTGGTTACAAAATGAGAACCTTGACTTCTAAATGTGGTTTTGCCATTAAACCAGCGACTAATGCCCTAGGGCTAGTCAATTCACATCCCCATGCCCCCAGTTCTCTATCTGCAAAGTGAAGATAGTTGCATCTGTCATATATGTCTAGACATGCTGAAGAAAACAAATGAGAACAAATTAAAAAGTTCTGCGATACCGGGTGGTGTGAGAACTCCCAATGACCCTTGGCTTCTTGAATGAGGCTGGAGCAACTTAGCTCTAGTACTCAGTGAACTTGGGAGAGGGTTGGAGGGTCCTCGACCCAGCTGGGAGGATGGGAGGTTTGCAAGCAGATTTTATCATCGGTGGACAGGGTGAGCCCACACATTGGTTGTTATGGCAGCCTTAGCTGTAGGGCTATTTTTATTCAAGCTGAAGAGAAGGTAGGGTATTGGTGAGGGGAAGGGAAGAACGTCATCCTTTGCTTTAATACAAAACAAAACTAACACTTCGAATAGTTCATTTAGAGCAAGTAGGTAGTGGCTGGGTAAAGGTGTTGGAGGCCTGAGGTCTTCTCTCTTCCTGTCCTACTACCTTATCCTGAACTTTAAGTGCCTTGAGGAAGGCCAGAGGAATTACCTAGTGAATGAAGGGAAAAAGGATTCCTTGTCTAGAGAGCTTGAAAAGACTAGGGTTGATGTGCGGGATGTAGATTTTCTGATCCAGAACCCTTTACCGAGCGCTGCAAATCCACTGACGTGTAGTGCAACCAGGCAGCCTCAGGAATCTGCAGCTGGTACAGGACGTCTGGACGGCAAAGCAGGTTGATGTGACAGGTGAGCTAGCCTGTGCAGGAAAGGTCAGCAGCACCACGAAGTTGACAAAGTCTAGTGGGAAGAGTGGATTCATTTTTTTCTCCTCTTTTCTGTTCCTTTCTTGTTTCCAGGGAGGCAGAATAGCCACCATAGGTTTATATAAAGTCTGAGTTGGGGATATGTCCACAGGACTTTGCCTTACCTTTTTGGCATCATGAGGAGGAGGATGATGAAGGTGACAAGGACTATGATTGATTTCATTTTAATGAACTCACACTGATGCCACTAGATAATCATCACCTGCTCCTTTCCCTGACTTTAATGCCAGTAAGACATGTGGTAGGTAAGAGTCCGGCATTCTACTGACCCTCTTAACACATTCTGATTGAAGATAGTGTATGACTTTGGGCGTAGCTGGTGAATTGTGAGTTGAGTACACTTGTCACTGTGTTGGAAGCTTTGTAAATGAAAAGGGTTAGCTGGATGGGAGATTCAGTACCCTCTAACCAAGGTGGGTGAGCAAGGGGGAAGAAAGACCCATGCGTGATGACTAAAATGAAAAAGCAGTCTTGATGTTTGCCAGGAAGCTAGGTGAGGTGGGGTTATCGAAACTCAAGATCTGAGTCCCACCATTGCAAGCCTCTTAGCTCCCTCCACATGCTTTTGCAATGGAGCAAAAGCTCCTTCATTTAGATGCATGCATTTGTAATTTGGGGACAAGGCCAGGTCTGAGGTCACTCTTTGTGCTTTCTAAGAACACAGCAGTAGCCATGACACTGATTTTATAAGCAAATAGCTGGTGTAAACAAGATATGCTACAGGAGAAATGCTTAATCTACTTGAGAATCATTTTTCTAAGTATTTTGTGAACCATATTTGTGCTACACTTGCAGACATCAGGCTAATTATAGAATCTTATTTGCTCATGAAAGTGAATAGAGCAGGATGCTGGCTTGGCAACACTTTGTTAGCCCTATACCTTATGTTATTTTATGTTTGAAGGCACTGCTTGCTCAAAGTGTGATGATGGGTGGTCAGCCACTCCCTTCTCAATTCTGACCCAGATTTACAAGAGAGCTGACATATTCTGCTTGTGTGTCTAGAATTACTTCAAAAACAAGCAAAGAAAGTTTTTTAGAAAAATAAAACTACATTTCAATCTTTATTTTATAGTATTTACTTTTCTCATGAATACTGTTTGCTGATAGGTCTTCCATACACAGTCCAAACTCCTGAAATGATATTCAGGGTCCTCTCTGACACTGAGGCTCCCATACCCCTCTCACCCACCTCCCATAGAAAAGGGGCCTCCACATTGCTTTCTGTAACCCAAACACATTATTTACTTTCATGCCTTTGTGCCCTTAATTGTGCCAGCAAAGTCCTTCTGATCCCCATGTCAGCATTCTCTGCTTTTCAAGGCCCTATTGTCACTTCTTTGAGACTGTTTTTTCTTTTTTGATTTTCTGGTGGCCATAAACTGTACTTTATAAATCCATGCTTATCTCCCGTAATGCTTTGTTTTGAAGTTATTCCTGTTCTTATTTGTTTCTGGAAGTCGGAGAGAAGCCATTTCTCTCCAGTGTGGTCCCCCACTATCAGCAAGGATAGAAATTCTCTTACTCTTATATTTCTTGTAGGGCCAAGGCTAGGCTTTGACTATTTGTTATCCATTGATAGGCAGTAAATATTTGTTGAAAAAATAAGGGAATGAGTTAGGAATTATTTTATTAATTTAAATGGAAAATATACCTTTTTTGCAGAAGGGTAACCTCAGCGTCCAAATGCTACTTGATTTAAAGTAAGTTGTCTT
Organism: Macroglossus sobrinus; assembly: GCA_004027375.1. Lineage (NCBI taxonomy): Eukaryota > Metazoa > Chordata > Mammalia > Chiroptera > Pteropodidae > Macroglossus > Macroglossus sobrinus. Next base: position 537,058 of record PVKZ01000368.1, read on the forward strand.
CTTTATCTTTCAGAAACTCTTTCTCAACTTCTTGAAACTTGTTATATTTTTCATGTGCCAGCACTTTTCTAAACATTTGAAAACATAACTCACTTCATAGTGATATTTATAGTCTTATCACACAGATTAGTGCTTGCTGGGAAGATATCACATAGTTCTTAGTTTTTTCATGTGGAACCTCATCTTCCCAATTCAGTTGTAAGCTCCTTAAGGCCAAGACTATAGAGCAGGGGTCCCCAACTCCCAGGCTGCAGTCACTCCCCAGAGCTAGCATCACTGTCTCAGCTCTACCTCAGATCATCAGATGTTAGATTCTCATAGGAGCACTGGTCCCAGGTCCAAAAAGATTGGGGACCTCTGTTATAGAGGACACACTCATGGGATCCCTTGTGGGAGTCATGTCACACATGTTCAGTAGGTAATTGCTAGGTGATGAGGAAGCTCAAGTTTCAGTGCATTTTGTGTTGGGCTTTGAGAAAGAGTTGTTTTTTTTATTTCATCCTTGTGGCTAAGTAGGATGGATGAGAACCATAATAGTTCCGAAATTTCATCCTAAGCGAAAAGTCTTTGGAAGTTTCTTCAGACCTCAGGCAACTCTCTGTATTTGTGCCCCATCTGTGTGATGGTTAAATTTGGGTCCTGGACCTGGGATACAAATGCAGAGGGAACATGGTTCATTTCTTTCACAGACTCTACTATGTAGGTTGCTGGTCAGTTCATTTCTGCATTCTTCTAAGAAATTTTGGACTCTTCTTCACTCTTTCTTTTATTAGCCACACTAGAAATCCTAGACACATATTGATGATCTCTTCCTACTTCATTACAGACCAGAAACACACACATTCTTGATGGGCCCCAGTGACCATTTCTGTTTCATTTCATTTTTGGCTAGGTTGGTAGAAAACTCTTAGTTCTCAGTTGAAATTTATCTCCTTAATTTCCTTCTCTGTTCACTTTCTTTTTCCTTGTCACTCAAAACTCAGAGAAAATAATTCAACATATTTATGCTATAGGCTTTCTTTCCCCTTCCTACCTTTACTTTATTTTAAAAATCACTAATAAATTTAGCTTATCAAAATGGAAGCAAACAGTTTAGCATAATTCAGCTTTTCCCAAACTTCAGTCATATGAGACTCATCAACATAGTGTTTGGTTTACCTTTTTTTAACAGCTTTCTTGAAATACAATTCATATGCCATGCAAGGTACTCAATGTGTACAATTCAGTGAATTTGGGCAGTATATTAAATTATAAAGTTTTAAAAATTGTGGTGAAATATATATAACATAATAGTTGCAATTTTGACCAATTTTAAGCTTACAATTCAGCGACATTAATTACACTCACAATGTTGTGCGGCCATCACCACTGTCTATTTCTAGAATTTTTCCATTGTACTATTAACAATATTTTCTTTAAGTCAATTCATGTTTTTAATTCAAAAAGGAAACTTCACCTCTGTAGATGAAAAATCAGTATCTCTTGATGTGAAAAGAAGGTAGTTATAAAAATAAATCAATAAAAACCAAACCATGTATTAAATTCTACTAGATAATCATGCCTACAGAAGCCTGTGGGCTTAACAGGTCTTTTTCTCTTTGTGGTGCCAAAGGAGATACACACATTAAAGAGGTATTAAAGGGATCCTCTTACCAAAATGAGTCTTTCTTCTTGATTTATGTGGGACTGAAAGAATTGAAGGAGGACTGCTTTCTCATGATATGGCTTGGTGTTGCTGAATGATTGCTGCACATTTTAAATCATTTCCTGTACTACCAGGGCTCACAGTGTGAGAAATGCTGTCAGAGTGCATGAGAGCATGAATTCGAGGGTTAAATTTCCATGCAGCATGCACTGTATGACTTGGACAACTTACTGAAATTTTTGTGCCATAGTATTCTCATCTGTGAAATGGGCAGAATCAGACTAGTCACTTAGTTGTTGAGATAAAATGGAATCATATATGTTAAGGTTTTTGCATTGTTCCTGGGGATATAGTAAATGCTCAACAAATGGAAATTGTGGTTGTTTTTTAAGAATGATCCTTATTTATACTTTTCCCAAGACTTAGCATTACTTTAGAAGAGAAGTTAGCTTGTATATTAAACAAACAAACAAACAAAAACAAAATTCTCCAATATCAGCACACACTATTCATTGCTGTCCTTACCCTACCTTTCTCGCAGGCTGTCAGAAAAACGTAGTCCCAGTTGAGTGCCAGATGATGTGCAGGAAAGAGGCAGTAAGCACTCTAGTCTGAAAAGTTAATTGGAAAGTGAGAGAGTGCAGCCTTGGGTCAGAGGCCCCTCAAGCATGTGGCACCCTGGCTGGACCAGTTGGCCTTCAGTGTCTCTTGACTTAAACCTCATCGTTGGAATATTGGCCCTGGTGGCAGGTCACAGCATAGTTAACTGAAGTGGCATTAACTGCTCAGGAAAAGGCAGCATCACTGGTGTTGGTGAGTAAAAACTTACATCATGTCTCATGAGCTGCAGTCACAATTCCAGACCAGGAATAGTATTTGACACTGCTTCCTGTCCTGGACCACATCCATGAATAAGGCAGGGCACAGACACCTGGGGAGAATTCCTGCTCTGCTCCTTGCTTGCTTGCTTTGTGACCTTGGCCAGGTTGCTTCAATCCTTCAGGCACAGTGTTTCCATCTATAAAATGAGAATAAGGTGTTGATTTCTATCTCACAGGGTTGTTGTGAGTATTAAATGAGAGTAAGACTATTAAGCAGTCACCACAATATTCAATAAATGGTAACTTTTATTGTTATCATTATTAGTAATAATGAGTCTTTCACCAGCCCTCTTACCTAGTTTGAGCTGTGTCATGTGGCTTGGTGTGAATCCAAGTGCATACATATACTCATTTCACTTAAAATCATAGTCTTTTTTAGATTCAAATAATGTATAGACTGCCTTGAAAGGAAAAAGAATATGAAGCTTTAGTGTTGATGGGTTATTCTGATGTATTTAAATTTATATAAACATGTTCAATTTCTTATGCTTATTGTTCTTTCCCAACGGCAAAAGGTGAAGCACACCATGTTAGCTTGTTCTTATTGTCTAATAAGAGAGAGCAGGTGAGTTCTCTAAAGAGACAAACTTTTCCTGCCACTGATTTCAAGGAGTACTTGTCACATATATGAGGCTTTGGGGAGTTGGATGCATGAAGAAAGTCTTTTTCTATCATTTCTCCAGAGTGTCTCTAAACCTCCTATGAGCTGAGAGGATATTGTTAAATTTTAAAGCAGTGAGGATACTATCAGTGTCTTAATCATACTTGACATTTGGAGAAGATTCTGAGGATTTTCAGAATGCCTTTTCCAAAATGTTTATTATTTGAATCTCAGGGCCAAGGTGCTATTATCGTCAAGGTGGGAAGGGATCCACGGGGATCTACAGCCATGTCACTTTGTCAGGTGGGTTTCAATGGTGCTTATGTCTGGGGTTGGCATTTCCTTCATGGAAATTTTGAATCTGCTGTAGTGGTTGGACCCTGGCCCAGTCTGCAGTGCTCTGGGGAGGGGGCCGCTGTTGCTGGAAGAAACGTAAGCAATGGTGGTATCAGTCCGTGCCACCAGAATCACCCTGCAGAATGAGCGGCATCCTGCCTCAAAATGAATTAATTAGCTGCTTGTAGCTGTCTAAGGTGCTTTAAAGAATAGACATACTGAGGGGAGGGAGAGAGCAATTGGGGGGATTGTTTTATGAACAATATAGATGTCTAAGCAATATACAGTATACTTGAAACCAATTTAAATAAATTATTAAAAATTATTTTTTTCAGTGTTAATTGACTAATACTATTGATATGCAGTATCAATTGTGTTGTAATTTAAGTGTCTATATGTATATGGATCTGTTTCTGGACATTTTATTCTGTTCCATTTTTCTATGAGTCTGTCCTTGTGCCAATGCAGTAATAAAGTATCTTAATTACTTTAGGAAGAAAAAAAGAATAGACATACTGGAAAGAATTGTTTACACAGCTCATCTGAATGTTGGGGTGTATCTGCCAAGTGCTGCACTCCAAGGATCAATCTCATTTATGCTAAGCTGGTGAAATGATTAGCCAAAATTCAGTTGCTGCCTTTCTCCTTGCCCCACACACATTGTTAAAGTGCATTCTCACTGTGGAAAATATTAAAATACATGAAAGATTGGAAGGAAGAAAAGTGGGAGGGAGGGAAGGGACATGTACTATCCAAACACATTTTCTTTTGACCCTTTAAAATGCATTTTCTTTATATAATTCATATTCTACACTCTAAGATATGATTTTATATCCTGCTTTTTGCTTCACATAATATCATAAGCTTTTACTTAAAAAATGTTTTTAACATTCTTTTATCAGTTAGGTTCTTTTCCTTTTTTCACTGATGTGAAAAATGATTTAGCAGATATCTTGGTTCATTATCTTTGTCTACATTTTGAATATTTTCCTCTTTAAGAGAGATTTTAGAATTAGAATTATGTGACCAAAGGTTTGAACGTTTTAAAGACTTTCTCTTTCTCTCTTGTCTGGTCACATGGCTTTCCAGAAAGGTTGTACAAGTTTATACTCTTCTCAGCATGAATATTTTCCTCTTTAAGAGAGATTTTAGAATTAGAATTATGTGACCAAAGGTTTGAACGTTTTAAAGACTTTCTCTTTCTCTCTGTCTGGTCACATGGCTTTCCAGAAAGGTTGTACAAGTTTATACTCTTCTCAGCATCACATGAGAGTAACTGTCCTGCCCTACTTTCAAACATTTCTTAATTTGAAAAAGTGAACTAGCAATATGTTATTTTTATTTATTTGCAATTCCATGATGATTAGTGGTGATGCATTTATGATAAGGAGGTAATTTGTATTTCTTCCTTTGTGAATTATATACTTATTGGTCTTTGGATGCTTTTAAAGAGATTTCTATGACCTATTAATATCTATAAAGATTAGCCTCTTAGCATATTTCTTTAATATTTTAACCAGTTTGTGATTTGCCATTGTATTATTTGGTTATAGCTTGATTGAGTTATAATTCACATAACATAGAATTTACTCATTTAAAGTATATAATTTGCTGAATTTTTTTGTATAGTCATAGGTTTATACAGTTATTACTACAATTAATTTTAGAATGTTTTCATCACCTTAAAAAGAAATTCCCTTTAGCCATCATTCCCCATTCTCCTCTCCTCCCCGAACCTCAGTCCCCCAGCCCTAGTCATTCACTAATCTACTTTCTGTCTGTATAGATTTACCTGTTCTGGACATATCTTATATTTAGAATCATATAATATGTGGTCTTTTGTGGCTGGCATCTTTCATTTGGCATGTTTTCAACATTCATCTATGCTGTATCATGTATCAGTATTTTATTTGTTTTTATGGCTGCATAATATACCACATTTCATCTATCCATTCACCAGCTGATGGACATTTGTGTTGTTTCCACCTTTTGGCTATTATGATTAATGCTTCTATAAACATTACAACTTAGTTTTTAAAAATTTGTTTACTGAAGTTTTAAATTCATGTCATCAATTCTGTTGCCTGTTTAAATGTATTTCTTCATTATTTAAGATTAACAAATCATTTCTCAAACAATGATAAAGGTTTCACCCATGTTTTAATTTTTTAAATTTGTTTTAGTTTCCATTTCAATCTATAATCTATTTATATTTTATTTGGGAGTCTATGAGAATTAGGAAGAATCTTAATAGTCCTTTTGTCCACCAGTCCCATCCCAAATAGCTAAATTTTTCTAGCATCATCTGCTGAGTCATAATTTCCACCAACTATTTTCTTTATTCTGTACTGATTGCTAATGCTTTCTTTATCATATATTAAGTTTTTATGAGAATAAAGCTGATTTGAGTGCTATCCGTTATGTTTAATTGCTCCTTTTGATTTTTTATGAATTTAATGTAAAATAGGACTACTTTATTGTTTTTTAAACTTTAGTAGGAAACATAATACCTATATAAATAGAATTTTATTAGATAAGAAAATTGAATAATAACAATAAGAAGAAAAACATTGATGCAATGACAATTTAAAATTCAATGCAAGAAAGGGTGTGTGGCTTGTACTCTAAATTTTATTCAAAAAAGGAAGTTTTTTCTATGATTATTAATTGACTCAGGTTTCTATGTATTTTGAGATAATTTTAATAATTTATAATTTTTAATAAAAATTATATTGAAATGGTTAAAATTTTTAGCATAGAGTTTTTATATCAGCGTGTTTCTAAAAGTTTTTTTTAGAAACTGTTATCATCTTTTAGGTATCTGTTATCATCTTTTTTTAATTTGGCTTATTTATCTTTTCTCTATTTTAAATTATATTTACTAGAGCTTTGACTCTTTGGTCAGCAGACAAATGGGTCAGTAATATGGAAGAAATTAAGAGCTTTTTTCTTTTTTGAAGCAATGGTAGATTGTACTATGGTTCTATCCTAAAGAGATTACACCTGTGTAATATATTATTAGACTACGTAATTGGCAAGAAAGTGTCTGAATAATTCTGGAGCAATAATTAGTTATGGGAGGCTTTTTTTTTTTTTCAGTTTTAAGTAAAGGATTGAATGTTTTAACCCTGGGGTTATTTTTTCATTCAGAAAGAACCTCAGAAATTAAAAAAAAAAAAAAAAAAAAGAAATAGGATGTCCAGGCATCTGATAATTAAAAATTGAAGCTTGACATGATAGTTTGTAATTATTAAGAAGAAGAATATTAATTGTCCTTGATCTTTTTGGCTCTTTTCACAGGCTCTGTGGTGGATGGGAGTTGCTTGGGTGGTGTATATAGCTCTGTCCATGAGGTTGGGCCTTGGCCATTTTAGAAGTAAAGGGTGTGGGGATCCAGCAGAGAAAAAAGCAGTGCTCAATTAATTTGGCTTGAAGAGCAGGGAGGTAGGGATATTACTGCTGCTAGTCTTTGTAGGAGGTCATTACCACTGAGTGAGAGGGGAGTCAGCAGGAATGGAAAGGTAAGGAGAGATCTAGGAGAATGATGGTTCTGATGCCTAGTAAAGAACAATATCACCCTCCTTGGAACTCCCAGAGTACTTTGCCCCATTCCTTAGCACTAAATTCTACCTGAATTCCTGTTGCACAAACAAGATCAGAGACCTGGATGCACTGAGCCAGGCCATCTGGAACAGTGCGTCTTGGGAGAAATCACAGACTGGGGAGGAGCGGCAGGAGTGAGTGCCTCACTGGCCATCACACTGTGGGGTCATGTGTAGGCATCTGTCAGCATAGATGTCAGGCTTTAGGACAGGACCCCTGTTTAAGGCTGTGGAGTTTTTAAGCGGCATATCTGAGAAGCGTTAGCCCTTCACCCTGCCCAGTCAGGTCCTGGAGCTCCTTGCCTAGGACCTTGTCCACTAGCCCTGCTTCCTCACCTCAACTTTCACAATTGTGGGAACACAGTTTCTCTGATGGCATGAATGGGGATCTAGGGTGCAAGGCTAGATCTGTGGGGACATAAGCATGGCCTGATCTGCCAGCCACTCCAGCATTCTACCAGGACTTATTACCACGAACTCTGCAAGAGGCCAGCTCCTTCCCCAGGAGGCCACCTGCAAGAATCAGCCACTCTAACCCTTTCCTCTCACTACCCAGTTATCCTTTTAGGTTGTGGGCTCTATGGAGGCAGATTGATGACTGATTCATCTGCTTGGTTTTTCAGTGCTCTGTAAGTGGTTTACTAGTGCAGAAGAGCAAGCCCAAGAAAGGGACAGTGAAACTTCCTGCTCCTCTTAACCATTTCTGATCATTTGTCTGTCTTTGAAGATCTGATGAAATCTTTGGACTCTTTCCAGAAAAGTACAGGCAAACATATACACACAAGCACACACAGAATCTTGCATACAAGTAGCCTGTCAATGGATAGACCTTGGCTAATAGCCCCTGCTATTAAAGTTCTGGTAGATTCCAATTACACCTTCTCAGTATCTCATCCTGTGCCATGCCCCTCACATCTGCATACCCCTGTTCAGCAGCTCTGAATCTGTGTATGTTCTAATCTTTCCACAATAGAGGAGTTGGCTGTGCTACTGATCTGGAACCCAGTTCTACTGATCTAAGATTTGTTGAAATGATGTTTTCTACTATTGCCCTGGGAGGATTACATTGGTAGCCATGACCCTGAGGAATCATGGGTTCCTGGACAGCACAGGTTTTATTTGATGTTCAAAAGATGACCTAGAAGTGGAACTAAGCCATTCTTGACTCCACTTGAGGAGACCACTCCTTTTCTCCCAACCACTGAAGCCAGCCCTGCAAGAGTCTGGATATAAAGGTCCTGAAAGCCCATTGATTGAGAGTAGGCTTGCCAGCAGCCTCATACAGGAGCCTGCCTGACTAATGGCCTTTCCTCATCACCATTATCCTCTTACCGTCACTCCAACACATGGTGGTTGGCGTTTTCCCGTCAGGTCCTCTTTCATGATTTCCTGAGTTACTCCCTTCAGCTTGTATTTGTTTAACGTTCAGAGCCATTTCCTATTTGGTAATGTTTGGGGCTTTCATGGTGTGGAACATGCCCATCAGTTCTCCTTCTCTTCCCATTCAGCAGTATTCTCTGTTCCATAGATTCTGGCTGTGACACAGTCACCGATACCGAGACTGAGGACGAGAAGGTCTGTCCCTACTCAAAGCAGCAGAGCCTGCGGCCAGAGACTTCACCTGGGAACCTGATGGTGGTACAACCGGACCGCATTCGCTGTGGGGTAGGCGCTTTGGGGGCTGGTGGACTCATGTCAGAATACGGGCTTTCAGGCTTTTCAGTGGATGCCTTTGTTGGAGTAAAGGAAAGGGGCTTCTCCTGTTGCACCTCAGTGTAATCCCAGCCTTCCCTGTGGGGCCTTCCTCTATATTAGCTGTCCTGGGAATCTCAGTATCTGAGTCTTGGGCACACCTCCCTCAGTCCTTTAAGTCAAAGAGAAATGAGCCCAGGAATGTATGTGTCATCAGTCTAAGACTTTTAGTTCATGGATCCAAAACCGAGGACACATGGGAAACTAGCAGACATGAGCATTATTAGACACTTATGTCATCTCTGGACTTAGAGACCTGGTTCTGTTCCTGCCAGCCTGGTGCTGGGAAGAAAGGGATGTGGGGCACTTAGAGAGCTTGCTTCTCCATCAGCTGGCCACTGGCATGGCCCAAACAAGTGCCTTGCAGCTTGATGGCTGGAACTTGCTGGCCAGTGTTGCTTGCAAAAGGGATAAGATTAATACCTAAGCATAATGTAACTAATATTTTCAGGGTGATCTGAGTGTGATGGCCAGCTGATGGGTCACTGTCGTTTAGATCCTACGTTAGTATTGATAGTTTTTCATCATCTTTCCTTTCTTGATCAACAATGTGTAATATTAGCTCAGAGCAGTAAAATGCTTCCCCGTGAGTTCAAATCCTTTGCTAAGTGTGTCACTGGGGGCTCTGAGAGACAAGAGCTATGGCAATGGGAAGTACTAACTTTCTTGCCCTTGTGAGTGATTTTCTGTGCAGTCTGAGTCCATGAAGCATTGGACAAGGACTCCCTACACGAGGGTTGCAAACTGCTGCTTTGGCCTGGATTGAACTCATAGATATGTTTGTTTTGGACTGCACAGTCTGTTATAAGTTAGGCATGCAAATCTCTGTTTACAGATTTCTTTGCATCTGAACCTGGTAATACCAGGCCTGAGATGACTGCTGGGTTGAGCAGCCCTTACATGGGGCATGCGTCTCCTGATTTGCTCCATATTCCTTCCTCCCTTCTCCATTCCCCTGTCATCTTGAGATCAGGATAGTGGATGCCTGTGGGTGGGGGATTTGGAACTAAAGAACAATGCCTTTCACATGTATCCCTAATTCTCCAGGCTTTTGTTTCTTTTCCCATCTGGGCTCCCACTAATCCAGGATTCTCCTGGTTGCTCAGGTCTCTTGGTCCTGGATCCACTGGACTGGGTTTGGGTCTCGACTGTCAATAGGGGAGACACACTAGTTCTGTCTGGCTCCCCGCACTCCCTGGGAGAAGGAGTAGTGGGACAGGGCCGGGCCTGTAGCAGGAGTCAGGTCAACTCTGAACACATTCTCATTCAGCCTCAGAAGCTCCCAGGAGCCAGGACCAGCCCCTCCCTCAGCTGTTCATGAAGGGCACTCTGATGACTTTATAGCAGAATCTTAGAGTGAGCATTTGGGGATTAGCTATGGCCAGAAATCTCTCCTTTTACTCATTTTTTTTTTTCCGAAGGCAGGGGTGGAGGGGGCAGTGCTGCTGTCCTTACCAGTTCAATGTCTTGAAAGGACCATTGCCCAGCACAATAAAACAAGATAATTCCATTTGGCAGGCTTGGCAAGAGATCTTAAACCAAGGAAAAATAGCTATTCAGATTGCTCAGTGCCTTGGGAAAATTTATCCTCCAGTAACTTATTTTTGTCTATCTAAGAACGGCATTAAGTTACAGAACAGGAGGGCTTCTCTAGGTGCCTCTCACACTGTAAGATGCATATGAGTCACCCGGGTGTCTTGTTAGAGTGCACATCTGGTTCAGTAGGTCCAGGAAGGGCCTGAGCATCTGCATTTGTAATAAGCTTCCAGAGGAAGCCAGTGCTGCTGGTCCCTGGACCTTACTTTGGGTAGCAAGGCTAGTCGAGAACCCTGCTTATCCAACTATCTAGTGATAGTTGGATAAGATGGGTGAAGAGCCATCTTTTATTTTTTTTTTAAATTTCCAATTCTACCATAGACCAATGTTTTTATAAAATACAAAAAAATACTATAAAAATAAAGTAATAAGACATATAAAATATAAGCTGCAGATTTTTAACTTGTTACTGTAAGGTTCAACAGATATAAGATTTCTCCATCAAATTGCTATAAAGGTTTATAAAAGTTCGCTCTTTGTTTTTGTAACTCGTCTTATTGGGACCTGTGGCAAACAGTCACTGCCAAGCCCTGGACTGCAGACCCCACCCTGTTCTGAAACAGCCTCCCTACATAGGGCTGGGACTAATGGAGTAGGGACACCCTCGGGCTCAGCACCCTAATAGGGGACCCAGAAGGGAGAGAGGATGATGACTGGTCTCCTGTTCCAGGTAGAAACCACTGTCTACGTCATTGTGAGATGTAAGTTGGATGAGAGAGTGACGACGGAAGCAGAATTTTCTCCTGAGGATTCTCCCTCAGTAAGGGTGGAAGCCAAGCTGGAGAATGAGTATACCGTTTCCATGAAGGCTCCCAGTAAGTAGCCCTGTTTCCCTCAGGAAGTTAGGCATTGTGTTAAGAGGTCCCCTCTTGCTTTCTTTTACTTGTCCTGTCTTTATTTAGCAGCTGAGCTAAGTAACAGCCAAAATTTGGATTTGACTGTCATGTTCTATTTAAAGGAAAAGGAAGTGACAGAAGCATCATGTGTGATGGGGGAGGGGAATGGCTATATAAAAATTGTTATCATTATAAAGTTAATATATTAAAATTCTTTGAATTTAGAGGAAAGTAAGAAAAAATCCATCAGAATACCATTCAGTCTTTTTGGCCTTATGTTTAGAAACATAATTGTTTCGATAGTATCGATTATCAGATATTCTGTTTTTCTTTACATAATCTTATATTCTCTCTCCACCTCTTTAACCCACATGCTATTACAGGGACTTTGTAACTTTTCTTTTTATAACACATTTTTTATACTATTAAAGTAATGTGTGCTCAGAACAAAAACTTGAAGAATACAATAACCATAAAAGGAAAGTACATAGAAAATTACCCATATGTCCATCCCAAAGGAAATTACTGGTTTTCATATTTTTCCGTATCTGTATACATGGCTTCATACTGTCTCATAGCCCACTTATGAATATTTTTTCATGTTTATAAATATTCATTTATAATATGATGCTTAATAGTTATAAGATAACCCCATTGTATAGATGTACTATAATTCATAATAAAACCACTTCCTCATGTTGGACTTGCATCTTATAACCATAATTTTTAAAGCTGCATAACATCTTTTAATTTTTTAATTTTTTAATTTCTTTTAATTTTTTAATTTCCTCATTGTTGCATCTTTATATCGTTTCTGATGTCTCCTTATTGTTTTAAATTATGATATATTGAGCATCATTATGCTCACAGGGTTTTTTTTTTTACGTTTTTATATTTAGGGTTATTTCCTTAAAATAGAATCCCTGAAACAATGGGCGTTTTGAAGGATCGTGGAAAATAGTGTTTAATTGCTTTCTGCAGTCTTACTACCATCAAGTTTATTTACTGTGCCATCACCAACACTAGGTGTTATCACTTTAAATATATTTTTTTGGCTAATTTAATATGCTTTTAAAAAGTAGCCCATTATTTTACTTTGTATTTTTTTGATTACTAAGTGAGTTTGAATGTTTTCCCATGTTCTCTGCTTGTTGCATTTCCTCTTTTGTGAATCGAATCTTTGTGGTTGGTGTATTTTTAATTTTTCTTTCCCCCTCAAAACCCCTTCCTGTGGTGCAGAAGACAGAGAGCATGTAGGAAGAACTTATAGTAATGACAGCAGAGTGGAGAATCAGTTCTACTGGCCCAGTGTGGCAGAAGTACAGAGTTCCACCTGCCAAGATTCCTCCTACCTTCTGGAAACCAGTGGCCTTTGTATACAGTGCTTTAAATTAAACTCTTCTTCCTGTTTATTGTGGTACTGGACCTATAGTGGTGAACAAAATAGATGAAAACCATGCAAAAATGAAATTCCAGACCCAGTGAGGATGATTCCTCTTACTCAGAGCCCTGTCATGTGCTAGTCTGCTCATCTTCGACTTCTGCCCTTTCCCTCACTTTTCTATGCCCAGCTCACCTCCAAGATCTTTCTTCCAGCCCCCAATTAATTTCTTCACTATGAAGCTGAATCCATGAACCCTTTTGCCTGGACCCTTGTTCATTCCAGGCACTTTTATGGTATCTTTTCTTCTGTTCAGACCTTTCATCTGGGCATGTTTCTCTGAAGATATATTCCGGGGATTTAGTGGTGTGTGAAACTGTTATCAGCTATTACACTGACATGGAGGAAATTGGGAATTTGTTGTCCAATGCTGCGAATCCTGTCGAGTTCATGTGTCAGGTAAGGTTGTTGAGAGGAAACCTGAGTTTTCTGGGTAGGTAGTTTCTGTTTGTGATCCATCAGCCTTAAATCTGCTGCATGGGAAATGGATGGATTTAAAATATCACCATCTTTCACTTTTGTTTTTAGGCCTTTAAAATTGTACCCTACAACACAGAGACCCTTGACAAACTGCTGACTGAGTCCCTGAAGAACAACATCCCTGCCAGTGGACTGCACCTCTTTGGAATCAACCAGCTGGAAGAGGAAGATCTGATGACAAGTAAGTCAACATTCAAACCTCAGGAAACCAACAGAGCAGATTGATTCCAGTTTGTCAGTTCAGCATCCAGTCAACCCCTGCTCATACTTTCTGCTGGTTCCTACCCTATAGCGCTTCCTTTGAGAAGGTTTCATTTTTCACTGGCTAGACAGAGATTCTTCTAAATTGTCAATCTGAATACCTTACACCCTTACTGAAAACCCTTTGTGGTTCCCCCTTGCCTTCTAAAGTCCAAACCACCCCTTAACCTGTTGGCAAGTTCTTCCCAATGGTTCCTGCTGCATTTCTACTCTCATCTCTCTCTACTCTCTCCCTTGGCATCTGTGCTCTCTATGGAAGGTATGAACTTCTTTCATTTGCTGAAAATTCCACGCTGCCTCTTGCTACCTTGACTCATGGGAACGCATTTCTTCCTGTCCTTTTTGGTTGCCATATACTTGGCTAACTTCTCTTCACCTCCTTGTAGCAGCTTAGGTTGCAGTTTCTCAGGAAGACCTTCTCAAACCTCCAGTAGGTTCCATCTACATGCTGCGAACTCCCCTAGCACGATGGATGTTTTAGTGCTCCTCAGCTGTGTCTTCTTTGCTAGGCTGTCAGCTCAATGAGGGCTGGGCCTGGGTGGTTCATCATAGGCTCAAAATAAATCCTTGTTTGATGAGGGAGGAGCAGTCTTGTGTGCATATGTGACATGCTGGGAGCTAGGAGAACCACTTGCATGGGGATGGTGTCTAGAATGCTGGACAGGATGCCTCTTATTGTGCTTCTGTAGACACCACTCTTCCCTTATGCCATGGTTGCACTACACAAGGGGACCCACATCTTGTTACACTCTGCCAGCATTCCATCCTTCCATAGCCTAAGAAAACCATAGGTTGAGGTTATGTCACCTTCAAGTCCTTCTCCTGGGGGCATTCTCTTGTTGTCTCTCCCCATTTTTTAGCTATGGATGTTCTTGCATCGTTTCAGCAGGTGTTAAGATTTCCTATTCTTAAACTTGGGGCTCAGGAGGGAGTATGTGGGATCCTGGGGACATTTTCAGACCCCTCATTCCAAGCATTATATGCTGGTGAATAAGAAGCTGGAATTGTCTTATTTAAATATGTAGATATAGATGTAGATTATATATAGATATAGATAGATATATGTATTTATATCTATATATGTCTTTATGTGTGTGTGTGTGTGTGTGTGTGTGTGTGTGTGTATCACTGTTGGGTTTAGAAATCAACTTTTATGAAAACAAAAAATATGAAGACAAAAAATATGCCTCACAACTTCACAATAAACTTTTCCATTTTCTTGGTCAAATTTAACTTGCTATATTCAGATATTAATAGATGGAGGGGTTCATGGGGATTCAGTGACTCTCAGGCGTACTTTGTTTCCTATGAATCAGAGGTTAATAAACATCTTGGGGTTCACAAACCTTAATACAAATATTCAAAACCTGTTCTAAACAAGGACCTTATTGAATACCATCATATTAATCTTCCCATGTCCCTTTGAGATAGTCTGGAAATATTTTCTATTTCAAAACTAAGGCCCAGGGAAAGGGTAAGTAACAGTCAGGATTTCTTGACATACTTTATGAATAAGAGCTAAGAAGGTGGACTTCTTTTTTTCAATCAGCATAAAGCAATTACTTTAAAACACCCTGGAATTTGCAGAGAAGATCAAAACAGTATTATGTTGTACTTTGTGACTGTTATTTAAACCTTTAAAAAATCATCACATTTTGAATTAGTATTATTTCTCAGGATTCTCTGGTCATTTTAGAGACAGAAGGTAGGATTTTAATGATTAGATTTGCTAATTAATTCACATATCATTTCTTCTGTCATCTGAAGGCATAATCTTCAGTTATGCTCTGAAGGAAGCTGTCAGATGTCAGGTCAGTCAACCAAAAGGTAATGATTGAGTGCCTGCTAGATGTCATGCTAGGCTTGCCAGCTTTGTCTCCCAGAACAAGAGTTCCTCTTCCTTCGTATTTATCTGTCCATTAACTTTTTCTTGACAATTTTTTAGATCAGAGGGATGAAGAGCTGCCCACCTTGTTGCATTTTGCTGCAAAGTATGGACTGAAGAACCTCACTGCCTTGTTGCTCACCTGCCCGGGGGCCCTACAAGCATACAGTGTGGCCAACAAGCACGGCCACTACCCCAACACCATCGCTGAGAAACATGGCTTTAGGGACCTGCGGCAGTTCATCGACGAGTATGTGGTAAGGTCAAGGTGGGAGAGGCCCCAGAACTGGAAATGCACTATGTGGTTCTTGAGCTGCCTTTTCACCAAAGACTTGGTCCGATTTCATCTCTACATGTCCTCATACTGGCAGGGCCGGTATGTGTGGGCTTAAGAAATAAACCCTGAGTTACGTGGACCTAGGTCTAAGTTCCCATACCAACATCTGTCAGTTGTGTGACTTTGGGCAAATCATGTGTCCTCTCTCTGTTTCCTAATATGCAGAAAGAAGATAACAATGCCTTGACCCATAGGGTTATTTTGAGGATAAAAGGAAATAATGTAGGTTAAAAACAGGTCCACCTTCAAAGATTTTACAGAGACATTTATAGAATGAATCTGCTGACGGTTTGAGGCTTATTCCTCTTCTTCTGCCACTCCCTCCCCACTCCTCCCCCACTGACTTCCAAAGCACCTTGTCGGGATGCCCCCAGCTGCCTCCCCCATCATCAGACCCAGGTGATCTGTTAGGGTTGTTTTCTTCCTTAGCAGAGACTGCTCTAAAGCTTTCCACCTGAGGTTTCGGGGAGCCCACTGTGAGGCCTCACCTTCTGCTGACAGCTTCTTTCTGAACCTCTGCCTATCTTAGGGTAGATGTACCCAGTTTATCTGCTTCTCTGGTTTTGGACCCCCAGATCCTCCTTGATCATTGACTTCTGGGTCCTTTGAGTGTAATCTCATCCCATGCCTAGTCTTTGGAATTGACCCAGTATTACTTCCACTGTCTTGAGGGCAGCTACCCTTCCTGATTCTACCCTTTTCTGGTTTTCCTCCATCTTTACGATTCACAGCACGAAAGTGGGAATAACTTGGCTTCTTGTATGGAACTGTGACATCAAAAGAAGCAATAAGCACAATCCAGGGTTGCTCTCTACCTCCAGACAGGAGTGAACCTGACACTGGCTCACTCCCATCTGGAGGGAGAGACTGTCAACAAGGCAGCGATTCACTGAGACATGTAGAGGGAGGGTCTTCCCAAAGTTTTGGGGTGATTAAGTGCATTGAATGAATAGCATAGCCTGAGTCCCTGCTTTGGACATGATTTATATCAATGAGGCTAAAAGGTGCTCACAGTCTGGGAATATTTACTCAGCTTTACTTTGAAGTCACAAACGTATAAAAGGCAGTATTTTTATTTCCGTGCCATTAGCTTTTATTAAGGACAATACTGTATTCATAGAAATAACTGCTATTTATTGGTTTTATTTGATTGGTAAATGTGTGATCTCATTTAATCCTCACCACAATGCTTTGAAGTAAACAGTATTATCTCCATTTAACAAATAAGGAAAAGGGGTTAGAAAGGCAGAGTAACTGTGTGTAGGGTCACACACCGGTAGGGGTAGAGCTAGGCTTTGAACGTAGTTTGATGCCAAAGCTGGGGTTTGTGATCCTGTGTACTCTATGTGACAGGGAGGTTTAAAGATGCACTTTCAGCTTGCACTGAAGTTAATCTGGTTCATATTTCTCATATCATCTTTGTTCTTCAACTGTAATCACCTTCAACCAGTGCATCTTTAGCACTGCTATCAAAAGGTTGTCCCTACATATTGTTTATGACCTCTAAGAACTGCCCCATTTCCTCTTCCCATCATGTCAATACTAAATGCCAGACCTGGAGTCACCAACACTTCACAGCTGCCACCTGGTCCATTCCTTGAATCAAGAAACCAACACAGAGTCCATAGCGGATTAGCTCTCTTGGCATAGCAGTGATGAAAATGAGTATTTTTGTAGGTTGATGCTGAAATAAGGATTGTGAAACACCGAAATTTCTTACCAGGAAAAGTTGTGCAGAGGTTTCAGAGAAGTCAGCTCTCTGGCTTCCCAACCACCTGGAGGCAGAATGATAGAGGACAGCTGGCCTGACTTCAGCTCACTTCACCTCAGACTGGCTTTTGGGCACACAGGGTATCAAACCGAGGGGTACCTGGAGACGTGTACCGTCAGGCACTTTGGAGCAGCCTGCTGGAAGGAACAGGGACAAGGGAATCAGTTTCCTGAGGGACCTCTGACTACACACAAGTGCAGGGACACTTAAGCTACAGCCCTGTTTGTCCCATTTGAATTTTCATGTGGCTAGTCAGTAAGGGTTATACCTTTGTGGGTCATTCGTTCCCTTTTGAGGAACCACTAGGGTGTAGTGGAAAGGTCAGAACCCATTATTGCAGGCCCTTGTGTAATGCGCAAGATTTTTTGAGCTTTGGTTTTCTTGTCTGTAAACTAGGGAATATTATACCTTTCTTAAGCAGTGGTGGATGTGATGACATATAATATATAGGCAAATACGGGCATTGTGCCTGACACATAATAGGTGCTCATCAGAAAGTTGTACATTTGTATCCTCTGGTCAGTGGACATTTAATGAGCATCTCCTGTGTGCATGACTCTGTGCTTAGTGTTGGGAGAAGAAACAAAGGTTAAAACAAAAACATGAAACAAGAAAAGACTTGGAGCTAGGCCTCAAGGAGCTTCCAGCCTGTTGGAAAATACAGACATACATACACAGTTGCAACCTTGACTCATGTGAAGCTTTACCTTGCCTGCCACAAGCCTATCCAGGTGCCTAACTCTACCCAGAAAGCCAGGGCATCTCAGTGAGCTTGTGGGTCCTGCTTTCTCTTTCAGGAAACTGTGGACATGCTGAAGAGCCACATTAAAGAGGAACTGATGCAGGGGGAGGAGGCTGACTCTGTATATGAGTCCATGGCCCACCTTTCTACAGACCTGCTCATGAAATGCTCCCTCAACCCTGGTTGCGACGAGGAGCTGTATGAGTCCATGGCTGCCTTTGTCCCAGCTGCCACTGAAGACCTCTGTAAGTAGCACAGCCCAGTTCTGCTTCCATCTCTTTGATGACAGCTTTCCTCATTATGCTGTATGGGGTAGGGACAGTGGGGGAAGTCCCTGCTTACCCCCACCTTACCCCAGAGAGATGAAGATCCTGTTTTGTGCAAAGTTAGGTCTGTCATCATGTGCTGTGACAAGCAGAATTCTCCAAACTTCCTCTGCTATGACTGCTGTGTGACTGGAAAGTTTATGCAAGGGCCTGGAAGTCAAGAGCTGGTGAAGGCATTGCCTTGTGATCTGAGAAGCTAAATCAGTGGTTTTTAACCCTGTCAGTCCCAACAGGCCCTTTTGACAGCAGTTTGCAATGCCCTCTTTACTACCCTGACATGAGATTCATATACCTACATACAAAAGTCTTAGAAGTCAAACATATACCCTAATTGAAGTATGAAAGAGAACTATGCATATAAAAGAGAATTAATA
Source organism: Macroglossus sobrinus (assembly GCA_004027375.1). Classification (NCBI taxonomy): domain Eukaryota; kingdom Metazoa; phylum Chordata; class Mammalia; order Chiroptera; family Pteropodidae; genus Macroglossus; species Macroglossus sobrinus. The sequence goes on from PVKZ01000368.1 coordinate 555,924, forward strand.
TTAAAAAAAGAGGAGAGGAAATTCTCAAGTATGCCTGCACATGAGAATATAATGAAGTAGTCAGATGCAGATACCTGCACTCAGAATCACTGTCAGTGTCATGGCCTCAAATGCTGGTGACACATGTCTGTTGTATTGGGAACTCAGATACCACCAGCAACATAGAAATCAGCGCCTGAATTTTCTTCGCACTCTCCTCTCCATTTTCATAGTAATTGAACTCCTGGAAAATTCAGTATATATTAAAACCATGAAAAAATGCAAAGTTATATTCATATATGAAGTAGTTTAGATTCTAGGCTCAGAAAATTATAAGCAGATTTTTTATGGTAACCTGATATTATTAGATTAATATATAATAAACTTATATTTAAAATGTCACATCTCTAGAATATGATTTTCCTTGTAAATGCTTAACAAATTTTGCCCATTTTTGGTTATATCAATTTTTCCCAATAGCAAAAGTAATTCATTCTAAAAACTTGAAACAAAATAGAGATATATAACTGAGTAATTAAAGTCTACATGACTCTACCTACCGAACCAATAAAACACTCATAATAGTTTGGTGGATATATTTCTCTATATTTTTCTTTATACCTTCTGATATTAAATAAAGAAACATACACACATACCTATACATATCAGCAAGTAGCTGATGCTCCAGAAATGCTTTTGGATACATGCATGTGCAAGGGCAGGGGGCGCCAGAGGCTGTTATGTGAGCTAATGTCTGGGCTGCAAAAAGAGGAAGCAGGGCTGCAGCTGTCCAGTGATTTTTCTAAAAGAAACCAGGGCTAAAATTTGTGGTGTTAGGTGGAAATTTATTGCACGGAATAATGATTATGGTCCTAGAGACAAAGAGACCTGGGTTCAAATCTGAAGGTTATCACTTACTAGCTGTGAGACTTTGGGGAAGATGCGTAACCTCTGTGCCTCAGTTTCCTCATTTATAAAGTACAGGTTAATAAAAGCCTCCTTGTACAGTTGCTTTAAGGAGTTGATAAGAGAGAAGATTTGGACAGTGGGGATGAGACCTCTCCTCATCTCCCCACCAGGTCACAGCTCCCTAGGGAAGAGCTTCCATCAGTGCTTCCAGTTACTGCTGGAAGAAAGCTGCTGCCTTCCGCTCTTCTCCCCTCTCCGTCAGAAGAGCAGCCAATCTGCCTGGCAGGCATCTAACAACCACTGGATCACACCTTCTAGACATGGTTTGGTTCGTGTTTCTGTCTCTGTGGTTTAATCCTGAGAATGACCACTCTCTCACTACTCTGGAAGAAGCAGCAACTCGTACCTGAAATGGACCATTCATGTTACTACCAATGACACTCTAGGGGAGAGGGCAGTTTGGTTCATAAATAAGGAGGACAAACTAATAAATCTAAGATCCATATTTGCAACATGACCCAGACATTAATAATTCAGAACATCTGCCAGTTGTTTCAAGTCAACAGATAATTTTTAATCTCTCAGATCATTATCTCCTCTGATCATCTTTGGGCTTGATAGTTAGAATTATCTCCATTTTACAGGGGGGAAAACTGAGGCTCCTTGTTTTAGTAACTTAAATCTCATCAAGGGAGAACTGGGTCAGGAATCTGGGTCTGCAGATTCTCAAGGGACAAGTCTCTCAGCTCCCCTACTGGAATAAAGGACTCTCCTAGCCTGCCCTTCTTCTGGAGTCTGCATTTGCGAGCTCTGGGGTAGACGCTTAGACAGGAGCTATTTTTAAATGTCTAAGTAGGAAAGTTTATCAGTGCCACCTTTGTTAGCATTCAACTCTAGGAGCTGAAAATAAACATATTAAGGAACATAGTGTTCAGTCACCCATTCATTCACTAGCTCTCAGGACAAACGTTATGGAGTGCAGGCTTTAGGCCAGTTCCTTACCACTGCTTTGGAGGTCACCTAACCATGTTGAGACACATCTGCCTCTTTTTGACTTGAGTTTTGAAAAAGTGAGAGTAATGAGGCCCCCTTTCCCAAAGGGCATCTAACACAACCACCGAGTAGGAACGTTATCAGGGAAACTGTTGAATGAAGGGGGCCTGGGGAGCAGTGTTAGATTCTGACCCTAATATTTTATGATTCCATTCTGATCTTTCCTTTCCTCTTACTGGTGTGGGTGTGCATGTGTGTGCGCGCGCGCGCACCCCCCCCCCCCACACACACACACCCTCGCACTCATGGTCTTTAGTTTAGATATGCTGCCACCAGGTGGTAACTACATGTCTTTGTTATCAGACCTTCAACTCTGCTCCCAATTCTTTTGAGAATGTTTTGTTCAAGATCCCAGATTTAAACCATCACCATCCTTACCTTACTGTATACGAATGAATGTCTTTATTAAGGTCAGCTTATGCAAACACTAAATAAAAATCAAGGCACATCTCTCTTTGGGTGTTTTCACTATCTCCTGCTGTTTTTCTCATTTAGTTCTTTCATCTCTGACCTTGTGTTCAGAGAACGATACAGAAGTCCTGGTGATCCTTTGACTTCAGTAATACATTTTGTGTAGAAAGCCTCACTCAGTGACTGGTTACTTCCCTGAGGCTTGGAACCGGGGCTTCGGGAGCCATTTCTGGGAAGCCCTTGTCCAGCTGTTTCCAAGGTAATCCGCTTGTGGATTTAGCTTTGCATAAGTATCTCAGAGGCTTGTGTTTCTTCCGTAGGAGAAAGGAGCAAAAGTAGAAAGGTGTAATATCTTGCTATTAGAAACTGTAAACTCGCAGGGATCAGTTTAATCTATCCCAGAGTCTGCTCGGCTTCATATGACTCCTGCCTTGAACTTTTCTTTTGTGCCTCTGCTCCCTCCACCTGGTTCTGCAGCTCAAGTTTGTGTACGGCAGAGAGCTGACTTAGCCCTTAGCAACCTCCTTGGAAACTGGCATCTTTGTAACAGATCGTCTTCAGCGATGTTTTCTTTACCTGAGCTCTCTGATTACAGCCCCTTTCTGTGAGCTAGTCCCCTCTCTGTGAGCTGAGTCTCCTCCAGGCTGGGGACGCAGTTGGGCAGTAAAGGGCCTTATAGCCCAGCTATGTCAGGTCTGAGCCCAGCTGAAGGAGCATTTGTAAGCAAAATGGTTAAGTTACTGATTTTCTTCTGGAACATGTGGCCTTCCTTGTCTGTACCCTTTTCTCTCAGTTTTCCTGCCTGTGGCGGCTGAGGCTCTGCCATCCTGCTGCTTATTATCTTGGGAAGACTCTGGCTAGTAGAGCCAAGAGATGCAGTGGGGCTGGGTATAAGACATGAGGTCTTACCAGGAAGGATCTTGTTCTCAGGCAGGGCTGAAATTGACCCAGCAGGACACAGGTAGGCACTGCCTGATTCTTATTGCTTTTCACTCCACCAGATGTACAAGAACTATGTAGGGAACATAGGCACTTAGAGAAAGCATTTTGGATTGAATGTTTTAAACTTAATAAGAAAATCTCCACCACCAGCAGTGACCTTCCTCCCCTCTGCACTTTCCTAAGGCAATGCACACAAATCACTGGGCACTCTGCCTATGCACATGCTTCTCTGGTTACTCTCTCCTGCCTCAGAAAGCATGTTGCATCCATAGTGCTGTACACAATAGGTGCTCAACTGTTTCCTGAACTTGAGAGTACCAGAAAATAAGAAGTAATCCTACATTTTGTGGTGTGGAACGGTTTGTTGACATTCCAGTGCAAAGACTTCACTTTCTCGGTAGGTGGTAGTGAGACGTCTATTAGATGTCCCCAAGTGTGGGACATCTCAGGGTGGTACTAGCTCCTCGGCTGTTCCAAGCTGCCTTTTCTGTCATGTCTCCGTACATTTGCTTGTGCTGTTCCTGTGGCCTGAATGGCCCCTCTCTTCTCTCAGCTTGGGAAATGCTGAGAAAATCTTTCACAGAACCCAAATGCCTCCATGCCACATGTTAATTTGTACATGCCTCATTCATTTGTTCATTCACACATTCATTCATTCAACAATATTTATTGGACCCCTTGTGTGTTTAAGTCACTGTGTTGGGTGACAAGGAGTCAGTAAACAAGCCAGCATGATCCCTGGCTCCTTCTAGAAGAGAGCTGGGTATTAAACAAAAATACTAACTAAATATATACAAACCGTGACAGTGCCATGGAGGAAAAGGACATGGTGCCCTTACAGGGCAGCTAGGGGAGAGTGAGGAGGCATTTGACTTAGCAAGTCGTGGTACCCCAGCATCTCACTATGAACGCATCCCATAGACTGATTCCTGCATGGCAGAGGGTCCATGTACTTTCTAGGAGTACTGTATTGAGACATTTGTTGTCTGCATAAGAAAACCACAAAATTTAACTTGTTGCTTCCCTAACCCTTTCAATTTTAGTCCCTTCTTTTTCATTGCCAATCAGTCTTTCATCCCTCTCATTTCAAACTGCCATTCTCATCTCTCTGTCTCTGTCTCTGTTTCTCTGTTTCTCTCTCTCTTCCTTTCTGTTTCTCCTCTACCTCAAGCCCCCCTTTTTCTCTCTCTGCATATGTGTAACTCTCTTTCCCTCTGTGTGTGTGTGTGTGTGTGTGTGTGTGTGTGTGTGTGTGTGTGTGTCTCTCCCCTTCCTATCACTCTCCACTAGGGTATGAGAAGGTTAGACTTTTCATTGACGTGGTCAATCAAAGTACGCATTCCACCTGAGTGCAAGTGGAACCAGCCAGGTTTCATGTTATTGTTAAAGGTGTGATCATGCTGCTCCTGGCCCTGAGCCTCTTTTTTGGCCACAAAAATGCTTGCTGGGAAAAAAATTCTGTTTGCTTGCTTTTGGGGTTTGAAAGCCTTACCAGAATAGTCTCTCAGTGTCTGACATTTTACTGTATTATGTACTTAAATTAGGTTTGATATTAAATTAACAACACATAATCTGGATGGAGTTTCCACTGAAGCTAAGTGATCTAGATTTTTGTCCCATGAGGAGTATCATATGGGCTTCTTTGCAAATTCATTATTGCTCTTGACTTATTATTCCCTAATTAAGTGCCTGCCTGGGTTCTCTCTCATCTATTCAAGCTCCTTCTTCCCAGGAAGGAGTTCTTTCTAGTTGACCCCTGAAATGGAGTACTGTGTAACTGCAGCTGCCTCTTCCCAGTAGAGACTGTGGCTCCAGCGTCTCCTTGCTTTTTTTCTCTCGGTTGAAATGAAAGAACTTTGCACTTTCTCCTCAAACCAGCAAGTTTCAGTGCATTTCAGTTTATTTTTAACTGACAAGTGATGAAGGTTAAGTAATTAGAATCTGAAATACAAACCCTGAGCATCCAGGAACATGGGGATTTGTCATTCTGCTTTCCTTTATAAAATGTCCATACGCCTTCACCTCTAGCATTTTCTGTGTGTATCAGTCACTCATGTGTGACTCATACAACAACATGCCTGGGTTGCATGAACACATGGGCCTGTCAAATTTAGAGTTTGAGAAGGGCTTATCACTCATTAATTTCAAACAATTAGTAACATTTTCTTTTCCTTATTATTACAAAAGTAGTATCCGCTACTATTAGGAATTACTGCCTAATATAGGTATGGCAGTAGTGTTTTTAAAATAATTTCTTGTACCAGTTTTACTTAGCTAGTATTGAGTGCCTGGGCATTGTGTTGAGAAGGATTTCAAGGCCAGAAAGAATGCTTTGATTGATTAATGATGTTTGCCTTGAGTACAGAATAGGGATATGGAAGCCAATGTATGTATTTGTGTACCTGGTTTAATTCCAAAATGTTTATGTTCAATTCAGTATGAAAAGAAACATTTTATTTGAAATATAAATGGAAATAAAATCATTTTTAGGTAACTTCTTTTATGGCAGTGTGCATCCAGAGACTCAGTGGAGTCTAGTACTTACATCACGCTAGGGCTGCTGAGTTCATGTATGGACACAATGGACTTGCTTATATGTGCTCTAATTCCTATGCTCTACTCCCCTCACCAGCCTGGTATGGGAAGGAAATTCATGGCCAGCTTACTGATATGTGTTGATATTTGATCTCATCTCTGGTAGGCAGAAGGATACTGTTGCTGAATCTGTAAATATGCTAGATGTCATGGCAAAGGGGAATTCAAGTTGCAGATGGAATTAAGGTTGCGAATCATAAAATAAAGGGAACATTCTGGATAATTGGGGTGGGCTCATTGTAATCACAAGGGTCCTTCAAAGCAGAAGAAGGAATCAGAAGGTAGACCAGAGATGGCACTATGAGAAAGGAAGCTTTTTGCTCAACATTGCCGGCTTTGAAGGTGGAGGAAGAGGGCCTAGTACCATGGAAGGAAAGTAGCCTCTGGAAGCTGGAAAGGACAAGAAGACAGATCCTCCTCTAGCACTCCTAGGAAGGAATGCAGTCCTGCCAAAACCTTTATTTTAGCCCAGTGAGACCCATTTAGACTTAACTATGAAACTGTAAGATAATGAATTTATATTGTCTTAAGCCACAAAACTTATGATATTTTGTTACAACAGCACCAGAAAACCAATACACTATCTAGGTTACCTCAGTATAATGATAATGATAACCATTAGTGCCTGACACTGTTGCTAAGCATTTTATAAGCACTGCCTCAGTTGGCTCATATAGTCTTCTTATGAGATTGGTACTGTTATTTATCCCCAGTTTATAGATGGAGATTTAGAAGCTCAGTGATGTGGAGCTAGTAACAGTCAGAGCCAGTGCTCGAACCCAGGTTATTTAACCCAGGTCTCTAGTATACCAAAGTCCATCCTCATTCACAACCATTAGGCATTTTCCTTGGCCACAGGATTCAAAAGGTATAGATATGCTCATTTGCATTTGAAAGAATGGGCCTAATTTAAAAATATATAATTGTGGTGGTGTTTAAAACAGCAAAAAATAATAATTAGAAGCAGGAACAACAAAGAGTAGATAAATTGTGTTTAATTTAAATAATGGAACATTATGCAATAGTTGAAAATGTATTGGAGCCACTTTCATCAACATAATACCATTTCAAAACCATATCGTACTATTTCAAAAACATAAAAAGAAGTCTATTTTCAAGTCACCCATGTAATTAGCTATTTATAAGGAGGAAACACATTGACTTTTAGCTTTCACTGTTCAGCATAAACCCATGGAGTCCAAAACTGAGTGTGAAAATTATTCAATTATCACAGCAAAATCTACTCAATCCTGAGTAACCAACAGTGCCTTATTACTTTATGGCTCTGAAGTATGTGTTTTGGGAGCAAAATTTCAGCCTTGTATTAAAAGTAGAGCTTTGATATTATCAAGAGGTTGTACTCACTTGATTGTTGTAAATCATATCACACAATTACTGGGGACTTATTTGCTTGGGCAAATTATGTAGTTTGAAGCAGAATAATATGCTTTGAGAAAAATGGTTTGAATTTAATTGTTATACGCAGATATACTGTTTCCTTACTACTTTGATCTTAGGAACCAGTTAAATACAATGTGATGCATTTGTATGAGGAATTCTATGCAACTCTTTATATCACAATTCCCAAGAATACAAATTCACCAGATGGTATGCTTTTCAACTTCAAACTGCATTCGCGTGCTGTGGTCCAGGAAGGGGCCTGAAGGTTGTGATTGCTGCTCTCCATTATAGTTCAGGTATACTTACCAGGTATCCTTATTGAGTAGATAGTTAGATGAATGGATGCATAGATGCATGCATGCATGCACAATGGATAGATGGATGGATTAATGAATTCTTGAATATTTTGGTTCAGTATCTCTTGATTTGTCAAACCTTGTCTATCAGTCTGTAAAATCTCCTTGTCTGTTTAGATGAACAATTTATAACCTTTTAGTCTCCTTTTCATTCTAGATGTTGAAATGCTTCAGGTCAGTACATCTAACCCAGTCTCTGGAGATGGTTTCTCTAGAACCACTAAGGACTCTATGATCCGCAAATTTTTAGAAGGTAAGTTGAAGCTGTGAGCAGGGAAGCAAAAAGAAGGAAAGGGAAACAAATGTAAGACATTACCTGGTTCCACATGAAGGTTGTTCCACCGAAAGAGTGGGCTGCCACGCACATGGAGTATGGAGTGATTGAAGGTACTCTGTCCCCACGAGCATCTCCCCCTCCTGTCCCCATTAGCTTGTTACAGGGAGGCCAGAAGTTCCCACCACTGCAGCCGCTCATTTGGATAAAAAGGTCAGCAAGACCTCTTTTTAAATGTACATGTTTATTTTTATTTAACCAAAATTTATTGACTATGACCAAAGTATTATTCTGGATGTTGGGCTGGGGGACACAAAGAAAAATAAGATAAAATCAGTGTCCCCAAAAGATTTTGCCTTTGGTAAAGAAGGAGAATATAGGGGAATGTACAACTATTATTAAGTCGAAGCTGTATTGATTGCATAGTGGCTAAGATTGTGGACTCTGATCTGTAATCAGTTCCTCTTCCTTCAGTTAGCTAGAAAACCTTGAACAAGTTATCCAACTCCTCTGGATCTCAGTTTCCTCAGTTGTAAAATGAGATTAGTGCTGTGAGAATTAAACGAGTTATTGTATATAGGCTTTAAAGCAGAGCCAGGCATAGAACAGCAGTAAAAGTTTGTTATGGTTATTCTTCCTCTTATTATTGTTATTGAAGGTTTCAGAGGTGGAAGGTATTATTATATCGTATGGGTAATTCCTTAACTCTGTCCAATCATATATAATTTATGGTGGGGTCTGTTCATTAAGTAGGTATAGAAAGGAGGTTGCCAAGAGGATAGAACTCAGAAAGGAAAAAGTAGTTTTGACAGTGAAGAGCAAAGAAAAATTGTGAGCAGTGGTAGACAAACCACAGCCTGGCTAGCTGCCTGTTTTTGTAAATAAAGTTTTATTGGAACTTGCCACACTAATTCATTTAGTATTGTCTATGACTGCTTTCACGCTACAAGGGCAAAATCAAGTGCTCGTGTGCACGAGGAACAGGCACTGTGGGAATCACTGTCACTCTGTAAGGTAGCAGGGAACTCTCCCAGGACACTTCATTTTGTTAACATCAGACAGGCCTCCCCAGAACTTTGTCATGCCCTTGTACTACATGTTCAAAGATAACCAAAAGGGAGCTTTTCCATTAATTGGAAACTTCTTTGAGTGTAGAGCCTTGGGACTCAGAATGCTCTGATGTGTTAGGACCAGCCTGGTCAGTCCTCTGGACCCAAGATACGGGAAGCCAAGAGTAGTTTCCTGCAGTTCAGAAGATGTAACAAAAAAAATTCCTAATAAATACTAGATTGGAAATCCAATAGGAGGAAGGTCCAAGCTTTATTCATTCTTATATCTCAAACAAGCATTTAATAAAGATTTTTTTGACTGAATGGTGCTAGAGAGAAGTAAGGGAGAGGAAAGCAGGCATTGAGCTGGTGCTTCCCCCCACTTTCTTTTAATCTTATTTTGTTTTCACAGTACTCCTGTGAGTAGCTCTCAGAGGGAAAGCAGGCTCAGAGAGGTTAAGTAACATACTCAAATCACACAGCTTGTATGTGTGAGGGGCGGATGGCATACAAAACCAAGTCTTCTGAGACTCCCAAAGCCTAGAAGACACTGCTTGGGTCCCAGCACAGAGCATTTCTGCCTGTCACCAGGGAAAGAGACAGAGAAAACCTGAAGTCTGTGGGACTCCAGGGACGGAAGGTGGGAGGCAAGCTTCAGTTCTAAATTTTTCTGATCGGTGGGCAGCAGAGTAGGAAAAAAGGTTGCAAAAGAAGCTTGTGCTGGTTAAGAGCACAGCTCCGGAGCCAGGGTTCCTGGGTACCTCTCTGGCTCTAAGTGACTCTAGGCAGTTATTTAAATCCCCAAGGCCCCAATGTCTTTATTCACAAAAGGAGAATAAAGATCATAGTTACTCCACAGTGTTTTTACACAATCAAAGGAGATAATGTGAGTAAAACACTTTTGGAATGGCACTGGGCACAAAGGAAGGGTTTGCTGTAGTCATTTTGATGCTGAGGACAGTGCTAGAGCCCTTGGTGGTGAGGATTCTGAGCCACCCTCACACTGCTGCCAGGGGGTGGTTCCAAGTGTCTTTGGGCTTTGGGGGCTATGTTCTCTTTTCCATAGTTCTAATGGGGTGGATAGCTGAATCCCAGCAGTAAAACTGAGATGTTAGAGCCTAGTGCTCACTTCTTTTTGCTGCAATAATGAGGGCAAATGAATGACATCAGTGTTTTCTAACTTGTTTTGCATGGGGTTCTAACCATCACTTTCATGTTTCTAGGCAACAACATGGGAATGGCCAGTTTGGAGAGGGAGCTGCCCTGCCTTGATTCAGATGATGTTTATCATGCAGCAGATAACAACGAGTCCTATTCCATGGACCTGGCCAGCAGGCCCCCTGTCCCAGTGCCCAGGCCAGAGGCCAGTGCTCCTGGCACTCACCAGCTGCCCGACAATGAACCATACATTTCTAAAGGCAAGTGTGGCATGGAATGATGCTTGGTGGGATCTTCAGAGTTCCTCAGCAGGAATTCCCTGGGTCCTGTAGCTTCTGAACCATCATTTGCAGACTGTCCCTTTCTGAATGGTCTCCAGACAACTCTAGGAGATAGGGTCAGAGCTTGGGGCAGATTCTGTTCTGGTCTTCCTGGAGGCATTTGTACACAGATTGAAGACAGAGGTAAACAAGATGCCCTTGACTCAAAAATGGCAGGAATCCTACTAAACTTTTATCTCCTGAAACTCTTCTTCAAGTTTTTATTAATTTTTAATAGTTAGCATATTATTAATGTTTTATTACTAATTTACTAATAACAATTAGTAATAATAATTATTAATTTTAATAACCAAGAGTGCTTTATCTGGAATATGTCATTAATCTTTATAATAATCTATTAGGTAAGGACCATTATCATCCCTATTTCATGGATGAGGAAAATGAAGACTTATAGAGTTTACTTAATTACCATATAGCAGAGTCAGGATTTGAACTCAGGGCATCTGACTCCACAACCCTGACTTTCAGCCACTATGCTAGGCTATTTACCTACCTACATTAATAAAAATTGATGAAAATTGGGTTTTGACCTCTTGATAGTAGTTTCTAGGGCATCAATTAGATGCTGATAGCACTGTCAGTTTCACTGTTTTTCAGGACTTGATTGTATTAATATGATTACAAGCACTGTCAGAGTTGGTAACAAAGATTACAAAAATTGCCAGCTCTGGGTGCCTGACCTTCATTTCATTTTTAATAGTATAAGCAGGTTGTGGTAGGTGTGACAAATGGAGATCATTAACTGGGGGAGGAAGCCCAATTTCCAGAGCCCCAGGAAATTGGGCTGGGTTTGTCAGATAAAGTACAGATGCTCAGTTAAGTATGAATTTTAGACAAACAGCAAATAATTTTTATTGTATGTTTCAAATATTGTCCTCTTTTTTTTTTGGATTTGGTATTGGTTTGTTAAATCTGGCAACCCTAAATTGGGTAGGAATACAGTTGAGGGATATCATGCATTGCCAAGGGCTGTTGGTGTTCTTGGGTTGCCATCCCTTTGGGTAACATCTCCTTTGGCATGGGTAGTGGGGACTCTTGGTACCCTGCCCACATCCTCCTAGCTCTACATTTCTGCGTCCACTGGCTGGACTCTGCCTGTCAGGACCTGTGTCTCTCAGCCTGATGGCTTTTTTTTTTTTGGCAGCCAGAGCCTCCTCTCTTCTTTTGCAGGACAGGCTGGAAGAGTTGGAGGGTTAACACCCGCAGACACAGCCCTCAATCAATAACTGACAGGGGTTGGTGGATGAGTACCCCAGCATACTTGCCCCTCTCTTGGGAAAACTCTGGATTGAACTCTATATTGCTTTCCAGAACTCCCCAGCTTGCCCATCATGGTAACTTATTGGGTAACCCACCATATATATTGCTTTCTCCACTTCCCTGTCTCACCTCTATCACCTCCCACATAGACTATACATACTTGGATCCTTTTCCCCAGGTCTGCTTCCAAGGGAACCCCAATGAAGATGCAAGCAATTTATCATAATAATACATAATAATACTCTGCCAGAACCTTACTGTGAGAGTCACATGAAATAATACATGGGGAAGTACTTTATAAATTGTAAAGCACTGTACCCAGGGCATCTGACTCCACAACCCTGACTCCAGATCACTTATTTAACTAGCATGCCAAGGTATTGCTGTCTTCTTGGCATTAATCTCAATGTTTAGATGTGACTAATAATGAAAGCTAACAATGAGTGCTCACATGTGCAAGGCACTGTTCTAAGCACTATGTATTAAATCATGCAATCTCCAGAACAATCCAGTGAGGAAGATAATATTATCGTCCGTATTCTACAGAGGAAAATGAGGCAAGGAGAGGTCCTCTGGCTGATAAGTGTCACAGTTAGGATTTGAATCCAGGGAGCCTTAACAATTGTGCTCTTTTATCGCTAAGTGGATATATGTCACTTCCCAGTTTTCCCTATTAGCCTTTATGTGTCTGTCACTCATGGGTTAATTTAAGTCCCTTCAGAGGCATGCACACCTTGCACCTGTTCCAACACTCCAAGTTCTGTCTTATGACACTTATTAACATGCTAAGTAGCACTTTTTTTTTATTCTTAAGCTTCAAGGTGTTCTATGGCTAGCTTCAGGTATTCAGGGATCCAGCACACGTCCTTGTTCACATCACCCTTCTCTTTTATGATCTCATAAATGCTGATCGTGTCCTCCAGCTGATTTTATCTTTCTGGGTTTGAGACCTTGTCTGTTGGGTCTGTCTTCATTTCACAATCCTTATAGCTTCTGCTCATTGGTTGCTCCTACTAGAGTTTTGATTTACAGAGCTGCAGATAGTGGTCCAAGGTGTGAGATTATTAGGATTGTTATATTTGTACAGGATTTTGGTAATTTTTTTGGTAAATGTGTAAAATATTATAAAGCCCTTTAGAAAGAAATCTTATTTGTCTTTTACATAGAATATTCTTTATCTCACAGTTTTTGCAGAAAAAAGTCAAGAGCGGCCTGGGAATTTCTATGTTTCCTCAGAGAGCATAAGGAAAGGTAAGCCAAATATCCTCAGGTTTCTTTGGTATGATCTGAACTTCCAGGTGGTAAAAGTATTCACATTTCAGTGATTTCAAGTGTAACAACAAATTCATAGCATTAAAAAACAGAGAGGTTCAAGAGATACCTCTGGTGGAGCTGTTTGAGAATCCTATACTGATGAGAAATGGAGAGGAGAGGAGATTGGGATGCTCACAAATGTCATACAAATTGAACATAGCAAGGACATTAATACACTAGAAAGTGTCTGTAACAGCAGACAAAAGTGCAATCTAAACATTGAGATTGATCCCAACAGGATGAATGTGTGCAGCCCAGCACCAAGTCTAATGATACAGTCCCACATGCTATTTACTCACCCTACCTATCCTATCTAAACTACACATTAATTTAACCTGTATTTAAGAGACATTTTGCTCACCATTGGGTAACATTTTTCTTTTTTTCCTTTAAAGACTTTTTAAGGAAGTCTTTTCTTCTTGGTTAATTTCCTTATGCTAAACAGAGGCATTCTGTATTAGCCCATAGATGATTCTTTTGAAAAGGAGCCACAATACAATCTAAGATTCGAAGGTATCCCTAAAGACTTTGGTTGTAGGAGACTAGGATTGCTTGGCTTGTACATTTTGTTTTCTTCCCACTCCATCTCCCAATACAATTAAAGACAGACTCGAGGAGAGCAAACATGGGAGAAAGGTATGTGAATGTGTGTAGACAGATGAGTGAATGGTTGGAAAGAATGGTTGATCAACTTCTTTGAGGCTCTTTCAGTACCTACTGGGGAAGCCATCTCTCTTTTTCCTTCTTGCCATCTCCCTGAATCACAATGCCCAAATTGTGTCCTGCTGGAGAAACATAGAATCAAAGATAGCCTTACATGAATTGAACAGTAAAATGCCAGTTTGTCCTCACATGTCCCAGTGGCCACATCACCTCTTCAAGTAGCTTACTCCTCACAGAACTTAGTGGTATCACAGCCTAGAGAGAGGGGTTGGCTTTATAAAAGGAATAAGCTTTGAAATTATTAACTGCTTCCCTCTCTCTGATTCCATGTCACCTCTTCCCCTTCTTGGTTCCTCATGTAATTGTTATTTTGAGCCATGTCCTCCTGAGTCCATGACCAGCCTTGTTAACCCCACTGATCCCATGGTGAGCTGTCAAGCTGAGTTTTGCCATCCTTTCCAGAGCCTCCTGTCAGACCATGGAGAGACAGGCCCCAGTCGAGTATATATGACCCTTTTGCTGGGATGAAAACTCCAGGCCAGCGGCAGCTTATTACTCTCCAGGAGCAGGTGAAGCTGGGCATTGTCAACGTGGATGAGGCTGTGCTCCACTTCAAAGAGTGGCAGCTCAACCAGAAGAAGCGGTCTGAGTCATTTCGCTTCCAGCAGGTAACTGGCTCTGGATGGAATCTGTTTCATGTCTGTTTTTCCACTAGATAGTAGTAAGGGGGCTGGGTCCGCAGCTCTCTTGTGTATGGCTGTAACTGAGCACTTGTGGCTCGGCCTGTGAATGTTTATATGAGTGTCATGGTGAGTCAGTGTGTATGTGTATCTGTCACCTGTAGTCTGTAACCATACAGCTCCCTGCCTGAGAGCTGGATGGCTTTTCTGGTTATTGAGAGTCTAAAGATCAGGCATAAGCACTCAGCTGTAAACCCCAGTTCTGTGGCATGTGTCCCTATACTTCTGCTTTCCAGCATTTTTCTTTTTAGTCCCTCTCTCTACTCTGAGTGCTAGGACATCCACAGAACTATCACACTTTAGAGCATAAAGAGAACTTGGAAAGCTCCCAAGAAATATAATTCAATGAACAAAACAAGTTGTAGATATGAAACCACCCAAGTTAACACACACACACACACACACACACACACACACACACACACACACACGTCTTCCAAAGTTTCCCTACTGTTTCCTGGACCAAGCTCAGTCTCTCAGCTACAATCACAACCCAACCAACCTTTTCAGTCTCCTGGCCTCCTGTAACTCCCTCCTGTGAACCTTCTGGATGTCTGAATGTTAGTCCCTGGGGCATTTTCCCTAGAATGCTCAGACACTTCACTTTGAGGTAGTTGTTTATTGACTAAAATGGCAACAAATTTTGACCTTCACATGTCTAGTCAATATTTATTAAGTGACTATAATAGACCAGACTGCAGGATTACAGAAGGTACAAGACCTGGTCTCTTGCCCTTCAACAGCTCACAGTACCTCTGAAGAGAACACACACACATGCGCGCACACACACACACACACACACACACACACACACACTCACACTCACAGCAAGGCAACAGTAGCCCAGTGCCTGCTGGCGTGGGCAGTCACTAAGGACTGGAGCAGTCTTGGGAGGTGTTAGGAAGAAGGTGGCCTTGACTCAGGCCTGGAACAGACTCATGGAGAGGAATCAATGTCCCTGAAGGTCAGAGGAGTGGTGTGAGGACACAATCTCAGAGGCAGGAAGGTGTGTGGAGTATTTGTGAGCAGGTAGCAAACTGTCTTGGCCAAGGGCTGTCTAAGGAGGAGGGCAGTGGGTTATAAAGCTGGGAGGGATCTGGGAACCAATGGGGCGGGGAGACACTTTGTTGTGGACAAGGTATCTTCTCTTCAGGCACAACTTCTAAGAGTACTTGGATTTCTCTGGGGGCCAATTGCAAATGTATTCGGCCTCATTTGCATGTTGGAGATGTTATTGCAATGTGATGTATCTTGCAAACAGAAGAAAATCAGAAAGAAATTCTAATGCCTAAAGGGTATAATTTTGATGCATACTTTAAAAGCAAACTAATTTTTTCCCAGGAAAATCTTAAACGGCTAAGAGATAGCATCACCCGAAGACAAAGAGAGAAGCAAAAATCAGGAAAGCAGGCAGGTATGTAGCTTCCTGGGGATGCTGTATTGTGGGGGACTTTTCCATGATCTCTTATCCTTGACTCTCCTTCTCTGGGGCCACCTGCAGACTGCTTGTCTAGCACCTGTAACCCTGTTTACATATCTGGGTCCCCCATTAGACTGTGAGGTCCTTTCGGGCAATGGCTTTGTCTTGTTAATTCTATATGTCTACATAAGACATATCAGCAAATGAATGAATGGCTTGAACTCTGCATCCTTCTACCTTCCCAGTTAAAGAGGATGCTGGTGCTTTTCCCTCAGGCACCTGACTCTCCTTTTGGTATTTAAGAAGATGTGTTTTTTGAGTGAAAGGAGAGAATGCCACTTACATAGTATCTATTTCTAAAGCAAACAAGGAACTATGTAATTTGGTGTTGAAACCACACACTGCTTCAGAAGCCCAGGACCCAGGTGTAACAGGGCTCCTGCCATGTCTAGTGGGGGTCCAGTAGCAGGACCATGAGTTTCAGTTGTGCACAATGGGGATCAGGCCCCTCTGCTCTCCTTGACCCATTCTCCCCCAGGTGCCACCCATGTGATACCACCACCCCTGAGCAAGGAGTGGGCATTTATCCACGCTGCGTATTCCTCCTGAGAGCCTCTGGCATGGTGGGTCTCTATGGTTTATGCTGCCCAGCCTTATACCAAGAAGAGCTAGCAAAAAGACTTTCGGAGGCTCTCAGATCTTGAATGGATTCCCATTACATAAAGAACTGAGGTTGTGCATAACTTCGACAGTCTGTCTTCAGCTGCCATTAACAGCCCGACTTCTTATGAACCTGGTCAGGTGGTAACACCATCTTCCTGCCACAGGTCCCTTGCTCATGCCTCTTCCTTTTCACCTGTGTGAAACTATAGGGCTGTAAAATTCAGCCTGGCAGCCCCTTCTCAGTGGAGCTTTCTTGGACTACTCCAGGCCATTTTGTTCCTTTCTCATCTGAGTGTCTGTAGACCTATTATCCCACCTATTCCATGACACTTCTCTTTTGCTGCCTCTGATTGCTATTACTTTATTCTTTCATTCAGACCATCAGTAATTCCCGGAGGTTCTGCCTCTAAAATGCATCTTAAATCTGATCACTTCTGACCATCTTCCATGCTGTAGCAGCAGCCAAGCTGCCGTCATTGTTTCATGTATTAAGGCAGGAGCCTCTACATTTGTCTCCCATGTTTGTTCTTACTCCTTGAGCGTTAATTCTACAAACTGCAGCCAAAGACTCTTTAAAAATAAACAATCAGATCATGCCACTCCCTTGCTCAAACTCTCTTAGGGGCTCTTGTCTCACCCAGAGGAAAATCACATTCCTCACTGTGGCCTACAAGGTCCTATGTGATCTGACCCCTGAGCTCATCCCCACTTCCCCCCAACCCTGTGCTCTAGTCTCGGTGGACTCCTTTTTGTTGCTCTGTCTAGCCAAGAGCAGTCTCCCCAGGGCCTTTGCACTTGCTGTGCCCCTTCTACTTCTTTTCTCAGATCTTTACTGGCTGGCTCTTTTTTTATCCTTCAGATCATGGCTGTAAGTTAACCTCTTCAAGGAGGCCTTTTCTTGCCATTGTCTCCAAAATAGCCCTCCTCCACTCACTTGCTGTGCCACTGGTTACCCTTTCGTTTCTCACACTGGAATTATCCTGTGTTTCTGCTCTCATGATTATTTTCCACCCCAAGCTTCCCACCTATTGCAAGCTCTGTGAGAGCAAGAATCTGTCTGTTTGCGGTTCTACCAAATCCCCTGTTCGTAGCATGGATGCAGCTCAAGAAATCTCTATTGGAATGGTTGATTTCAGTAAATGTTTGACGATACTATTCATTCATTCTACAAATACTTAGTGAGCACCAGGCACCCTGCCAAATACAGAGACCCATAAGACACAATCTTCATCATCTTGTAGCTTACGAGTTAGTCTTTTATTTGTGTAGGTCTTGTTTTCCTAGCTACAGCCTCTTCCACAATGCCCAGCACAATGTTTTATGGTGAATATTAGTGATTTTGACTGTTTGGGAGAAGAGGAATAAAGAGGTTTACCCATGGCAGAGGGTCAGAGAGGTCATCCTATGATGTCTACTTAAGTGACTAGATTTTAAATATATACTGCCACTAGCCAAGCTCACACTTCTTTGCCCTCCAGGTTGAGAGGAAGAGAAAGGAGGGAATGTAGAAAACCTGATTCAAGATCTGCTCAGTCATCTTGGATCAGACAATAGGGCTTTAGGTGGTAAGAGGCCTGAGGAGCTTTTTAAAACTAGAGTACAAGAACCCAAAGTTAGAAGCCTTGATAAAATGAAACATTTCAAACTTTTAAATATGCAGCATAAAGAAAGTTGCAGTTTGGTGATGCATGCAGTATTCCAAGGCTGGGGAGTTATAGTGTTGGAGTCACATGTGCTCAGCAGTCTGGACTTCAGAACCAAGTTTACCAGTGTCATCACACCTGTACCACCTACCCAGGCTCTACCTGGTGCCACTGGAAATATTGAAGCAAGACAGACACTCATGCCGAGGAGTAGAGGGGTATAGGCATGGGCCCTGGGATTGGGGTCAAGTTCCTGCCCCCTGCTCACCCTAACTGGCTGGGAACCAGGGGAAAGATACTTCACCAGGCTGATCCTCAGTCCTCATCTACAAAATGGCACAAATAACAGAAGTCACCCCATTGGGGTTGCTGTGAGGATTGATCAAGTTAGGGTATAACCAGGGCCTAGCACAGTGTGTGGCACGTGTCAATGCTTGACAAATTGCCTGCACACCAGCTGGTATTCTCAGGCAGAACCTACCAGGGAGAGTGTGGTGGGCTGGGACAGACCATCCAAGAATTATAGTTTTGAAACATAGTACGAAGGTCATCCAAGGCTAATAAGTCTCTGAATAAGTGACCCCTCCAGTGGCTGTAGTCTGAATTAGAATGTTCAATGTTTAAATTTTCCTAGAGGAGTGTGGTCTAAGCCCTCCTTCCCCTGCCACCCTGCTCCTCAAAGACCAGACCGTCTGACTAAGAATTTTTCTGAGGGGATGGGGAAGGGGAGTTAAGTAGTTTTACTTTTTATATTAGGGACTTTCATTAATATCATAACTATTAAAAGATTAAACTTTATGAAATTTGACACTGAATAAGAATAGCTGTGAACCACAAACAGTCCACATGGGGAGAATGTTCTGTCTGTTAGCCCCAAGACTCCCTCTTTATTTATTTATTTTTATTATGGCAAAATATATATAACATAAAATTTACCATTGAACCTAAATGTACAGTTCAGTGGCATTAAATACATTCACACTATCGTGCAGCCTTTGCCACTATCTATTTCTAGAACTTTTTCCTCCCTGAAAGGATTTGAGAGCAAGTAGCTAATAGGGAGGTAACCCCGGTGGTAGGGATGGGGAAGTGAGAGAGGGAAGGAAAGGTGGTGAGCAAAGTGTACCTGCCAACTGGAGATCCCTGGAGTCTCTGGGAGTCAATGGAGAACAGTTATTACTCTTAAGAGGTACGAGAGCTGGGGCATTTAGACACCAGCTCCCATGTCTGTGGTTGAGGTCTGCCAGGGGAGGGGCGCTTATAATCTGGCCACCGGAGAAAGCCTCAGGCAGTTGGAAAGTGGATCCTGTACTGGACAGTGAGGCTTAAGAGCATCTGCCAAAGAGAAGGCATCAATTATGGTTGAGTATATATGATCTGTTAGTTAACTCTATAAAACTCAATTATGTATTTAGTGACATACTAACTGGTAATTGCCTATTCTGGGGATTTTTTTTGCACTGAGGTGCTTCAGTGCTGCTGTATGGGGGTAGGATATTGGAATTAAAGGTGGGATGGGAGATGGGGAAGAGATTAGGATTGGGACAGGGTTTGCTTCAACCATCCCAGCTTCTTTAAAAAGTCTATTTTCTACATTGAGCTTCTGTTTTCACTAGAGGAAAGAATTCTGTATCACAAACAACAAAAAACATTTGAAAACCACTGGTACACAATAACATTGATCGATAGGAAAGTTAAGATTGATGGATGGCATTTTTTCTTAAAGGGTCTTTTCTAGGAATAGAACCCACTCTAAACACAAAGGCTGCCTCTGTTCATTTAGAAACCTCATTTGCCTTAGAAAAGAAAAACAATGTTCATTTCTGTCTCATTTGGGTTAGCACATCAGGGATAATTAAAAAATAAGAATCTGTTCATTATAACATGCCAGTCTTTTTTCAGCCTTAGGGAGCTGTTTTGCTCTCACTGGGATGGTGCAGAGTGTCAATGGTGTAGGAAATCAGAAGAGGGCTGACGTGACTTGTTGAACACCCCAGCCCCACAGAGAAGACAATCAATATTTATGTTCTGGGTGTGTCTGTGGCCAGTCCTGGGCAGGACCAAGAGCAACAGGCTGGGTCCCAGAAAAACTGGGTTCTAACCCCGGCTGTATCACTGAAACACATTATAAACCAGGACAATTCCTTGAACCACTCTGTGCCTTGGTTTCCTCATCTGTGGTTACATCCGACTTATTTACTTAATGGAGAAGTAGTGACATTCAAAGGAGGTATAAATAACACATGTGAATGCACTTGGGAGAAAGTCATACGCATCTACTGCAGAAAATTATTTCTGGCATTGTTCTTTTATTCAAAGACCATGAAGGTTTTGTAGACATTTAGACTGGCTCTACTTGATTTTTTGAACTTTTGACCTCCATTCTTTTCGTGTGTATTTTACTTTTCTCCTTCCTAGAACTGAGAGTAGTAAATTGCCTCATTGAAGTGAATTAAGCAAGTGGGAACCTTCTTTCAAAAGATTGCTGTTAAAAAGCTAAGTTAAAGTAGAGAGAGAAAAAGGCATGACAGCTGTGAAACTGTGGAGTTTCATTGCTGTGAGATGTGGGCTCCCACCTATGTGCAGGTACAGAGAGCTAGTCTTTGCCCAAGTAGTTCCCAGATTGGGTGGGTGCCTCCACTGCTCAGTTGTAACCAAGGGAGCCCAAGGATGTGAGAAAGATCTATTACACAGAGACCAAAGAAGCTGGTTTAGTACCAGGACCACACACTACACTTGGAACTGGAGTCTCTAGAATGAGGAGAGCTTGTGGCTATGCAAACCAATGATCCACCCTTTTAATATTCTCTGTGCAAAATATTTATCATAGACCGGGTTTACCCTCTTCTCGGGCCTGGTCTTTCTCTCGTACTGTTCTATCTTATTCATGTACCCTTATCAGTGGACTTCCTGGCTTTGGCTCAGCCATTTCTGCCCCTGGACTCCCTGAACTTCCTGCCACACCCACTCTATAGAAGAGGAGAGGCAGAGGAGGAAGTGATACCTTGAAGATAAGGGTGCACATCTCCAGTAGTATACCTTACTTAACACTTCGCAGAGTTCCTGCATTGGGGCAGCTAGGGAAGCCCTGTGACAGCGGCTCACCTGGCTTTTACACTTCCCTGGGAGAAAGCTGGTGTAGGCACCCACAGATATTTTATTCTGCTCATGAGCAGATGTTGTTTTCTGTGTATAGAACCCAGGGGTGGAAATCTAGGGAGGAATAAAGACCAACCACTGGACTGGACTGAGCCAGTAAAGAGATCAGTTAAGGCTTTACAGGGCAAAGGAATAATCTATCTTTCTGAACCTGTGAGATCTAAAACCACCAATCAGCCTTGCAAGTCACAGAATCTTTCACAGGCCTGATACACCTTCTTTCATCAACTCTCTGGGTATTGCTGTCAGTTGTGGACCATCTGCCCATCATCCATCAATTATTCAGGGACTGAGAGGCAGTGTGAGTAGTGGTGAAGAGCCTGGACTTTGGAACCTGGGTTCAAACCCTAGCTGTCCCACTTACCAGCTGCATGACAGGTGCATGCCACTTCACTTCTCTGTACCTTAGTTTCTGTTGGGAATGATGACAATAGTATTTATCTCATGAATGTTGGAAGGTTTCAAAGAGCTAAAATTATGACTGCTCTTAGAATTCTGCATGGGAAAACCTGTTATTATGATCAATGACATTCATAACCCTCTCCTCAGAAAGGGAAGTAATTCAGAGAGGTTGACAGAATGACCCAAGTTTCCCAGCTGGGGAGTGGCAGAGCCGCCCCAAACCTTTCCCTAATCAAACGGTTCTTTTCACTACCTGATAAGGACACATTTATTTCTCTGCTCTTTCTCACATTCCTCCACACCTCTCTTTTGTCACCCAATGACTGTCACACAGGATTCTGTGGACTTTCATTGCTGAATTGAGCAGGACACCCATTATATTCTCCCTCCTCTTCCCCTCTTTCTCTTTCCCCTTCCTTCTTTTCCCCTCTAGACACCCTCTAAGTTCAGGTGAGGGAGGCAAATGGAGAGAGAGCAGCCAAGCAGGTTGGTAAATGGCAGCCTGGTGCCTTGAAGTTTATCCCTTTTTCCTCTGATTCCAGACTTGGAGATCACCGTCCCAATTCGGCACTCACAGCACCTGCCTGGGAAAGTGGAGTTTGGAGTCTATGAGAGTGGCCCCAGGAAGAGTGTCTTCCCCACCAGGACAGAGCTGAGACGAGGAGACTGGAAGACAGACAGTACCTCCAGCACAGCAAGTGAGCAGGCTGACTGGGGAGTACCTTCACAGCTGGACTCCAGCTGTTTCAGGCCTTGGGAACATGCTCTGTTATGAGCTCAGCAGATCTCACTTTGAGCCTGATTTGGGTTTGGGGTGGGTTTAAGAAATGGGGGCATTTAACCTGTGAGTTTTGCCTTTTTTCAGGGACCCAAGATCCATTACACAAATATCTTCTGAAGCCAGATTGCATAATTATTACTGTATCCCTTTTATAAATAGAAAAATGTAATAATAATACTAGTTAACACTCATTGAGCATTTACTACATGCTAAGCCTCTTCCATAGATTATCTGATTTAATTCTCACAATGACTCTATGGGAGAAGTACTGTCACCTCTGTTTACCAAGAAGGCTAAGTGCCTTGCCCTCGGTTAAAGAGCTAATAAATGGTAGAGCTGGAATTTGAACTCACGCTGACCGGATCCAGAGCCAAGACACTTACACTATTATTCTTTTTGCTTCCTCCTCTGCGGTAAGGAGAGGGCACAAAGTCAGAAGCATTAGAAAACAATAGACTCAAATTTGAGAATTCCAACTTTATAGGCTGAGGATTTAATTAGCAAATGTCTTCCTTTTGGCTTGAAAGCTTGAATAGCAGTCTGATTGCAGCAGACAATATGTGCTGATGTGTAGGCAGAGGCTTTGTTTCAGTATCCTAGGCGGTGTTAGCTGACTTCACCCTAGCAGATCCAGTTTCCTTTCTTTCATACATTTCCGTGTTATCAAAAAAGTCAGGAGTACCATAAAAGAGCGAGAGACAAGCTGAATTTCAGGAACTCCTTAAATGTCAGGTAGAGAAACCCAAAATGGATGTTGGAACAGGAAGAACACCAAACCCAAGAGTTTCTGATCTTTTCTGTGTTACAAACCCCTTTGAGAATCTGATATATGCTGTGGATGCAGTTCCCAGAATAATGCATGTGTATGTGTGTGTACACACCCACACGTACACACAATATTGCCTGTCATATACTTAGGTCAAGAACCTCTGAACTAGTCTCCCTCCTTACTTTATAGATGGAGTATTTGTAACCCAAAAGGGGAGGGAGTTTTGCCCAAGGTCACACAGCCAGTGAGTGACAAAATGGGAGTAGAACCCAGCTCTTCTCAGGTTACCGTTCTTGCCAATATTACCTGTCAGAACAGACCCAAAACATATCACACGGCCACATGGGAAGTCTAGATGAACAGAAGAGAAAACTTCCCTTTAAATTATGGAGGTGATAATGTGTATTCGAACACATTGATGCAATTTAGAGAATTCTGACAAGTTCAGAAAGGGGAGATTTTTCTAGTATGATCACAAATAACCAAGGAAGCAAGAGGAGCAGGTAGCCCATCTCTCAGACATTTCGTGGAGGAGAGGAGAAGTAGACCCTCTCAGGGTTCGGGCAGTGCATTTCAGAGTAGGGGGAGGAGAACTTTAACAGGACAGATAAGAAATCCTCATTTCAGGTGCAGATTAATTTCAAAGATTTTATATGTATGTTTTACTTT
Organism: Macroglossus sobrinus; assembly: GCA_004027375.1. Classification (NCBI taxonomy): domain Eukaryota; kingdom Metazoa; phylum Chordata; class Mammalia; order Chiroptera; family Pteropodidae; genus Macroglossus; species Macroglossus sobrinus. The sequence goes on from PVKZ01000368.1 coordinate 579,875, forward strand.
GAGTTAGCTTGGGTTGAGAACAGAATGGAAAGCATAAACTGTGCTTCTTACCTTGTCAGTGGTTTATTAATAGCCCAGGAATGGCTAGCTCATCTGGTTAGAAATGTTATTAAATGAAAGACCAATGGGTTTTACCCTACTCCATGGCCATAGACTGCATCTGGCTCCTGCTACACGATTTCAGGTATCTAGTGCTATGTCACAGACCACCCCAAAATGTAGTGGCTTGAAGCATAACCATTATTTATGCCTGATGGTAAACATGGGCAGAACTCACTGGGGATGGTTCATCTCTATGCCATGTGGCTCAGTGGGGGTTTCTCTGTATTCAGCTCTAAGCTTGGCTTGGGCTAGGACATCCAAAGTGGCCTCTCATTCTTCAGGGCCTCTCTATGTATGGCCTCTAAATCAGTAGCCTGCACTTCTTATATGGTAATAAGTCCATAAAGGGAGTATTCCAGAAGGATAAGCCCCAATGTACAAGTGCTTATCATAGCCCAGTTCTGATACACCAACTGCCTGTTAACCCTCAAAGTCACCTCCTAAAACAGTGCTATTTTTATTAAGATGTAGCTCTTATCTTATGAGAACCACAAAAAACAGTTGTAGGTTAAATCCGGTTATAACTAAAATTTTATGCCCCAAAATAGTAAGATTATGTTTAAGAGAACAAAAATTTCATTACAGAAAAACTGTGGACCTTTTCCTAAATCATCTGATCCAAGTTTCTTAAGGATCATATATTTGGTCATTTTTTTTCTCTCATTCTTTCTTTCACCAAATATTGAAGACTACTCTGTGCATACTGAGCTAGACTGTATAGTAAAGAGAGGAAGATGAAACGAAATGAATCCTGTCTTCAGGAGAGAAAGTACAAAAATAGCACAAGTTAGGTGCTTGTTTGATCCTTCTCCCCTGGTGACAGAAGTCTAAGAGGTGGGCATTACCCTCCTCCCCACTGGCAAGAGTGAAGATAATAGAGGCTGGGGCCTCTACCAACTGTGCTGTCCAGGGGGGATGTGGACAAGTAAGTCATCAGCCTGGAGAGGGGAGAAGGCCAGGGTAGCTGAACCTAGGAACCAAGGTTCAAAGCCAAATGCTGGGGTTTAAAGATTTAAGAACACCAAAGGAAGGGACAGTGGGAGCTGATGAGCGTGAATTTCCAGGGAGCCAGTGCCTGGATGTTTTTTTGCTGCTTCCCAGTGGATAACCTTCAGCACAAGGCTGGTTCATTGTGAGGGAATGGGATGAACAATGCTGAATGATGTGGGAGGCTTGGCTCTGCCAGAATGGGAGCCCATGGGCAGGAGGGGTTACTTCCATCTAGAGGAAGGATTTCAATAATGTTTGTTCTGAGCACTAGAGACTGAGGAGGTTTTACACTTGTGGATAGGAATGGTGAGGAAAGGACATTCTCCCAGAATGAACAGTGTTCTGTGTGGGTAACTGAGTAAAAAGAGACAGGGTCAAACTCCTTAATAAACAAACTCTGAATCTGCTTGTTTCTGGAAATATTTTGACACATTATTTTAAATTTAAAAATGTGCCCCTGAGAAATAATCCAAACTTATAATCTCAACCTGCTCTATTTAAGTGAACATCTAAATTAATTAGGTCAAAGCTAATATCATAGTGAGGTCAAAACTAAGACTATTTACCTAAAAACTAATACGATATAGAGCTATTTTAAGTAGAAATTCAGCAAACTTAAGATCTGGCAATACTGTTAGTGGCAATACTGGTAAATTAAAGTTAAAATGTTCTTGTTTTAGTTGATTAACCATTATTCTTTCTTCTTCATTGCTAGATCATTACATGTTTGAGCTTGTTCTAATGCTGTGCTGTCCAATATGATAGCCACTAGCCACATGTAACTATTTAATTTTAATTAAAACTAAGTAAGATGTAAAATTTTGTTTCTCAGTTGAACTGGCCGTGATAGAATATTTCCAAAGAGTTCTATTGGATAGTGCTGTTCTGATGATACAGGTGATTAATTCCCAATTCAAAAGCCTTGAGAACCTAAACACGCATGCCGTTCCTACCATGAGCATAAATTCTACTTTTGCATTCATGCTTTGCATTTTGTTTTATGTAAAACTGACCCCTACGTAGAAGGTGTTTTACATGTGTGATACAGACACATGCCTGCTGTAATTCTTAAATAAGTAAAAACTTCAGCAACAAAATTTGTTTGCAGCTTTTAGAAACAGCTCTGGACAAGTGAGAAATAAAGCATCTTTGCTTCCTTGTGTGTCAAATCAGAGCACTAACATTAGTTGTTTTTTCACAGAGATTAAATGCAATCATACTTTTAAAATGCATAACCTGTGGGTAGCTATAAAGAAAAATATGGTAGTAAAAAGGTGAACTATTTCATTTTATGCTGAAAGAAAAACCGACCTCTAATAAAATGGCATCAGATGGCAGCATTTTGAAGAATCTCATATTCACAGCTTTTATATTGTTTCTATCCACAAAAATAAGTAAGTGCATTTATTTTAGCCTTAGAGAATCTATGGTCCAGCTGATTTTGTTCGTACTTTTTAGGCAGCGCGAGTAACCGATCCAGCACCCGGAGCCTCCTCAGTGTGAGCAGCGGGATGGAGGGGGACAATGAGGTGAGAGCAAGGACCCTCACCTCCATCTGTCCACTCCTAGGGTTTGTTTCATTGCAAGAAATAGAAATTCAGGTGAAAGAAGCTAGACACAAAAGGCCATGTATTTATATGAAATGTCCAGAATAAGTAAATCTGTGGAGACAGAAGGCAAATGGTGGTTGCCAGGAACTGGGGGAGAATGGGAAATGAGGAGAAACTGGTTATAGGGAAAGTATTTCCTTTGGAGTGACAAAAATGATTCAGGACTAGAAAGAAGTAGTGATTGTACACCATTGTGAATGTACTAAGTGCCACTGAAGTGTTTGCTTTATAATGGTTAAATTTATGTTATGTGAATTTCACCTCAATAAAAAGAGGAAGGAAAGGAGGGAGAGAAATAGACATCTACGCAGGCCAGTTAAGCCAAAAGGGGCATCTGCGAGAAGGCGCTGTATGAGTCTCAGGGAATCCAGAGACAGTAACCATATCTTGGGGTCTGGATCAGAAGTGGCGAGGCATGCCAGAGCAGAGGCCACTGCCCTGTGCTTCTCGGGGCCACACTTTCTTGTCTCTGCTTCTCTGGGCATATCTGCTTTCTTCGTTCAAAGTTCCCTGGCCTTTTCAGGTCCTAGGTGATGCTGACCCTGGTGTCCCACACACCCTGCTTTCAGTCGCAAGGGCCATTAATGATAATTTGGGCCTGATTGTCTCCTCAGTGGCTCCGGAGCCAATGCAAAGCTGTCCTGGTGTTGCTGGGTTGATTCTGTTTGTGAATAACCTTTAACCAAATCTTGAGGAGGGCTGAGGGGTTTTGGGGATAGCGGTGTCCAGCCATGCTGGTGGCTTGATGTAATTTTCACCTTTCCTTTCCATTTTTTTTTGTTGTTGTTGTAGGATAATGAAGTCCCCGAAGTTACCAGAAGTCGTAGTCCATGCCCCCCACAAGTGGATGGAACTCTCACCCTGCCCATTGAGAGGCCCCCCAGGGTGCCTCCAAGGGCCGCCTCACAGAGGTAACATTAGAACTGATAGCAAAGTTTTTTTCTCACTCTCTGAATTCCAGGGGGAGAGTGAATTCCAGGGGGATATCTAAGATGATCTAAGAGTGAAAGCAGAGCTAACTGCAATGCCTATTTTTGACATGTTTCAGTGTGAACTTTTCATTAATTTAAGTGATGCTTTTATGTAGGTATATATACTTTCAATAGCAAATGTAATATTTCATCAATGAAATACATTGGTAAACACCAACTTTTTGAATAATTTGTATCTGTTTGGTTAGAATTCAGCTCCCTAATAACTAATTTCCTTGGCTGTATGGTGGGGACAATGTCTTCTGGGAACCAGGAAGCAAGAAGGAATTGGGAATGAAAATAAAGGTGAGAGGCAGCATGGTATGGTAGTAGGAAGCATGGCTGTAGTGACACAGTACTTATGGACAAGTTTCTGGCAGTCACTTTTGAACTTGGGTGAATTATCTAACATTTATGTGCCTCAGTTAAGTTTAACTCCATTCTTGCCTCCTTCGTAGCTCCCACATCCGGTGTGTCTCCAGGCTCTGTCCACTCAGCTGCCCTTTCAACTCTCAGATCCACTCCTTTCTCTTCATCTGCCAGTACCTAAGTTCATCCATGTGGACTTAGGTTTACCTCCTGCCTCCAGTCAGTCCTTCTTCCACAATACAACTATAGTGTACTTCCCAGAACAGAAATAGCTGATGATGTCACTTCCTGGCATAAAAGTCTTCAAATTTAATTCTGTATTTTTTAACCAGCTCTAGCTCCATCTAACCTCAAGTCCCACCCCTTTCGTGTATTCACTGTTGCTCTACCCCTTAAGAATTCCCAATGAGCTGTCCTATTTAGTACTGGGTCTTTGCCCAATCTGTTCCTTTTGCCTGAAATGCTGTCTTCCTATTACCTTTCAATCTCTGCTTAGAAAACTCCTACATATCTTTTAGGACTCAGTCCAAACATCACCTCTTCTCTTGAAGCCTTCCCTGATGTTCTAGTGGAGATGAACGTGATCCCCTAAACACCTCTATTATAATTAATTCCACATTGTAGTCCTATTTTATGTATCTGTCTCCTGAAGTGGATGGTGACCCTTGAGAGAATACAAACTGTTTTTGATTAAAAAAATTTTTTTATACCCTCCAGAGTACCCAGCACAGTAACTGGAATTTATTAGATATTTACTAATTATTTATATTCACAATGTAAATGAATGAATGGATAGATAGATTTAGTGCTTGGGTTGCACTACCTATCTTCTAAACAGTTAGCCAACAAGTCATCTACCACAGTGCAGGTGGGTTACAGATTAGCAGAAAGGGGCTTCATACTCCCACCTGTTGTAAGTTCCCAGTATATTTCAAAGTCAGGGAAGGCAGATGGCAGCAAGAAGAGCAGGAGATGCATTATATCTTTGCATGACATTTCCCTTGCTCCTTAGTCTCTATATAATGGGCAGTTGACAGTGTCATCCTCTTCATAGGTAAGATCCTATCAGTTGACAAAAAATTAAAAAAAATGCCCAATTCATGCTGAGCCATTGCCCCTTTGCTTCTGAATTTATCTTGCCATTTAATGGTGATTTGCCAATCACTAACATGGCCCTTTTAAGGCAGAGCCTAGGTACTCCATGCTTTTGGAGTCATCCTGCAGGTCCAGGGTTAATCCTTCAGCTGCTGATTTATAAAGAGGCCTGTCAGAGTTTCTAGAAGGGGCTGGAGTGGTCAGAGAAGAGGGGAGGCGAGACTTGAAACCAAGACTATTTACTAACTAATAGAAAAGCTTAAAAATATTTTAAACAATGTATGACTGTACAAAAGCTTACCAGCTAAACAACAGCCCCCTTTTAAAAGAACATTAACCAACATCAGGATTGCTGGGTCCTTGAACCAAATTTTACCAGCAAGATCTCATCCTCAACAGGGAGGAGAAAGCAGCCAGTGCCCAGGTATCTCTGGACAATTGTATCTCTAGCTTCAGCTTCCCAGTGTCCTGGAGAGGCTGTCTCCCCACAGGTCACCCCTTGATTCTGATTTAATACCTTTTACTTCTATGGTTTTGAGATGTCTATAATCAAAAATTCATTTCCCTGAGTTTGGACTTCCAATCTATAGCTGGGGTCATTGATCAGAATGAAATCTAGGGATGGTTTGTTTGTTGACTCACTGGGGCAGCAGAAGGAGGAAGAGGGGCCATGAGACCCCTCTTTGTGGTGGAAGATAAAATGTTAGGCATCCATAGGAAAAAGATCTAATAATAGATCTTTAGTTATATTAATAAAATTATTAGCTTTACTTCTTGAGTGCCTACTCTAAGCCAGAAACTGTGCTACCCACTTTCCAATCATTATCTCTAAGCCTCACACAGTACTTCAAAGTAGGTATTATTATCTCTGGTAGGTTCAGAGAAGTTGAACTTGTCCTTTAGACATGTGCATAAATGTCTCTGCTATATGTTCCGTTAGGTTATGACTTCTCCCTTCAAAACATTCAGTACAGTTTACTGATTTTCCCTATTGTCTGTCTCATCCATTATATTCTCAGCACCCTAAGGGTATGATCTATGCTCATTTTACTTGTTATATCATCAGGAGTAGAGAGATAATAGGTAAATGTTTGTCAACCTGTTACAGAAAGAAAGGAAGAAAAGAATAAATAAGTGGAATCACCTGGGTGTCTTTTAGCTTTCTTTTGTAAGCCTACAGTTCATAGGACAGACTGGGGAGATAGAAGGAGACTGTCCATTTGTTTTCTCTGGGTAAAACGACAACCACATAAAACCATCAACACCCAGGGGCCACAGCAGGACCTCCTGAGGATGTGTGTGGTTATTCTTTCCTACTTCTATCTTCCTCTCTTGTTCCTGGACAGCCTCCTTTCCCAACTCTTTTGTCATTTCCTTGATCTGCACAAAACTTACATTTAAGAGACATTTAGTAAATATTTACTCACTGATTTATTTAATCTTCAAGTACGCAACTCCAGGATAGCACAATTCAATTACAGTACCTGACAAAACTCTCTTTCTTGACTTATTGACTTGCTTCCAAGAGAATTAATATTGGTTTTACAGCACACATGTGTAAATAGCTCCTGTAATCATTGAACCTATCTGTAAATAACCTCACCCAAGTTTATCTGGAGTGTAATTTAGGACTGCTCAAAAACCATCCAGTGTAACATGGAATGGGGCTTCTAAGAAAGCAAATGTGGCGTTGGGATAACATACTTGGTGATCTCATGAGTAAATACTTGTAAGAAACAGACCAGAAATTCTCAATTCTTCTCTCAAGGGACCTCCCTACTACAGTGTGTCTATTGCCTGGCTGTATATTTGAATCACAGGTGTTTTAAAATATAGGTTTTATCATTATTCAGATATGGCAAGGTCACAGATCAGGAGATGACTGCCGTTGAAAAGATAGCTTGTTATAATCATAGACACCAAGAGAAGGGGGTATATCATGTCGTGGAGGTGGGGATGGGCACATGGGGAAGCACCAGGTTTAGTCAGGGGGAAGAGGAGGAGAAAACGTGGGTGAAAACCTTTACTGTGGTTTCCACAAGAAGGGACAAATGAGGCTGCGTTAGCAGATTTAGGATTGGCTGGCTTGAATAATTTTAGCAGGCCTAGAGCAAAGGGGCTCTCTCTCTAGGTATCTGGGACCTGGCCCTTAGGGCAGGGAGATAGTGCCCCACTTTTCCGCCCCTTCCACCCCTTGTGTGAGATCCCCATAAAGGAGGTAGTTGGGGTGTGGGCTCTGGATCTGTTGGTTTGCATATAAACTGTGTGCTCAGAGGCAAGTTGTTTGCTATCTCTAGAAATTAGCTTACCTTAGGAGGGGCAGTCCCTCCAGGATCAGTAAGGCCCCTGAAGTCAAACATCAGAAAATAAAAGACATACTTAATACAAGTGGTTGGGAGAGGGACACTATTAAAAAGTTGGGATGCTTGAACCCATGAACCCAATTCTCTAGTGATTATAGTGGAATGGGTCTGGGATAGAGCCTGGGCACTGATATGTTTCAAAGCTCAACTGGTAATTCCAAAGTGCAGTGAGGATTGTGAGTCACAGCTAGTGTGTGTGCCACTTGAATGTCCGTATGTGTGGCTGGTTTCATTAAGTGCATAGTAGACCAAGTTTACAACAAATCATGGGTGCCTAAGAACTAGTTAATCAAATTCATTTTAAAATCTTTGCTTAATCTTTCATTTCAGGCCTCCAACCAGGGAGACCTTTCATCCTCCTCCACCTGTTCCACGCAGAGGTCGTTGACTCCACCTCCTAAAACCTGCCTACTTCAGGACTTTGAGACTTACGGTTTTCAGCCTGTTAATGATGTCTTCACGTTGTGATTTATGGCATGATTGCTGACCTTAAGATCTACTCTCATAGCTGATGTTGTTGCAGCCCTGCTAGTTTGGGCTTTCCTTGAAGAAGATATTATTAAGGCATGAAGAAGTGAAAACTAAGGACTTTATTGACCATTACCAAGTATATTGAACCATATCCTCGTTTTCCAAAAGGGTAAAAACTTGATTGGAACACTTACCTCTAATCTGGCATGTCAGAAGCCTGAAAAGATTGATCAGAAATGTACTTTACGAGTCTTTTACTAAAATGCACTTATATTAGACCTTACTTATTTGTTAGTCCAGACTAATTTCTACAGGTGGTTATGATTTAATATTTATAGTATTCAAGTAAGAAGACATATCCTAATTTTTAAATGATTCTTCAACTTCTCTGTTAACAAGCCAGCACTTCATCTGTATTAAAATGTATGAGCAGATGCCCAACTATATAAGTAACAAAATACAAAGACTAAGAGACTATAAACAGGAAATTGATGTTGAATCAAATTCAAGAGGGTATGTAAATGCCAGGGCTGGTCACATACAACAAAATGAAAAAGTCTTTAGAAAGGGATTAGTTCTAACTTCCCTTAAGTAGAAGTCAAATTTGAGGTTCCACAGAAATCCGAGACTAAGAGTATTCAGTTGGTTAGCGTAAAAGGTGGGTCTTGAATCCAGGCCCGCTGGTTCCAGGTCACCATACTTTCCATCTCCAAATAGCCAAGTCCTCTCTCTCAAGAAATGCCCAGATGTAGAAATTCGGGTGACTGACTATTGGCCTTCTAGAAGTTCCGTTCTTCCTTTACACTTCAGTATGCTTTCCGAATAGTAGTGATGCCAAGCAACATCTATACATGGTTGGAACCAAAAACTTGGGGTGCCAAGAACCCCATTTATTGCTCTGTAGTTTTTATAGGTCTTAGTTCTGGCTGTAAAGAGAGAGGAGAATCTTTGACTTTTTCTCTTATATGGGGTCAAAAGAGGAAAGAAGAACTTAAAATAGAAATAGTTATCTATTTCTTTATATACCTATTATTTCCACCAGGCTTGAGAAATCTGTTTGTGCAGAGAATTATAGAGCCTAAAGTATGTCATTAATTTTGATTCCCTAGCATATAAATCTACCTTTAAAATGCAAGTCCTTAATTCAATGTCTTAAAAATACAGTAAAATTAGTATCAGACCTATTTCTTTAAAAAATATTAGAAACCTTGTGGTTTTCCAGGAAATTATTCTCTATTCCACACATGTACATAAAAGCCACACTAATAATAATCCATTTAAATAGATTTATTGGGTCCTTTTCTAATGATTAAAGGTTCTTTTTTAATCTCATTCCTCAGTTCAGTAGACAAGGACTCTTATTGAACTTAATAGCTTCTGGGGTCTTAGGTTTTTATTTTTTCTTTTTCCTGACATAAAATACACTATTGGCCATGGCCATCAGGAGAGTATTTGTGCAAATTGCCTGGCACATAGTATCCATTCTGCAATTGTCCCTTTACTCTCTTTGTCACTTATTTGAGAGAAGAGGGTAATGTGAGATAAAAGGAGAACAAGATACTATAATGTTGGTATGGTTGTCCTTCCTGTTATTTATAGACAGTCTCCATATTAAGCACATTTAATTTTGATAAAAGCTACACTTTTAAAATATTCAATCCAATAATCCCTGTTTTGGATTCCAAATTTATATTTTTGTACATTCTCTGATTAACAAGCATTTAAATCAATAACATGGTAAAACCTACTGCCAGTCAATAGTGTTACATCTTTGTATGCACATCACTGTTTGTTCAATATTGGAATATCTGATTGCAACTTATTCTCATGTGAAAATAAGTGAAAAACATAAAATTGAAAGTGCTGATAAGAAACCTGAGTCTCATAAATGTGATACACTTGAGACATGGATGGAAATAATCAGGAGAGTCAAGTCAAAAGTGACAAGTCTAAAACCCATACAAGGTGTTCACTCAACATCTAAAATGATTGTGTATAAAAGTAAAAGAAGAAAATTTAAAAATTTGAATGAAACACTGGTACCATGTTATCAAAGAGTGTCTCTAATGATGAGGTAAAAATTTTCATTCACTAGATACAGAACCACCATTATAACATAAGTTTATGCAACTCCCACATACTGAAATTAGAAGACGTTTTTAGGACTATGTTACATAACAAAACCATGGATTTTAATACAATAAGAATCAGAAACTAAACTGTAACAAGGTATCCAACGAGACTATTAAAGAGTTTTCTATATGATGCTTTGGGAGACAGCAACGCTGTCACCATCCTTCTCCCAAATTTATATGCTGGCTCAATAGAAAGTATAGTTATTAGACATATTCACTGGCATTGCTTTTGCCTCTAACTCTACAAGGTACATTGTCCTACAGTTCCTAGGCCAGCACTGTTCCTTTATCTTAGATGAAAACCTGTGGGCATATAACCCAACTATGTAAGCATCTAAGTATGAAGACTGAGAGGCTGTGAAGAGGAGGTTAGTTTTGCAATAAAAAAATTTAACTTGCCATGTTTAATATGAGTAATCTCTGATGCTTTGCCATAATTAGGTAAAGAGATAGCATGTAAATGACCTCAATGACTATTTTTCCAAGTCAAGCTAAATTATCTGCCCTTGCTCCCACTCCTTTATCTTGTTTCATTATTAAAAAGGAAGGAGAGATCCTGGTTCATTCTTTATCACCTTAATAGCTGGGATTTTTAGATCTCTCTCCCATATGCTTTAGGAAGCAAGTTGGTTTTCTGTGCTCATTCAAAGAATAATGTGTGGTTTTGCAGCTGGTTGGCTGAAGGCGCATTAGTAACGGATTTATTTCTAAGAAAGACAAGTGGCCAATTTAGATAACTCTAAAAGATTCATCCTAAAAATCAATCCTTAATTTTGAGGAATCTGCTTTGGTTTTATAAATAAATTGTTTTCTGTTCTTTTTCAGGAGATTCATTAAGAATATAAAATGCATTCCTCATGGCCAGATCTATGTTTACCAGAGTGGTGAAAGGAAGAGTAGGAGGTTGAAGGATGTGTTCTGAATTCTCAGGCACAACTCAGAATTCATTTTCTCATAGAAAATGTAAAAAATAGGAGGTCCCCAGGCTAGCCTGCCAAAGCCCATTTAACTCATGATGTAGGAGAAAATGTCTTAACTACCTACACAATAAAAATTAGAAATGGTGTAGGGAGAGAATATTGGCTTGAAAGTCAGGAAACCTGGATTTTACTTTGGTCTGCTATTGACTTGTTTAGTTTACATAGCTTGACTACCCTGGTCTGTTTCATCATCTATGAAATGGAGAGTTTTGCATTTAGTAAAACTCAACTTTGTAAGTCCAAGTCTAAGGCAAGGGGTAGGGAATTCCTCATTCCAAAGCAGCAGGAAGGCAGCCTTGCTGGAGTTACCACATAATTGGCAAAGGATCTTATCATATAGCAGCTGCTGTTCCTTGCCCTGTATCATTGTTATAACAAATCAGTTTTAGAAATGTGTGAGAAAAAGTGAAATGGGAACTGTATAAAGAAATTAATAGCTGCTCTTCAGTCTAAGAACCAAATGTTTTAGCTTAATGCTTTTTGAAGAAAGAGCTCAGACCAATTATATAGTTCTTTGGTGCCTAGAACAGTTCAGCTAGAACAGAAAAGGTATAGGTGAAAGGTAGTAATAGCAATAGAAGGACTGCTCACCCCAGAAGTAAATAACTAGCAAGACAAACATAAAAAAGTAGAAAGAAGAAATAGAATTTCTAAGAAAAGGTAGCTGAGGATTGAAATCAGAAGATACAGTGTCATCTCTAGAACAATATTTTTGATGATCGTGTTCATCGAGAATGAGAATAAAAGATTGAAATTGTTTACTGTATCATTTACTGGTCATAAGCTCTATAACCAATGGAGTCTTATTAAAACTACCATAAGAAAGAGGCTATGTAGCCATTTGGAAGGGAGTGGTTCGTTTCACTGGCATTTCCCCCCCCCCCCATATTTTTTGGTTTCAGGGAATGAAATCATTAATATAGTTGAGGAAACTGGTCAAATAATATACATCAATGTTTTTGACTCACCAGTTTGGCAGAACAGCTCTGATTTTGCTGATGCCTCCGAATTCTAACTGTTTTTGAGCTTTGAGGTCATCGGATCCCAAGGATCTTTGAAGCCACACCCCTTTTCTCTAATCAGTTACTTTATCTCCTATTCTTTATTTCCATATCTCCTGTCAATCAAACTATTATCACCTAAAGCCATTTATCATGATTACTTCCTAGTATCTACCAGAGTCCCTGGCACATAGTAGATGTGCAATAAACAGTTGTTGAATTAATGGCCTTACATGCTCTTCCCTCCATTAAACTTTCCCACAAACTATACCAAAATGTGGTTTCCCCCTTATCTCCTTGCCCATTGCTCTTATTGCCTGTAGAACATTTGCGCAGTTGGTCACATTTTATGCAGTTCTTTTTTTGTACACTGTTATGCTGCATATGTAATGTTTCTTTATTTTAAGACTGCACTCCCCAAATGAATACTTTATACTTTTTCTTATTTTCTTATTTTCCCCCTACCCCCAAGCAATTGCCAACCTGGTGCTCCTGACAACACCTAGCAAATGCTTACTGCCTTAAATCTGTGAGACTGGTGATGGATGTTTAAGCAAGAAACTGCTCATCCATCTTAATTCAGCACTTAACTGCTTGTTCTTCAATTGCCCATCATCACTTGATTCAAAAGCAGTGATTATTCATTCACAGAGTATTTACTGAATTTCCACTATGAGCAAGTCACTGTGATAGGTGCTCTGGGGGATATACAAAGATGTATAAGATGCCTCCTCTGATTTCTATAGCAATTACTGGTGCATGATTCATTCAGCAATTAATCATGTACTGCCTTGTGATGTCTCTTAGACTAGCTAGAAAGCGTTCTTTAAATCCTGCTATGCTATTTGACTTTTCATTTACTATTGTCTTAATCCGTTCTTTCATTCTTCAAAGAGTTATTGAATGTCTGTGATGTGATAAGCACTATTGCTGCAGCTGGAACAGATATAAAGATAAACAAATGATCATCTCTGCCCTCAAAAAAAGGTCAGATTGTAGTACAGAAAGGAAAAATGGGACTAGATGGTAATTATGACATAACATGCCAAGTGCTGTTGGAATCCTGAGAAGAGATACTCAACTTCTGAGGGCATCAGGCAAGGTTTCACCAAAGAGGTGATAATTCAAATAGGCCTGGAAGGAGATTATTTAACAGTTGTCCATTTATTTGTATTCTAGGCAAAAGGAACATTAAGAGCAAAGGTACAGAGGTATAAAAGAATATGGTATATTTGGGAAATATAGGGATGAAGCTATGGCATAGAAATCAGTGAGATATAAAGTTGGGAGATAAATTGGAATCTGATAGTGTAGGAGCATGGTAACAACACTGTTCGTTAGCAAGGAACTATTTTCTTTTTCTGATTACATATATAGCACATGCTCATTGTAAAAAAACATCCAAATATTTATAGGCATGTACAAAGAAGAAACTAGCTAATGCTTTGAGTCAATCTTTCAGATTTTTTTCTATGGGTAGACTAATATATTACCTTTTAAAATGGAACTATACTCTTTTCATTTTTTTTTTCATTTAAAAGTATCTCTTGAATATCATTCCATTTCAGTACATAGAGGGCTATTTTATCTTTTAAAATGGCTGTATCGATAGTAGTCCATTAGCAGGAATAAAAACAGATTCTGGAACCTGACTGCTTGGGTTTGGTCTTTCATCAAGTTACTTAACCTCTCTGTGCTTCAGTTATCATATCTGTAAAATAAGTATACTAATAGTACCTGTCACATAAAGTTTTTGTGAGGATTAAATGAGTTAATACCTGTTAAGGGCTCAGAATAGTTCCTGGCAGATGAAATCTGAGCTGTGACTCCATGATTTATTTAAGCAATATCCAAAGAGTGCTTTAAGCAAGACAGTGATATCACCAGGTTTCTTTTTTAAAAGATCATTCTAGCACCTTTGGGGGAGAATAAACGAGGAAAGAGGAAAAATAAACTCTTGAGACATTTCTAAGAGACCCAATGCTGGAACTGTTGACTGTTGATGGCTGAGAGATAGACAATCGGACTACAAATTCGATTTTTGGTTTAGAGGACAGTGTAGGTGGTGGTGCCAGTCATATATTTATTTGACAGATCTATTTTGAGTTCCTACTATGAGCCTAGCATTGTTCTAGGTACAGTAAACATGGCAGTGAACAAGCTCTGCTAGCTTAGATTTTAGGTGTTCATTTTTGTGGACAGAAGAACGACACATAAAAAGTAAACAAATATATGAAAAAGAATTTCAACAAGATAGAATTGGAGGGGTCCAATAAATAGTCGGTGACTTTGAAACCTGTAAGAGTGTAACAATCTCCTATGATGATTATATGATCTCGTGATTCATTCACAGCCATAGACGAGTGCCTGGAAAGGGTTATTCGATCTGATCCCCCTAGCTCGGAAGGTGTTAGGTCAGACTTCATCTCACAGCCTAGGAAAATAGGCCAGAAAAAGTTAAGCTTTTCGCCAACGTCACAGTTCTGAGCGCCGGGACGTGGCCTGGAGGTGCGGGTTTAGCCACCTATGCCACGGCCAAGTCCACGCGGCCGAGGCCCACCGGCGACCGTGAAGCGCGCGGGGTGCCGGAGAGGAGGCCTTCGCGGCCGCGGGCTCGCGCATCCCGGGCGGGGACCCCAGCGGCGGTTGTGGCCTCGCGTCGTAAGGCACTTCCGGCGCGTGCCGGGGTGGCTGGATGACGTGGCTGAGTCAGAGGAAGTGGCAGACGAGGCGCTGGGGGCGGGGAAGGCGCGGGGGCGGGGAAGGCGCGGGAGCGGGCGGTGACGGCGGCGGCGCCGAGGAGCCAGCAGCTGGGCCTGGGCCCTGTGCGTCTCTCCGCGCCCCGTGGATGCGAATCGGCTGCGGCTGCGGCGGCGGCGGCGGCGGAGGAGGAGGAGTCGGTGGGCGGGCGCCGGGCCGGTGGGAGCGCGGAGGATGAGGCCGCTGCCGAGTGTTCCCGGCGTGGCGGCGGCCGCCGCGCTGTTGCTGCTACTGCTGCCCCGGGCCCGGGCAGACGAGCACGAGCACACGGTGAGAGGTGTCGCGGGCCGACGTTGCCGCCCCCGGCCCGCTCCCCCGTCCCCCTCCTCGCCGCTAGGGCAGGCCCGGCGCGGCCTGGAAAGCCCGGCGGCCGGGTTGAGTCCCACGGCTTTCCAAAGGCGCCTTCCGGTTGGGCCTGGCGGAGCAGGAACCCCGGGAGCTGGGAGGAGGCATTTCCGTGCGCTCCCGGACAGGAGGACTCCGCGTCTGGAGTGCCTGGGCCTCTTTTTTCCGTCCAGAGCTAAATAGCGCCCCACCCCGTGTCTGGGGGCTCCGGGGGCTGGGGCAGGATCGTGGTGAGGGTCTGGGCTCACTTCGCCGCAGGGGTGGGGGCCGCAGGCAGCCAGGCTCGGGCCAGTGTCCCCGGGAAGGAGCTGTGCTCTGGCTACCGGGGGCTACGACACAGCGGAAGATGGATGCATCACGATTACCCGTCATACACCAACCAGGAAATATCTACCACTTTATGGTTCTTACCGGCTTTAATTTTCCCCTCTTGCCCAAACCGGATCAAAACCTTGGCGTGAAGACAGCATTGATAAACTTGGGGTGAAAAGCAGTTTACACGTGTACACGCGCCTGCACGCACTCAGTTCCAAGGCCTTGTGAAACTTTCTCCTCACCCTCTCCAGCCCCTAGGTCAGGTTCCTACCCCAGTTGTCTCTAACTAGGGCCACTTCTGACTAAGGGGTCTTGAATTTCCCAGTCTAATTGTCTGCTGGGAACAGCCCCTTTTGCATTTATCCTGAAGTTTATTGGCTGTTTAATTGGTATGGATGTAAACGACTCTTGAAGTGACTCAGGGCTGAAACTTGATGGTTTTCAGAATGGTAGGTGTGGACAAGGCAGGAAAGTCATGCAAATTGAGAGATTGCTTGGCCAGTAATTTTTTTTTACCTTAACCCATTGATGATGATATTTTGCATGAGAGGTTATGTGTACTAAATCTGAAAGATTTGAAGTAGTGGCATGTCATTCTTGGTAAGTGAGGAATTGAAGCAGTCCTTATTTATTCAATGCACCCTACTTTAGGTTTTATTGTAATTAACTGTAATTTTGTAATTAATTTTATTTTACTGTAGTTAACCAGACTTCTTCTTGTACTCCCTGGGTTAGTTGGACTCTTATTTTAGCTAATAAAAGGTCTAAACTTTGGCTATTTTACCTTCACTCACAGCCAGAAACTTACCTGTATATATCTTTAGACCCACAAATCCCACATTAATGACATGTTTTTGTGCTTTGAGACATTAAGATAATTGTGTTTTTAGGTTAAACAGTTAAAAACCATTTCCTGTTCTGTCAGGTAACTTGACTCAAAGGCAAAAACTGTTCATTTCTTTTTTTGGATGGGGGCATCTGAACAGAGTTTATTTTATTACGGTGACATTGGTTAATAAAATCTAGTAAGTTTCATTTGTACAATTTAGCAGTAAGGCATATATATTTATTGCATTGTATGTTCACCACCCATAGTTAGAGTTCTGTCACCACATTTTTGACCCCTTTTACCTTGTCTCCATCCCTCCTTCCCCCTCACCCCTTACCCTCTGGTAACCACTAGTCTATTGTCCATGTCCGTGAGTCACTAAGAACTGATAATTTCTAATAGGCATCTTTTTAGTTAATAGTGTGGTTACTAATATGTTTCCACTTTTTTGAACATTTAAGGAAATTTACCATGTAAAACTTAGAATTCTCTTTAGTTCTACCATACAGGTATATAAGCTTAAGAGTAGTATACTTTTTTAAAAATCTTGTGTTTTATATAACCTGCTATAAATAGGGAAAACTGTTAATTAAAATTTTACAAATTGGAGGTGTATAAAGAGGCCTTGGATTAAATTGGTTTAAAATGTAAATACCAATTTCACTGAAATGTTATTGCTAGGAACATTTAAATTTTTTATATCAATAATTGAATACAAATTATTTGATAAAAGATTTTTAAGAGAATGTATTATGTATGAGGTAATTGCTGGATTAAAAATTTAGAATTCATTTCATTCATGTCTACTTTGAACTCTCTCACTTGGTTACCTATTATTAATACCTATTAAAACAAAAAAGTTATAGGAAGAATATCATTAAGATATAAGTATAAAATTTAAATAAGTGTCATTTATATATATTTTTGGCTATAAGCCAAAATACTTTATTTCTTCCAAGTTTCTTGAAAATATTTTTTGAAAACTAGCCATTCACCCTAGCCAGATTAACAGTACTGAAATGCTATGGTCAAGTGGATTTTTTTCTCACCTAGAAGGCAGAAGTAGTCTCTGAAGAGAGAATGCTACTGAAGGAGGAGAAAAATAGCCAAGGAAAGGCTCCTGTTTAGGTGTTTAATAAATACTTGTGGAATTATTAATTAAAGAACAATTTTCAAAAGTTTAAGTTTACCCTTTTCATTAACTTTCTGTGAACCCAGTTTCCAGATATAAATAATAACTAAAAGGTTTTTTTGTAGCAGTATGTGGGAGGCAGTGTTCTAAGTACATATATTGATTCGTATTTTCAATACATTAATCTTGTGAGGTGGGTAGGGATAGAGGTAGGATTTGAACTCAGGCAATCTGAATTAACAGTCTTCTATCATAGGTTGTGCTTCTACAGTTCTTTATGCTAAAAATAGGACAGTAAAACACCTGATATTAAATTGAGTAATTCTCTTTATTAATACTATTTTTAAATGCTTAAAGATTGTTTGGCTAACTCTAGCTTCATAACGGTTGTTACTGAGAAACTGGGTTAGCATTAAAGAGGGATAGGGCTGACTTAAAGGCATGTGACCTGGGCAGTCACATGATATGTGCAAGCATATAAAAACTATTTAATATTCTGCTGTCATCATCTTAAAAGTCTTAATTTTTGAACAAGGAGTTTTGCATTTTTATTTTGTATTCAGCCCCACAAATTACATAGCTGGTCCTCAGAAGAAACAACCACTTTATGCAGCTCCACAAAGCTCCTTATTTCTCTTTACCTACTGAATTAAGATTCACTTCAGTCACCATTTGGATAAATAATTTATCCAAAGCTCTTTTAATATTCTTAGAAGAATAATGAGAATAAAATGTGCCATTGACTTCTAGAGTATCTGTACATCTAGAATATATAAAGGTGTGTTCCTTTCAACTTTCTGAGGTCGAATCATGTATGAATTACAGGACACTTTTCATGAAAGACAAGGCTCTTAATATGTTATTGAAGGTTCATAAAAAGGACTGTTTAGAGTGAGTGAAATATATAGAGTGTGTTTTATACTTATTTGGTTTTCTGAGACTCTGAGCACTTGGAAGCATCTAGAGTTAGATTACCAAGTCTGTTAAGAGTCCGGAGGACTCTATTAAAAAGATTTCAAGTCGAGAATCATAGAATTTTAGAATTGGAAAGACTTGAGACCATTGAATCCAACACACTTATTATCCTAATGGCCTCAAGAGGCCCAGGACCAAAGAAAAAATCTGAGCTTCCTAATCTCTAGTTCTAGCTTTATTGAACAGTCTTGTACATCTAATTTTCTTATTAATGCTGTGTAAAGATGTCAGCATCAAAAACAAACAACAAAAAAACAAACCCCATTAAATCAAGGGTGCAGGAATCTTAAAGCATTTCATGGATTGCATTGTAGCCTTGAATTTTTATGCGTTTTGTTTCCTCAAGATCACCAAGTCAGTTTTTAAAAGAAGATTTGCCTTTTACATATCAAGGTTCTGTGCTTGGCACAAAAGTGGTATTTAATTAGGGCTTCTTGAGTGACTTGAGTAATTAGGGAGCTACTAGGGACAAGAATATGCAGTGTGGGAAACATGAAACCCTATTGCTTAAAGCACAGTGAACAAACCCAGACCATTGTTCTCTTAAAATGCATAATTTTGGAGATGCCTCTTATGACTTGTGGCCCTACCTAGGCTAAAATCCCATTTATTTGTGGCCCTTTGTACCTCTGGTAGGTAATGTTTGAAGGACCTTATCTGTGCCTATATATAGCCTTATTCTCAGCCTCTGCCATAGACACTTAATACAGCTCTGAGTGATTTCAGAAATGTTTCGTTGCTTTACTTTGTCAAATGGCAGCCTTTTGTCTTTGTCTCTTTCGGGAGTATAGAAACTCTTAAAACTCTGAAGATTTATAAAGAGACACTTTACTACGAGTGAGTTTGAATGCTCTAATATAGATCTAATTTTAGGAAATGCTATAATTTGGTGTCCTATTTTCAGCTGTACTTTATGTAGACTAAAGTTTATTTAGGTACAAGGCTATTTGAGAGAGCAGTTATCTCGAGACTATCTAAAAATATACTTACGATTTATTTGTATTAGAATTCTGATGTGTGTTTTAATTAAATAATTAAAAGACATTGAAATTACGATTTCTGAAACATTTTCAGAACAGGATTTTGCTTTCTCAGATATATATTTTAAAGCAGACACTATCCCATGAAAATATTGGCATTTGGGTGCTTATTCTGAGCCCTCCGTCCTTTGCCTGACTACGTACATTCTGATTTCTTTATTCAGACTTTACATAAGCACATCAATAACATTGTCTAAAATGTTCTTTCTGAGAAAAATTAATTTATTATCAATCAGTAGAAAACTTCTCTGTCTCTCCCTTCCTAGCACATAAGGACAGGCCCAACACTGGTGACTTCTTGAGTATAAAGGTCATTCCTTTTGAGATTAGAGCACTAGTAGTTTATAAGGGAGGCTTTTTTCTTTAGGGCAGATTAAAGGCTCAAATGGAAAAGTTGTTTGGTATTCTGTACTGTATTTAGTTGCTTTGTACAGATGTATTTTTTTCGTATTTTTTTCATTCAGGTTTTGCACACTCGTTAATGCAGCAGACTAGAGATTAGCAAAAGTATAGCCCTAAACTTATAAAATTGGTACTAATTAGTCATATGATCTTGGACAAGTTACTTAATGTCTCTGTTTAGTTTGTTTTCATCTGTAAAATGGATAATAGGACCTATTTTTTAAAGTTTTGAGGATTAAAG